>CM059282.1:15211980-15216980 GCA_030347295.1 Setipinna tenuifilis
CTCATTAACTCTCTCAATTACTCTCACACTCACACTTTTTTTTATCTATTTATTTTTCTCTCTTGTGCTGTCTCGTTATCTCTCCATCCCTCCACACATCCTCTTTATCCGTCCCTCACTCCCTGACTTTCTCCTCACAAAAAAAAAAAAAAACAGATATGTCTTTTCTGTGTTTCCTGTCTCTTTAAGAGAGCAGCTAGCATAAGACTCCATCTTCAGTCATACACTCTCTCCGTCTCTCTCCATCTCTCTCCGCCTCTCTTTCTCAGTCACTTACTCTCTTTCAGTTGCTGTCTATCTTTATCTCTTTTCCAGTCTTCTCTCTCGCTCTCACACTCTCTCTCGTTCATACTCTCTCACACTCTCTCTTCTTTCTCTCTCTCTCTCTCTCTCTCTCTCTCTCCCTCTCTCCCTCTCTCCCTCTCTCTCTCTCTCTCCCTTTCTCTCTCACTTCCTCTGCCTCTCTCTCTACTGTCTCTCTTTCTCTGTCTCTCGCCCCCCCTGTCTCTGTCTATCTATCTCCCTCTCTTCTCTCCCTCTCTCCCCCCCCCCCCCCCCCCCCCCCCCTCCCTCTGTCTGTCTGTCTGTCTGTCTGTCTGTCTGTCTGTCTGTCTTTATCCTTGTGTTTCTGTCACCCTCATGCAGACACCAGACACAGTCTGCTCTCCCTGTCATAACTCACACGTCAGACCCTGAGCCCTCAGCTGCTGCCCAAACACACACACACACACAGACACACACACAGACACAGACACACACACACACAGACACACACACACACACAGACACACACACACACACAGACACACACACACACACACACACACACACACACACACACACACACACACACACACACAGACACACACACACACACACAGACACAGACACAGACACAGACACAGACACACAGACACACAGACACACACACACACAGACACACACACACACACACACACACACACAGCTCGCTCGTGGCCCATGGCTCATAGTGTGGTGCAGCCAGACAGTTGTTTATAGACACCACCACTGTTTTCATGGCACCCTAAAACACATGCATTATTCATCAGCCATTATTCATCAGCCACATTAATTCAGGGGGATAATGGATTCAGCCATTTTATGTTTTATGTTCATTCACTCGAGTTAATAATTTGGTTGTTTTTCAATTTGCTATTAACACCTTGTATTGGGTGTGGGTGGTTTTGCGTTTGTGTGGTTGTGAATGTGTGTCTCCATCTGCATATTTGTATGTTTGTGTGCGTGTGTGCGTGTGTGCATGTTTAAGAACAACAGGAACAATCTACTTCTAAGATAAAAACATTTATTCGGGTGCAAGTCAAAAACATCTAATGCTGAAACGCGTACGGCTGTGGACATGGTTCAATAAATCAGTATACCAAAAAGAGAAAAAAAGTGTGGTCTTTTAAGTTTAACACTTGTGTGTGCGTTTGTGCCTGTGTGCCTGAGTGTGTGTGCGTGTGTGCGCGCGTGTGTGTGTGTCTTCAGATTTCTTCACCGGCTCAGACTCCATCCAGGGCACGTGGTGCAAGGACATCCTGCAGACCATCATGAACTTCACGCCCCACAACTGGGCCTCCCACACCCTCAGCTGCTTCCCCGCCCCACTGCAGGTACCTCTGGGGGAGGCAGGGGGGGCGGGGGGGACGTGTTTGGGGGGGGTGGAACACAGGAACTTATCTTTGGTCTCTGCCGAAGGACCTAAGTTGTAAACAAACCTAGGTCACTTTGGAACTTTGGTTTCTGCATTTATCGCATTACACAGCAGCACACAGTGTCTGCAGCGGTACCTGAGGAGCAGTGTGGGGTTAGGGGCCTTGCTCAATGCCACTTCAGCTGTGCTCCTTTGGGTTTAAAGCCCGTATCCCTAACCAGTAGGCCACAGTAACACAGTAGTGTATTCTGAAGGGTGATCCTCACTGAAGAAGACTAAACAGGGACTGGAAATGATAAAATGGCTGGTGACTCATGATGTTGTGGGGAAAAAAACATAAAAGGCCTTGACATCAATGCATTTTTTTTCTTTAAAATCCTGATGTGGTTTTTTACCTTTTTTTTTTTGCCCAAAACACACTCTAAATGACCTTTATCTGGTCTTCAGCCCTGGTGCCTTTCCCTTTTAGAAGCCATGGTAACAGGCTGCAAATGGCTGCCCTTCCCTTTCCTACTCTTTACCCCTCAAACTAATGATGGTTCCCAGACACAGGACATCATTGGCATGACCTAACGTACTAGTTTACTGCTGTGACCACTCTTACATGTAGCACTTTTATTGTATACACACACACACACACACTTACACACACACTTACACACACACACACACTTACACGTTATGCCCTGAGAACTTTCTCTGCATGTCCTTGGGCTGACATGGTTACATGTATGTGTATGTATGTATTGTAAATTGATAAGGCGTGTGAAAAGACAGTGCTTGTATGCCAACTCTCCTCAGTGATGTATGATTTGTGCTGGAGAAGAGTAGGAGAGTTGTGTTTGCTGTAAACACACACACACAGACAGTCAGGCACGCACAAGCACACACAAACACAAACACACACAGGCACGCACACATACACACACACACACACACACACGCACACTCTGCTATTAGCTGAGTCATGCTTATGCAGCTAACCCACAGTAACCTTCACTGCAGGGTCCTGCCTTGGCCCCAGGATTTATTGCTGCCTGTTAGCTGATATCTGTCATGAGAAACACTGTCTCGTGTGTGTGTGTGTGTGTGTGTGTGTGTGTGTGTGTGCGTGTGTGTGTGCGTGTGTGTGTGCGATCGTGCCTGTGTGTGTGCGTGCATGTGCATGCCTGCGTGCCCGCCTGTGTGTCTGTGTGGTTTTCTAAAACATTGAGGCGCAGTCAGTGTGTGTGTTCATGGCTAAGGGATCCCTTATATTTCTGCGGAAAGATTCAGATTGAGATGATCCTCACATACACACACTGTATGCACTTCTACTGGTGTTAAACCTTCGCCTGACAGTTTACTTTGGAACAAAAGCACACACAGTTTGAAACCTGGCCCTTGTGGACACACTGCTCTCCAAGCACAGATGTGTCCAGGGGGTCTGGAGAGGGAGATGATCCCCACACTATCAATGTTTTTATTTCAGCTTGTGTCCTTGATCTTTTTTTTTTTTTGCTTTTTCTTTTCCTTGGTTTCACTTTTTTGTGTGTTTTCTCTCTTCTTGTTTTCTTTTTGGGCCTTCTCTTTCTCTCTCTCTCTCTCTCTCTCTCTCTCTCTCTCTCTCTCTCTGTATGTATCTGTCTCTCTATCTCCTCTCTCTCTCTCTGCCTCTGTCTGTCTGTCTCTCTCTCTCTCTGTCTTTCTCTTTCTCTCTCTTTCTTTCTCTCTCTCTCTGTCTCTCTTTCTCTTTCTCTTTCTTTCTCTTTCTCTCTCTCTTTAATTAATTTATTTATTTATTTGCAGTTTTTTTTGTAACAAATAGCACAAGTGTGCTTTTGTACCCATTTCACAAACTGTAATAAAGGTGTTTTAAAATTCAAATTCTCTCTCTCTCTTTCTCTCTCTTCCTCTCTCCCCTCCCCTGGTCCCCCCTCCAGGCGTTCTTCAAGCAGAACAACGTTCCTCAGGAGAGCCGCTTCAACCTGAAGAAGAACGTGGAGGAGGAGTACCGCAAGTGGAAGTCCATGACCAACGAGAACGACATCATCACGCACTTCTCCATGCAGGGCTCCCCGCCGCTCTTCCTCTGCCTGCTCTGGAAGATGCTGCTGGAGACAGACCACATCAACCAGATCGGATTCAGGTGACCACACACCAGCCTGGGGCGCACAGAGAGGGGACTGGGGAGACTGGGTGGATACTAAGGATACTGGGAGATACTGGGGAGACTGGGGGTCTGGGTGGACTGGGGATACTGGGGAGACTGGGGGGCCTGGGTGGGGTGTGGAGACTGTGGGGGGGGACTGGGGACACTGGGTGGACTGGTTTGACTGGGTGGGCTGGTGTTTATGTTGGGTGGGTCATAACGGTCATAACGGTCATAACAGTCACATCAATCAAACCAACAATCTACCGACCACATCAACCAAATCGGACTCAGGTGACTCACACCAGCCTGGGGCTCACAGAGAGGGGGACTGGTTTGACTGGGGGTACTGGGGAGACTGGGTGGGCTGGTGTTTATGTTGTGGGTCATAACAGTCTACAGCAAGAAATAACCTGCGACCAAATGAGAAAAAAATATGAAAAGAAACCCAAGGGTCCATCAGTCAGTTCGCCCACTACTTATTAACTATTAACAAAAATAGTTAAGAAATCATCAATTCTGCTAGGGTGTGTGTAAAGTTATGAGCACAACAGTACTTGATCTGATCTCTGCTTGATAAGCTTAGCTGTCACTCTAACCAGAACCACACCCCACCCCACCCCACCCACCCGAGTACTACTGAGGAGTTTGACATAAATAAGCACACGTGAAGAGACAATCAGCGTGGGAAAAGTGTGTGTTAGTGTGTGAAGCACTCTGAATGGGGAAAGATACTCTGACTGAGAACAGAGATACTGTACCGTAAACACACTTCCTGTTGTCAGTGTAGAATCTCAGTGATGTCACCCGACCAGCTCTGTGTTTGATCTTTCCCGGAATGAGGGGGTAGTGTGCTTGTTGTTCACACGCTCACCTACATTCTCTCTCTCTCTCTCTCTCTCTCACACACACACACACACACACACACACACACACACACACTCATAAGCACATATCATTTACCTCAGGGTAAGCACAGTTCTCATATCTCCCCTTTAGTAGTTTAAACTATGCTGTAAATGTCAGCCTTGAAGAAAAACATAGACAGAAAGAGCAGAGAGAGAAAGAGCAGAGAGAGAGAAGGCTAAAGAGAGAAAGAGAGGAGAAAAGGGGAGAAGTGCAGGAGAGAAAGAATGAGGACATATGACAGGAAAAGTGTACACAAGAGTAAGTGTATATAGGAAGAAAAGATTG
>CM059282.1:15219480-15224480 GCA_030347295.1 Setipinna tenuifilis
TGGTTGTCTGCCTGTCTGCCTGTCTGCCTGTCTGCCTGTCTGCCTGTCTGTCTGTCTGTTTGTATGTCTGTCTGTCTGTAGCCATGTCTACTTTCTCTGTCTCTTGTCTGTACGGTTGCTAGATGTCGGCCTGTCACTCATGGTCTTATATGGTCAGGGATCTGCGCTGTCCTTGTGTCATGATAAACCCAAACTTTTATTCACGAAGGGTCATTGTGATGTAGTTCAATGGTATGGGTCCCTCTCTCTTACCCAGGCAAAGCTTTTTAAGAAAGAGTGTTAGGAGCAGTAAGCTTGCCATCAGTTTTACAGTGATAAGAAATGACTGTTTGCCAGGGATCTGTCTACAGGCCTGGGGGAGTGGGGACTGCAGCACAGAGGGGACAGGAGGTGGGTGGACGCTAGGGCCTGGGGGGAGGGAGGGCACATCAGAACGGCCAACGGCAGCCTGGTAAACAAACTGGCAAAAACCTGCCCCATCCCAAGTCAAGTCAAGTCAAGTCAAATTTATTTGTATAGCGCATTTCATACACAAAGGCAATTCAATGTGCTTAACAAAAATAAAAGCAAAGGACAATATAAAAGCATAAAAGATAAAAGATAAAATAACTTTAAAATATGTGTAAGAAGTAAAAGACATAGAGTAAATCAGAAAGCAACAGTTGAACATAAAAGATAAAAAATAAATTAATTAAAAAGTGAATCATCAGCAAAAAGCATCTGAAAACAGTTTGGTCTTAAGTCTAGATTTGAAACTTCCAACAGTAGGAGCAGTTTTGATGTCTTCTGGAAGCTGGTTCCAAAGCTGAACTGCATAGCAGCTGAAAGCTGCTTCACCACATTTTGTTGTGACAGCAGGTTTTACCAACAGATGTTTCTGCTGTGATCTTAAAGACCTAGTTGGTTCATATAGCAAGAACATATCCAACAAATATTTTGGTCCCAACCCATTTAGTGTTTTAAACACAAGAAGCAATGCCTTAAAGTCAATTCTATAACTTACTGGGAGCCAGTGCAGGGACCTTAAAATTGGAGTAATGTGTTCAGTTCTTCTTGCTTTTGTAAGAACCCTTGCTGCTGCATTTTGGACCAGTTGAAGCTGTTTAATGGTCTTTTTAGGAAGGCCTGTGAAAAGGCCATTGCAGTAATCTACCCTGCTGGAAATAAAGGCATGTACAAGTTTTTCTAGATCTTGTTTTGACATAAAACCTCTAAGTTTGGCAATGTTTTTTAGGTGATAAAATGCAGATTTAGTGATTGCTTTCATGTGACTGTTGAAAGTTAGTTCACTGTCAATAAAGACACCAAGGTTTTTAACAGTATCTTTTGCTTTAAGCCCTTTAGTCTCAAGAGCAGTGGCAATCCTAAGTCTTTCTTTCTTTTTCCCAAATATAATTACTTCAGTTTTGTCTGCGTTCAGCTGAAGAAAATTGTTGGACATCCAGTTGTTTATTTGGTCAATACACCTGTAGAGAGACTCAAGCGGGGCATAGTCATCAGGTGATAGAGCTAAGTAGATTTGAGTGTCATCCGCATAGCTATGATAATTAATTGAGTTGTTCTTAATGATTTGTCCAAGTGGGAGCATATAGAGATTGAATAGTAATGGACCAAGGATTGACCCCTGAGGGACACCACAGGTCAAGGACACAGGTGCTGATGTATAGTTTCCAATAGCAACAAAGAAACTCCTTTGTTGCAAGTATGATTTCAACCAATTTAAAACTTTACCAGTGAATCCTACCCAATGTTCGAGTCGATGTAGTAGTATGGAGTGATCAACAGTGTCAAAAGCAGCACTAAGATCCAGTAGAACCAAGACAGATGTTTTGCCAGCATCAGAGTTCAGACGTATGTCATTTATAACTTTAATCAGAGCTGTTTCAGTGCTGTGATTGGCACGGAAACCTGACTGAAACTTATCGAAGCAATTATTTGATGTCAGAAAGGCAGTTAATTGATTAAAGACTATTTTTTCAATTATTTTCCCGATAAATGGTAAATTGGATATGGGCCTGTAGTTGTTAAGCACTGAAACATCAAGGTTATTCTTTTTGAGTAAAGGTTTTACAACTGCTTTTTTCAAAGAGGAAGGAAAAATGCCGGTCTGTAGTGATGTATTTATAATCTGAAGTACATCTGTTGATACTAGGTGAAGAACAGATTTGAAAAAGATTGTCGGCAAGATGTCTAGTTCAGATGTGGATGAACTGAGATTTTGTACAGTTTTTGCAAGAATATCATAATTAATTAAGTTAAATGTTGCCATTGAGCTAAGGTCCCCTCTCACTGGAGCCAATGGTTCCAGATTTTGGGCTATTTGCAATTGAGAAGCTATATTTAGTCGTATTTTATCAATTTTGCCTTTGAAAAAAGATGCAAAGTCGTTGCATTTATTAACTGAGAGAAACTCAGGAGGCAACTGTGATGATGGGTTTGTTAACGTCTCAACAGTAGAAAATAGCACACGGGCATTGTTGACATTGCTGTTTATGATATTAGAGAAGTAAGACTGTCTTGCTTTAGAAATTTCCGAATTGTATTTACGGAGCATCTCTTTATGGATTTGATAGTGGATCTGAAGATTAGATTTACGCCATTTTCTTTCGGTCTTTCTACACTCTCTCTTTAGCAGTTTAACCATTGGATTCAGTTTCCAGGGATTTTTTTGCTTGTTGGTGACTCTTTTGAGTTTTAAAGGAGCAATACTATCCATAATATGTGTCATTTTTGAAGTAAAATTTGTCATTAATTCATCTGCGCAGTCTGATGATTGACTTAGGGGCTGTGGGAGTGCCTGCTCAAAAAGAAGACATGTGTCATTGTTTATGACTCTCCTTCTTACAGTCATAGACTGCTTCTGAATGTGAGGGGACATAGAAACATCAAAGAAAACACAGAAATGATCAGATAAAGCCACGTCTATAACAGTTGTAGAGACATTAAGACCCTTGGTGATGACAAGGTCAAGGGTATGGCCAAGAGAGTGTGTTGGTCCCTGTACATGCTGTGTTAGGTTGAATGTATCGATCAGTGTGAGTAACTCATTGGCAGAGGTGTTTTCTACATTATCTACATGCAAGTTAAAATCCCCTGATATAATAAGACTGTCAAATTCCAAACAAATGTTCGATAACAGTTCTGCAAACTCCTCCAGAAAAAGTGTTGCTGACAGTCTTGGTGGTCTGTAGATAGTCAGTAGTAACATACTGGGAGAACACTTAGTGAGTGCACTTAAGTACTCAAAGGATGTAAAGTTGCCAAATGTTGTTTGTTTGCACTGAAAAGATGCTTTGAATATGTTTGCTATTCCTCCTCCCCGTCTATTATCTCTTGTGACACTCATGAAATCAAAATTTGGGGGAGCCGATTCGATAAGGGTAGTAAAGCTGTTTGCTTGTTCAAGCCAGGTTTCAGTAAGAAGTAAAAAATCAAGTTTGTGTGAGCAAATAAAATCATTAATTAAAAATGACTTGTTAGCGAGTGATCTGATATTCAGAAGAGCTAGTTTTACAGTGAGCTTAGGGGTCATATCCACTGATGTGTTCTGAGGTTGTTTTGGAACAGGCAGGAGATTAGACTGGTTTACCCCATTCACAGGATGCACACGAATTCTTCTTCTTCTTGTAAGCACAGGAATAGAGAATGGCCTTGGCATCCTGGGTCCCAGCTTGTTTTCAAAACTACCCTTAATGCAGGGACCCACAGCATATCAGACAGTACACTCATAGAAGTAGAGGTCGTCCCTACTGCCACTGTTAGTGCACTGAATCTGTCCACATTCCAAGCCGTTAGCTTGATCAGGGGATCTTTCTGCCGGCAGAGGGGGTGGTGGTGCCCTGCGCTTTTTGGGTGCTGTAATGTATGGGTATGCAGTTGATGGTTGTGGGCTCACGAAGGCCTGTCTATACGGGTTTTCTGCTTGTTTTGAGTGTCTCGGGCTGGAGAAACTCAGTCTAGCTATTGGCAGCAGTCTCCGCATACTTGCAGGGAACTGCAGGCGGGGTGGTGATGGAGATGGTATAAAATCAGGGGTTTCTGGTGAAACAGTGGTAGTTATCGTTTTGTCGGTCATGCTGGGTGGTGAAGATGTTCCTGTGTTATCTGGTGCTGTGTGCTCATAGTCTCCATTTGATGGCTGAGGTCTGGGGCAGCCTGACACAGATAGTTGGTAGTGAGTCGCTCCAGTAGTGTCCTTGTCATCATGCACCCGCAGTGGCAAGGAGCTGGATGGTGGTGCGTCAGAGGTTCCCGGAACTGTATCCGATGCAGTTGCGACTGCCAGAGGCATATCCAAGGTCTCAGCAGAGGAGATGATTGGGCCTTTCTCTTTTCCCGCTTGTGAGGGCCATTGTTTTGGCTCACCAGAATGTTTGTTGATGTATATGACCGTTTCAGTTTGTACCCCAACAGAGTCTTTATCAACCATGGTTGGTTCTGTCTGCACTGCTACAGAGCGCTTATCAGCAGGTTGACCCAAGGTCGGTGAAGAAAAGATTGCATGGTGGAGAGAGAGGCGATAGTGGTCAGCCAGGACTTTGGCCCCAGTCCAGCTAAGTTCTGTGCTATTTGGTCTGAAGAATGCTCTGCGATTCCAAAACAGGTTAAAATTGCCAGCAGACCCACAGCAGGGAGGAGGAGGGAGGGCAGTCCAGTTCACTCCAGTATCCCAGCATTCCCTGGGGCTACTCAGTGCCAACACCTCTCCAGTGCCGACAGCTCCTTAGGCAGCCAGTGGCGCTGAAGTCAAGCCCTCGTGTTCACAGCCAGCAGAAGGTGTTGGGGGTGTGGGGGTGGGTGTGTGTGTGGGGGGGGTGTGTGTGTGTGTTTGTTAAACAGTGCGGAGAGGCTGACAGGGAGCAGCTGTTCTGCCTGTTGCCTGTGACTTCCCCCCTCGGGCAGGGCCAAGGCCCCAGAGCTCTGGGGCGTTTTCTCAACGTCAACATCACTGCTAAATGACGTAGTTGGGTTTCTTTTTTGGCAAGAGGGAAAACTCTGCT
>CM059282.1:15229480-15236980 GCA_030347295.1 Setipinna tenuifilis
GCAGTGTCCAATGTGCTCAGCTGCTGGACTGTCCAGTCCAATGGAGAACAGTTCCAGGGCTTTGCTATTTATGTCTTAATTGTGGTGAGGTAGGTCAGCCAAACAGGGCAGCCAGCACTGGCTGATGCTCAGCCAATGGCTTTGTGTGTGTGTGTGTGTGTGTGTGTGCGTGTGTGTGCGTGTGTGTGTGTGTGTGTGTGTGTGTGTCACACTGCAAAGTGATTTTTTAAACTCTTGTCATATCAAGTCATACCTAAGCTTGCTATGTCCAGCACGTATGCACACACACACTCACAAAGATGAAACGCTTAGACACACACAATTTCTGGGGTCTCCAGCCAGGCAGCAGGAGGGAAATATTAGAAGCAGGGTCGGGTGGGGTGGGCGTTGGGGAGGGGGAGGGGGAGGGGGAGGGGTTGGTTGTACGGCTGGCCCGGTGACATTTGTGCCGGCTAAGACTGGCCCCTGATTGCTGTGGCATTTTCAGAGGAAGCATGGCCATGACCTCTCACTGGCTCAGCCCCCGGCTAAACCGATAGTTAGCTGACCTTTCAGTGTGGTTGTATGTAGGGTTCAGAGATATCTTAAAGCATTGGTCTTAATGTACATCCCTGGACAAATACCCTGTAATAGGCAGGTTGAGGTAACATGTTTGTGGCCAGACCACACAATTTGATGTTGACTGGCTTGTCAGGCTACTGTGGATATGCAGTCTTCTTAATTGTTGTTGATTTGTCTCTTGTGATATGTGTGTGCAAGTTTGCTAACAGCCTTATTAATTATCTGTGTGTACCTGTGTGTGTGTGTGTGTGTGTGTATGTGTATGTGTATGTCTGTGTGTATGTATGTATGTGTATGTATGTGTGGCTTTGTGTGTGTGTGTGTGTGTGTGTGTATATGTATGTATGTGTATGTGTGCGTGTGTGTGTGTATGTGTGTATGACCATGACCCCCCAGAAATATCCAGAGAAGCTGTACTTCGAGGGCCTTGCGGAGCAGGTGAGCCCCCCCATGCCGCTGCAGCCCCACTACCTGCCCATCTACTTCGGCAACGTCTGCCTGCGCTTCCTGCCCGTCTTCGACATTGTCATCCACCGCTTCCTCGAGCTGCTGCCCGTCTCCAAGTCCCTCGAGACCCTCCTGGACCACCTCGGCGGGCTCTACAAGTTCCATGGTAACCTGGCTAACCTGGCTTTGAAACTCAATTGGTCAATTAATCGATTAGTTTGATTGGTCAATAAGCTGGAAAGAATCAACCATCAATTAATTAACACAGTCAATTAATCAATTAGGTGAGTTGTCAATAAGCTAGAAAGAATCAACCATCAATGAAGCAACTTGGTCAAGTAATCAATTAGTTGATTGGCCAGTACGCTGGAAAGAATCAACCATTTTCCGCCCTTGTGGTTATATCTAGTTCTGGGAGGCCTTTTTAAAGAGTTAAAACAAGATGTATCATATAGTGGTACATGGTATGAACCACTGAAACAATTTTGTAGATTTTGGAAATTATTTTAAGGTTAAAAAATATAATTACCTCCGCCAAGTTGGTTATGTGGAGACTGAAGCTGCCTTGGTGGAGGTCTGCGCTCTCCGAGTGCTTTTCTAGTTAGTGTTGCTTTAATGAATTGTTGATTTGAAAAGGATTGTGTTGTCTAATGTTTTGAATATTATTGCTTGTGTATACTGCACCTGTCTATAGAAACTAAACAAGCCTATGGCTATTTGTGGCATACCTAATATATCCACCATACACACACACACACACACACACACACACAGACCATTCAAAAGGATTTTCTTATTGATTCTGGCAATGGAAAGCGCCATGGTGGTGTTTGTCTACATCAGTTCCTGCAATTGATCAGCCCTCTCTCTCCTGCATCTCTCTCTCTCTTTCTTTCTGTTTCTCTCTCTCTCTCACTCTCCTGCATCTCTCTCTCCATCTCCATCTCCCTCTTCATCTCCCTCTCCCTCTCCCTCTCCCTCTTCATCTCCCTCTCTCTCTCTCTCTCTCTCTCCCTCTCCCTCTCTCTTTCTCTCTCTCCCTCTCTCTCTCTCCTGCATCTCTCTCTCCCCCTCTCCCTCTCCCTCTCCATCTCCCTCTCGCTCTCTCTCTCTCTGCCTCTTTCTCTCTCCATCTCTCTCTCTCTCCCTCTCTCTTTCTGTCCTGCATCTCTTTTTCTCTCTCTCTCTCTCTCTCTCTCTCTCTCTCCCCCCCCCCCCCCCCCCCCCCCTCTCCTGCAGACCGGCCGGTGACGTACCTGTACAACACCTTGCACTACTACGAGCGTCACCTGCGTGACCGCACCAACCTGAAGCGTAAGCTGGTGCACGCCATCATGAGCTCGCTGAAGGACAACCGCACGCCCGGATGGTGCCTCAGTGACACCTACCTCAAGTTTGGCATGAACCCGCGCGAGGACAACGTCTGGATCCCCGACGACACCTACTACTGCAAGCTCATTGGCCGGCTGGTGGACAATATCCTTTTTGTGTGTGTGTGTGTGTGTGTGTGTGTGTGTGTGTGTGTGTGTGTGTGTGTTGGGGCGGAGTGGTGTTGTTGGGTGTCTGGCTGTGTATGTAAGTAAGTGAGTGTGTGTGTGTGTGTGTGTGTGTGTGTGTGTGTGTGTGTGTGTGTGTGTGTGTGTCTGTCTGTCTGTCTGTCTGTCTGTCTGTCTGTCTGTGGTTGTGTGTCTGTCTGTGGTTGTGTGTGTGTGTGTGTGTGTGTTTGTGTTTGTGTTTGTGTGTGTGTGTGTGTGTGTGTGTGTGTGTGTGTGTGTGTGTGTGTTGGGGCAGAGTGGTGTTGGTGGGTGGTTTGTGGATGCAAAAACACAGGGAGCATCTGTCTGTCTTTTCTCGCTTATTACAACGTGTGAAATTGTTTACGTCACACACACATGCACAAACACAGTGGTGGGCTGGCTCAGTGACAGTGTGTGTTGTGAGTGTTAAGACGCCTCCTGTTGATCTCAGCAGTGTAATGGGTGGTGTATCACTTGCACATGTTTATGTATGACCCACACAGACAAACACACATATATATTTTTTAGTCTCTGTTTTCATATTGTACCAAAACATGTACCTTTCTCTCATTCTTGACTGCACACACAAACTCTCACAAACTCTTACAAACGCTCACACATGCTCACACATGCTCACACACTTACACACACTCACATACTCTCTCACTCTGTCTCACACTCTCTCACACTCCCCCACACACTCACACACACGCTCACACACACACTCACACACGCTCTCACACGCTTGCACATGCTTACACACCTTCGCTGTCTTGATCCTTGACCTTGTTGCCACCGATGGCAGGCAAGTCCCCGGGCCCCTTCCCCAACTGTGACTGGCGCTTTAACGAGTTCCCCAACCCGGCGGCCCACGCGCTGCACGTCACCTGCGTGGAGCTCATGGCCCTGGCCGTGCCCGGCAAGGACGTGGGGAACGCCCTCCTCAATGTGGTGCTCAAGAGGTCAGTGAAGTGTGCTTCCCCAAACACTTTTAGTTACATAGTCACAGACAGTTTTTGGTCAGAGGTGGACAAACCCGTTTAGGAAAGAAAGTAGAAGTCCTGCTATCTGTTGTCTTACAAAAAGTGAATTCACCAAGTTAGCTCAACAAGCTGAATGAGATGTTGTGCAAAACGTGCAAAACTGTGTTAATGCTTCCCCCAGACACTTTTAGTTACGTGGTCGCAGGCAATTGCGAGGGACCCCAGTGATGGGTGAAGCATGACTGTGTGGGGCACCCTGGATTAGCGAAGTATGGTGGGAGATGCGGGAGGGACACCTGAGTGTGTGAAGAGCGTGGCGGCGCTTCCCGAAGGGGAAGGCAGTGTGATGGAGTGACCATCACTAGGGTTGTGTGGGTGTGCTCTGACGGCCATACCAACGAGCTTGGCTCTTTGGCATTGTGGTCAAAGCTCACGTTTGGTACCCCGGAGACCCGGGTTGGAATCCCGATGGGGTGACTTCTCCTCCCCTTCGCTACACTTCCCCCAGACAGCCCCTTTTGGCCAGAGGTGAGCAAACCCGTTTAGAGACGTCCAATTAGCTTAACTCGCTGAACGAAATGTAAAATTTGTTAAAGTCTTTAACTCAGCCTGTAAGTGGTTGATGCAAACCCATTTAGAAAAGAAAGTAGAAGTCCTGCTAAAACTCCTGTGCTGTTAAGACTGGTGATTTTACCAATTAGCTCAACTAGCTGAACAAGATGTCGTGCAAAACGGTATGACTTTTTACTTTCTGACCCTGCGATATCCACCTCTGCCTTCATTAAATAGTTTGTAAAGGATGTTAAAGTCTTGAACTCGACCTGTAAGGGGTTGATGCTAGGCCTTAATGTAAAGACTTTTCGGTAACAGATGTTTGTAAAGCATTAGTAACGCTTAGTGAATAATGAACTAATTAAAAACAAAATATTTACATGGAGTTGTAAATTATTAGGAATTGCTATGTTAATATTAAATATTTTTTAGAACAGTGTAACAACATGTACATTAGGGTAGAGGTTAGGATTAGGGTTAGTGTTAGGTATGTACAGTGTGTGTACATAATATTACATGTTACATTTAGAAACACTAAAAAGGAACTGAAAAAAGTGTTTTTTGCACAGTTGTAACAGAGGAGAAACGTGTTACTACCTGTAGTGGACGAAAAATGAATTTTCATAATAAAACTGACAAACAATCTGGAATATGTTTTTCAAGTGAGAAACTTGTATATTTAACATTGACATAGCATGTTTCTTCATAGAGTTTCCTCAAGCTGTTTTTAATGGTTTAAAAATAGTGTAATCTTAATGCTTTTGCTATGCCCTTAGCACTACCATTGTTAGCCTTCTGGGCTAAAACGGTAAAAAATAGTGCAGTTCTAAATGCAACCAGCTAGTGCAATTTTGCTCTTCAGCAAACATATACCAACTTGTTATGATGTTGTTATGAACATGCCCATTTTCATTTTACACAGAAGTTTTCCTTTAAGTGGTGAAGGCTCAGTCCCTGGCAGAGCTCTACTCAGGACTAAGGTGTTTCTACATGGAGTTATAGAAGCAGTGTGTGGGCAGGCAGCTTCTTCTATTAATATAGCTTCCTTCCACAAGGAAAGGCACTGCAGGGCTGTGAGTGGGTCCGGTTTCCTCTTTATACACCTTAATAATACAGTCTGGTGTGGCCATTTTTCATCTGCATCCGTAGAGCCCATATTTACCTCAGGCATGGATGGGAGAAAGTAAAAAAAGGAGAAAGTAAGAAACCCAGATGAAGCAAACCCATATATTGCAGAGATTGCAAACATTGCAGAAGAATTGTCACAGTATATTTGCTTTACAGCACTTTCAGCAGACATCTACATCCTGAAGTGGCTTTCAGCCAATACCATTGCTCTATTCTAATGCAGTAGCCTTTTTTATTCTTTTTTTTATTTAACCAATGGCATACTATTAGTGCACACAATAATCTATGTGAAAGGGTTAATCCAGTTAAACCCATGATTACTGCCAATCTCAGAGACTAAGTGTGGTTGAGGGGAGAAGATGCAGGTGTAGCTCTTGGCAGGTAACTATCTGAGCTCCTAGAAGGATGAAATGAAATGAAAAGTTGAGATATTACAGTGGGAAAATGGAATGATACCTTAATTTAGCACATCCCCACAATCACTGCTCATCTCTCCTGCGTTCTTATTATCGCTGGCCAGCTGTAGAGTGCTGTAGAGATGATTTCAGGTCAGCTCCGCTTTGAAATGCTTAATAGCCACAGACGGCTGGCCCCACTGATGGGGGATGGAGAGCGAAGCCAAGATATTACGTAAGGCTCTCGCTCTAGCTCTCTCTTTTTCTCTCTTTCTCTTTTTTTATTTCTCTGCCTCTGTCTCTCTCTCTCTCTTCTCTCTCTCGCTCTCGCTCTCTCTCTCTTGCTCACTCTCTCTCTCTCTATCGCTCTCTCCCTCTCTCTTTTTATCTCTTTTTATCTCTCTCTCTGTCTGTCTCTCTCTTCTCTCGTTCTCTCTGCCTCTCTCTATTTCTCTTTCTGTCTTTGTCGATCTCTCTCTCTCTCTCTCTCCCTCTCCCTCTCCCTCTCCCTCTCTCTCTCCCTCTGCCCCTCTCTCCCTCTGTCTCTCTCTGTTTCTCTCTCTCCCCCTCTCTGTCTCTCTGTCTCTCTCTCTCTCCCTCTCTCTCTCTGTCTCTCTGTCTCTTTCTCTCTCTCTCCCTCTCTCTCTCTCTCCCTCTCTCTTTCTCTCTCTCTCTCTCCCTCTCTCTCTATCTCTCTCTCTCTCTATCTCTCCTGCGTGGCCGTTCTGGGTTGAGGCTGTCTGCAGGAGATGATAATGAAGGCGCTAATGGTTCGTTAGCTTGATGTGCTGGAGCTTCATGGTCACATGCATGGACACTCTCTCCTCTCTTCTCTCTCTTTCTCTCTGTCTGCCTGCCTGTCTCTCTCTCTTTTCTTGTCTCTCTCCTCTCTTCCCTCTCTCCTTTCTTCTCTCTCTCTGTCTGTCTGCCTCTCTCTCTCCCTCTCTGTCTTTCTCCTCTCTATCTCTGCTTTCTTCCCTCTCGCTCCTCTCTCCTCTCTTCTCTCTCTCTTTCTCACACACTCTCTCTCTCTCTGTCTGCCTCTCTCTCTCTCCCTCTCTGTCTGTCTCTCTCCTCTCTCTCTTCTCGTTTCTTTCTCTCTCTCTCCAATGCTGAAGCCCAGATGAGTCATGTTTGGCCAAGTATGTATGAGAGCCAGGATGCCTGTGGAGAATGTGGGGTTGGTGGGTTTGTACATTTTACACTGACGATTGTGTGTGTGTGTGTCGTGTGTGTGTGTGTGTCGTGTGTGTGTGTGTGTTGTGTGTGTGTATGTGTTTGGCGTGTGTGTGTGTTTGTATCTTGCAGCCAACCACTGGTGCCTCGAGAGAACATCACAGCCTGGATGAATGCTATTGGTCTGGTCATCACAGCCCTTCCGGTAGGTTCCATCATTAAACCCCACCTGCATTCACACACACACACACACGCACACATACACACACACACACACCTGCACTCCTCTAACTTGACTCCACATCTGTCCCCTCATGGCAGCAGCGGGTTGTAAAAGTTATGGTTTAAATGTAGCACAGTAAAAAAAATGATTTTTTCAAATGTTTTCATATACTGCATTTGTTGGTTTAAAACGTTCATATTAGGTAAAAAAAACGTGTTCAATTTCACTTTTCTCAAGTTTCTTTAAACTTCATACTGCTCAAGGTAATAATCAATACTCGATGTATTATGTTCCTCACATTGTAAAGCCCCAGATCACCATGCACTAGAGAGGTTTGGAGACACTGGAGCCTATTTAAAGCCTATGTGTAGGAGTTTCTCACACCCTAAAAAGCCTCCCAGACTAAAAAGAGTGATAGTCAGACACATACTCTGTCTGTGCACTGCGAGGTGTTTGTGTAGGGGAGTCAGAGTGCTGTGCATCAGGTGGTTGTTGGTTGTTGTGTGTGTGTGTGTGCG
>CM059282.1:15241980-15271980 GCA_030347295.1 Setipinna tenuifilis
TTTTGCCGTCTGTCTGTGACTTGGCTCTTTCAGTCAGTTCTTTTCTTTTCTCTTTTTTTTTTAAAGCCAGCTCCGGAGGTGACTGGGCCACTCCATCTGCCCAAAGCCTGTCACAGTGTTTGTGACAGTGACTGGCAGCCTGCTCTCTCACTGCTGACACTTGGGAGTGTGTGCATGTGTGTGTGTGTGTGTGTGTACTGCTTTGTCTGTGTGTGTGTGTGTGTGTGTGTGTGTGTGTGTGTGCGTGTGCGTGCGTGCGTGCGTGTGTGTGTGCGTTGGTGTGTACTGCTTTGTGTGTGTGTCTGTGTGTGTGTGTGTTGGTGTGTGTACTAGTTTGCGTGTAAAAATGATGTCAGCTGCCAAGAGTTTTCGGTGTTAAAGCAATCTGCAAATTTGTACATGGTCAGTAGTAGAGTGTGTGTGTGTGTGTGTGCATGTGCATGTGTGTGTGTAATAGCGTGCTTGCTTGTATCTCTGGCAACCTGCTGTGGCAGGCAACTCATCCTCTTTGACACAGAGGCAGCAAAGTGACTCGTGTGTGTGCATGCGTGTCACTCACTCTCACACACTTACAGTGCTCTACCACACACACACACACACAGGCCTGTTCAAAACCATGTGGGTTGGAATTTTTATTTTTCCTACCTTCTATCGGCCCTGTCCATCACTCCTCCTCCTCCACTAATGAGGGCTTCCTGGATTCCTCCTTCAGGTCTGCTCCTTCAATTTGCCAGCTGCGTGAGTTGCTCAGGTCGGCAAAAATAGCCAAGTTTGAAATGCAACAGGCTGGAGGAGCAGTGTTTGCTGCTCAGCAAACATACTGTACCAACTCGTTATCATGTTTCAACATACCCGTTTTCATTTTAACACCGAATTATCCCTTTAGGGCTACATGCATGCATGAGGCTGCCACACCTTGCCAAGATTTCTATTTCCTTATCCCCCCCCACCCCTGCCCCCACCCCCCTTCTCGCTGCCTTCCTGTAAATGTCCTTGTGCTGGTAATTCCTTCAGTGCGGTTATCGCCGTCTCTGTCGCCTTCCTCTGTTTCCTTGTGTGGGCAGATAGTCCCCGTGTGTGTGTGTGTGTGTGTGTGTGTGTGTGTGTGTGTGTGTGTGTGTGTGTGTGTGTGTGTGTGTGTGTTGGTGTGTACTGCTTTGTGTGCGTGTGTGCGTGTGTGCGTGTGTGCGCGTGTGTGTCTGTATGTGTCTGTATGTGTGTGTGTGTGTCTGTGTGTGTCTGTGTGTTTGTGTGGGCAGCTAGTCCCCAGGCTTACAGTGAATGCTTGAATGATTTCTAATGTCATCACATCTCTTTGTTTTCTGTCACCCCCCTCCCTCACTCTCTCTCTGTTTCCTTCTCTCTGTCTCCCTCTCTCTGTCTCCCTCTCTCTGTCTCTCTGTCTCTGTTCTCCTTCTTTCTGTTTCCTTCTCTCTATCTCTCTCTCTCTGTCTCTCTCTCTGTCTGTCTCCTTCTCTCTGTCTGCCTCTCTTTGTCTCCCTCTCTCTCTCTCTCTCTCTCTGTCTCCCTCTCTCTGTCTCCTTCTCTGTCTCTCTCTCTCTGTCTCCCTCTCTCTGTCTCCTTCTCTCCCTCTTGCTGTCTCTCCGTTTCTGTCTCCCTCTCTCTGTCTCCCTCTCTCTCTTTCTCTCTCTGTGTCTCCCTCTCTGTCTCCTTCTCGCTGACGGTATGGTGGGGTTAAATGTGTAACAAATTTACAGGGGATTGTAAATGTAAGCTGCAGTGGATCTGCAGTGGATGTGTGTTTTGGCGGAATTGTCTGACAATGATTTAATAAAGGAGTGTTAAACCCCTCTCTCTCTCTCTCTCTCTCTCTCTCTCTCTGTCCCCCTCTCTCTATCTCCATCTTTCTGTCTCCTCCTCTCTCTGTCTTCCTCTCTGTCAAATTCAAATGAGCTTTATTGGGATGCCTCGATTAAGCAGTGTTGCCAAAGCAGACATGTTACAATGCAAACAGATTAAAAAAAAAACAATAACAATAGTAAAAATATATATAATTTTAAAAAATGACATAAAAATAGAAGGGTGGAAAACAAAGACAAACAAAAGAAAGTTATTGGAACTCTGTCTGTGTTGTTGTTGTGTGTCAGGTTCCTGTCTGAGGTGCTGAAGCCCATCGTGAAGACGGAGTTCCAGCTGCTGTACGTGTATCACCTGGTGGGGCCCTTCCTGCAGCGCTTTCAACAGGAGAGGACACGCTGCATGCTGGAGGTATACACACACATGCATGTGTGCGCACACACGCACACACACACACACACACACTCGCACACACACACACACGCACACACACATACATGAATGTAAACATACACATACAAATGCACAGTCACATACACACACACACATACACGCATGCACACACACACACACACGTGTACCTGTATGCACACATATACATACATATGCACAGTCACATACACACACACGCATGCAGTCACACAGACATGTACATGCACACACTTGTGCACACAGACATACATAAACAAATGCACATGTACACACACACACACACACACACAGATACTCTTAACACACATGTATACCCTCAACACCCACAAAAATCCTGCCAGGCCTATAAACTGTTTTGTTTTTATTATACAGGTTCACAAACTTTCTTTGTTAAGTGTGCAGTTTTTCCTTAAACAAGTTTGAAGTCCATCATGGCATCAAAGATGAGATGAGATGATTAAAAAAATGCTCAGGATGGGAGCAGCTAACATACTCAATAGCAGCTGGCCATGACTACACATATACAGAATATATGTATATATTCTCACCCCCTGGCATGGCTCAAACACAGGTGCACCCCAAGGGAAAAAAAAGAAACACAGCTCAAAGGGGTTAACGCCTCTCAGACACCGTGTGGGTGTATAATGTCTGCTGACAAAATGTGTTCTTCCTGTTGTCATGGTTATCTGTGGTGAGTGTGTGTGATTGCCAAACACACAGGGTTACACACTCTCCTCCTTTTAAATCCACTAATTGTGGGTACCTCAGGGTAATAACTCGCCGTTCATTCGCCTTTCCTTAACAGAGCCTGCGTAAGAGTGGAGGTTAAAGGTGATGTTGAGTGCCTAACAAATCTTGCTAACACCTTTAATTTTTTGGTGGTGGTGTTACATTGTATCTACCTTATTAGGTACAGTGGTAGCTAATAAGGTAGTGTACTTGTGTAATAATATGTAATATCATATATTAGTGGTTTATAATATATTTTATTATAAATATTTTTTACGATGGTGGTGTTACAATGTATCTACCTTATTAGGTACAGTGGTAGGTAATACGGTAGTGTACTTGTGTAATAATGTGTAATACCACATATTAGTGTTGTACTGACATTATGTATTTTTGTGACGTAAATCTGTAATTGCAACAGTAGTAGTAATAATACATACTGTCATCCAGGTTGTACCACTCTACCTAATGAGGTAGACACACTGTGTGTTAGCGACATTGTAAAATAAAGTGTTAGCTGAGTCTTCGCTCTAAGCCATTTCCAGCTGCTGATGGGTCTGATGGCCAGTGATGGATAGGGTCTGACGGTCATTATGGGGGGTGTGGAAGAGGTCTTCCTGGAGACATCCATTTTCACATGGTGTCAGACGAGTGCCGGTGTTGGCGCTCGGGAAATTCAGCTCACGTACGCGGGCTTCATCTTTATCTCCTCTCTCCCTCCCTACCTCCTCCTTTTCTCTCTCTCTCTCTCTCTCTCTCTCTCTCTCTCAATCTTCCTCTCTCTCTCCTTCCCCCCCTCCTGTTTTTCTCTCTCCCTTCTCTGTCTTTCTCTCTTTCTCTTTCTCTCTCTCTCTCTCTCTCTTTCTCTCTCTCTCTCTCTCTGTCTCTGTCTCTCTCTGTCTCTTACCTCTGTGCTCTTGATGTCTTATCTTTTTCATTCTCTCTTCTGTCTCCTGTCTCATGCACTTGTTGCCCCCTGAGTCTAGTCATAAAGCAGAGGATTTCTTTCTTTTTCTTTTTTTTTTTTTAAATAATGTAGACACACAAACATTCTCACACAGACACACACACACACAGACACAGACACACACACACACACACACACACAGACACACACACAGATACACACAGACACACACAGACACAGACACACATACAGACACGCACATGCCCACCCATAAACACACATAAACACACATACACACAAACACAGAGGAGGAGCAGCTGTCCCCTGGGAGACGCACCTGCTGTCTGTTAGCCATCGCTAATGCAGGAGAGGGCCACAGGTGCTCTTTCTCTCCCTCTCTCTCTCTCTCTCTCTCTCTCTCTCTCTCTCTCCCTTTCTCTCTCTCTCCCCCTCTCTCCCTCTCTCTCTCTCTCTGTTTTTCTAAACAACGACACCGTGCTCCATCTTTTCCTCTCTTTCACCGCCTTTCTCCTCCTCTTATTATTCTCTCTCTCTCTTTCTCTCTCTCTCTCTCTTTCTCTCTCTCTCTCTTGCTTGCTCTTTGTCCCTCTCCTTTCTCTTTCTTCCCCCCTCTTCTTATTCTTTCTCTTTCTCTCTCTCTCTCTCTCTCTTTCACCCAATACCTTTCTCTTTTCTTCCACCCTCTCTTATTCTCTTGCTTGCTCACTCTTTCCACCAGTCTGTTTTTTTTTCTTCTTCTGTCCATTCTCCTCATCTGTGTTCTCAGGACCTAACAAATTCGGTTGTGCTCCCTCAACATAAACACACCTGCTGCTGTAAAGTGTGTTTTTTCAGTATAAAAATGTGTAAACTGAACAGATGACAACTGCCCTCTGCAGTCTCACTCTCTCCATCTTCTGTTTTGTCCTTCTTCCCTTCTCCATCTCAACCCTTTGATCTTTGTCCACATTCTCTGAGCAGTATTATCAGTGTCAGTAGAATTCTTTGTAGGTTTACAAGAAGCATAAACTGTGTAAAGTCAACATGTAAGGACAGAAAGTTATGTTATAGGAGGATATGTACTCACTAAACACTCCTTATCCTGCTAGCTCCTCTTAGGTCTTTTACATCACACCTTACTTGTTCTTTTTCTCTTCACTTCTTTCTCCCTCCAACTCTCTCATTTTCTACTCTTGCCCATTCTCTCTGTTCTCTCAGAGAATGAGCCCCGCCAGCATCACCCCCCATTTTCTCTGGTTCTCACCTCATTCTCTCTCTCTCGCTCTCGCTCTCACTCTCCCCTTCTCTGTCTTTCCCTCTCCTCCTCTCTCTTTCCCTCCCTCCCTCTCTCTCTCTCCCCCCCGTCCTTCTCTCTCTTTCATTGTCTGTTACTCTCATTTCATTTGCTTTGTCCTCCATTGTTGCTTCAGCATGGCCCCAAAGTCTTGCGTTCAAGCCCTCCTGGTAAATCCAGATGGAAGTGTTTTCTCATTGCTTCCCCCTAAGCCTTTACACAAACACAGATCCCCTACAGCAGGCCAGCGTATACCTGGCTTTGGCATAGAGGATCATGATAACCACCATGTTTGTAATCAGAGACTGTCTTAAAGCCAAACTACTTTCCCTGACCATCACCGTGACTCATTAGTTTTACACAAATAACACAGTTGGCCACCAGGCCATTGATTGCACATGATGGTAGTTAAATGAGACATACTTTATTAATCTTAAGGTCTCGAGTAAACTCTATAAACACACACACACAGGCTTTTTCAGACTAATTGATCGCCATTGATTGGAGGTAATTGATGAACTCCATTAACTCATATGGCTGCTCCGAGAGATTTGTAAGAGCGGGTGCAAGCGGCTGGTTTACCAGGCTACCAAGGCACTAAGAGTTCTTTTTGTCTGATTTTTCTTTTTTGTTTGTTTGTTTGTATTAAAAACAGAGTTGCATTCAGGCAGCCATGTCAGTATAGCTGTTGGCAGCATTTATCTTTTTTTATACCAGTAAGACCTATTAGTCATTGCTCGGCTGCCTTAGAGGCCATTATGTAGCTTTGAGGGCCCAAATAGTTCTTTTTGTCTGTTTTTTTTTTGTTTGTTTATTTGTTTGTTTGTTTTAAAAACATTCAGGCAGCCATGTCAGTATAGCTGTTCAGCATTTCTGTTTTTTTATACGAGTAAGGCGTATTAGTAAGCAGCCTTTAGCATTGCTCAACTGCCTTAGAGGCCATTATGCAGCTTTGAGGCCCCAAAGTGAGTTTGGCTCTCGACTGCCGAGGCTCAGCTCAGCCCTGCGTTTCCCCCTTAGTGTCACTCACCCCTAACAAGGCTGGCGTGAAAGCTTTCTCGTTACACACACTCGGAGCTTATTGATTTGTTTTTCTTTCTCCAGGTGGATAGAGGAAATGTGAGCGCACACACACACACACACACACGAACGCACGCACGAGCACACACACACACACACACACACACACACACACACACACTCTCACCTACACAGACACACATGCGCACGCACACACACAGAAATGCTCACCCACACAGACACACATATGCTCACCCACACAGACACACATATGCACACGCACGCTCACTCACACTCACACACACACGATGCGTTACTAAAATGAAGAGTCTTCCGAAACTGTATGTCTTTTTTTTTGTTGTTCCTCCCTTAGATTGGCGTGGCCTTCTATGAGATGCTGCAGGCGGTGGACCAGCACTGTAAACACCTGTCCTACATGGACCCCATCTGTGACTTCCTCTACCACATCAAGTACATGTTCACCGGCGACAGCGTCAAAGACCAGGCAAGGCGCACAGCAATGGCCTTTTGTTTGTTTGTTTGTGTGTTTGTTTGTTTGTTTTGCTGTGTGTATGTATATGTCAAGCAGGAGTCAAGAGGAGACTCATTAGTGGATAGCTCCCCGCACGCACGCACGCACGCACACACACACACACACACACACCACCCCCTATCACCAATCACCCCTTTTCATTTCTTCAGCAATTATGAGCGATTTCTCCCTTTGATTGACTCTAAGCACCCGAGATGCCATTTTGTAATTCAAATAGGCTTCTTCTCCTGGCAAGGCAGCTCTGTTTGGCCTTATATTCAAGGTTGTTACCTGCAGTTACTGCCTTCATAGTCTTTTTCAGACTGATTTATAGATTAAAAGAACATTTAGGTTTTTGTCAGCTTTTTTCTTTTAACTTTTCGAAGGTGGTGCCAGACTTACTGTTGAGTGTTCCCAAGTGCATACTAGGGCTGGGTATCGATACGGATTTCCTGAATCGATATAATTCTTATACACACAAGGTCACGATATCATATGATTTTCGATCCCATATGATTCTTTACAATATTTGTATTTATTTATTGGCAGTTTATTGCTTTCATTGTTTGCTTATAAAATGACTGAGTGGAGAATTACCCTCTGCTCGCCAATGTTGATGTTCATATATTATGTAAATAATGACACCAGCATATACCGGAAGAGACCTACTTATATAAAGTATCGATCCATTAATTTTAATATCGATCTTTCATTTTTCGAGGCCATATCGATACGTATTGATGAATCGTTTTTTTTTAACCCAGCCCTACTGCATATAGATTTAAACACCTACACAAGAATCAAGAATACGTTCTCTCATTTTGTCTGTCCTTGTCACTGTCACTTTTTCCCCCCATTCGCTAGCTGTCAATCAAGTGAATACATTTTTACATTTTAGTTCTAGCTTTTCAGACTTTCTTTTCCTATGTACCCTTTTGGATGACATTTGTAGCACAATTTCCTGTTCCATGAATTTCTTGCTTTTTTCTGTCCAGGTCACCTTTTTTTTACCTCTTTCAACCTTTTCTCCTGCTCTTTGTATGTCATCTGCAGAGTGGTTTCTCAGTAAAGGCCAATTTTGTATCGCAAGTGACGAGCGTCACTTGACAACGCATTGCGTAACAGAGATAACATTTCTGTCTGCTCGGCTGACGCAGACCTTGTTGCTTACATCACTTACTTAAAAATTACATTGTCTTGTTAAGATGGCTTGAGACTTTTTGACTTTAGAACAATGTGTGTCGCCGGTGCAGAACTATGGAAAGCCTTTTTGCACCGTGGCAACTTTTGCTGTTTGTCCCCAAGACAAGGATCTGATCTGTTCTACCTCTTTCTCTCCTTCTCTCTCTCTCTCTCTCATTCTCTCTCTCTGTCTATCCCTCTCTTTATCTCTGTCTCTGTCTCACTCTCTCTGTCTCACTCTCTCTGTCTCTCTCTCTCTGTCTCTCCCTCTCTGTCTTTCTCTATCTCTGTCTGTCTCTCTCTATCTCTGTCTCTCTCTCTGTATCTCTCTATCTCTGTTTCTGTCTCTCTGTGTCTCTCTGTCTCTCCCTCTGTCTCTCTCTCTCCCTCTCTCTCTGTCTCTGTCTATCTCTGTCTATCTCTCTGTCTATCTGTCTGTCTCTCTCTCTCTCTCTCTGCTGTGCAGTGGATGTATGTTTTGTGGAATTGTCTGACAATGATTTAATAAAGGAGTGTTAAACCTCTCTCTCTCTCTCTCCCTCCCCAGGTGGAGAAGATCATCTGTAATTTGCGTCCGGCCATGAAGCTGCGTCTGCGCTTCATCACCCACATCACCAAGATGGAGCCGACCGCCTCCGCCGCGGCCAACGTCAACGCCAGCACCGTGCAGCCCAACACCGTCTCCTCGCCCGCCCCACAGAGCAACCCGGGACCCTCCAACGTGCCCCTCTCAGTGGCCCAGTGACTCACTGACTGACCGACTCACTGACCGACTCACTGATTCACTCACTCACTCACTGACTCACTGAGTCACTCACTCACTCACTGACTGACTCACTGACTCACTAACCGACTCACTCACTGACTCACTCACCTGAGTCACTTACTCACTGACTGACTGACTGACTGACTGACTGAGCTACCGACAGGCTTCCACTAGATACTTGCTAGCTTAATGAAGGCTAGCAGTGGGACTGGAGGTGGCTGGGTTCTTGGGACTCTCAGTGACCCAGTGACTCACTGACCGACTGACTGACTCACTGACTGAGCTACTGACGGGCTTCCACTAGGAGACTAGCTAGCTAAGTGAAAGCTAGCAGTGAGACTGGGGGTGGCTGGGTTTTTGGGACTGGATCACAGGAATCAGTTGCCGGATGGATTGTTTGAGGGATGGATGGATGGATGGATGGATGGATGGATGGATGGATTGATGAATGGATGAATGGAAAAATGTAGTAGATGAAAGGGTTTTTGGGAGGTTCCCACAGGCCTGTGTCATTTTAAGGCCAAAAGGACAATGCGAGTGACTTTGACATCAAACACAAGGTCTGTAGGTCATTTTTTTTACACCTTGGAGTGTCTGTCAACGCAGTCGCAGTAAGCCCTAAAAGCAAGCAGATATGAGAGTAGAGATTCTCATATCCCATCTGATCGCATTGAGTGAGGAGGACTTTCTGTATATGACCATGTTTTGTATTATTCTGATGCACTTGGCTGTGATGTGATGAAGTTTGTCTTTTCTTGTCTTGTCTGGTCCCCCAGCACAACCAAGCCATGTGCCTTGAGATTCCCTTTTTTTAGCCTCAGCAATCATGTGATTTTTTGCCAACCTTACTGTGTTTTTTTCTCACTAAACAATAAAGCAAAATAAACATTTTTTTAGTATAAAAAGTTACCTGTGTGAGTTTCCCGTTTGTTTTTGTAGAGGCTCCTTCTTTTCATACCTATTGATTAGTCAGAGGTCATACACATCAGTCAGACAACCAATCTAGACATGTGGTATGTGTTTAGACACTAACGCTTTCGTGATCAGTTCATTTCGAGGTTAATGCAGCCATCTGTCTGTTCACATTCTTCATTCTGTTTGCGTGTTTGTTTGTTTTTTCCTATTAGCGGCCTATAAATGAGCGTAAATGAGCATTGATTCAGGGCCACTGAAAGGGCCCGCTGTCCTCGCGCTCGTGATCGAGAGTCAGGAGAAAAAAGGAGGTCGGGTACTGCTAATGTTAATTAGCCCTGTGTTGGAAGGAGAGAGAGAGCATGAGGAGAGAGAGGAGAGAGAGAGCATGAAGAGAGAGAGAAGGAGAGAGTGAAGGAGAGAGAGAGCATGAAGAGAGAGAAGGAGAGAGAGAGCACGAAGAGAAGAAGAGAGAGCATGAAGAGAGAGAGGGAGAGAGAGAGCATGAAGAGAGAGAAGGAGAGAGAGAGCATGAAGAGAGGGAAGAAATGGGGGGTGGGTGGTCATTATTGCTCTGCTCTTTTTAGTAACGGTCCGCTCTTTTTTTCTTTCTTTTTTTAAGATGATGATCTACGCATGATTGCATCATTTTCATTATAAGCCCTGACTTTGACCATACAGGGCTTTGTGATGCACAGAATGATTACTCAGGCAGAATTTGTTATTTGAGTGCTCGTTAGCTTTCCCAGTTTTTATTCCCCTTTGTCTCTTTTTTTTAGCATCGGTCGGTCATTAAAGATTGTGATTTGGCAGTGGTGGCTATGTTGGTTATGTTGGTCATTAAAGATGGTGATTTGGCAGTGGTGGCTGTGTTGGCTGTCTTCTGAGTAGACTAGTTATAGTAGTCTTGCAGGCTTGGCCCCTTGTCTTAGAAAAGGAGACACATGTCAACCCTAATGGTGTGTGTGTGTGTGTGTGTGTGTGTGTGTGTGTGTGGCTGTGTGTGGCTGTGTGTGTGTGTGGCTGTGTGTGTGTGTGTGTGGCTGTACCATACAAGGGGGCAGTGTGAGTCACCCTAACAGTCAGCCTTTACAATCCTCAGGGGTTCCATCATCCGCTAATGATTCTTTTTTTTTTTTTTTACCCTGGGGAGCACCTCTTAAAAACATTTAAGATGTTAAAGATTATCGTCACAACCTCTTTGACTCCCCATAGAAATCCTCATTTAGAGCTCTGTTTTTTTTTTTTAAGATTCACTGATGTAAAGTGGGTACAGAAGGCTGAGGAGGCACCGACCCAGATAATGTGTTTATATATCTTGGTTGAATGTATCAGCCTCCTCACCTCTCACTGGTTCATCTTTTCTGAGGACATAAATCTATTACACAGCTGTCAGTGGCTTGTCTCACTGCTACAAGACAAAAGGTGCGTTGAGGTTAAAGCACAATAATTACATTCCCCCACCGATGTGGTTGTACCGCGTTTGGTGCTGTCTGCTTGTATCACTTGTATCTCCCTGCCAAATTGGAGGAACGTAATGGATTCAAGAAGGCATGGTGGTAAAATGAGGTAGTGAGGTAGTGATGGAAGATCTACCTGAAAGTGTGGATTATGGATGGTGTCAGTCTGCGTGTCAGTAAAGGAGATGAGAGCTTGAAGGCCATTATTGCATTAACACTCCACTGGGTCTTTAAAGCCTTTTAACATTAACCTCAATAAAGGAACCGGCAATAGGCAATTCAGTACAGTACATACCCCTGAGTGCATCAGGATAGAATTTTTTTTTGGTCTTCATCAGAACTGATGAGAGATTTCCCTAGGGCGGACTTCTCTGGTTAGTCATTTTTTCCAGTCTGTGGACTCATCAAAATTAGCATAATATTAATTAAGAAATACAGCTATTTTAGAAAATAAATCCTGTCACACTGTAGAGTAGATGGTGTGTGCAAAATTTCAAAATGCACTTTCTTTTTATAAAATAAAAAGGGCTTATGAATCATGTGACGAAGTCACAAGTGGGACACTCACTGCCTTTGCATTCAATGCTGTTAGCATTTTATTTGCTTAAATATAAATATAGCTTTGCTGTGAGCAATCACTCTCGTCCCCATCCCCCCTTTCCCCTTCTTCTTTCCCCTCATTATGTTCTAGTTGGCACATATCTACTGCCAGTGAGTGGTAACAGAGCTGTGCCCGACTGGAATGCTGATGTGCTGGATGCTACTTGAGGGCTTTGTGTCCTCTCTGGTCTCCTCTCTGCAGTCAGAGCGAGCGACTCTCCCCCCTGCTGATGTCCCTTGCCAACTTCTGATCTGGGAAGCAAATAGAGCAACTCGATAGCAAAATCATTAGTAACCGAATTAAATTGGAGTTTGATCAACTGGTGGTGACATCATGATGTACTCGGATGTTTAGTTTTGAGTCTCAGTTTGACCACAGCCTTGGCTTCACATCATTTTTCAATCAGAATTAGATTTTTTGTAAGTATAATTACATACACAAGGAATTTGTTGTTGGAAGATGTTGACTTACTAGTATACCTTCAACATATAGACATGTAGTGATTCCATAGACAAAATGTTAACATTATGTACAAAGGTACAGTAATATACAAAACAGCATAGACCTGGAATAGGGTTTTGGGCAGGCGTAAGGTGCAACAGTAATAGTTCAATGTAATGTTATATATATGTATAGAAAGTTTATATATATATATATGTTATATATATTTATAGAAATTTTAGAAATGTATAGAAATTGATTGATTTTTCTCTTTTGACTATTGTGATATTACACGCTGTCCATAGAGGGGAATTGTTGTCAGTTGTTTTGTTATGGTTGGCGTATCCTCTGTATTAGTCCCTCTAGGCCCATCCACTAATGTTGTGTTGTCATGCTATTTTCATCCTCTGAGGCTCGAGAGCATTCTTTATTGCAGTCCAGTGCACATGTGTTGACTCAACTCCAACCATGCGAGTCTCATTTGTCAACGGATCAGACTCTCATTAATTAAATTAAGGATATGTTTTTTTCTTAATTTTATTTCGTAGCCTTTGCAGTTTTTTAGCAGATGGTTTGGCCTTTTTTTGTGTATATCTATGATTAGATATAAAGTACAGTGTGTACAGTACCTTAAGTCAGGTCTTAAAAAGTAGGATAATGACTTAAAAAGTGAAAAAAAAAACCAAACCAAAACACCAAATAGCAAGAAAATCAATACAGCAGTAAATGTAAAGTTTTACAAAACATGAAATGAGAGGGCTATGACACATTTCTTTTTGCTGATAAGATCTTAAAAAGTAGGATAATGACCTAAAAAGTGAAAAAACAAAACACCAAATAGCAAGAAAATCAATACAGCAGTATTGAAGTATGTAAACTTTTACCAAACATGACACGAGAGGGGTATGACACGTTTGTTTTTCTTTTTGATGATGATAAGATCTTATCAGGATGTTTGCTCTGACTATCAGCAGCCAGATTGTAGGTGTCAGGACTCCACCTGGGGCCAGTGTTTGGCCGGCCGCCTCACCACGACGCCCCGCTTCTGACGTCATCCCTCCCCAGACACGGCCATCTGTGGCCCGGCCAAGGTGGTTGCTATGGCCACCATGCCCGACCGACCTTGACGGCACCCAAGTGTGGACGACCAAAGTTCTGAACACCTTAAAACACTCAGTCAACCCCTCCCCTCCACCAACCCCCACCCCCCACCACTCAGCCCTCCTGGGGTGAAAGTAATAACACAACAGCCAGGGCCCAGCTTAGAAACAGGACCAATCCGCACACACACACACACACACACATACACACACACTTAAGCTTTGATTGGGTCTGGAAATCTGTGTAGCCCACGTAGACAAGAAAAGGCTAAAGAATCAAAGCTGGACATAGGACATACAGTATGAACAGACTGCAGAAGATCAGCATTGTATTAAAGGACTCCATAAGTTTCTCTCTTTCTTATTCTCACTCAAAAAGGCTTTTTCAGACATTTCATTATTATATGCTACATCCATTAGCTACTGTAGCCTATGCTCAGTGTTCTCAAGTCTCACTCTTTGAGAGTGTGACACACGCATCTCAACGAGTTCACACGCTCACACGCCACACATGGTATTTCTCACTCTCAAAATTTTTCACCTCTCAAAAATAAATAAATAAATAAAAACCCTTCTTTAATCACCGCTAGGGTTGCACGGTATACCGGTACTGACTTTGTACCGCGGTACGGAGGCATTTGAAACGGTACTATATAGATAGTGGAGCACGGAGGAGAGAATGGCTGCTGCCACCACGCTGCAACTTGTAGGCCTAGACAAACCACGGGCGATAAGTGCCACATGGCAGTACTTCGGCTTAAAAACAAATGAGCAAGACGAGGGAATTGACGCTGATCCATGCACCATTGTATACACGGTGTTTAAAAACATGCATGGCTAAAGGCGGAAACACCTCCAACTTAGCCACCCAGACCTGCACACTGAGTTCAGGGAACGACAGGTAATTTACTCATGACATGTACCCTTTTCAAAAGTAATAGTTCAATAGTTTTAAGTGCAACACATGATAGAGTTCTTACCAAACAGAAAAAAACACGCAGCGACCACCACATTTCACGTTTTACAATATATTGTACATCCCAAAAGTTCGTTTCAGTTCATAATAGTCTTGCAATACACCACCAACACCCTAGCAGGCAAAGGTTCAAAGACGAGCTAATTAAAAAATATTCAGCGTCAATCAGGGAGCCTACAAGATCCATAATCCAGTCCGAGATTTAAGCAGCGAGCAGCAAACTTTCTCCAGCGTAATCCGTTTAAAAAATTAGACAGCAGAATTATCCGTATGAGTTTGTTGATCTATTGCACATAATGCATTCAGCACAAAAAGGCGACGGTAGTGTCAGCTGGTGGGAGAAAACAACACGCGCACGATAAAGCTCTCCAGAGACATTCAACTGGATACTTGACTCGGCCTGGTTACTAGCATGTAGCATCCACGTTCGGATATAAACAAAAAAGGAGGCCAATTAATGAATTAGCGCCATACTGCAAAATGGCCACACTAGGTATTACACCTAATAAGAAGGGAAGACAGAGAGGGCTTCGTCTGGAAAGTATTTAGACAGAACATACAAAAAAACTCTAATAAACTGACATATTCAAAGGGCAGAGGTTGTTACAATACATGCATGATCTTTATAAATAACAAACTTTTACATACACATTTAGCCATTTAATATGTTAGAAATAGCCTACTGGTAACATACCATTTAAAGACACTGGTCCTAGTTAAGACACGCTGTATGTGATGAAAATATTGTTTAGGTTATGTATCTCAATGTAAATCAGGCCTTAGCTTGTATGACAAATGTATCACCTTATTTATTTGAAAAAAAAAAAAACACCTTTATTTGAAAAAGTATCAAAAAGTACCGAAAGGCATCAAAATACATGTTGGTACCAGTACCGGTACGGGTACCAAAATGTTGGTATCGTGACAACACTACTGCATTCATAATTATTAGTACTAATGAGTGGTATTGTCTTATTATTGTTATTATTATTTGTCATAGAATAAATAAACACTGAAATTTGATCGAATCAAATTTGTTCTTTTTTTAAGTAGCTGTGTTGAACACACTTGATGGGTTCGATGGTTCGATGGGTACGCTGCCACCCCCCCCCCCCCCCCCCCCTAAAAAAAAGAGAAAATCTCACTCCCACCACACTTCAAAACTTGAGAGCCCTGCCTATGCTACATCTGTTACTGAAACCCACGACATTTCTAAACAAATATAGTTTAGTGAGGGGATGCAGATTTAATGTACACACATCATAGTCTGAAAGCAGTGTCTTTGTCAGGGCCTTGTCACGTTATCAAATATTTGTAGAGCAATTTCTTCAGGGCATCCACAGCATGAATACCCACATGAGATAGTCTGTGGCCCTTTTATCATTACTCTGAAGATCAGTAGCTGCAAGGAGCTAATGTTGTGTTGGGAGGTTGGGAGATAGCACTTTATTCTCTGTATGAAAAGTGCTTTATTATTATTATTATTATTAGTAGTAGTAGTAGTAGTAGTATTATAATGTGTTTGCTAAGAGAGAGAAAGAGAGAGAGGGAGAGAGAGAGGAAGGCAGAGATGCAGCATAGGCCTACTGTGGCAGGCCTGGACCAACTGCCATTTTTTAAACTCGGAATGTTAAGGAACTGTGGCATCATCAACTGGAGTGAAGTAAGAGCTTCAGAAAAAGTGTTACTGGTGTTAATAAGGGAACACACACACATAAACACGCACAAACGTTTTGGTTGTTTTTTGATTCTGTCAAATAAAAGACACTAGCAGTAAATTTGTTGCTCTTACCTTAAAAATCAATTCTACCACTGTGCTCATTCCGGCATCTCTAATTTGCTCTTTCTGTGTGTGCAAAGAGAGGACTATGGGGCGTAATCTGTTTGTAATTGAGAATAATCAGCAGCTCTGACGCCACTGAAGACCGCAAGACCATCCCAAAACACACACACACACTATCCCAAACCACCTCCCCACCCTCCTATCGAACCCACTGGATCATCCCTCCCCTCTACTGAGCTCCCGGAAGGAAGGAAAGGAGGCCATTAGTGGAGTCCCTCAGGGCGCCTGGGTCTGGGTCTGGGCCCCCGGGTTACGCACTGTACACGGACAGAAATCAATGCTGCTGCAGTGTGGATGATGTGTGATGTGTAGGCTGGCTGGCACAGGGGGTCTCTGGTTACACGTTACAACCACTGTGTCCTCTGTGGAGCTGAGCTGTGGCATTTCTCTGTGTCACTCGATAGGATACTGTATGCCACGATGCAGATGTTGCAGAGAGGTTAAGGTCATCTATTTGTGTGTGTGTGTGTGTGTGTGTGTGTGTCAAGTGAGTCAAGATAGCATCCCACAAGTTTGTGTCTTGGTGACCTTCAGCAAGAAGAAGTTACACACTACAGAAACTCCCATGATCCTTTGCTCCCATGAATTATTTACCAGTGGCCACAGTAGCCATTTTGAACAGACGCCCCATATTCCCATCAGTGAGTGTGTATGCGTCGATTTATCCACAAGCTGACAGAATAGGCTCCATTTCCACCACATGCTCCACTGACATTTGTGGAATGAATACAAACCGGACCCTCCGGTCACAGGTCCATTACTTTAACCGCCAGGCCATCAGTGGAGGTGGGCGTATACGTGGGTAATGGATGTGTAAAGAGGGGCTTGCTCTTCTCAGTGAGTTAAATGTGCCAAACGTGTGACTGGCTCTTTAGACAGGGGACCATCTATCGCCTCTCTTTTCCTATTTTTGGATCCTATTTGTGGGTTCTGGAATGCTGGGGGTTGTGTTACCTGGCAACATGGATTTTTAGGTCTCGGCACCCTAGAAACTAGAAGGGTTTGTGTCTCTCTCACTTTTTTTGTTTTTCTTGTTCCCTTTTCACATTGTCTTTTATCTCTTCTTTCCTGGCTGTGCCAAATGGAGGGGAAGCAAGCATCATTGACATTGTGGAATGTCCCAAAAGTGTGTGTGTGCGTGTGTGTGTGTGTGTGTGTGTGTGTGTGCGTGTGTGTGTGTGTGTGTGTGTGTTAGTGTGTGTGTGTGGGTGGGTGCGTGGGGTTTTTAGAGGCTCAGGGGCTGGTGACGCTCATGTGATTTGACAAGAATGCACACTACCCCGCCCCCACCCACCCACACACACACACACACACACACACACACACACACACACACACAAACACATTTTTTTTCATGCCAAAATGCCATCCCTTTCAGTGTCCACACCTGACCCTCCTATCCTTACCCACTCTATGCCAGGAGTCTCTGTCCGTCCAGTGTCCAGTCACGCATGGTTTGATTCTGTGCTTCCCTCGCTGCTTTCCTTCCCTTGTCTGCCCTTGTTTTAAGCCTGAAAAAATACCCCACCCCCTCTTCTACCACCACCACCACCACGAGCTGCACCCCCCCCCCCCCCCCCCCCCAGTCCTTCTTACTCACGACCTATGATGTTCCATATTTCAGAACCCAGGCGATGTTTCCATGGCAACTGGGAGCATCTGGGAGGATTAATGTCTACCTGGTGTTTGCCTGCGTGTCATGCCGCGATCCGGACGGTTAGCCAAGTGTGGCACCACAAGCTGAGCGCGGCTTGTTAAAGGTGATACATGTTATTTCTCACTGTCACGGCTGGAAAGCCCTGAACGTCCACATCCCTTGCTGGGAGAGAGAGAAAGAGAGAGAGAGAGAAAGAGAGTCAAAGAGAGAAAAGGGGTATTAGTGTGTAGCTCTCTCAGCTCTTGTTTAACCCATGGCATACCATTTGCCTGCGGGAATTTTTTTTATTTTTTACATTGTTATGAAGAGCCCACAGTCAGTCAATCCAAACCTTACCAAACCTTAATCCTACCAGTCTATTGTAATAGGAAACAAGAGAAGCCATGAACATCCTTTGTAAATAACCATACTCAATATCCAGTAGCCTAGATGTGCTGGTTTCTCTAATTGGACAATACCAATGCATACTGTTTATAATGTATATGTAACATGCTCAATGCTCCAATGGCTGTGTCAGTGTTGGGTAAACTGCTACCTACCCAAACTATAAACTACAAGTGGTTTCCTACTTTTTCTGGCCTTAGTTTACTTTTTTAAATCTCCAAGTCCAATTAAAAAATACCAATTATTATAAACAATGTTGAGGCATTTTATATTCTTACTACTGCTTGTTAATTAGTAGTGTCACCATGCCTACTCCCCTACATACTAAGATGAGGCAGTTCTCAGTGTTCAAGGTTAATGTGGTGTCTCGACCTCTTGTTGTGCACTGCAAATTCACCTGACCCTGTAGATGATTATAATCAACAAAGCCACGACCCTTGTTACTGAGTAGAATACACAGCTACACAAGTGCCGGTGTTCTGTGAAAACAACTGGGCTACTTGACGAGTTTGGCTACCGCGCAGCGTAGTTAGGGTTAGAGTTAAGGTTAGAGTTAGGGGTAAAAAATCAGGTTGGGTAGCTCATCTTGACAGAATGTCTGTGTTCTAAGATATTCTACATCCTATCCTACAACTTCCAGTTTGGAATCCGTGTGTCGCCCAGTGTTAAAATGATTTAAATTTGTTTATGAATCCCCCAGTGCATTAAATTAGCATTTTGTGAGTGAGTACTGTAAGTTGGGGGGAAAGACAGTTACATTATTTCAGTGAATGTCACTGAAAGGACAAACATCTTTATGGGTCTGATAATTAGAAGGACTTAAAAGCCAGCCGTAGACCAGACGAAGAGTCCTCCGGACGACTGACCTCCATCATCTTAACCATAATCACTTCACCTGTGGCGGCACAGGATTAATAATCCCCTCCAATCAGTGTTGAGGGTCTTTTGAAGGTACTGAAAAGATTACTTCAAATTGGTGTTTATAGTCTGATGCATGAAGTGTTTTCTTACTGTGAGTGTTGGAATACAATTGAAATATGGTTTGCTGAATGGACATAGCACTGCCTTGACTCACCATCTATATCAATACATTTTCACAGTGCAGTTGACTGATTTTATTACCTTTAGATACCACAAATGTAGGGCAGGGGTTTTTTTTACCCTCAGGCTATCCTTTCTCCAATCCCATACTGTAAAACTGAAGTTGCCAACCTTCATATTGAAACCTTCATAGCTGTGCTTTTGTTTTTACTTTTTGCAGTGGCTGTGTAGTCCGTGGCATGCTTCAGTCAAAAGTGATTTGATTATGCAGAGGATTAAGTATTGAAGCACTACCATTCTCTGTTTGATGCAGTATACAGTAGCCTGGGAAACTTTGATCTTAAAATGCTGACTAGTAGATTGGTCCTACGAGTGGATCACCCCGTCCCATGTGCTTTTAAATGAAATGCAGAAGGGGGTTGTAATATACAAGGCAATCCGTATTTATTATGTATTTATTGTATTTTTTATGTGTACACCATTCATTTCATGGACACAGAGACAATTCAAAATGCATCACATAGACTTGATAAAATAATGCCTGTAGAAATGCATAGAAAATGCATTGGATTCTATTAAAATACAAAAAAATGGGGTTGAAAAGGAAAGAAAAAATAAAACACACATACATGGAACTGTAATAAATAGAATTACATAGAGCATAATAAGCAAGACGTGTATGTCCTCCAGGTGATGTGACTTTATTAAGGGACTGAGGCCAGCTGGCATCTTCCTCAGGTCCCATAGGCCTCCATTGGTCTTATTGTTTTTCTCAGACGGAGGAGTGCATTACTTGCTGCACATGTGCCACTGCTGCAGAGGTGCATTTCTATACCTATTTTTCATTTTAAGGCAGAATAAGCCGCCGTAGATAACCAAGGGGCGTCAGCAGCGTCAGCAGGCAGCACATCTCCAGAGGCAAGCACGGGGCCAATTTAGCTTTATGGCTTTTGCCTTCCCACACACACCCAATTCAAATGCATTTCAATTCAGTAGATGTAGAGTAGATGTTCTATGCCGGTTCTATACCAGTAGATGTTCTATGTTAGAGGTCCATGGGGATCTGGGCGACATGAGAGATTTGCTTGAAGCAAACATGAGAGTAGAGTGGGGGCATGAGTGAGGAAGGGAGTGTAGTAGTCCATGGCCATGTAAACATGTAGGCACCGGCTGTCTCAGTAGTTCCTCTTGTTACAGTACATTACATTAAGCTGACACTCTTATCCAGAGCAACTTACACTGAATTAGGTACAGGGATAGGTAAAGTAAGAACTAAGAGTGTATGTAAGATATGATGTGAGCTTCTGTGCAAAAGCAAATGAAAAATCCTGTGCATGGTAGGGAACATGGAGGTTTAGGCAGTTAGAGTTTTATGCAGCAAGAGACCAATTAGGCCAACAACTGTCACCTGCATGCAAGGTCCACCTAGGGTGTTTTCAGACCAACAGAGAACCATGCCGTTGCCCGCATCTAATCTCAGACCGGTCGACATGTTCACACTGAAAGTCAGAGCATTCGGGAACTGAAAAGTTGGTTCACAATGGGCACCAAGTAATAGTTCGTTTTTCTAGGCAAACCGTAACTACATAATGTTTTTGGTGGCGAAGTAACGCCCACTGTTGATGACACGTCTGGGCTCGCATAAAGGTATAAATGGGGGCTGTTTATGGGCAAGTACATCCAAGTGTAACTAGTGTGGTGACCAGCTCCGACACCAGGTTGGCCAGTCTGAAAACAGCTCTACAGGGTAATCAGTGAAGTACTGAGACACACACGCACACACACACACACACACACACACACACACACACATACACACACACACACACACACACACACACACACACACACACAGCCATGACACTCTGGCCCTACCTGTGACACTCAGTAGTCTTTCACAGTAGCAGAGTTCCTGGAAAGCCTGACCTTATTTACGTCTTAACCAAGGCAATCAGGAGCTTAACAACCAAACAGGTCATAGATTTTGCCCTCCATTTCCACAAGTGCATATAGACTGAAAAAATTGAAAGATCGCAAAAGAGACATGGGAAAAATGGGCCAACGTGAAGCATCCTTGACGGAAACAGCCTATCAGACTATTTCGCTTTGGGCTATTGGATTTAGCTGGTACATCACTGAGGCCCATGCTGTTTTTGTAAAAGGATTATGACAATGAGATCTTGAGGAGACTTCAGCAAAACCAGTTGCCTGTGCACCCATTTTCGCCAAGGCTGTAATTTACCCACAAAGTGGACAGAGCTGTGCTATTTTCACTTTTAAAGCAGCATCTTATTTTCCGTGGCCTCTTCCACTATGCAGACTGTCCTATGCTCAAATCAGAGCATTCTTCGAATGGGCTGGCTTACTCAGCCCTCAAGCCAATGCAGTTAGATCCTGAGGTAACTAAAGTGTTGTGTTGTTGGCAGTGTTGATGGGGACAGGTCATGGGGACAGACAATGCTCCTTCAGAAGTGATAATCCTTGGTTACTGTTTATTTTACGGTCCCTGTTACAATGTATCTACATCATGAAGTAACAATATGTAACATTATGTACTTACACTATACCATAGCATTAGGGTTAGGGTTAGTGTTAGGTGTAAGTACATAATAATACATGTTGTTACATTTAGAGAAATGTAACAAAAAAAGGTTAATATAAAGTGTTAGCAAATCCTATACCAAATATTTGTTCCAGCCATTCACAAAATCAATACATTTGTAAAATCACCTGGTTCTATTTGTGCTACTCTAGGGACTGTAACCTGTGAGGCTGGGTCACCCAATACTGTGGTGACTGGAAATCTAAATCTATAATCTAAATAAGTGATATCTTTTTTTATTTTATGATATTATATGTGTGTCAGTTCCTTCATATTGCATGTGTATGCCTTGTTATGTATGTCTTTTATAACTGGACCTTTTATAACTGGAAATGTATTGATGCTGCTGCAGTCTTAGGCAGGTCTCCTCTTGTAAAAGAGACTTTTGATCTGAATGTGACTAACGTGGTTAAATAAAGGTGAAACAATAATAAAACAAAATGATTCAGGTACTGTACCAGGTAGCAGGGGCACTGCATAGACCAGGGGCTATCTTCAGTTCTCTGGATGTGCCAGTGTCATCAGATTGAGCTGCCAACATCAATTACCATCACACCGGCATGTCAGCAACAAGGTAACGACATCAGCATTGTACGTGGAATATTTTATTTTTTTAAACGGTCATGTGGGAAGGATATTCTGGACAAACAGAGGGGCACTGCAAAGAGAAACTGCACATTAGGCTGGAGAGCCAGAGGAGGGGGGTGTGTGGGGGAGAATGGGGTACACTAATCCCATTGTGGACATCAGAGGGAACCCTGGGTGATAGATGGGTAAGTGTGTGTGTGTGTATGTGTGTGTGGAGGGGGGGGGGGCACAATGGGGGCTCACATGGCAGCCTGCCGCCTATTCAGCATTCATTAGCCGACGGTAAATTGGCTTTATTGCACCAAGGGGAGGGGAGGGTGTTGAGCCTGAGCCAATGAATGTTGAATGTGTACAGTCTCTGGCCTGAGTCACTGTGTCTGCATGGTGTAGTGTAGTAGCCTATAGACCAGCACATTCCCAACAATCTATCAATCCTCTCCTCTCCTCTCGCCCTGAGCTCTCACTCTGGGTGTCTGGCTCTGTGGATGAACAAAAAAAAAAATAGAAAAAGAAAAAAAAAAGACTGCAGTGGATGGATGCTGTTAAAGATTGAATAGATTCATAGGTGCAAAAGGCTGTAATGGATAATGGCTAATAATTGAATTCATTTGTTCAGAAGTAAAGAGACTAGCTGCTGTTCCGCTAGCTGTTCCCATGGAAATGAAAGAACACCAACAGCCCATCCTGAATGGAGACTGAAGGCCACGGCTGGATGACTGCAGGGCGAGGTCTTCAGCACAGTGCCAGACAAAGACTTAGACACACACCATTACAGATGCAGACAGAAAGGAGGGTGGGTGGGTAGGGGGGGGCTGGCAGCCACCCACCTGAATTGAACTGAATTGATTCTAATTACACTGTGATGATTAAGCAAATGCCCACCTTCCAGTGCTTGAGATACTTGAGATATGCCTAAAACATGTCCCTTCTCTGTAATCTCTCTTTCTCTGTCCCCATGTGGGGGGTATGTATGTCTGTAGTGTCCCTGCTCCGGGAAACCTATTCAGGCACATGCACCTCCCTGTATGTATAAAGGTTGCCTGCTTACTCAGTGTCCCTTTACATCTCTGTCAGCTTATGTCCTCCTTTTTGTAAGTCGCTTTGGATAAAAGCGTCTGCCAAATGCAATGTAATGTAATGTAATGTAATTCCACTACTTCCTTTTTTACGTCAAAAGCAGCATAGTTTGGTTGTTTCCCAGGCATGGGAGAGACAAGACAGAGGACAACAGGTGAAGAGCTGTAATAAGATGTAGCCTATCCTAGGCTGCTTGACTTTTACATGGTCTCCCTAACTGCATTTGATGTGGCTATTAGGTTGACATAGAAACGCCTAACACCCTACCTCCCACCCCCTCTCTTAGCTATTGTCAAGGCTAAGCTGATTAGCTCTGGTTTAACCTGTGTATACGGTCAATGCACTTAATGCCTCTGAGGGTGTGTGTGGTGTACTGTAGTTCTTGCAGGGTGGCATTGCTAGCCCTAGCCTGATAAACCAGCCTGTTGTACTGCATTTTGTTTTGTACAGAGGGTCTGGCTATGCTGTATTGAGAAACGTTTTTCTTCCTGGATGTGTGGACTCTGCTGAAATTTAAAATGATTAGATCTGCATTTACGCATGTCTACAATGTTACAATGTCTAATTGTGATCGTGTATGCAATGCGCAGGATTGTGAAGGAAGTTACTTACTTAGTCTCATCTAAGTTACCGTTCACCAGGCTATGTTACCCCACACATATTTAGAGTGTCACTTTACTGTTGACAAGCGTGCGAATGATTGTGTAAAATGTTAAATGAATTATTTAAAATTAATTAATTAAAAATAAAGCTATTTATTTTTTGATGTGTATCAGAATAACTATTTTTAACTGAATTAACCTGTACAAGTGTACAATGCTTTGATTATATTTAATATATATCATAATGATTTTTGTTATTTTTATATATTAGTTGAGATTTTTGTTGGTTTATAGGTTGGTAATAAATAGTGTATGTCACTACACTACATTATACTATAACTGTAACTGTAAAGGTGGTGCTATATGTCTCTCAGCTGTGACACAAATAAGCCTCCAGCCCTTGTTATGCCAATGTCCACATGCACAAAGGCGCTGTGCTTTGTCTGCCTTTGAATGATGCTCATTACAGTGTCAACCTAATTCACATTGGCCGACAAAAGCACTTTTTTTGTTGGTCATACACTAAGAGTGCAGAAAACACAGAACAACCACAGATCAAAAGACCGGAGGCAGATCGATGGAAACTTCAAAAAACAAATCTATGTAGCTCCATTAGCTCAGAACCCCATTGTCGTCTCTGTTATCTGTATAACAAATGGTCAACTATCCAAACAGCTAGGCTAGCTGCTTTTGATCCATGCAGTTGCCTGTTGGTAGCATGAAGATAAATAGACAGAAACAACAGAAAAAATGTTGGTAGAGAAAAGAGCAGGGATTTTCTTCATTGTGTGTGTTCTTTGAAAGCATTTGGTCATTAAAATACAACGTCTCTCTCTCTCTCTCTCTCTCTCTCTCTCTCTCAGTATTTTGGGAATAGCCATAATTACCTACAAATTGATTACAGAAGTTATGTGATGTAATGGGCCCTTAGTGACACAAATGTATTATGGAAAACACACAGAGCTTTTTCATTTCCATTAACTCCAGTGTCCCTTGTGGACGTAATCTTGGCTAGTGTGGTATATTCAGTATATTCATTCAGTTCAATTTATTTTAAAACAAATATTTGCATCATTTCATATAATAACACAACATAATTCTTTTGTTGTATGTGGAGCACGTCCTTAACATACCTCATGACAGCATTCTCTATGCGGGGGCCATGACATATTCAGCTGGGTATTAAATATTCATGCCCAAAGAGCTTGTGGTAGTTTTTTTCCCGTATGCATTCGTCACAAACAAAATACAGTCAAATGTCATGAATATTAATGTACTTACATGTTTTTCCTGGCCCATGACCGGGCACAATCCAGACAGAGCCAGTGAGAGCAATGTGAAAAAAAAAATGTTTTTAAATATTAAATAGCCTCTATCCCTAGATGACCTGTTTACCAGCGAACTGTTGTTTTAATTATAATTAAGGGGAAAGCAAATGGAAAATACAAAACAAGTCTGCTATCCCTGGTAGCATACAGCTGTCATTTATGCTGTAAGGGATATACAACGCAAACATTAAAGCAGAACTACGCAGTTTGAGTTAATTAATCATCTCCATTAGTCGGTAGATGCTTAAATGAGTCATTACCATGCAGGCGAATAAAGACTTTCTCAACCATCCCCCACTGTATATGGATAGAATACCATGCAATATGTAGGTGTCTGTCCTGGCAACCTTCAGACTCACAAAGTCTCGAATATCGCCAGAAGCAGCATAACTTTAAATTCTGAAGACATTCTTGCATAGTATCTCTTTAATCCAGTACAACTATGGATGTTCTTCCAATAATTTCTGCATGGAAGAAAAACCCAAAATACCCCCTGGCTGTGTTAGACAGATGAACAGCAAACACAAACATTTGTATATAAGTTATATAAGTTATATATAAAAAGTAAAGTTGATTTGTTTTGACATTATTTACTTTTTTTTTTACATCTTTTCTTGGATGATTCAGTCAATGAATGATTAGGTCATTTTACAATTTATACTTGGAGAGTGATCCAAGTATGTTTTTAAACTGTATTTATAATTATGTACAGCTTCATGGTATAGAAATTACCACTGATGAGTTGAGCACATGATGAATGAGGCTGGATGAGGAAGAGTCAGTCAAGAGGCAAACTCTGAGAGCAAACGGCATGTTAGTAGAAATGCTGATGTGAGTTTTGAGAATAAGAAAAGTCTTGGGGTATGGGGGGGAGGTGTGTGGTTGTTCCCCCAGCCCTTGTTATAGGCTTATTAAGGCTGCCTGGGAGCTGAATGGGGACTGATTTGGCCCCTCTCCACTTGGGGTGGTTTAGCTGCACAATTTTTATGTCCACCATGGGAGTTCTGTTTCAACCTCTTTTCTTACGCCCCATGCTGCTCTGTTGCTGAGATCAGTCGGGTTCACACACACACCGTCCTAGGCTCTGTTATGTTTTCTGCTGAGACGGTATAAAGGTTGTTTTCTTAGGAGGATTCTCCTTCTGGGTATACCTTTTTTCGTTTCGGTCCCATATTCACTTTCTTTTTCTTCCCTGTGGCATTGTTGTGGTTCTCACAGCACAGTGTCTTGCTTTTGCTCATGACACTTGGACCAGACTTTGGTCTGCCTGTTCCTTTGCTGAGGTCCATGGAGCTTACGCATGCTGTGTATTTGGTATTCCGCTTCAGTACTGCACAGCTGTAGTTTTTCATCTCAGGACATCACTGCTCTACAAAGGCAAAGTGCATGTGGACACAAAAGCCTTTAATGTTGTCCTACTGCCCCGTGAAACATGCTGGACATATCACAGTGGACATGCCTTTATGTACTGTCTTAATAGCAAGAAGCAAGAGATTTAGTCACAAGACTAAGGGGATGTTATAAAGTCCATTTTCAGTCTGAACTGCTGTTTGGCTTTGTAGGGCAGTATTCCCCTTCGGTACTGTGCAGCTGTAGTTTCCCATATGAGGACATCAGCCCCCATCTCCATAGCTACCGGCAGTGCTGGACTTGATGCTGTAATTGTTAAGCAAACCAAATGATGTGGTGTGCCTAACTGATATTTAAGTCATGTATGCCATGTAGTTAAGTAGTAAACTGTAGTAAACCTGGCCCTTTTTTTCACCATAACCAATTGTCCAATCACATTTATTCTAGTTTCTTAACATGTACTTGCATTCATACATGTGGTTAGATGTGCTTGCCAATTGCAATTGATACTGTATGAAGTATGTGCATGTCTTTTCAATGAGCCACTTCCTTTTTCAAAAGCAAAAAGCACCTTGGACTTGGCTTGATTTAGTTTGATCCAGACCTGGCATAGATCCTCAGAAATCCCCAGTAATATTGTAAACAAAAGCCTTTCAGGGCAAACATGGGCTCAAGAAAAATGTAATCAAATATCAAGACTCTACCCTGTGAAGTACACAGATTCATTTAACATGGGAACATGGGTAAAAATAAAGCTCAAATCTACCAATACTGCTGGTCAAGTTGCCCAAGATGGATACAAGTATATTTAATGCAAACAAAACAAAACTAAGACTTAACTAGTTTCAGGTAAGATAACACCCTCATTAATCTGCCCCAGGTCCTGTCCTCCAAGAGATGTCTATGTGGCCTATTTCTTTTAGAGGGCAAAGTACACACTGATCACGTCAGCAAATCTAAAGATAAACTATAGCTTTGCGACCATAAAGCCTATCTACGCAACCTTATCATAAAATAACTCACAGTCTGAAGAATCAAAGGTCTTACACTTGGTATTTATTGCCTTACCTATAATCAACTTCCTTGTCCTTCTACAGCCTACCATGGGGAAAATTTGCATCATTCACTTTCAGAGTCAGAAATCGATTCTTTATGATGTACTGCATAATGCATTCTCGCCTTCTCGTCGATCAGAGCTTGTAAAATGTGTGTTTTGTTTTATAATCAGATAATGTCCAGGTTGATGTCTATCTCTCAAGCTTACAGCTGCACTTCGCTGGATGCACTGCGCAGACTCCTATCCTCCTGGGCCCATTCTTTCATCTGCGCCATCTGTCCATCATCCACCCAGTGTAGTCCTCTCCTCCTCCCGCACTGCAGCCTCGTAGCGATGTGACCAGAAAGGCAATTAGCAGGAATAAATTAGCAATCATTAGCGCTCAACAAGTTCTTAGATTTTAGGAAAAAAGGGCAACAACATCAACGTCAGTTCAGCTGGCCGTGAGCCCTATTCTTGAGAGCGACAGTGGGCGAACGTTTAGACACTGGACTCTTGAGAACACCGACTGACGTGTCCTGCAAGTGGCTCAGAGAATCTCTGTTCCCAAATCGCGCTTCCCACGTTTTCCTCTCATTACATCACGCTGAGCTGGTAGCCTTTGGTAGGCGGATCTGGCTGTCCTGCCAAGCTGGACAATGCTGGACAAAAAACTAAATCGCTTCTGTGCCTCTCTCCACTGCTCTCAACTGTGTCATTGAAAGATGTTGGCAAAATTGCGGCAGATCTTTGGCGGGTTTGTTTATAAATTGGTAATATATTAAGTAATCTTAAACCTCTTGGAAAATAAAACCATATTCCCTCAAGTGCATAAGTAAGAAAAAAAGTAAAAAGCTGCTGGGCTATGTTCTTGGCCTGGGTGTGCAGGGTTATGGTTGATATGAAAAAGGCTGTGGCATGTGCTTTTTAATAGCGCATGCATATATATATTTACTCTGTTACTTAGTAAGAAGAGAAATACTGGTCATATGGTCTAATACTAAACTCCACTAGTGACGAACAGCAAACAGACTACACCTCACCGAATGAGAAAAAAAAAAAAACGAGGCTTTAAAGTGAGGGAATATGAGCTTCAGAATAGAATATTACATTAAGGGGAATGACACTGAATGTCATCTGGGTCATATGTCCTTCTGGGCAATCATCAGTGCTGCCCTGCCGGGAGCCTGTGGCTCTGGCTGGCCATCGATCGGGCCTGGGCCTGGGCAGCGCTGGCTGGAGAGATCCTCCGAGCGATACAACCAACCACAGGAGGCCCCCAGGGGACTCTTTCCACAGACATCCAGCTTTAGAAGCCCATGGCGACTTTGCTTGCTAGCCTTTTTTCTCTCTCTCTCTTTCTCTTTGTCTGTCTGGCTCTCTCTCTCTCTCCATCGTTCTTTGTCAGTTTTCTCTGTCTCTCTTCCTTTTTGTTCTATCATCAGAAGCTCATGGCAACTTTACTTGCTAGCCTTTTCTCTCTCTCTGTCTGTCTCTCTCTTTCTCTCCATCCTCTGTCTCTCTGTTTCTTTTTGTTCTATCTCAGAAGCCCATGGCAACTTCACTTGCTAGCCTTTTCTTTCTCTCCATCTCTCTTTTTCTCTCTCTCAATCTTTCTCTGTCAGTTTTCTCTCTCTCTCTCTCTCTCAATCTTTGTCAGTTTTCTGTCTCTCTTTGTCTGTCTGTCTGTCTGTCTCTCTCTCCATCTTTCTCTGTCAGTTTTCTCTGTCTCTCTCTCTCTCTCCATCCTTCTCTGTCAGTTTTCTCTGTCTCTCTTCCTTCCTGTTCCATCTGAGCCGATGATGCCCATCACTGGGCTGAGTCAGTTCCTTTCAGCTTCAAAATAAAAATAGAGAAAAAGAGGAGAGATGGGGGGGAAATTAGGTTAGAGGTTATGCAGATGTAGATTTGGGCAGTGTTGTGCAAAAACAGCTCAAGGGCAAAGTCGGTCGTGATCCTTTTGTGTGTGTGTGTGTGGAGAAAGATCTCTATAAAAAGCAGGACTTGGAAGAGCCTGCTTCAAAGAGCTTTTGAAGGAGAAGTGCTCCTTCCCTTAGTTAGCTGTTGTTGAGGTTTTACAGCAGGCTAAAGGAATCAATATGAATATAAACACTTGACAGAAGGTAACATTTCCATTTAGAAGTCGGTCTGTTTCATGTACTGTATCTTTCAATCGTAACAAATTAGGAAAAAGACTCCGGCAAAAAAAAATCTATTTCTTGCACAAATTTAGCAATGCAGCAATCTGCTGAACACCATCTGAGGTTGGACCGGGTGGAAGCTTAATTCTGTTTTAGCTTTTTTATCGTCAGTCATTAAACC
>CM059282.1:15276980-15284480 GCA_030347295.1 Setipinna tenuifilis
TGCCTGCCACTGTGAATGTATCATATCAGACTAAATTCTGCCTCCCTACAAAAGAACATTTTTGCAGATGCTCAATCGCTTTTTTTCCCCTGTCGCCCTGATCATGTGACTATGAGGGAGCTTGACCTTTGACTCTTGCCCCATGTGACTCTCGCAGGAATCCGTGACCTGCAGGAGTTACAAAATCTGTCACCTTCTAGTCCAACTGGGCAGGCTCCCTGCCAGAGCCAAGCAAACAACTGGAGGTGACTGGGAGCCATTTGGAAAGCCGCTGACTGATTTTTAAAAAAATCTGTCACATGTTCGCGACAAGACAGGATTTGTTTCGAGGATGGGACATGCCAATCTATTGAACCTCTGTCCGAAAATAAAGTTTGCTCAAGTCGGAATGATGAAGAAATAAGATACAAAGGCACTGGGTTAAAGTTGATGTAATCTCAAAAACATACACAAAAAAATAAAAAATAAACTCGCCCCTCAAACCTACTGTATCAGAGCTTGTATCAAGACCTACACTGTGATAGGAATTCATCACAGAATGCAAAATGATGGCTTTAGGATAAAGCTTTCTATTACATTTCCTGCAGGGACAGAAATGGGTGCATTATGATGGTTGTCAAAATCTCCATGAGGCAGAACATGCCCGTTTCTGGGGACCCAGGTTCAAATCTAATCATTTCCCAATCCCACCCCATCTCTCTATCCTTTTCATTTCCTGACTCACTCTTCACTGTACTGTTAGAATAACGGCCAAAAATACATACTTAAAAAAAATATTCAAGTGTAGAGAGTACATTTTGTTTTTCTCCAGTATCAGGCATCTCAGCTCGGCACTGATGGACACTCCTGTGCCAAGAGTGGTGATTCAAAGCCAGCTGAGACATTCTGTGTTGAAATTATTATTATTTTTTTGGTTGCAAGTGAAGGCTTGATTACATGCATGGTTGCGGTTGCTGTTTTTGTGAAACTGGCAGGTGAGTTAGGCAGGTTGTTCTGTTCTTTGCCTCATCCCCAGTTTTATATATTTATTTATTTTACCGGGCATTGGTGGACCAATTCACCAGTAATGCTGGTCATAAAAGTGGTCATAAATGCGGTCATGCACCAGGCAACAATGTTCAGCTGGCCACCCTTCTTCCTCCCCTGGCACATGCTGTCAGGCCTTTTGTGTTCAGAGTCCAAATTACAACTCCATAATTGATCAGTTTATTTCCTTTTCCTCATCCCCTTAGCATTTTTTCTTTTTACAGGGCAGTGGTGGACCAATTCACAAGGACTGCTGGTCATAAATGTGGTCATGCACCAGGCAACAATGTTTAGCTGGCCACCCTACTGGCACATTGCCTAGGTTGTCGTGCTTCTGATACCGCTTGCCGCGTGTGCATGTAAATGCTATCTATCCAGAGAAGGACCGCAAGTCTATTATTTGTTAAAGATACCGCAGACCATGTCCACCCTATGCCTTTTCATAGTGTCCTTCTTGTAATAAACGAAGAACAGCATTTTTCCTTTGTGTCCGGCTGAGTTGTATCGAACTTTCTGGGGAAAACCGTAAAGAACTATGGCCAGATCCTTACAACATGCCGTCAGGCTTCAACATGTGGTGTGTGTTCAGAGTCCAAATTACAACTCCATAATTGTAGGCTCCTGCTACCCCCCCCCCCCCCCTTGCATTTTCCAACCAGCTCGGGATCAGCTGATCATAACGAGCTCTCAAGACAGGTAGATCAGCTACTCGGTGACGTCAGTTGTGTTAGAAGGAAAACTTGGCAGGGTTTTTACTTTCTGAACCCAGGATTTTACACCTCTGCTGCTACCCCCCAGCCTTGCATTTTCCTCTCTCTCTCTGTCTTTGGGGAGTCTTCAGCAGGGGCGGAGGGGTGGATGGTGGTACCCTCACAGTATCCACTGTAATTGGAGCTATGAGTGTGTTCCCAACACAGCTCTGGAGCAGGAGGGGATAGTCTGTAGGCTAACGCTAACGCTGTCCGCCGCTAATACAAACCAGGCCGCCTGAGTCACCAATCAGTGGGGCTAATTTGCTTATCAGCCTAGCATCTAATTAACCACCGGGAAGCCCTGAACTGGAGCTGCGGGGGGATGCTTGGGTGTGTATGTGTGTGTGTGTGTGTGTGTGTGTGTGTGTGTGTGTGTGTGTGTGTGTGTGTGTGTGTGTATGTGTGTGTGTATATATGTGTGTGAGTGTGTGTATGTGTTTGTCTGTGTGTGTGTGTGTGTGTGTGTGTGTGCGTGTGTGCCTGAGTGTATGTGTGTGTATGTGTCTGTACATGTGTGTGTGTGTGTCTGTGTCTGTGTTAGAGGTGGCATTTCCTGAGGAAGCAGGAGCAGCATCCTCCTGAGGGGAAGTTGCCCCTCTTTGCCTCTTATCGCCCCAATCGTGGTTGGGGTCAGATGAGGCGAATGGAACAGGGGGAAGGTGGGGGTGCAGAGCTGTACTGCATGCAGGGATACACTGCTGACAAAAAGCATTCACACCCCTTCACTTTTTGAGTGTTAACATTTTTTTGTAAACTAAGAAAAATGCCTGAAAGCATTTTCATTATTTTTTATTCGGTGTTCATTTTGTGGAAGAAAACTGTACTTACTAACTCTACTACTCTGTTTTAGAATACACCTGTAACCAGAGTGTAATTTACCCCTCCATAATTGGGGGGTAGCCTACTACCTTTTATCGATGGTACTACCTTTTACATTTTACATCTACATTAATATGTCGGTACCCCCAACCCTGCTATTTTTGTCTCTTTGGATCTTGATTGGGGGGTACTGTACCCCCACAGTACCCCCTGTAATTCGAACTATGTTTGTAACATAACAAAATGTCAAAAATGTAAAGGGACTGCTTTCTCCGAGCACTGTAACTGTACCGTTGTAGCTACTGTACTGACAGTCCTATGCTATGCTACGTTACGCTACGTTAGGCACACCCCTTCACTTTTTGAATGTTTATATTTTTTTGTAAACTAACAAAAATGTCTGAAAACATTTTCATTACTATTTTCTATTCAGTGTTCATTTTGTGAAAAAAAAACTGTACTTACTAACTGTACTACTCTGTTTTAGAATAAATCTGTAACATAACAAAATGTCAAAAAATGTAAAGGGGTGTGACTAATTCTGCCGGCACTGTAACTGTACTGTTGCAGCTGTTGCAGTCCTATGCTATGCTACGCTAGGCTAGGCTATGCTACATTACATTATATTACATTGCATCTGGCAGACGCTTTTATCCAAAGCAACTTACAAAAAGGAGGACCTAAGCCAACAGAGGTGTAAAGGAACACAGAGTAAGCAGGCAACCTTTATACATACAGGGAGGTGCATGTGTCTGAATAAGTTTCCTGGAGCAGGGACATGACAGATATGCATACTCCCACATGGGGACAGAGAAAGAGAGAGTTGCTTTAGTGATTATAATGCTACGCTAGGCTAGGTTATGCTATGTTAGCTTATGCTACTGTGCACCTCCATGCTGCTTCTGGCAACTCATCCAGTCATCAGCTGGCCGCATGTGTTGTGCTGAGCTGCACGTGCATCACAGGGGCTTACGCAAGAGGCACAGATGCTGTAAAGCTGCGATACATGTAAGACATTAACCACAACTAATCATGAAAAGGTCCTGATATGTCACCAGAGGATTAAGGACGCATGTGAAATGGAAAATAGTACTTTCACTGACAAAGGCAGTACATCCAGAATAATCACATTTTCAAACTTAATTTACAGCACATAAAATGCTCTTTGTGTTTTTATTTTGTGTTTTGGCTCTGGCTTTGCCTCTTGGCTCTGGAGTGGGAAGAACGCTTGACGGTCTTTGAAATCTGACTGCAGTAGCAGTGTCTTTACAATGAGGAAGACTGTAAGGGTGGAAGGATTTTTAACCATACCACTGATGTTACTTCAATAAAATAAGAAAAAATGGTTGGAGTGCAACCATTTTGAGTTTTCTAGATTTAGGTTGTTGGGTCTGCACATTACAGAGAAGAGAAGCACCAGTGTTTTGTCCACAATCCTACATTCAGAGCCTTTAGGGAAGAGGAACTTCAACGAGAAAAAAAAGGCCAGTGATGAGGCACGTGTGCCGGCATTGCGGTGCCTCTTAAACGCCGGCTCTGCATGCTGATGTTTCCAGCGACTCCCTTAGGGATGAACGCCCAATCTGCCATACAGGCTGCTGTGCTGCACACCACCGCACATAAATGTTAAACAAGTGTCTGGGAGAGCTGCCTGCCTGCGTCCAACTCTGCACAAGGTCAATACCGGCAAGACGAATGGATGTTCAGTGGATGTGAAATCAGTCCTTGAAACGACTGTGACAACGATTATGGGGAACTGTGAATGTGGGAGATTCAGTGGCGGAATCTGCTGGAACGACCAACTGTTAAGCTAATTATAACAAAATTCTAACCAACAAAGGAAAACACAACCAAAAACACTACCAATTCAGACACAGCCCTCACTGTAAGCTTTTCTTGTCAATCAGACTGTTGAGTGGTACTAGAAAGGATCCACTTGAAGCCCTTATGTAAACAACAGAAAACAAACAAAAAGGTAGTGTGTGTGTGTGTGTGTGTAGGTGTATGTGTGTGTGTGTGTGTGTGTGTGTGATGAGCAGCTCCTCCACACTACTCACTGAAACCTCCTAAACCTAAAGCTCCCAATCTATAACCATTTCACACAACAGCAGACAGAAAGAAAGAAAGAAAGAAAGAAAGAAAGAAAGAAAGAAAGAAAGAAGGAAAGAAAGAAAGCCAGGGTAGAATTGAGAGACAGAGGGAGGAAGAGAAAGAGTGGTACAGATAAACTAAATGAAAGGGTACCTGGTATGGGCCACGCACAGAAGAGGCAGATAGAGAAAGGGAGAGAGAGAGAGAGACAGAGAGAGAGAGACAGACAGAGAGATGCAAGGATAGAAAAGGGGAGCCAGAGAGAAACAAACAAGGAAAAGGGCAAAAAAAGAGGGAGAGAGACAGAGAAAGATAGCCAAAAGGAGAATAAGAGAGCGATAGAGACAAAGAGAGAGAGACAAAGAGAGAGAGAGACAGAGAGGTAGAGAGAGAGAGAGAGAGAGGGGGAGACAGACAGACAGACATTGGCTTGTATGTATAGTCTGCTGCTGGCTGTGTACTGGTTGAGTGCAGCTGCACTCTTGAGTGTGGAGAGGCTGCCTATGCATTTCTCTCTCTGTGCCTTCACCACGGGGTGCTGTCAAACGGCCCACCACTGCACGGCCCTCCTCCCCCTCCAACAACACAGCACCCAGCTTGGGCTGCTACACACACACACACACACACACACACACACACACACACACACACACACACACACACACACACACACACACACGCACACACACACACACACACACACACACACACGTTCCTTCGTGCAGCCTACTGAATGTCTGATCAAGCGACAAGCAAGACCTTGACATGCCACAACCCCCCCCCCCCACCAACCTCCTGGCCTCAATTTCTCCCACACCACCTTCTTTTCTCCTTCTCTACCTTTACAGTCACCCCCCCACGACCACCACCTCTGTCCCACTCCCTCCCTCCCTCCCTCGCTTGCTCGCTTTGCTCCCAACCCTACCAACTCCCCTCTTCTCACATCCTGGACAGAAGTAGGGCACCATCTCTATTCAGCCTGTGTGTGTGTGTGCGTGTGTGTGTAAATGTGTGCTAATGTGTGGTGTGTGTGTGTGTGTGTGTGTGTGTGTGTGTGTGTGTGTGTGTGTGTGTGTGTGCCTGCAGCCAGTGTCTCCCCCCTCGCTTGAGCGCATGGGTTTACGGCAGACTAAGGCAGCATGCACAATGCACGCTCTCCTCTCCTCTCCTCTCCTCTCCTCTCCTCTCCTCTCCTCTCCGCACATGGATACGGGCGGCAGCCTTCAGCCTAGCAACAGAAGACCAAGGTTGCCGCTCTGCAAAAAAAAGGTTTGATATCCAACAGAGGAATGGACCTGGAACACCCTCCAAACACAACACGAGCTCTCTCTCTCTGTATATGCATATTTATGTTAGCCCAGGAGCAAACCCAAGACACATCAGTTTTCAATGCAACGACTATAGCCCCATAACACAGCCTACTGTGTGTGGAGAGAAAGACGTGGAGAGAGTAAGAGTGAAAGAGTGAGAATGAGAAGGAGAGAGAAAAATAAAGAGAGAGAAATAGAGAGACAGACAGAGCAAGTAAGAGAAAGGGGAGTGATTGAGACACACACACACACACACACAGGGGCTTCTCCAAACCCTGGCACTTTGACAAAGACCAACTGGGCACGTCAGAGCACAATGGTCACAGAGTCCAAGCCTTACACACGAGCTTGCAGCTTCACGTGTCTGCTTTTTTACAGCTGATTATAAAACAGAATAAACACACGCTCGCTCTTTCTATCCCTCTCTCTTTCTCTCTCTCTCACACACACATACACAGACACAAACGCACGCACGCACGCACGCACACACGCACACACACCCAACCCATTGAGATAAGAACTAGATTTCTGAAACCTTTCTTCACACGCTTGCAAAATACACCCTCCATCCCCTTCTTCTCCACTGCCCACAAGCAAGCAAGCAAGCAAGCATTAAGACACAGCCACAATCCTCCGCTGTAAGCCAATCTCGGTATGAGAGGCGAGTGGGGATTTGGTGAATGTGGGACAGACAGAGTCTCCACATAAGCCCCGACCACCCAGCAGAAGCGGCGTCAGAAGCAGAAGCAGAAGCACCGGCAGCAGCACCACCAGAAGCACGAGTAGCAGCAGCAGCAGTAGAAACACCAGAAGCACCATTATTTAGTACATCTCATGTCTTATATTCTGTCTTAATGTGAATTATTTCGTGTGGAATTCAAGTTCAAGTGGACAGCAGTAGAAGCACGAGTAGCAGCACCAGAAGCAGGGAGAGAGTGGGAGTGAGAGCCACACTTACTCAGTTTCTCCTCGGCTCGCGAGAAGGGAAAGCAGCACAACTGGCCCATGGTGCCCTCTTTTCCTCTCCTCTCTGCTCCGCTCTCCTCTTCTCTCCTCTCCTGGCTTCCCCCTTTCTCTCTCTCCCTCTCTTTCTCTTTCTCCCTCCTGCTCTCTTTTTAAATCAACCCTTTCTTCTTCTTCTTCTTTGTACTCGTATATCTCTCGTCTCTTCTTCTTCTTCTCGTTCCCTTCCTCCTCCTCCCGCGTGTCCTCCCGTCCTCTGTAAGCTCCGATGGGAGGTGAAGCCAGCAGCACGCTCTCACACACACACACTCGCACAAACACACAGCCCGTCAGCCAGCCAGCCAGCCAGCGATGGGGCAAGTGAGCGAGTGACTGAATGGGTTTAGCTCAGTCTGCTCTGGGAGCCTGAGCGTGTGCGCGTGTGTGAGACTGAGACTGTGTGTGTGTGTGTGTGTGTGTGTGTGTGTGTCACAGAGGGGGAGAAGGGAGGGGGGGAGAGTTAAGCTCCACCCCCCCACCCCAACCATCCTCGATCACTG
>CM059282.1:15289480-15354480 GCA_030347295.1 Setipinna tenuifilis
GAAAAAAGCAGCTTGCAGATTGAGTTTTACATTATCATGTAGTTCCAGTTTTACACGTTAATACTGACTAAGTAGCTACTGTATGTGAATTGCTGACATCCAACAACATGTAGTTCATAAGGCCAGTGTAGGTACCAACATGACTCAGGTATCAAATCAGTGCTTCACTGACGGAAGCTGGGTTGGGCGTTATATGGCAACCGTGCAATAGCTCCGGCTTATCTCGACAGGCACATTCTGAAAAATCTGCACTGATATGGCCAGCTCCACACGGTTAAAGATTAACTCTTTGTGGTAAATGTGTACGCTTTTATTGCTACAACACTGTGCGTGAAATGCCAGGGCTTTTATGGCAGTTTGAGGTCCTTGAGATACTGTAGCTAGCTGCTCTTGTTCTGATGGATTAATGATGTTCAGTGGGGTGTGAGCTCATGGGTCACCCAGTCAGTGCATTGGTTATCAGTCACCACAACAGTGGGAAATAAGAGAGGGAGGGAGAGAAACAGGGCAGGAGTGAGGGGGAGAGAGAGAGAGGGAGAAAGAGGGAGAGAGAGAGTGAAAGAGAGGGAGATAGAGGGAGAAAGGGAGAGAGGGTGAGAGGAAGAGAGGGAGAGAGAGAGAAAGAGAGTAATTTCTGTGTGTGAATGTTTGTGAAAGGGGAGCAATGCATGGTGCTTGCTGAGAATTAATAGTGTCAACAACAAACCCTGCAGATCGATACGGCACCACATGTAATATCCGGAGGACATGAGGCTGTGTTATTGAGTAGCTTCTGGCCACTGTGAGCGTCTAGACCAGAGAACCAGGGGTGGGACAAATGAGAGAGAGATGGAGTAGGAGAAACAGAGAGAGAGATGGAGTAGAAAAAAGAGAGAGAGGGAGTAGAAAAGAGAGAGAGAGGGAGAGTGGAGACAGAGGCTGCACTCAAACAAACCACTATTTTTTTGTTTTTTGTTTTGCTGCTTCGAGAAACTTGTGTCACAGAGCGGCAGGTCCCTGCTCACACCAGCGTGTGCTGAGTAGATCGATACTAATCAGCTGGCCTGCATGGTCCAGGGCTGTCAAATAGGGGAGTGTGAGTGTGTGGTGTGTGGTGTGTTTTTTGTGTGTGTGTGTGTGTGTGTGTGTGTGTGTGTGTGTGTGTGTGTGTGTAGTGTGTGTGTGTAGTGTGTGTGTGTGTGTAGTGTGTGTAGTGTGTAGTGTGTAGTGTGCATGTGTGTGGTGTGCGTGTGTATGGTGTGCGTGTGTATGGTGTGCGTGTGTGTGTGTGTGTGGTAGACGGCAGCAGGGCTAAGTTCATTGCATCAGTCATGGCTTCTCGGCAGGGGAGACCATGGACATGGGGAGAGCCGTGGCTGCATCCAGCACAGAGGGCCCCGCTGCCCGCTGCCCGCTGCCTGTGTGGTGGTCAGATGTTATTTGGGACTTGGCAAAGAGAGAGGCAGATGGCATGCTCATCTTCAGGGCTTTAGCTGGATGGAACATATTGTGCAGGGGTGTACCAAGGCAGAGCCAGACTTTAAAAATAAATAAAATAAATAAATGCGCCTACTACAAAACGACAGTTGACAGTGTAGGTACAGACGTATGAGGGGGAAATGATCAAAATGGAGAAAAAAAGGTGTAGGAGGACTGTTGGAATCAGGAACCACTTAGAGAGCCAGTCAGTCATCTACAGTTCTTCTTTACTTCTGAATCTTTAAAGATTTATTACATTTTTTCAGTCACAGTCACCAACTTTCTGAGCCTTTAAAGACTTCCTACATTTATCAGTGATAAGACCGCCACTCTGTTCAAAGAAGTCAAACTCAAAGCCATGGTGTGAGTGTTTAGGAGATAAAAACCCAATTTACTGTGAAAATCAATCAATCACTTGGAGTTTTCCCCAGTCTGTGGCATTTTCTGGAAACATACGAGTATTAGCTGCCCAATACAAAAATGACTATACCCTTTAAACCAATTGGAAAATCTCAGTGTGGTCATTTGACCGCACTCAGAAAGCAGCGTGCCTACAATCTCTCTCTGCTGGCCTTCAAGAATGCAGCAACCGCAGAAGCAATGAGAGGAATGGCATTTTAAGCTGGGTGTTTTTCAACGAGGCCCGCTGAAGACCATAATTGAGTGTAACGTCTCTCGGTAGTGTGTGTGTCTGAGAGAGCTGCCAATGGGCTGTTTTTCACAACTGGAGAACTGTGTGCACGAAAGCAAAAGCCAAGTGTTGGGTAAACCTACTGCTGTCACACCATTTGCATGTACACAGGCACACACACAGACAGACAGACACACAGAAACACACACACAGAAACACACACACACACACAGAAACACACACACATACAATCTCTCTCTCTCACAGACACACACACACAAACACACACACACACACAGGGTGTGATCTACAGATGCCAGGTCCATATGGAAGGCTTTTCCCATAGCTGAGCTTGAGATGCAATTAGGCCAAGGCTATAAACACAAACAGCTGAGATTCACATTTAAAGAGCCTGAATCAAATTTTGCTAAGTAGAGGACATGATGGCAGGCTTTCAAAATGAAGAATCTTTTTTGCAATTACTATGCAAAAGAGATTTAAAAAAGAAGAAAAAAAATGTGTTGCTAAGATACGAGGGATTGGGGAAATAAAAAAAAAAAAAATGAGAGGACAAGACTGAGGCCCACATATTGTATTAAAGGGTTATGGGCCCTTGATGGTATATTTACAGACATGATTGATAATCACAGGACCTGCAGGTACCATGAGAAGATTCTTTTTAATTCCTTTTTAGTAACTCCAGCACTTAAAGTATTACTTGCTTTATAGACTCAATGAATGATCTGATGATGAACTGATGAACTGTCTGATGAGCATTTTTAAATTTCATTGTATTTATTGAACAATATAATAATTGAACAATTTGAATGAGCATGACAAAAAAAAAGATTCATTTTATCTATTCTATTGTAAGAGGTGTCGATCCTAGTTTCAGAAAGTAAAAACCCTGCCACATCATCCAACCGTTTCTGAGCCAGCTGATAGCTAGTTGGTGAAATGACCCGTCTTAAGTGCACATGTAGAGGTTTATATGAATATATGACCATGGGTGGGAAGCAGGAGCGAGAGACAGGACAGAGCCGACTCCTCCAGTCCCCTAGTCCGACCCCTACTCTACTGTCTCTCTCCCCGAGGGTCTGCCTTGGCCCCTGAAGGTCAATGCCTGGCATGGTCCATAAATCTGGATCACGAGGCAACAGTCGTGACCGAGATAAGCAGCTGTGCCGTCACGATTACCTTTATCATCGACGCTCGCTCGCCTTCTCTCTCGCTCGCTCGCTTTCTCTCTCCCTCGCTCAGGCCCTCAGTCTGATCTCTGATTGCTGATTACACTGCCGCTTGCTTTCACCCACTCCACTTGTTTACTCCTCCGTCCTTTTGTTTCCAGGAAAAGATGCACACAGCATGTGTAGTGACAACATGATCATGGGCCGCCAGACAGAAGTCTATCCCAGGGCCATGAATCTTGACAGGGTTATTCATCCTGAGGACTGGAGCACAGAGCTGTTTGGAGGTCTGTGGCCTCTTGCGATGGTTGGATGCTTTGAGGCTTAATGTCATCATGCTATATAACTAAAACATGGTATGAGATGCTAACTCACAATTAATACGCATAAACGGGGCATTACCAAAGCCATGACTTCTGTGTGAAGTCACTTTTTTAAGAGATTTTCTTTTTTAATCAAAGATTCAGGACATGCTTACTGAAATTGTTGCCACACTTTTGTATGAGAATGAAATACTGCTGAAAAATTAATAACTGTGTGCTTGTGTGTGTGTGTGTGTGTGTGTGTGTGTGTGTGTGTGTGTGTGTGTGTGTGTGTGTGTCCATCATCCTTGGAGCACTGGGTCAGAGCAGGCCCCTGCACTGTGACTGGCTGTTGGGGAGGACCGGGAGCACTAACACTAACCTCCATCACTCACCTGCTGACAACCGTCCTTCACAGTAAAATAAGGTGACTCAAAAACATAAAAATCTAAAAATAAAAATTCACCTTCACCTTCACCACCGCATCGCAGCTCATACATGAGCAAAGCGAATTGAGAGGCAAGGTGGACGTGGACGAAACGGTCCAGTGAGCAGTGAAGTTCACCGAGGTGCTCCAATCAAAACCACAGAGTGACAACGTGTGTGTGTGTGTGCTTTAGACAGTCCCGATGTGTCCACTCAAAGGCAGACCCACATCACTCACACTGACTGACTGAATGACTGACTGACTGACAGGTGTGGAGGCTCTCTTGACTGAATCTTCGCTTTAATGGGTTTCAGTCAGTGGATGAAAAGGAGGATGACAGATGGGGGAGGAAGAGAGAAAGAGACAGAGTGAGAGACAGAGAGAGAGAGGGAGAAGAAGAGAAAGAAAGACAGGAAGAGAGGGGAAGAGCAAGAGAGAGAGGGAGAGAAAAAGAAAGAGAGACAAAAAGAGCCAGAGAGAGAGAGATGGAGAGAGTGTAAAACAGAGAGAGAAAGAGAAAGAGCCAGAGGCAGAGCCAGAGCCAGAGCGAGCCAGAGAGATAGAAAGAGAACCAGACAGACAGAGAGCCTAAGAGAGAGAGACAGAGAGAGATAGAGAGAGAGAGAGAGAGAAAGAGACAGAGAGAGAAAGAGACAGAGAGAGATTAAAACGAGATAAAGCCAAAGACAGAGGGACAGACGAAGAGACTCTGGAGGCTCTGGCTCATGACACTTCTGGAGACGTCCAGAGACTCAGCGTCTGACAGACACACCTCTGTGCTCCCCTCTGTTCCTCTTGGTGCATTCCCAGCAGCTCCAGCTCTCCCTCTCCCTCTGCAGTCTGAACCTCATTAGCCAAGAGGAGGATGAAAGAGCTATATGTGAGGCTGGCAAGTGCCTCCGCTTACAAAAATATACACCAACACACACAGACACTTGCTCCTTCAACACCCCCCGCCCTATACAATGCAATGATACAATGCTACATACACACTCTCTCTCTCTCTCTCTCTCTCTCTCATTCTCTCTTTCACACACACACACACACACACACACACACACACACACACACACACACACACACACACACACACACACACACACACACACACACACACACACACACACACACACACACACACACACACACACACACACACACACACACACAAAGACAGGTGTGCATGCCCAAAAACAACACACACACTCTGTTTGTATGAACTTTGGCTGACCGAGAACAAAGCCAGCAGTCTGCTGCTAAATGGATTAGATTCTTTTTCTGGTCTCTGGAGAACAATCCGCCATCTCTGACCTACTTCTGTGTCCTATGTTGAAGGGAGAGGGGGAGAAGGGGGTGGAAGGGGCTGGTGAGTGATGGTGGTGGAGGAGAAGGGGATGTGGGGGTAGAGGAGTAGGGGTGTGGGGGTGGAGGAGGGTGGTGTAGGGGTAGAGGAGCGGGGTGTAGGGGTGGAGGAGAGAGGTGTAGGGGTGGAGGAGGGGAGTGAAGAAGTAGGGGAGAGTGGTGGGGGGTATGAGGGCAGAATGTGGTGGAGAGATAGAGATAGGGTGGAGGTGAGGGGTGTAGGGGTAAAGTAGAGGAGGGGGGTGTAGGAGGAGGTGGGGGTGGGGTGTGGGGGCAGAGGGTGGTGGAGGGAGAGCGATACGGGTGGAGGTGAGGGGTGTAGGTGTGTGTGTGTGGATGGAGACTAAGCAAACAAACCCACCCGCCAGTGTCACCTCGGTTGCCTTGGGGGCACCTTTTGATCCTAGCTGCAGTGTAGCACATGTAAAGGATGGAGAGCCAGCCGCAAACCAGGGTGTGGGGCTCTTGGCAAAACCTGGCTGCAGCCTAACAGTGCAGTCTTTTTTTAGGAGGGGAGAAGAAATGACAGATCTGGGAGAAGAAGAAATTCAGTGGGAAAGGCATACAACTACCGATTACATACCGACTGCTTATCCATCCATGCAGCTGTGATGCAGATGAGCTGGGAGAGGTAGCAGTGGTAGCGGTGAAAAAGGGAATTATTTAAAAAGGGGAAATAAAAACAGTGACGTACACAAGATGTCACCATGCCAAATATCACTGTGGTGTCTCTGTACTCCAGAGAACAGGGATTCCTGTAGGACTGTTCTCAGCAGCACGTGTTGCATAGATGCAGTCCACAATTTACTATTTGAATTACAAGACCTGAAAGAGTCCTTTCACATACAGTAAACTATGTCCATTTTCAGAGCCTTAAAGGATGGAAATTACACAAGATATGTCTGATGTGACTTTTTTATTTTTCTAGAGGAAAAGGAAAAAAAAAAAATCTACAGTTGTGTATTGCTGAAAATAGGTGATGTGCATTTGGATCACTTGTACACTGAAGTACTTGGCTGAAAAAAAAAACACATTTCAATAACACTAAGTATTTCATCTGCTTCAACATGGGTGATAAACCAAGCCTCAAACCATGCTATGGGTAATACTGACTTTCACTTTGACACTGCCTCGCTGCCTGGGGCATGGTTGCGACTGAAGCAGGGGTTAGAAGTAAGGCTACAACAGCTCTGAGGGAGCCCTGCTTCAACATGGTCAGAAATAAAAAACACATTTCAATAACACTCCAAGTATTATATCTGCTTCAACATGGGTGATAACTCCAGCCTCAAGTCATGCTATGGGTAATGCTGGCTTCCCCTTTGGCACTGCTTGGGGCATTGATATGACTGGACCAGGGGTTAGAAGTAAGGCTACAGCACCACAGCCCTGAGGGAGCCCTGCAGGGGTGTGATGAGTGGTAATGGAGAAAGGGATTAGCCCCAGAGTGCAATCATTGGCCCAGCCTTCGCCTGACAGTGGGGAAGTGACTATTATGTGCTGTAAAGAGCATGCTCCCAGACACCCCTTGGGGCACACAGACACACAGACGCAGACACAGACACAGACACACACACATAGACAGACACAGACAGACAGACACACACACACACAGATATACACACACACACGTGCACACACATGCGCACAGACACCCACACACACCCCTTGGCATATAAAGAAAGCAACGCACACTCTGTGCTTTACAATACAATGTCATCACCCCATCTCCAGAAACTCCAAACCCACAAAGCGGCACAAAGCCGAGAATGTGCGCACGCACACACACACACACACACACACTGAAGCCACAGCCAGTGCACAATCACCACGGCACAGAAAAAAAAAACCTACTAGCGACTTCATCAATACCAATCATGTCAGTGGAAAGACTGAGAGAGAGAGAGAGAGAGAGAGAGAGAGAGAGAGAGAGAGAGAGAGAGAAAGAGAAAGAGAAAGAGATCACTGGAAAGAATCACAATCCGCAATCCCATCACTGCTGCCACGGCCATCTGCTGTTCAATCTCGCTCCTTGTAAGGACATTCTTACGGCACAGGAACCAGAGGGCATCAGCCCCGGGACCCGCCCCTCCACCACTGTGCTTGACAAGTCAAAGTATATGGAAGGAGACAGTGTTAGACAAACTCTTCCTTCCAAAAAGAAAGAAAGAAGAGAGACGAGAGAGAGAGAGGGACACCAGAATAAATAAGAAAATCAATCATTTCCTATCAAAACATTGACGAGGCTAGAAATGGTACCATGTCGATTTGTCAAAAGAAAAAGGTCATATTGATGGGTACAGTTATAACTGCAGCTATAACTGCTTGACAAGTGAACGTGTATGGGAGCAGGCATGTTGGACAAAGACTTCCTGATCCATTTTATGCTCTGTAGGTCAAAGTGATTTTTTTGTTAGCATACCGGCTTTCTCTTTTCACCACTAAGTCTTGTTTATAACAGTGGTGTACTTAAGGGCAATGATGAGGAATAGCTTGTATATGTGTGTGTGTGTGTGTGTATGTGTGAGTGTGTGTGTGTGTGTGTGTGTGCCTGTGCCTGTGCCTGCCTGTGTGCGTGTGTGTGCGTGTGTGCACGCCAGTGTGCGTGTGTCTGTGCGTGTGTGCGCGCGCATGTGTATGCGTGTGTGCGTGTGTGCGTGTGTGTGTGTGTATGTGTGCGTATGCGTGTGCTTGTGGTGGCAGTGGGGAAACAGCACGAAAGACAATTTATGGAAGCCAGGAGGTCCTAAGACTGAAGATTTATTCCGACTCTCTCGGACTGGATCAGAATGTCTAAATATTGATGTGCTTCATGTACACACGGGCTCTGGAGTGGAAGGAACGTGCTCGTAAGTCTGTTCGCAAGTGGCAGGAAAATTTCTTGGCGACAGTGTGATAGGGAAACAAACGTCAGTACCATAAAGTCTCAGAGAGAATTACAGGGGCCAAAGGTAGCCTATAGTCAGAGGCAGACAAGAGGATATACAACACCTGTGATGGAACATGACTAGCAAAACAAACACATTGAGAGGAGAAAGGTAGAAAGAAAGAAAGAAAAAAAAGAAAGAAAGAAAGAAAAAAGAAAACAAAAAGACAAACCGAAAGAAACAAAAAAGAAACAAACAAACAGACAGAAACAAAGAAGCAAACAAAGACAGAAAAAAGAAAGCAAAAGGGCAGAAAGAAAGGAAGAAAGAAAGAAAGAGACAAAGAGAGGGAGAGAGAATAAATAAGAAAATCAATCACTTTCTGTCAAAACATTGACGAGGCTAGAAATGGTACCATGTCGATTTGTCAGAAGAAAAGGATCATATCGATGGCTACAGCTATAACTAACTAGCTAAATTATTTAGGCAATTAGATGGTGGATGGGTGTGCAGAGATCAATATGGAGGTGGAAGCCATGCACAGCACACTAACAAAACAAGCATTGAGTTTTAAATTAAGGAGGCAATCTTTGGAAAGCATTTTGCATGTAATTTCCTTGCCTGAGACACAATAGTGAGTCGGTGTGGGTGTGTGTGAATGTCTCTGTCGGTAGTGAGTGTCTCTTACTATGACACTCAGACATAAACACCTTCCTCTCTTTCTCAGTCTCCCACTTATTCTCTTCTTTACACGCACACACACACACACACACACACACACACACACACACACACACACACACACACACAGACTGTTATTTACATGGGTACAATCACATGTACACACACACACACACACACACACACACACACAGAAAAAGCCCCCATCTCATTCAGCACAGCGAGTCCACCACCTGCCTTGCCACCAACAACCACATCCTTCCCACCAATGGGCATGTGGGCCCGCTGTGCTTATTTTCCAGAACTTTTCTACACTTTCTGTTCACCGATGAGTGAATTACATAGACAGACAGTACCCCTGCAGCAATGTGGGGTTAGATGCCTTGCTCAAGGGCACTTTAGCCATGGATAAGGGGTTCAGGAGGACACTGGTTATTCACTTATTACACACATTTTTTCCTGCTGGTACAGGAATCAAACCTACGCCCGTTATATCCCACCTCCAACTCCCTAACCACAAGGCCACAGCTGCCCACAACTGTGACAAATCATCAGAAATCAGACAGCTTTCTTACATCATATCCCTTGTGTGTGTTTGCACCATGGTACCATCTGATTTTTTTCTGTTCATTCAAAGTGAAAAAAAAAAAAACATAGAAAAGGACTGTTATCCTTCCAGCCCATAGACTGCATCTGTCTGTCAATAAACAGCATTCGTCTCAGGGTTCTATCCAGACGCAATCATTAGCTTCCAGGCTGTGCTGTAACAGCCAGCCAATGTCAGAGTCACTGCACACACACACCTGGGCCCAATAATCATCACCAGGGTCCCATTTTGTCATGTGGTTGTCTGACATCCTCTATCCCTTTTCACATCATGCAGCTCTATTTGTATCAGATATCACCAATCACCCCAGAAACATCGACCACACATCGACCAGTCCTACTCTGAATCTTCCCTTAGATTTCAGGCCAGACTCTACAAGAGGCAGAAGCTTCTCATCTCATTCTCTGCCTGGAGCACATGAAAGGGCTGCTCTTCCACTCTGAGCTAATTCATTTTCTTAAAGGGAATATAAAATTAAGCCTCACTAAGTCCCCTAAGGTTAGGTTGGTCTCCTGGGCAAGACCAAAAAAAAGCTGCAACTCTCAGCAATCAATCTTTTCCCCCAGCAATCAATCCCACAAATCCAATTGAGGTGGTGACTTCAACGATTTCAGTACAATTTAAGGCCACACTTTATGTAGTGTTAGCACAACAGAGGTGACTGCTACACTGAATGGTAATGTGGTTCTGTGATTTCCTATTGAGATTGATGTTGTACCATGCAAGAAAGTTCTGTTGTTGTGCCAGTTTCTGACTGATGTCAAATAGTGACCAGTTACTTGCACGCTTTACTGACCAGTGGTAGGTGAGTGACCTTGAGAAAAATAAAAGTAAAGCCATAAAGCTGTTGGTTTTGTTTTATCGCACTAACAATTTAAGCCCTTGCAGCCCTTCCTCAGACTAAGATGACTGACCTTGACAATTCTGGCCAAAAACTACAACCAGGTCTGACTGTGGTCAATAGATGACATCCAGTGGTGGGTGAAATGCACAGAGGTCCACTGCCACTCTTCCTGCTGACCAAGCCTTCCTTCCTGGCCTACCAAAAATAATTTAGAAACTTTGCTGACTCCTTCTAAGCAACTTCCAATTTAATTCCATGGGGCATTAAGCACAAACGTTGCCTGCTTTAACTTTTTTTTCACCCACTTGGTCTCTGCAGATACACTCTCCACAGGGCTTACAGTAATCCTGTTAATTAAAAATGATATTAAGTAGGCTGTTATGCAAAAGTGACCACCCAAGGATGCAATTCTGTTTATGGCCACTAGAGGGTCTCTTCTCTATCTTGTGCTGCACAGGCTTGACTTTACCTGAGGCTGTTGGTTTGTTTCATAAGACACTGGAGATTTTTAGGAGCAAGATAACAATATCTGCCTGCCACAGTCATATCTGGGAAGTGTGCTACCAACCCAGGGTATGATACAACACAGTGGACAGCATTACATAAAGCAGAGAGAGACAGAGAGACAGAGAAAGAGTGAGAGAGAGAGAGAGAGACAGAGACAGAGAGAGACAGAGACAGAGACAGGGGGAGAGAGAGAGACAGAGACAGAGAGAGAGACAGAGAGAGAGACAGAGAGAGAGATACATATAGCAGACCAGAACATACATTTGGTGGCTAGCATGGAAGACACTGATATCAGTAAGGGTATGGACGTGTTGTTCCTTCCGTGCCTTTTCAAACAAAACCCAATAAACCTCACATCTTATAAAGGCTGAACACAAAGCAGTGATGCTCTCATTTTTAGTGCTGTAGTGAATCAGAGATGAAGAGGAGGCCGAGAACAAGGAACTGGTGAACTGCTCTGTGGTATGGTGAGAGAAAAAATAACTCCTCTTAAACGTGCTCCGGAGAAATAACTCTGAAGAGAATTAATTCGAAAATCATTTTTGTCCTGTGGAAAGAGGAGAAGGTGGTGGGGGGCTTCAGATGCCTGAAGGTTCACCTTGACACTATACTGGATTGAGAGTAACTGGGTCTAACTGTTTGTTCAGACCAAGAGCTACTAGAGCAGCCACAGCGGTGAGAGAGAAAGAGAAAGATAGTAAATTACCACGGTGGTGGAGGTCATTATTTATTTGTTGAGAGAGCAAATTTGACGACGAGAGTTGTGGGAAACCAGAGCAAAAAAGAAAAGTTAAAATCTAGTTAACTTTATGGTAATGACCCATGACATGGTTCAGGGATAATCAATTGGAAGCTGTAGATTTACTGATATGTGTTAAATTGAAAAATTTGATTAAATACTCTGCTTCATGTCATGAATGAAATGAGCGACATGAGCTATGGAGGGTGCTGCTGTTTGGGCATCTTCAGCTGCTTTATCACTTTAGTACAATAGCTGTCGGTGTCCCATCAAGTTCAGCTGCTTTGTTCAATAGCAGAATTCCCTTAGCCGAATTCCATAGAACGCCACTGCCCATAACCGAATTCCATAAAAACGCCACTGCCCATAGCCGAATTCCATAGAACACTGCCCGTAGCCAAATTCCATAGAAGGCCACTGTCTAACTACTAACCCTAACCCAAACTCGTACTTTTCTCGACTGCACATGCGTAGTAGCTCGACTCAAAGTACACCGGTCTGAATGCACAGTAATGCTGGACATGAAGGGATGACGCAGACCCTACTTCTCGAGAGAGAGAGGCTAGGTTTTTTCATGTGTGCAGCCAGTCGTTCTATATTTACACCCAGTCTGCTGTTGCAGATGCAGTTTTGTTCAGAGCCATCTGTCGGGGGCAGAGGCATAGGAGCCAGAACCGAGAAACAAGCTGATTAATCTGAGTACTAAGAATTCCTCTCGAGCCCCACCAGTTGACTGTCGAGAGCAGGAAGTTGCATTGATGCCCATGCCAACTGTGCCGAGAGCAATGGGCAATGCAGACAATGCACATTTTACATCTAAACTGCTGAGACATGCCTTGTAAGGGATTTATAATCTCCCGTTCATAAAACAGTAGTTAAAATGTCAATGTATTCATTGCAAATGTACTGTAATGCCTCAATTCACTTGTGGTAAGTCATGTGCATTTGCAGTATTTCATGTGAACTGCTGCTACAACAAAATAATTCCCTTTTTTCTTTACCCTACTGCACAAAAGCCATTATTACAAAAAATGTTACAAATATTAAAAACAAATGTAACTGACTGGTAAGTGGTCTGAAAGTGTCCTTCTTTTTGTACATCGCTTTGGATTAAAGCATCTGCTAGCTGTAATATAATGTAAATATACATTAAAAATGTGAGTTCCATCAAATCAATCACCTTCCTCCTTAATCACAGCAGCACAAATTTGTGGCATAATTTCTAGCAATATTTGAAAATAACGGTGTTGAACAAATGTATTTTTGTGTCGATACAACAGTGGGTCTGTGGGGTGGTGTGTGCATGTAGAAGTCTTATTTGGCCAACATGTCAGATTTACTGTACATAAACAGCAAACATTGGAGACTGAACATTTTAGGGTTTAACATTTGGGAGTTGACTGTAAATTCTAAGTGTAACTTTAACTATGTCGGATATAAATATATATCCAGAGTTGGGTTTATTTTCACAAATTGAAAGTGTTAATTTTATCTCGGGTGAGTGAGGAGATTGTGGAGCTATATAAACCTTCAACAGCATTACTCCAACTCTGGGAGTTACTTCCACACTTGTCTTTTTGCAGTGTACTAGTGCGCCCCCTTTTGGCTGACACACAGTCATGCAGTCCTCTATATTTCCAGCCAGGTACCAACATGACATCTGTGTCTGCAACCAAAGGACAACCAAACCAAAGGACATTCAAATATTCAAGCACAGGGTGCCCTAGCATTAGAGATGAGCGGGAATGATCTCAGATCTGCTAAATGAAGAGGCAGAGCAGCACTGGCACACACACACACGCGCACACACACACACACACACACACACACACGCACACACGCACACACGCACACACGCACACACACGACGCAGCCCCCGACCATCACGTGTCATCAGAGGTCACCCCCATTCTTCACCACCTCCATAGCATCCTATGACCCTTTGGACCCCCCATACACACAGCTGTCATGATCGGCGCTACCCCCCCGCCTCGAAACCCCTCACTTCCCTTCCTCACATACATGTTCGCCCCATCCCCATCTTTGAACCCCCACCCCACAGAACACATAAGACATAAGACACAGAACACATAAGATATGCATTTGACAATAAACCATCCGTGTTTATACTGTACTATTGACAGTAGTCTTGTCATTAAAATGTCATTCCTCACTGTGGGCATACAGTGTCACTCATACATAGTTATGTCACAGTTGTTGTTATGGTTACAGTTCTTGGTGTGAATGGTCCATTACAGCTGCAAAGAATACTGCACTGAGCTGGTGCGTGGCTATGAGCATGCAGGCTCTCATGACAGCTGTTGGCCAGATCTAGGGAGGTCAGCTGTGGTACATGACAAACAACAGAACTCTGCTTCCACCTAGTGGTTGGAGGAGGCAGTGCAGCAAAACAAGCAGTAAAACAAGCAGCAAACAACACTTGGGCGTAACAGGGTAACACAGGCAAGAAATGTCACACTTTCCCATTAACAAACATTCATTTTGCAGTTGGTGTCCCTGAGTAAAGACTTTGACCAAATAGAGCTTACAAAAAAAAACAAAACTGAAAAACTGGTAACAGATCCAATGGTAATAGGATATTAATAGATCAATAGAATGGAATAAATCAATAGAATAGAATTAAAAGATGCTAGAACATCTTGCAAATTTAACACACGATCTGTATGCATTTGGACATATTTGATTTGCTTCCTCAGCTATGTGTGCAACAAATAAGGCAACTCAAAATCTCAAACTTACCAGCAACTTTGCGTAACAAAATGACATCAACATGCACTCAACATAGTATGCCAAAAAAAAACAAAAAAAAAAACAATACAAAGCTCCAACTCTCTCTGTCCCCATGTGGGGAATATGTATGTCTGTAGTGTCCCTGCTCCGGGAAACTTATTTAGGCACATGTATGCACCTCCCTGTATGTATAAAGGTTGCCTGCTTACTCTGTGTTCCTTTACACCTCTGTCAGCTTATGTCTTCCTTTTCTGTAAGTCGCTTTGGATAAAGGCGTCTGCCAAATGCAGTGTAATGTAATGTAATGTAATGAAACAAAGCTGTGCTCATCCTACCAGTGTGTGCCCCAGCGAGGGGGCTCGGTAGGTGGGCAGACTCACCGAAGGAGATGGTCTTCTCGCGGTGGAAGTACCCATCCGGAGTCTTCTTCTTCAGCATGGAGCACAGGTCTATGCGGGACACGGTCTCGTCCCCAAACGGCTGCTGGGAGAACTCAGAGTACAGCTCTGGATCCAGCTTCTTAATGCCCTGAAACAGAAAAAAGGGTATGTGGGGGGTGTTTTTAGATGAGCAAGGGGGTTTATCTTATGAAAACACACACATCCACATGAGCACTGCTATATCAGTGTGTTGTGCACACACAAGTGCACACCCACACATACACAAACAAACACAGACAGACTGACAGACACAAGCACACACCCTCCTGCACTCGCAAAAACACACACAAGAAAGTATACAAACACAGCGCAACTGTCTACTCACAAAAATAAAAACTCAGTAGTTAAAGCATATTCTTACACATACACATACAGTATTCAGAAGCAGCAGAAGAATGCAGAGTGTGTTGCGCTGTCTGCTGGTGTTTGATAACCTTCTCACCCTCCCAGCAGGAAGGGTGTCATCTATGTCCCACTGGAAAAGATTACAAAGTCGTCGACTCCCTCCCTCTCCCTCTCTCCTTCATTCCTTCTCTTTCTCTGTCTCTCACTCTCTCTCTCTCTCCCTCCCTCTCCTTCATTCCTTCTCTTTCTCTGTCTCTCCTTTCTTCTCTCTCTCTCTTGCTCTCCCTCTTGTACATCACTGTCCCATCTCTGGTTCCTGTCCCCCACCTCTGCTCCTTATCTCTGTCCCGGGCCGGACAGGAAGAACTCTGTGACGAAGGCAGCAAAAGGGCTCCTCTAAAAATACCCCTGGAGGACACCAGTCAGGTTGTTTACAGTTTCCCTGGATGGAGGAACTGTGGCCGTCTCTGGAGTGAGTGGACAGTGAGAAGAGCGCCTGGAAGTGGTACAGCTAGCCCTCCTACTCTACTCTGTTTCCAATGTTTTTTTTTTTTTATATAAGTGCATCTGTCGACAGATTGCTCCATTTGGCAAAATTACGTGTGCAGGTGGCATATCATCAAAATCAGGAGCTTAAAATGCTAAGGATCTCTCCCTCTAATTTCATAGGAAAAGATTATTTTTCCACATCAGATTATGTTTTGCTTTTTTTTTTTTTTTAAACCTAGCATTATTCCACCTACACCAAAAATAATGGACAACCCAGTTAAGGTCATCAGTCAGTCACAAGGATGACACAAATCTTTAAAATTATGTTGCATAATCAACATGCACACTCCCACGCGCACAATAATCCTAAAAATTATATTGCATAATCACAAACACCGTCACATACAACAATAATTTCACCTAAAAAAGCACATACACACCAGGATGGGCAGGAGTTGTTCTAGCTAAGATGTAAACATAAAATCAATCATGCAAGGCAAGCTCAGTCAATCCCAGAGTGAGTGCGAGGGTAACATAATAATACGCTCTTTGCCTTTTAGCCGGAAGCTGAAGCAAACTAGTGATGTTGTGCAGCCCCAATCTGCATCCCGGCCACAACTGCTGCATTCCATCGCAACATCTAGACCTCCGTTTGCTTCCTAATTGCCTGCGCGCATGCATGTACCCTGCCTGGCTGGAGCACAGTGCAGTTGTTGTGGAAGGGGGTAGGAGAGGAGAGAGGTGGGGAGATGGGGGAGAGGTGGTTGGAGAAGCAAGGGGGGTTCGGGAGGCGGTGGGGGTGGCGGTGGCGGTGGGGGTGGGGGTGTCAGCATCAGCGAGCACTTTAATTACCTGACTCCGGAGTTTGGGCGCCCTGGACAGCTTCATGAAGGTCAGGTGAGGCTTGAAGGCTTTCTCGTCGGTCACGGCGATGCCCTGCTCCACAAACGTCCTCCTCACTGCCTCTGACGGGACGGCGAAGAGAGGAGGGAATAATGTGAGAGCGGAACAACTAACACAACAAAGCAGACCAGAGAAGAGCAGAGCAGAGGAGAGGAGAGGAGAGGATGGCCGGGCAGAAAACAAAACAGAGAGGCACAGGCAGAGGCAGGCAGGTGAGAGGAGAGAGAGGAGCAACACTAAACGAGGCACAGGACCGCCTGCTCCACTTGCAGAGGGGGTGGGGGGAATGGAGGGGGGTGGGGGGGCGAGTCAGCTACTCTATCCCCTGTAAGACGAGGAGATAATCGATGAGGGGAGGGAAGTAAAGGAGGGCGCAGGGGAAGGAGTGTGTGTGTGTGTGTGTGTGTGTGTGTAGGGGTAGTGGTGGTGGGGGTGGCTTAGGGGAGTGGAGAGTATAGCCCAGGCCAGGGTGGATTGGGGGGTGGGGAGGTCAGCCCAGCAGGTTAGGGGGGGAGGGGGTGAAGTGGGGCTGGAGACAGGATGAGATGGGGTAGAACAGGATATAATAGGATGGACAGGAGACCATCTGATGACATTAGCAGTGAGAGAGAGGGTGGGGGTGGGGGGATGGGGGGTGTCGTTTTTTCCGGCTCTTCCTCCACACACTCTTAAGGAGGAGCTGCACCCATTCCTTCAGACACAACACCAGGCGGGTGTCATACAAAATAAATGAGGGGGGTGAAAATAGCTGAGCATCTGCAAGAAGGCTTCGCACCTCATCTTCAACACATACACACACAGACAGACAGACAATGCCCATGTCCAGTTTCTCTCTCTCTCTCTCTCTCCCTCTCCCTCTCCCTCACACTCACACTCACACTCACACTCACACTCACACACAAAGGCATTGCTTAAAAATGAAATAGCACACAATGGTCTATGATATGACCTGGAAAATACCAACTAGTTACAGAGAGCTACTTTTGGACTGCCACCTGTTCTTTTACTGATGTTTTTGGAAAAAGTAGAACAGGTGGGGCTAACTGAAGAAGCAAATGAATGAAATGAAAGAAAACAAAAGGATGAAAGAGAGAAGATGAGGGGGAAATATTAACTAAATAAAATTACAGACACACACATTTTACACTTAACAGGAACAGGGTGGGTTACCTTACCTGCTATTTGTGTGAGTTTGTTGAGGTGCTCCCCGTCAGTCAGCTGGGCGAACACCACCTCGTTCTTGAAGCTCGTCACGCCACGAAACGGCAGCACCAGCTCCCCACCCTCCAGCAGCTCCAAAACACTCTGTCTGCTCTGATCCAACGCACACGCCGCCCTAGGAGTCACACCCACACACACACATGCACACACATGCACACACACACATATAAACACACACACACACACACACAAGAGAGGTTACTTCCATATGCTTAATCCTGCTCAAACCCGCCCCCGGACAGATAGCCTATACACAGAACGGACGACAGCACCGGCTCTTGGCTGACCAACAGCTCCGCAGGACTCTGCCTGCTGTGGCCCAAAGCGCACGCGACCCCAGGAGTCACACCCACACACACACGCGCACACACACACATACTCACACTCATACTCTCACTCACACAGATCAGCTCCGTATGGTTAATCCTGCTCAGACTACTACCCTAAGCAACCTTAACCTAACAGACAGACTCACACACGATCTGCACATGTACACATTCTCAACACACACACACAGATACACACACACACAGATACACACTCGGACTACACGTGCAAATACTAGGTGCAAAGATTATCCACAAACACACATGTGACAAGCATGCATAAACCAGTACCTCACATGCAGCAGCACAAACACCAGACAGTCATAGAGAAAGGGTGAGCAGAAACTCTTACACACACACACACACACACACACACACACACACAGACTATGGCTATGCAACCCAGGCCAGCCACACACACTTTGCATATGTGGGGAAAAAATATTGTTGGCACAAATTTTACATAACACATTCAAATTCACACTCAGCACTGTCAACAAAAAATGCCCTCTGCAGTGCTTACCCACCTCACATAAATATAATAAAAACAAACACCAGACTCAACACTGGTTGCTTTGCACCAAAAGGTTTAGGGAGACAAAAATTAACTTTGAATTGCAGCTGCTTGGCTGGCTGTTCAAATTTTAAGCAATTCCACTTTACAAGAGACAAATCACGAGGAGCAAACAAATCTGACAGAAAGCCATAATTTAGTCACAACAGGAATAAAGCCAAGTGTTTAGGCAAGCAAACAAACAAACAAACAGAGCGGCTCGGTAAACAAAAGGGCGTCTGTGCTGCCCCTGGGCCTCCCAGACAGGCAAAATGAGGCTCTATGTGAGAGTGAGTATGCATGAGTGAGTGTGAGTGAGTAGAGACTGAGTGTCAGTGAGAGTGTGCTAGTGTGTGTGTGTGTGTGTGTGTTAGTGTGTGTGTATTTGTTTGTGTGTGTCCGTTTATGAGTGCACGTGAGAGAAACAAGCAGTATGTGCTAGTGTTGCGAGTGTGTGCATGTGCAACCGATCGATGTGTGTGTGTGTGTGTGTGTGTGTGTGTCTGTCTTTGCATGCCAGAGAAAGGCACAGACTGTGTGCGTGCATACGTGCATGAGTGTGTGCGCATGTGTGTGTGTGCATGTTTGTGTGCATGTGCGTGTGTGTACGTGTGTGTACATGCATGCATGCAGGAAGGGAGGGAGGAGAGGGTGGCACTCACGAGTCCACTTGGTCCTGGCTGGCCAGATGGGTGACGAGCAGGGTGATGTGCAGGCTGCCAGTGGGGATGAGGGCGCGGCTCAGCCGAGGGTCTCTCTGGATTACAGCCGCCTGCACCGCCTCCACCCCTGCCCTAATCTGCCACACACACACGGATGAAAGAATGAACACACACGTACATGCATAAACACAGCACACACGCGCACGCACACACACACACACACACATGCGCATGCAGGAACCCACGTACGCGCACACAAGCATGCATGCATGGACGCGCACACACACACACACACACACAGACTTCTATTAGGCATTTCTTGCTTCGCCATTAACCCAGATGTTTATGCACATGTGTTGTGCAGCAGGGAGCTCAGCTGCAGAATATGAATCTCTTTGAGCACTTAGATTATGCTTGGATAGGATGTGCTGGGCTTTGTACCAATATGGTGCAATCAATGACATTACTGACCAAAAAAATGACCTTTATGAATAAATCAACTGATCTGTATTTCTGTTCTGTAGTCTGGAACAACCATGTGCCCTAACCCCCCCTGTCCAAAGTTCACAGATCCATTAAGTGTCTGCTTCCATTACAAACTGGAGATGCAGATGACCCCACAAGAAAATTTAAGTCAGATTCATTTGACATTTGACGTTAAAGCTGCTCCAAACACCACAACTTAATCAGGTCATTTTATAGGCTTATGCCACCCAATTATCCTTTGCTGGCACAAATACAAGTCACCCATTCAGATGAAGTGGGAAAACCATAATTCAAGCACACTGTAATGTATAGGTCATCTCTACCCATCCTACATTTAATTTGGTTGACTGAGCTTGTCACAAGCTACATCCAGGACACAGCTTAAAGACTTAAAAGATCAAAGTGCGCACAAAATTTAGGGACGCCCTCATTTTTATACTTGGTCTCCTCAGATAATGAAAATACCTTGTGAACAATGTAACTTCTTTAACAAATGTTTACGAAAACCTTAAAACTAATTCGCCCGCATCCTTCTTCTCTCCTCCCTGCCTTTCTGCTCCCCATTCTTTCTCTTTCTCTGCTCAGCTGGCTCCAGGCACATGAACCTTCCCCTTGTTAAAAGACCCCAAGCACACAAACTTTCCCTTGCTGAAATGGGAGTCGCCTTTTGCCCTTGTTTCCGTACTGCTTGTCCTGTGGAGCTCTGACTGCAGGCTTTGTAAAGCTCCCTGAGATAATTGCACTACATACTGTACATACAACTGTATTGAACTAAATTAAAATGTATTAATCACAGTGCAGATATGATGTAGGTCCCATATCCGCCCTGTGAGGCAAATAACGATGAGATATGAAGGGATGGGCACAATACAGCATGTAAGGGGTAATGTTCAGTGAAGCAGTCTTTCTTGTGGAGTAGTAGCAGTAGTAGTAGTAGTAGTAGTAGCAGTAGTAGTAGTAGTAATAGTAGTAGTAGTAGTGGAATAAGCCTTGACAGAGTGATGCCCAACCCCGAAGAGAAGCGGAGCCACTTATTACACGGCTACTGGACAAAGAAAGTTAGAAACTTCGGACCCCGTCATATTTTAAAGATTTTATTGCCGCTTTATGGCTTCCACTGCAAAAATAGTTCATTGTCGAAATAGAATGTTTAATTATTGTGAAGCAACATGTTCAGCTGCTAAATTACCTGTTGCAGCTCATGAAATTCTATTGCGATAAGTGCACTGGCTACATGCACATTCACAGTGGTCATTATACTTTTTCAGCAGTCATTATACAAAAATATCAGACTTCAAAATGTTGGAGTGACCTATTTAAGGTCAATGGGATGTTCTTTAGCATTCTAAAGAGCCATATAATATGAGCAGATACCTCAGGGTTAGTGATGGGGATTGAGACAAAATAATTTGGACGGCTTGACTCTTTCTTCTTCTTCTTTTTTTTCTTGTCTCCATCCTCTTCACTCTCTGCACTTTCACCAATTTTCCGTTTTTTCTTCAGGCGCTCAGAGGTCGTAACTGGAACAGTAAAATTACACAGTAGGAAAACAACAAATTTCTTTGTGTACAAAAAAATCTTCAAAACCATTTTTACTATTATTTTAATGTTCATTTGTGACCACCCATTCTGGCTGCCCTGTCTATACCTTCATCTACACAAATGGTGGAAAGAAGCAAACTATTCTCTGCAAATAAGATCCAAACATTGGCTAACATTCAAACAGTGCAATGATCTAGCACATGGCTAAATTCACAAGATGTACAAAAAAATGTAACCCTGAATGCACTAATTGGATCTCACCCTCCACCCCCGTTCCAACACATACACACGTCCCCAGCATTTTCCCAGTGAAAACAAACAAGGAGTCATTGTTTGTTTACTGTTGACAGTATCTCTGATTTTCATGCATTTCACCACACCAGGACAGTAATCAACCAAGATACCAACATACAGTGAATAGTATAGAACTCTACAAGTTACATATTGATATTTGATTAAAATGACAGCATCATGAGGTGTTTTCTCCCAGCTGTAATTTAAATAAAAAACTGTACCAACTTATAATTATCCGAGTCATCCTTTAGACCCTCTCATGTCTAAATTGCATAACAAGAGTGCCATGTCAGCAACAGTAATATGTATGTATTGCATGAACGTGTTGAAATTAACAGCCTGCTGACATTCATGGCTTTGACTTGGCATGTTCTCTTCTTTGACACAACCCGGGAGTCAGTGTTCGTGTACGGCCGCGGTCAAGGCCTGTGCATTGTGGAGTCTGCATGCAAAACAAGGCGTGCATTATTCATGAGAGTCCGACAGCTGGCTACAGTTTGAATGTGACAGCAGCTGCAGTGCTAGGAAGATCCTCGCATCACTTGGCAACCCTGGCAACAACCACGGCAATGCCTTGCACACAGTCCCTTGTCACTAAATAAACTAGAGTTGGTGGTACGGCCCCAAAGTCAAATTTACGTCCCGTCTTTCTTGACAAAGAACACGTTAAGGCTGTATGGGACAAGGCGCCCCAGAGCTAGGAACTGCTTGTACTATTAGTAACGGTGGAAGTGCTCAACCTTTTCAAGGTATGTTTCCATTAATTTCGTTTGCAGTATCAAATTAACTTTGATTGTTTTTTCGAACTCACATTTGCTTTGTATGCAATTTTGATGCAAGGACATTCATATTTGCAGAAAACTTTGCTCCCTTTCCAGATGCTTATCAGCTTTCTCTGTCTCGTAAATATGTAACCTGTGGATTTGACAAAGACTTGGTAATGCATTATCGCTAAGATGAAAATTTCAGTTTGCAACGGTTTCAACATACTAAAAAAAATTCAAAGGCACCAAAATAGGCTTAATGGCACCATTATATATATATATTTTTTTTGAGGGTGTATTTCAGAAAGCAGGTCAAGTTACTTACCTAGGCATGTTAACCCAGAGCAAGTGGCGAACCTCTTAATAGTTTTATTTTTTGCTTCATTATCCTAGTAAAACAAAGCCATGGGGCTCTTTATATACTACGTACTGTAACTTAACTTATCTGGGTCAGTCCATGAACCACGTACTTGAAATACCTCTCTGGTGATGTTGAGGTTACTGAGACACGAAGGGTAACCACATACAGCATCAAAGCCAGTCAGACAAAAACACAAAATGGGAAGCAGACAGTCACTCACATTCAAGGTCTTTCCACACTTTTGTTCCAGCGAAAGGTAGTTCAGCCATGAGGTCATCTGTACACTCTAATGTCTTTGGCTTCTTCTTGCGGCCACGAGGCTTCTTGACTTTCTTTTGTGCTCTCTTTGCCTTCTCTTTTTCTAAGGACCAAGTGAGGGCATAGCAGAGAGAGAATAGGCTTAGACTGTATCAGCATTATAAGGGAGGTGTTCTGCAAACAATGCAGTGGAAGAGAACACTGTACCAGCATAGGTTCACTGCAGGGCAGATATGGCAACCACGTCAGTGCTTAGTATAATAGGCCCTGTGTGTATATAAACAGCCTGATCAATCACGATGTTCTGAAAGTACACCTAAAAAGACCACATGTCTAGGCTGCAGACTGCTGTAACCTGGGGCATTGTGTGACTCACACGCTCTGCTTTACACAACACAACACACTAACAACACACTGAACAGACCATTTTGACAGCTTAGTTTTAAACTGCCAACGTGACTTTTGCAGTATAGGAGAAATGGTCTCTTTCTAGTGTTGACAAATTCCAATGCGTCTGAACATCAACGATGTGACATATCCAGCAAAGTGCTTGGACGTTTAATACAGGCTACAGATAGAGAGCGGTAATGCCTCACCAGTGCTGACGTCCCCTTGCACACAGCTTGAAGCGCTATCCTCTGGAACTGTTTCAAAACTTGGGACTGATGCAGATGATAACCCATGATCACCATGCTCCATGGGAATATCGACCTCAAGGAGATGGTCAGTCTTGAAGCTGCAAGGAGGTTGCATGTCCATATAACTGAATTGTTTTGGCAAGATACTGCAAGCGTTTACTCGACCTGGCTTGATTAATTTTACCTTAGGGCAAACCAATAATGGAACATTTGCAGTGCTAAACTGCACTCCCCTGAGAAATATAAGCTTTGTCAGCGTCTCAACGGCGTGCCGCCTTATCATGTCAAAGTTAATTAAGTTAACTTCGCTAGCTAGCTAGCAATTTCAGTTAGCAAGCACAGGTCGCTTGCAGGACAAACTTGCTGCAAAGCAAACAAATGTAGTCCTTTAGTTTGTCGAAAAGGTGGACTAGGAGTAAAACGATGCTTTCAGCAAAACGCCAAGTTACAACTGCAACAGGTTTGACCAATGCCAAATTAAACTAGCTTTCATTTTGTTTGTAACCTTTGGCTGCGAATTGCATGGTTGTGAACCAGCTAACTATGCTAGCTAACACCTGTTGTAGCACAAAACAAGGTCCTTCAGTCAGAGTGACAGTATAATATATTTCCCGAATGCCCATCTGTATTTTTCTATTCTTCGTACAATAATGTTTTCTGCGTTACTGGTAAATGTCTTGCTAAGCAGAGGGCGACATGTTCTTGTTAAAGGTTATTTGTGGATTAGCGTTAGCTTTTGCAGGTCCCTGAATGCATACTGCATTCCTTCGTCCTCATGTATCCTTGCTAATATGCAAGTAGCATGTCAGACACTGATTCTCGGATTCGCCACTGTAAACATACTTGAACTACGGGTGCAACGCAGGGCCAAAATGTGCGAACTGAAAATGAAACTTAACTCATTGGTTGGTTGGGCGTGTTGTGTCGTAGGCAGAATTTGTCGTCGGAATCTGTCATCGGTAATGTCTACAATCTGTTTACATTTATCATATGTAACACTAGAATAGCTGTTAGGAAACATCTTTGTCAGTCGATTATAGCATGGCGCCCTTTAAGGACAACAAAAGGGTGAATTTTTTGGCAATACAAGCAGTGACTTGAAGACAGTATTTATGTAGCACATGTCATCATTTATTAGCAATCCACATGTGGTTGTCCTCATATCATGACCTTGTCTTGATCATAGCTTTTTCAACATAATCTTTAGGTACTAACGCTCTGTCTGTGGTATCCTACTCTCCTTTGGTCAGTAAATATATGAACAGTAAACAATCAACGTGGACCGGTTTAGTTAATGTTGACCTGAAGTTCAGACCTGGCACTGTACAGGAAGTCTTATTCAAAATGAATAGACGCATAGACGAGCACGGATGAAGTCAAACGTGCAAACAGATAGAGCTCATGTGTTATAAAGGTTTACACTCAGACAACGTCTGTGAAGTGAGATGTAATAAAATCTGTAGTCTTTGACTACAGAGCAACAAGGAAGTCCGAATTTAGCATTGTTGGTAATAGATTTACAGCATGCCCAGATAAGTTTTATTTTGAGTACTGTAATGCAAACTTAGTAAAACCCTGCCCTCTTCTGTTTATTTCGATAAATCTTGGATAATTGAAACATCAAGATGTTCGGTGTATTAAAATGATTGACATAAAACATTAAAAAATACTTAAAGGCACAGTGCCTTAAGGCTTCCCTACTAACAATTTTTGGTTCCCAGAACGTTCCGGGAACGTTAGGCTTTGGTTGCAGTTTGGTTCTGGGAACGTTCCCTGAAAGTTATTTTTTGGTTGTAAATTGGTTAGCAGGAAACCCGAAATATGGTTCCCAGAACGTTACGCAAACGTTCTCGTTTGGTTCCCCCAACGTTCCCTCAACGTTCTCCCAACGTTCACCCACCGTGCCTTTATCCCTGTTCATGTCATGTTGGTTCTCTCAACGTTCCCATAACGTTCCCATAACCTTTTTGGTTACATGTTTGGTTCTCTAGACGTTCTCCTAACGTTCCCCCAATGTTACATGTTGGTTCCCACAAGGTTCCCCCTACAACCTTCTAGTAACCTTGGTTACATTTTTGGTTCAGTATTCCCCAAATGTTCTTTTCCGCACCAAAATGTAGTTTTTCTGTAGTTTGTAGTAGGCCTACATTGTAAAAAGTTGCTTTTCCATGACAGTTATTTACTACAGAACACAAGCAGTAATGAATGGCCAGGCAAATGTTGCAGGAAGTAGGCCTGGTAAAAAAAAACCTTAGAATGTAGACAAATGCCCAGGACACTGAAGAAGCACAGAAACAAATTAAAATACTACAACAATTTTATTAATGTAATATAAATACAAACAATCCTTTAAAATAGCCTTAGCTAATGAGCAAACAAAAGAAAGCAAGTCAGTCCATTTGTGGCCAGCTATAATAATAATACATTTTATTTCAAATATAAAAAGCGCCTTTCAGGACACCCAAGGTCACTTTACATATAAAATAAATACATAAATAAATGCATGGAGTCCATAGTGCTATATTATAGACCATAGGATAGTCTAAATAGGTAGGTCTTCAGTTCCTTTTTAAACTGAGCTGTGGATTCACATTGTCTAATAATGGATAAATCCTTGGGCATGATGGTGGTGACCCTCTTGGCGTGGATGGCACACAGGTTATGGGGGGAATCCAGTGTGCGTGGCGAAGCCTGGCTTGTGACGTCAGGAATTAAGGACACAAATGCAAGCACAGTGGGAGTGAAAGTACACGCACACACACAGGAATTTCTGTATATAACTGGGTCCAGGCAGCGGTACTTGAGGTTCGTCCGGTCTCGTACAGCCTCCAGGGTTCCCACCAGTGCCGGCTTGTCTGCTGATGCGTTCAATCCCCACCAAATCTCTCATGAGTCTGAAAACATACGTATTTATACGTATGTGATGTTACATACAGTCAAACATACAGTACACATTGAGCTGTTGTATTATGCAGGCTGGCTTGGGTCAAAATAGATTATTCTAGAGTGATGCCTGGACTCTAAAAGGCAGATGCCAACTTAATTGTTGAGGCAACCAGGATTATCATAGCAAACAAAACACATTAGTAAACACACACAAGGAACACTTAAAAAAATACAACCCAAAAGGAAAACAAAAAGGCACACAAGACTGTTAGTAATTGCACGGTTGCTTCACAATTAGTTGGCTAGTGCCACTCGGCTGACCACTTCGACATAAATACCACTCAAGTGCATTTATTACGTAAGGCCTACACAGCAATTAAGAGAGGGAGAGAGCTAACCTGTACACCAGAGCTCGTAGTTAAAAACACAAAATAAGAAACAATTAGGCTGGTGAAACGGCAGGCTCATTAAAACACTGCACATTATAATCATAAAAACAGCTTACCTGTAGTGATTAAAAAACAAGGTCTTAAAATACAATCAAGTATAAAATATGCAAGGATAAAAACAAAAATATATGGAGAGGTTTATAGTTGAGGACCCTCGGACCTAAAAAGAATTCCATCCAACTTAGTGTCAAACATTTCATTTAACTATTGGGACAATTCAGTGGTAAATAAGAGGCTGAAATTTAATTTACCGTCTGTGTGGTGCAAACTTCAGTGCATGCCCAATGCACTCCTCAATCTCCACCACTTTCTTATCAGGGAAGTTGTGCATGCAGGCCTCTGCAAAGTGAAGTTAAAAAAAAAAGTTGAATATTTAAATATATGTCAAACCTGACATAACTTGCATTTGAAAAACATACCCGATAAACTTACCAGTTATAATTTTGCAGAGGGCCAAGGTCTGGAAGGCCCTTTTCCCCTTCCTACCCCTCAGACTGTAGAGGGAAAGGACCTGGTTTGTTACAACCTGCTGCACGATTCAGCGCACAGCCGCCCCTGGATTTGCTCCGCCAAGCCTTTCAATGGAACATTTCTAATAAAAAAAACACACACACACATAATTAATACTCGAGGAATGGCACAAGCTCTCCACAGTCATTTACAATGAAAACACATGTGGAGGCATGACACCCCACTGCGTCAGGCAGCCAAGTGGCCAATCAGCGGTCTATGTGCGTTTCAAACTGAATAGGGCGGTTTGTTTGGGGAACAAACGTTTAGCGTGTAAACAAACTATATCCATAGAACACTCTCCATATAAAAGTACAACTTTTTAACATCAATTTCTATTTTCTACTCATACACAGGAACCTACCGCATTAAGTTTGGAGCAGGTTTTTGAGGCAGGTACAATGCGAAAATAGATACTTGTTTTCTTTCGGTATGACGGCAGTGTTTCCTGCTCAAGAAATTGGCATTAAAGTACCGATATGATTCAGTCTAATGTTTGTCAATGGATTCAGTGCACCGTTTGTATCAAAAGTACAGCATTTACTGCACGAACACTGTGGCAAATCTGTTCTGCACAACAGGAACAACAATTCACTGTAGTGATGAGTGTGATCAAGGATGGCATCGGCATCATGTAGTTAACAAAATAAAGAATTGTCAACATACCTTCTGTTGATCTTCTTGTTGTTGAAACAAACGCTCCGATCGGGGAAACACGTAAACATCCAGTTAGCCCGCAGTCCTTTAATTCGTTTAAAAATGCTGTGGTTGGCGCGTCCAGTCCGGTACAGTCTTGCAGCTGGCTGGTACAGGACGTGACGTCACGTACTCGCGAGGCACATTTAAAGACACACAGCACTTAACCATAACGTATGTCTAGGGCCATCCCTCCTGCTTTGTAGATTAATAATTTCAGTCTATGCTTCATAAATTATATGGCAATCTATTGAATTGTCAAAGTTGCTGTGCTTTGTCAGTCACACAAACTAAAACCGGCTGAACCAGTGTCCAAAAACTAGAATACACAAGCAATGCGGTTTTAATAGCACAGCCATTTCATATGCCTCTGAATGGCTATTGTTAGTACGTAGGTAAAGCTTGCTTCAATAGCCCAGGGGTTTCATATTCATCTGAATTGCTATCATTAGCACGTAGGTAAAGCTTGCTTTAATAGCCCAGCCATTTCATATGCCTCTGAATGGCTATCATTATCACGTAGGTAAAGCTTGCATCAGCGCCTGTTCGAAACAAAAGGTCGAAACTGGACGTCATCTTACCCCAGACAAACGAGCTGTGGGTTGTTTAACAGTATTTTATTTATTTTCGGAGTAGTTTTCAATAAGTTCAACAGCAATAGAGAGAGAGAGAGAGAGAGAATTAAACAGCCTGGATATTGTGATTCGAAGATAATATTCCAAAGTAGGCATATTACTAATGGCTAAAATCTGAATAATTGTCTATTCAACCTCTATCTACAGCATGTAAAACTGTGTAAGCAGCTGTTTACTGCCCTGTGATTTAGTTTCATATATAATGTATAGAAAATATGCAAGCAAGAATATTGGGGGGGAAACCCTAAATCGGGAAATATGCTGTAGTTAAAGGAAGTCACCTAAGTGTAAAATACCAGACAACTTCTCATATCAACCAAAAAGCAACCAAATCCTAACTACAGGGGAACGTTTCAGTTGCATGGTTCCCTAAACGTTTAGGGAACGTATGATTCTCTAACGTTTTCTCTGTAACCAAAGGTAACGTTCTCTAAACGTTAGCTTTTGGTTTGGTTCTAACCTAACCTTTAGAGAACCAAAGTCTAACGTTCCCTGAACGTTCTCTGTTACTAGGGTTAACTTCAGTTACTAACAGGATGTACAGCATGTCAGACTTGTTATGCACCACATCTGTGTATGCCCTCACATTACATGTTGCGAAAATTACTATTGTTTTCGGTGTGCAAAGAGAGGGCACTTTACATCTGGTTGTTCCGTCTCCCTAGTCAGCTAAACATGCATTGTTCGACAAGTAACAATAGTCTGTAATGCAGTCTCAATTATCAGCTCTGTACCGGTTACGCCTTTGTTTGTGTTTTGTAACCTTACACCCACGGATATGCTTTCAGACTTCAGGAGGAGAGACCAGGCTGTGAGGAAGAGAGAACAGGTGCATAATCGCGACCAGTTAGGCCACTTCCAGCTTCCTACACAGGCAGGCAGAATCTCAAACGACTGCGTATAAATTCCGATCTGTGTGTGTGCCTGAAGGACTGCTGTCTCAGGTGAGTGTAAACCTATAAACCTGCATTATGTTACTTGCTTTACACTTTCCAAGGTTATGTTTCACAGAGTGTATTGTGAACAAATATTTAACCAGTGTGGGAGGTGTAGGAGAAAACAATGTTGACGCACTGTACTGGGAGGGTTTGGCAATTGGAGCAATAGGTTCCTGTTACCTCCAGCTTGACAATTAATAGAATGATGATATATATAATACATATATGTAATATGATAATATAATTACATATATATATAATATGATAATTACAATTTCGTATAAGTCGTAAGTCTTCTGCTTATTTGGTAAATTTGAAGGCCCTGTGATTTGGGTTCTTTTTATTATCTTGTCATGGACAAGCTTGCAAAAGGTCAAAGTTTGGCTTCTAGAACGGTAGGTGTAAACTTGCAATACTGTCGTATTATTATGAGTCTATAGTATGACAGACTATTGTCAGATGGTCAGTCAAAAAAGAACGTGATGGGTTGGTGGCAGTCAGGTGCACAGTTCAGGTGAATTTGCATGTCGCTGATTAAAGAGCAGATAATCACATTCAGGATTACACCTTCTGTGGATCTCATTCAGTGCCCTAGTGCCGTTATCAATGTGACCGCCATCATCCGCATCAGCCTGCTGGGAACGCAACCCTCACAGAAAACATGTCACTCACATACATAACTGTAACAGACTCACATATTTGCTGGGAGAACTTCAAGCCAATGAGCTCATGTATGGTCTTCAGATGCAAACAAGAAAACGTTAGCACTTGAAGGCACTGAGTCAATCCCATGTTAACATCAAGGGGATTTAAGTGCACGAGTCAGCATGTCACCTCCCTCGCGGCTAATCCACACTGTTATCTTCAACATTGGCCTCCTTTGGTAATCAGCAAATAAGGGGGTCTATTTTTACCTCACAGGCTTCTTCCTCTGAACCCCCAGTTCGTGTCATTTAGTGTTCTGTGCGTACAGGTGATGTGTTTTTCAGAAGGCCCTCAACATCTACAAAGGGTACGATACCGGACATCTACTAATACTCTTGTTTTATTCTGTTTGATATCGGCAAGCCAGATGGTGGATTGTGATAATTCTTTCAGCTAATCCCTTCCGAAATCTGTGTAGCCGTGCTCTGGGATTTTGCAAGAAACCATCCAGGGAGAGGGTTTGGTAGGGGAATATTAGTAGTACCTGATACCTTTACAATAACTTATGATGCCAGTCAACTTGGAGGGAAATGTTATTGGTTGAACTTTAATTGTTTGTGATATGTTGTGACTTTAGTCATAATGTTCCATAAAAGAGTGGTATTGAATATATGAAGGTAATGTATTTAGGTATTTAGGTTATTCATTGCGGTTGGAAATGCCAAGAATCTTTCAGTGTTAAAATGTAACATGTATATCTAATAATATTATCCTTTTTTTTTCTTGCACTTGGCTGACATGAATTGGGTCGGTGCTATTCCTGGAATCCGGCACTTCCTGTGGTGAGTTGTTTTATAACCTGTGTCACTAAGATGTCTCATCTTCTTTATCGTCTGTATTCTGTACATTGCTCTACTTTTTAACATGATGTACTTTTATACCTATTCAATGTAATACTACTACCACTACTTTAAAGCCTTGGAATATGTCGGGGTACCATGAAAAATGTGGAACAACGCTATCTTGATTTGTCTTTTAACTTTACATGTTATTCATTTCAGCATGTTGCACTTTAAATTGTTTTGTAAGGCGCTGAACTTTCTCATTGGTGTTAATGCCTTAAATACGAGTACAAGTGCACTTTTTAACAGAGAAGTAGTATGCTTACAGAGTTAAGAACTTAAATGTACTATGGAAACACAGTTCATTAACGCATGCTTGTGGTACCTTTTGAAAAGAATAAAAGAACCTTATTCTGTAGGCCAAATAATGCCCACACTGTTAATGGAAAGCACTGCTGAGGTGTTTAGTATGATGTAGAAAGGTAATAAGTGAATGACACTGATGGGTGAATGATACTAATAGATTTCAAATTTAGGATGGAAGTCATTTAGATTAGAATACCAACTGGACCTTATGGGCTTGGTTGGCTATGTCTCTAAATTCAGTAACAGGTATGCTGAAAAATGAAATGCTGTTTTTTTAGTATTATTATTTTATTTTACGTTTTCACCCTTAGAGGAATAGTGGTGTTAAGGAATTACGACAATATTTCAAAGAAGCGTTTTTTTCTGCTTAGGCTACAGGACTGATATAATAGTGACCTCACTTAAGAACACTGCATTTCCAAAGTGCACCAGCGGTGGGCGACATTTTACTGCAAATCGAGAACATTTGGGAATGGTCTTAAACTTGTGTTCTGGAGGCAACCAATTAAAAACTCCCATTTTTTACAGACATGGAAACCAACCAGTGCCATTGTGCGCTTGAAGCGCAGTAATACACTCGGACCAATCAGATTTAAGAAGTCTATACCAGTGTTTTCAGTGAGGGGGGAGGGTGTGTAATATTCAAGTATCTTACGTTGGCTTTTCTCCCAGATACATTTTGGTCTGGGAATTTCAATTTTAAATCTGCGGGGTTGTTTGGAGCTCACTTCAAGGGAACAGACTGTTAAGTTTTAGCAACTCACGCTGTTTTTACAACACCAGGTACAGTAAGTAAAACTAACTTATACGTGTACCATTGCTTTTTATCTCTATGGGTCCTCCGGGCATGTTTATCAGAGAGCAATCGGGCACAATCAGAAAAAGGTGTGTGCGACTCGGCCGACAAATTTTGTCATATACTAAAGTTGATCCGATGCATGCTGGATATGTGGCGTAGAATAACATGATACAGTTGTAGTTTAACTGATGCTCCTTAAGTAGACAGTGTCTAGGTCATTTAAATCTGTCACATTTACACATCCATGTGGATATTTGCATTAAGGCGCAATGCTGATGTGTAGCGCTTGTTAAACGTGTCCAATCCATTTAGAGTTTTACCCTGGCTTGCTAGCAACAAAAAGGCTTACAACAATGCAGATTTTCCGCTGCTCAGACTTTCAGACAACATTGCAAGTCTAAGCTAAGTAACACGCTTACCCGATGTGTATTTTTATCTAAACAAAATCGGTTAATGGTTGTGTTTACTTGCTGCAGTCCACGTCGGGAGACGTGAAGTTTGCATATTTTATGTAACGATAATCCCCCGGCCACATCACTGCTTATGCGGTTATGCTGAATTTGCCCTGATTTATAGTATGCCTTGCTAACGTTGACAGCGATAATCCTCTTTTTGTGGTGGCTGATGCCGCCCGTTTCTTGTTCTGTTTTGTTTCCTTGTTCGATGTTTAAGCTGACAAAGACATCAGTTTGCTCAAGTTAGTTTTGGCTGACTTTAGGCTCCTCAAGCGGGTGCTTAGCACGTGCCCAACGCAGACTCCTTAGCAGCAAACTGATTGTGCGGTCCAGGCAACGGATTGAGTCACCGCACGCAGGCAGGCGACCAGACAAGAAAACCATCAAGGCTGCATTTTTCCCCCGTTTGCGTCGCAATTCCACATATGTTTCCTTAGTATTCACAGTGTGAGCTACTCCATGCTGTAACTAGTGATTGTGTCGAAAGTCGTAACTCTTGTATTTAATGTTGAGGAATAATATAGGGGTTGACGACGCCATTTTATCCCGCTATAGCTGCCAGGTAAGAGATGATGATGATGGAATAGCAGACCCCTACTTTTGGTTAGCTGTACTCCTCAGCAAAGGAAAGGTAGCTTGATATGTTTTTCTTTGGACAGTGAACGTGGCAGGATATATCACAACGTTAAGTCGGCATGTTATCCTTAAGTGTTTTTGCACACAGTTCTTGGGAGGAAGTTAATGCCCCCCTGCGTTACCCTTTCTCCTATATGTTATTGAACCCTAAAATTGTCATGTCATGCCGAAGGACAAGTTAACAGAAAAAAACTAATCATTCATGATCAAATCCAGCGCACGTGTAGCCACCACTGGCCCATTTCCCGCCGGTAGTGCAGAGTATTCTATGGCAATTCTTCTTGCAATTCATGCATCTCTTTTTTTTTTACTCTATCAGTAGGAAGTTTTTATTTATGTCAGACTGTTATCACGGTCAGGCAGCTGATAAGACTGGCATCCCAACTTTAGTCTACGCCTTGAGTTTTCTTGTTGAACAGTATCCTAGTCCATTCCATATAGCCTTTATCCCTACACAGCCTATGGCACTGTAATTAAAACCTGTAAACCTTAGTCAGAGCATAACTATAGTTGCAGTTACCCTCCCTTTCCCTAACTCGCATATATCCAACACTTCACAAGCTTGGTCCTCTCTCTAGACCATAATCCCAGTGTTGCCCTTTTGGTAGGCTGTCTGAGATCGCTTTAGTGGTTGCGGGTCTGAAGGAGAAATGATGGAGAAGGTTAACTCTGTTTACAAACTTTTTTTTTGCTCAAAACAGGAGAAAACAAGTGCAGAATTTATGGTTCAAGTTTTCCTCTTTTTCATTCTCTTAAAATCATTCATAGGAGGGGCATGTCTCAGTAAACACGAGTAACACAGTTTGTATTGCTTTAAAGTTGTATGTTTTGGGCAACAGTTGCAAGTGTGCGTTTCAAATACATAAACTTTTGTAGTATTCATCTGAGCGCGAGTTCACATCTGTCCAAATGCATCCATTTCAGCATGAATCATCGATAAGCCCGATGAGGAAGTTAGCTAGAGGTGCTGTGTGAGATAACCATGGACATTTCGTCATATTCTGTAAACTGCTCCTCATGGTTTCCTAGCTGTTGGTTCATTGTTTGCTCTGAGACTTTGGTGTTAGTACACAGTCCTTACTCTGGAAAGGGGAAAAAACAGTTTGCTTAAACCAAACCATACACAACCCTAACCAATCAGCATGGTGCTTCAGCTGCACAGAAGGAAGCGGTGTCAGTTAATTGACAGTGGAGCTCAAAAATGAACAACCTCTCACAAAAGTGAACCATGGGCTGCGTCTCTAATACACTGGTCCATTGTAATGACTCAGCCTTAATTGTATGGAGGTTGGGCAAAGGGTTTGTCTCAGAATTACAAAGGAGGGCGTCAGTGCTCTGTTATAGTTAGTTGCGCTTAAACGGTTCTGTGGCACAGACCTATGCTCTATATGGCACAGTTGTGTTCCAGAATGCTTTCGTTAGAATCAGAATGTCCCCAACATATCATTTTCATGCCTGAGATAAGCCTCGGAAGGAACTGTGGTTACATTCTTTAGAACATTCTGTGGCACTGCCGTGTTCTGAGCGGTATGCATTTTAAAGCTGGACCTCTGTGACTGTGACATGGGGTTTTGGGGCTGTTTGCCAGTCACAGTTTCTGTTTTCTGTCTTATCAGCTGTGGGAAAACCTTCCAGCTTTGCTTTTCTCTTATCTCTGCCATTGGCCGCTATTGCTGTGGTGGATGTCTGCCTCAACCTACGTGTACTGTACCGTATGTGACCAAAACCACAGAGATAGGAGTTTGCACACAAGTTTACACAGCGAAAAAGGGAGTACAATTTCCCAGTGTACTCAAAAGCGTGTAGATTTTACCTTTTGTTTGCAAGGAGTAAGGTAAGCCTACATAGGCCCTTGAACAAAGATGGGCACCATAGCCTATGTCTGATTTGTGTGTAAATGCCAAATCCATGCCATCCTTTTGCCTAAACATGTTAAAGCTGTTTTTTGTGAACTGTGTTCTTAAAGCTTCACTTATGTTTCATTAAATCAGGAAATGTTGGATAGTACTTAAAGATAGAAATAGACGTCATTAACTTGTCCAGGTTGCAGCAAACTAACATGTTAAAGAATGACTTAATAATCTCAACCCAGACTACATTTTGTATAGGCAGTGAAAAACTTTTGCCTCACAATTTCACGAACATGACTTGACCTCTTAGTCAAAGGTGCAGGTTTACAGCAGTGCAATATGAGTATGACATCATACTTCACTCCTACAGGACCTTTGCCCGCACTGCTCTGTGCCAAAGGCATTGTGGGAAAAGATAATGCCTGGGCTTACTGTTTACTAGTGTCACTGCAGTTTATATTTCATGTATTATAGGGGAGGTATTATAAAAGTAAACAACCTTTTTCAGTGCGTTTGCACAATACAGGTATCTGGAGTGGCTACCAACATGGGGGAAAAACACATGTAATTGAAGAAGCCGTTCAGATTTTTCCTCACTGTCCTTTTTTATGGAGGGACTTTAGTGAATCTCAGGGACCTTACTGACACAGGGACCTTAAACCTTAGACCTTAAACCCCCAGCTGTATGCCTAAGAGGACGCAGAATGCAGATTGCACACAAAGTGCAGATTATAGACTGCAGGTCGTCTTTATTTAAGGTAATGTCCGATCTACAATTGATAAAAACCTGCCTGTCTGTGCAAACCAGGTTATTTACGATGGCTTATCTTGGACAGTAGCCTACAAAGCAGGACTGGCAGTCAAATGGATGAGTGCCAACTGTTGATGAGGGAGTTCAAGATGTGGGAAATGTAAGGATTTCAAAATTATGGCACTGTGCTGTTATAATCGTGTAATACTAACTTGGCTAAAGCAAAAAGCTGAAGCAATGAAGGTAACCTAGCATTAAACTCACAATTCTGAACAGAGTTGCCTATATGGGCCTAAATAGAGCTGTGGATTAAAAAAAAACATATCCTTCATTGAAGCATCAAATTATGTGTGCTGTAGACAAGTAGCTCTTTAACCTAGGCTGTGTCCTTGTGTGGTGTTTGATGCTCACCTGTACAGGTACATGTCAGATCAAAATAAACATTTCATCTAATCAGAATGAACACGCAGGAGTTTAATATTCACCCAGAGTGAGTGTCGGAGAGGCTGTGTCGGATGCACCTGTGTCATTGTGGCTTGGACGTGCCAACTATAAATTGTTGCTAAAGAGGGGAAAAACTGCAAGGGGGGTTCTCAAGGACACCAAGCAACCTCTCTCACAGTGAGGCAGGGGGATTAAGATTTAGTTTTGAACAAAATGGTCTCACATTTTAATCTAATGCTGAGTTTCCTGCTGGAACTGGGCACTCTTGACACCACTCGCCCGTCTAATTCTGGATCTCGCCGCAAGAGAGAGATTGCTTAACCACTCGGAAGGGTTGTGGGAACATCCCGCAGCCATTGGTCGGAGGCCTGCATTCTCTACATCCTGTCCTTGCCTACTGTGTTTCTACAGCGATTGTCCCCATAGTCACTGCTTCTATAGAACTCTCCCAGCAGAAGGATGTATGGGGACTGACGGACATGCCAGGGTGCGAAAGTCTAGTCAAACACTTGGTGAAGACTGTTGTAAATGTCTGTTGTTTCAGTTATAGACGAACTGCATGAACAAAACCAAACATTTGGCGGTGACAGATGTGTGAACTGTAGCTCTTGATTAGAAAGCTTAACATAAATGTGCCAAAGTTTCACTTTTTGTGTCAGTTGACCTTGTTGATTGAAAATTAACTTAAGGGTTTTATCTGCAAACACAAATTTTTTTATAGCCTATTATTTTTGCACCACGGTGGGCTTGGGTGGAAGAGGGAGGCTTAGGGAAAGGAACAGCATGCACTAGTCTCAGATGCACATAGAATGAACAGATTTAGCCTAACAAAAATGCCTGTGATTTGGCTTCTAACCAAACATAGTTAAAAAGAGATTATCTGCTGGAGTCCAATTTAGTGGCCAGAGCTTTTCCTTGTCAGAATAAAAAGAAGTAATTTGGCTCAGATACTGGAATTGTATCAAGGAAAATTTGTTGGCTGTGTCAGTTAGTGGTTCGTGGCCCCATGCAGCTTTGGGAGGCTAGGTTTGTGCTTTCAGTTAACAAGTTAAGTTATGTGCCTTTCTGCTGTGTGGTATAGCCTATTTGTCCAATAATATGCACCAGAACTAAAACACTAAAACCCATGCTCCTCTCGATGTACTGGTTGGCTCTTCACATGGCAGCCTCTCACCATCAGAGTATGAGTAAGTGTGTAAATTGAGTGACTGTGAGGCATGAAGTTGTAAAGCACCAGGGTTGGCCTACTCCACTGAGTTTGAGGCAGCACTGTATAAATGCAGTCTATTCACCATGTAGTGTAGTTCTGCAGGCTGATGGTCATGGCCTTATCGATGTCTCACGTCCCCCCCGTTTTTGGCCAAGCCGTTAATTACTCCTTAACCTCTGAAAGCCTTTCCTTGATGTTCTGTCTCCTGATGCAGCACTCTTAACCTTGCGGTTGTTGCCCTGGCTACACAGCCTTCATCACATTCCCTTTTTGTCCTGGTTGGTCAGCTGATTAGGCCATTAGACCAAGATGCACTGAAGAAGCCAGTAATACTGATGTTCTGACATTAGTTTTTGATGACTATGGATGTCTTCTCAGACAGAGTGTGTATTTTCACATGCACATTTTTTGAGTTCAACTGTGCCAAATAACCCTTCATGTCTTTTTCTCTCATGTATAGCTGAAGGGACTGTACAATATAATGGCGCAAAGTTAAAGTCATGGCTACAAAAACAAAGATGAACACTTGACATTCTTGGGGCCCTGGCCTAATGTTCTTGGGGATGCCATGGACGTCAGAAACCCAGAAGCTTTTGACAAGAGCTGAGCTAGTTAAGGGGACCAGTCTAATTGGGGGTCAAAGAATGCTAATGGCTAGCAGGGTTTTGACAGAGTGCTCTTGTTTCCACAGCCCATAGTAGTGGTGTTCGTTGCCATTCATGGGGCTACTCAAGACTTCACCCCCCCCACAACCCCCCACCCACCCCATTTAGCCCTTCACCGTTTTCTTCTTCTCTTTACATTCAGTGTCCTCCTATTAGCTGATTTTCTTCAAGAAGAGGCCATACCCTTAAGCATGCTTTTTGGAAAGCCCTCCTCATTGACTGTTTGACTTGAAAGAGGTGAAGGAGGAGGAAGCACTTGACGGCTTGCGTTACTTTCTCACAGTTCAGCTCAGCTCAGCTCAGTTCAGTTGTGTGTCTAAAAAGCCTTGATGAAAGCCTCCCTGAAGTAATGCCTCTGTGGAAAGCTGAGCTTCACGTGTGAAAAGACAATGGCTCGCTGTGTGTTTTGTTGTTCAAAAGGTAAACAGGTTTTTGGTGGAGGTTACGTCGTGCTGTGGCACTTTTTTGGTCTTTTGGGTACCACTGGGGTTGTGTGTGTTCATCATAGTTAGGATAACAATAAAAAAGCTGCTCATTCTTGTGTATTGTAGGTCATGGACTCTTTGCGCTATAGTTAATGACATGGACCATTGCCTCTGCTAACAAAATAGAGCATTGAAACCTTGTGTAGACGAGAGTGGGAGAGAATGATTCTGGACTGCAGGCAAGAGATGATATGAAAGGAAGAAAATGGAGATAAGAAGAGCAGACGTGAAGGAAACCATGAGGCCTGTATGGAAAGGATAGAGACTGTCACTGTTGCGGACTTCCTGTCCCCCCCACCCCCCCTCACCCAACTTGACAGCCCCCATCCCCGTTCCCCCTCTACAAGGGCAAAGTTCATCTGCTGTTTTTAACAGATTCAGGGGCTGTGTTGTGGTACTGATGGGCTGTTGCATGGGAAAATAAATATCAGTCTTTGTGACCCTAATGACCAGGGTTAGCTGAGGGAACGCATGATGGTTCTGTAAGCATTGTGCGCAAACATGAACAGACCAGGCTTCATGAGTAGTTTACGTGGTCCACTTTTATATTTAAGCTTTCAAAGGCAAGTTTCTCCCAAAAAGGTCCTTCTGGGGAGTATTTACACTGAAAGTCAATTAAATGTAATTTTACACTGTCACCTCTTCACATTAAAATGCATTATTGTCTTGTTTGTACACAGACTGCCCTCAGTCATCAGATAACATCATGAAAGTTTCATGATCTTAACTGTGCAACACAGTAAATACTGTGGTTTTGACAGAGACGACATGGGTCTCTCCATCTCCATCAGAGTGTTCCGCCCTTTGATAAAAGACAACAGAGAGCTTCCCCTGACAGTTTGAGAACGTCGGCCTGTTTTGTCTTCGAAAACCAAACAAATCCACAGTCTCTCTGGTGCGCCTCTGGTATACCTTGGCGACTCGTTTCCATGGTAATATCTGTGCACCTGTGTCAAGCCATTCTCCCAAAGGGGAACCCTGAGAGAACTCCGAAGAGAACGCAAGAGTCTGGGGGGGAAGGGGAAGGGAGTAGGGGGGAGGGGTGCTGCAGTGCATGGCTCAATGCACTAACAGGCAAAGAATAAGAGAATTTAGGGGGGACAATGGGCGGTTATGAGAGATTGTATTATTCAGATGCTCAACACTCACCCATTCAGTGCGGAATAAAGGGGGAAGCGAACTGGTCTTTCAGAGGGGGAGGCCACGGGGTAGGCTGTTAAAACCGCTTCTCTCAAACTCACTGTCTATCTGTCTGTCGCCGACAATGTCCAGCTCTGTCTTTTTTTTCCCCCTCTGTCTTTTCTCTGTTTCATTTTTTTTCTCTTCTGTACTTGTTTTGTGCACAAGCATTTTTAAGAGCTTTCAGTGGTCACCATTTTATTTTGTGGCTGTGAATGTGGTTTGTATGACCACCCGCCTTAATCCGTCAGTCAGTCATACTGGGATGGATAATTGATGGATTTAGGGCATGGCAGTTCTGTGGTGGGCTTATCACGGAAAATGGAACCACACTGCATGTGTGTGTGTGTGTGTGTTTGGAGGAAGCAACACCCTACTCTAATGTAGCTCTTCAGTTTGATATACTCTAATATATTGCCAGTGGAAAGTTGATGGATGAAGTTGATCTCACTTTGACAGAATTTACACCACAAACCAAACAAACGACCGTGTCACATGGTGTGTGTGTGCGCTATAGTTCATAATCCCCATAATCCATGTTTTAACATGGATGGGTGAATATCAGCATTTGAACATTCAGCATTTCAACGCAAACTGCCAAATTCCCTTCTTTTGATAAGACAGTGCTGTTAGAATGCAGATTTGTTTTGTGAACTGTTTACAAGCTACATCAATGACAAAACGAGCAGTTTATTTCGATTTTGTTCCCCTAGAAATCCCCAAACAATCCAGTTGGTTAAGACATCCCATAGTGTATACTATTCAAAGAATACACCACCACCAGGTGAAATTGAGTCTCTCCCCTCAATCCCTAGAGTTGGATAAGTAAGCAGAAGCGTTTTCTAGCAGACCCAGCCATTGCTTTTCCTGTGCTTCGCCTGTGCTTCCGCGGAATATAGTCCACCATGTAAGTGCTACTCGGTCAATCCCTTTGTGTCAATTTGCATTGTCATTTGTACTCGATCTGAATGGACAGATCACTAGGAGTAATTACAAAAAATATCAAGTGAATTGATTCACTTTGCCACAGTTTGCTAGTTGGCAACACTAGGTTACAGCGACTATGCTAAGCTAAGGTCATTGCTGCCAAGATTCGGACAATGGCTGGGTCTGCTAGAAAATACTTCTGTTCACTTATCCAACTCTAGGGACTGCGGGGAGAGACTCAATTTCACCTTAAGGTGGCGTATTCCTTTAACGATCTGGGTCAAATATCTTGCATTCAGTACATGAATTCCATTTGAATGTTTTGTTGCCGCCTGAGTCCTTCAAGACATTTTAAATTGGACCAGCTGGAGTTTCACTTCTGAAGTTTGGAATGCTCCAATGCACCAGGGCTGTGTTCAGCGCATAAATGGTGTCAGGGCATATGCCTTCCCTTTAATTAAAGCTCCCGGGCCCAGCCAGCTAACCAAAGACACACTAAGCAAACACAGCAAACCTTAGGCTATGTCTGCACTGCAGGAGCTTGATATGCAAAGGACAAAAGCCTACTATTTTCGTTTTTATGTTTACGTTTAAAGTTACATTTTTTGTTTTGTTTTCTGATTGTGCTGTCAACTGTAAGAAAAGATGGAGATGATGTCCAGTCCTGATGATCCAGTCCTGTTCGTCACGTAATGACTTGCTTCTTCTTTCTTAACACATGCTGCTGCTTATATAGGAGCTATGCTGCAGACATTACATTACATTACACTTAAAAAAGGGAGGACATAAGCTAACAGGTGTTGAGGAACACAGAGTAAGCAGGCAACCTTTATACATACAGGGAGGTGCATGTGCCTGAATAAGTTTCCCGGAGCAGGGACACTACAGACACACATACAGGGATGCCTCAACAAACATTTTCTGTTGTACTATAGAGAAGAGGTAGTGTGGGGAGGGAGTTTTTTTTTGGGGGGGGCTGATTTTGGGGGCAGTCTATAGTTCAGTGCTGCAAGACCAAGACATTTTGTCCTTCAGAGGACTCCTCCTGGGCTCCAGATTGTCGAGGTTGTCATAAGGGGTGGGGTTGACCCCAGATGTGCTCCCCAAAGAGGGTCTGTGGGCGTTGGTGGGGAAAATGAAGGGGTGGATCCCTGTCTCTCTCTTTCTTGTTTGGGTAGGCCGTGTCTCTGTTGTGCTAGGGAACAGCATGATGTCATAACAACGTCTTGACAAGTCAGCCTCAGGAGTGCAAAGTAATCCACAATAACAGCCCCCCCCCCCACACTCACCCACACCCACACACACACACACACACTCACCCAAACACACACCCAGCCATCCGTTTATGCTCATTTCATGGTAATCCTACTCCCATTCTGAGAGCCCCTTGCATTGTTGCAAACCCCCCCCCACACACAACCACAACTTGAAACTTTTTAAAACAGAATAAGGGATAGATTGTGGTATAATTAACCTAGCCAGTGTGGGCTAGGTGTTATGTAAGTGTTTTCATCGAATCATTACACAGTTGTATTCTCTCCCTGCTGAAGCTGGGATGTGCACGCCTCCCTGGCAAAAACATTGTGTCTGACACATCGGAAAACTCCAAATTCATTAGGGGCTCTGACAATCTGACTGCGTGGCCATGCAATGAGTTGGGGAAGCATAATGACCCCCATAATAACACACACACTCAAACAAACCACACACACACACACACACACACACACACACACACACACACACACAAACACAAACAAACCTCACACCCACTCCCTGACCAGACTCAACAGCTGACTGGATGGAGCCGTCTCAGACTGACTGTCTCTACGGAACGAAGAAGGCCATTTTTAGTTCCCCTGTTATGAATAGCTTTTCATATTGCTGTCGCTTGTAAGAGGAAATGGCAAATCGCCGAAAGGAGGTAGATATGTAAATATTTGAGTAGTGGACTGGACTCTCATATTATTATTATTGTAGGGAGAAAACACAAAATTAACAGTGACTTTTTATGTATGACTGATCTGATCTCGCTAAATCCCACCGTAATGACTAAATAATTACATCTGAGCTGTCATTCTTGCTGCATAAGCATGTTATGCATGGTAGTGGTGCGGGGCGGAAGTTTTGCATTAAGCGTCGGCTTCGTGTGTGTGTGTGTATGCACACCAGGCATGTCTGCGGTGCAGTGCTCCATCACTCACAGCTGTGCGTGCCTTCCTCAGCTTGCCCAGTGTGTGCTCTGTGCAACTGCAGGGTGTGGAACTCCCATTGAGAGGGGAGTGAACTCGAAGCCGGAGATGCAGTCCCCCCCCAGCCCCCAGCCCCTAGCCCCTAACGTCCCCTATCAGTCCGAAAACATTCCAGGGCACCCCTTGGATCACATGCAAGGTTGAGAAATAAATTGTTCTGTTTTCAAACTAACGGGGATGCAGGAGAGTTCAGGAGACTTTTATACGAGCCCATGAAGAATCACTGCTTCTAGTACGCAGTGGTCCAGACTCATTTGGATCCTGATGGGATTTTGACCTCTATTTCACCATCTGTACAGACACAGGAAGCAGCAGGGACCAGATACTCTCTGTGGGGGGGTGATGGTGGTGGGGAGGCAGAGTAGAGGAGGACAGGAAGGGGTCAGCCGCCCCTCTCCCACTGATAAACTGGAATTCTAGAACCAGAACTTATTCTAGCTGGAATGCAGAGAGTTCCGTTGAACTGTCACTATCTTGCTTGCTGCAGCCGTGTGTAGTGAGGATAGTATGCAAATTTGGATGTATTTGAGGTCTGTGAGGTATGCTTGTGTTTCATATAAGTAACCATTTGACTCATAAAATGCGTGAACTCTCTGTAGAAAAGAGGGGGGGGCGGGGGAAGGCTGCAAAATGGCAAGCTTGCAGCTTGTGGGTGTCGCCAACTCTTCCAGGACTCGTTGAGAGATCTCATATTTTCCTCTCTGTGAGTTGAGTGAAAGTCTGAAGTGTAGAACGAACAGGCCAAATCTGAGCCACTGCACTGTTACGCAAGATTTATGTGCTCTGCTGGACTCCCGGGTCAAGTGATGTGCTTTGCTCGCCTGCGGGATGGATTGCTCGTTCTGTTTTCATGTCTGTGTCTGCAGTCCAGCTGCAAAAGACATTGGCCTTCCAGAATCTTCTAAGACTTCTTTTCTTTTTTTTTAAGTCTCTGAGACGGGCTGAGAAAAGGGGAGGAGCAACACCTCAACAGGCCCCCCCCACTTGGAGGGGTGGGGGGGTTGAGGAAGAGAATCATGAGAAACTTGCTTGTCACCTTACAGGAAGCCTGTGGGTTTATTGCTGCTGTGATCCCTGATCAAGTTGGGACCTGTGTATCTAGATTTGATAGAGAAAAAAGATGATGAGAGAATAAACCCAGATAGCACCATGGCAGGTGAAGGTATAAGCATGACGGTGCATAACTTGCGGTGAAAAAGTGTAGTGCTTTAGAAGGGTCTTCAGGGATCTACAGGGGAGAACAAATGCTAATTTGTTTGAATATGACCCTATGGGGAAAATGCTAAGCTAAACTGAACTGATAAGTTTGACAAATTTGACTATCGATGTGATGATCTTTATCCTCGTTTTTTATAAATGAGCAAACTTTGACCTTTCAGTCAGTGGCAAAACTGCTAAGACTGCTATCTCTACTCAGACGATCTCTGTGCTAATCCTTAAAGGAAAGAGGATGCTGGAGGGGGTTGTCGGCGGTGTGAAGTGATAGAATGTGTCGGGGAAGCCAACTCTTATTACCCCAAGTCTGGTTTTCTGTTCCCAGTTCAGTGCCCTGAGGGAGTATCTTTTAAAGGCCATTTCTTTGCCAGCCTCCCCCTCAAGCTTGAGTGGAGTCCTCAATCTCCATCTCTATCCCCACCCCGTCACCCCCCACCTCTGTTTCATGGCATGGACCGCATGCGTGACCATGCACTGACCTTTTCCTGACCTTGTCTTACCCCGTTGGTCAGTGCTTTGCACCGAGCGGTTGAGGGCTATCTTTCCACGCCATCTCCTGAAGTGTCAGCACAAGCTTTATTTTCCTAGAACGTCTCTCGGAAGTCAATGTGTGTGCTTGTGGGGGTTGGGGGCGGGGCTGTATGCGTATGTGTGTGTATATGCGTGAGTGTGTGTGTGTGTGTGTGTGTGTGTGTGTGTGTGTGTGTGTGCACTTGCGTGTCCAAGCAAGTGCGAGAGGGAGAGAAAGAGAGGCCATCGAATGAAGGGTGTTGTGTTGTCCTAACCGTGGAGCACACACAGTAGTCATGGCTTGACAGTGATTGATCCGCGCTTTGTGTCCGCAGACAGCCGGGGTCATTGTCAGGGAGACAGAGCCGCCTTTGCTGCCGCAGCACTGGGGCTGACTATGGCTGGAATTCAGTGGCGCTTTTTCAGCGCAAACACAGTGTGATGGATAGGCTAGATGCTGCCTCACCATCAGGGCTGGAAATGAACTTTTTTTTGCAAAAATGTGGACCTTTACCAGCCACTGACAAATATATTGTAAAATTTACCAGCCCACTCAATAGTAGAAAATTATTGTTTTTTTTGTCCGAAATCTAGCAGCCACTTTCAGCACAAACACACTGTGATAGATAGATAGATAGATGCTTCCTCGCCATCAGGACTGGAAATTAACTTTTTGCAAAATGTGGACCGTTACCAGCCACTGACAAATATATTGTAAAAGTTACCAGCCCACTCAATAGTAAATTATTGTTTGTTTTTTTTTGTCCGATATCTAGCAGCCACTTTTTCATATTTTGCCAGCATTGGGCTAGTGGCTGGTGCAAATTTCCATCCCTGCTCACCATCTCACACAGCACTCCCACTGTGGGAAGCTCGTAAGTGTGGCCCTGACTGACTGTGTGGCTTTTGTTTTATTAGCTTCTTGCCTCAACGTTAAACTCGTCTGTCTGAGTGTTTAAAGCAGACCCTCTGGAATGTTGGTTGGTCGTGGTGTTGGTTCTGGAAATGACCCGTAATTAAAATATCAGCTTGAATCATGTCGTGGATGCGAAATAACACGCAGTTATATGTTTTCGTGTATTCTATGTTTTATTTCAAAGTTACTAATGAGTCATTTGTTTTCTGTCCAAGCTGTCAAAGCTTCTGTACTCCACCATGCTGATACTTGGCCTCTGTATTGTTCAGAACTCTGAGGGGATCTTTGATTCAAAGTGTTTTTTTTCTCATCTCTTTTCACTTCTCTTTATGTTCTACTCCACTCTTATTCTCTTTTGCTCTGGTTGGTTTTGCCCCCCGTGTTACAAGGGGGGCGACAAGGCACAGACGGCATGTGTAACCAGGAACTCCCCGTTGCCATGGCAACGGCACTTCACTTTAAACAAAGAAATCTGGTTTAATTTGTTGAAAAAGAGCCATGTAACCTTACCACTGAGAGGATTTTTTAGTATGTGTGTGTATTTGTGTGTGTGTGTGTGTGTGTGTGTGTGTGTGTACATGCACATTCATAGTGCACTCTTGTTCATCAGGCTGTTTACCCAGCAGAAGAAGTACCCTGAGCTGAAAGGTTCACTTCCTGTTTGTGATCAGAGCTATCTCCCCAGGCGCAGGTGCTCCCAGTGGAACACATGCAAACACACAGACACACAGGCGCGTGCACACACACACACACACACACACACACACACACACACACACACACACACACACACACACACACACACACACACACGGAGCGAGGCACGCTTACGCACGCACACACTCACTCACTCATGGACGCTTGTCCCTATATGCATGGTGTCATAGCCTCCGGCAGGTGTGGTTCATTCAAGTTCAAGTGTATTTATGCGTTCTTCAGGCTCCATTTAACCTACTTTATTTCCCAGGTACAAGAGAGCGAGAGGGCTAGCATTTCCTTTCAGCCAGAACAGTAGTGTTTGTGCATGTCAGCCTGTGTGTTTTATGTTTGCGTGAGTGTGTGTGCGTGTGTGTGTATGTATGTGTATTTGTGCGCGTGTGTGTTTTTGTGTTTGTCTTATCTCACTGTAAAAAACGTCTTGGCAAAAAAATCGCCCTCTCTCAAGCTTCGCTTCACTATGTTATCCCTGGCAGAGGGCAGATGGAAATATCCCACTGTCCCCCAACTCCCAACTCGACGACTGGGCCCTGCTTAGCTGCACACAGTGGTCAGTAGAAAAATGCCAAGAACACTTGTGGTTTGTGCTGTTTCGCATATCCATCACGTCGGTCAAAATTCTCCATGGCCTTGACCTCGCCGTAAAAGAATCCATATTTGGGTTGGGGGGATTGGAGGGCGATGGGTGGGTGGTGATCTGTCAAAAGGCAGAGTCTGTTTTTGTCTTTTTTTTTTTAACACAGCTAAAGACACATGGGGAAGTAAAACCTTTCAACGTCTTTCTTTTCTTTTCATTCTGATGGAAGGGATGAAAGGCCTTTTTAAAAAAAAAAAAAGCCTTTTTGGGGACAACGGCCCAACCCCCAAAACTCCTCCCAGTTTCCTCTGGGGGCCTCCGCTCGTCTTTGAAAAGGTACTTTATAGGCCCTAATCCTGTTGTTCTGCTTCCTTGACCTTGGGCGTGTAGGGGCTGACCTTTGACCTCTCAGGGAGACACTTGGTCAAGGTTGTTGGCAGAGCCACTGGGAGAGGCAGACGGAAGCTGTTTCTCCTGGCTGTTCTCCTTGCTCGCGGGCTTTGGCTTGGCTGTTTTAGGTTGTTTGTGTGTGTGTCTCTGGTCTGTCTGTCTATCTGCTGCTTTCTGACATCTGATGTGGCATCTGTTGTTTCTCTATTTGTGACTCTCGTGTGACTTGTGTGACCCGTGCCATCTGCCTCACTGTGTGGCCATGTGTGATGGTGGACACTGACTCATCAGCCGGGATCAGATTGGCTCGAAATGCAATTTGCCAGCAGCACTCAACCCATTAGAATAACTTGATTTTCTTTTCGAGAGACCTATTTGGATGTGGCTATATGTTGCCCTCTGTCTGCACAGCACAGAGTGGCATGAAGTGTGCCTTGTTTATAGGGGAGGGGCACATGTTTGTGAAGCTGCAACATCGAGAGGCGATAGCCTTTTTTTTTTTGAAGTTCATCTTCTGTGTGAATGAGGCTGTGAAAAGCACTTCAACCTCAACCTTCAGCCTTTTTTTTTTATATCCAAGCCAACTTTGGTCTGCCTGCATGTGTGTATGTATCTCCCCTTTTTCGTAAGTTGCTTTGGATAAAAGTGTTTTCCAAATGCAATGTAATGTCATGTAATGTAATGCTATGCAGCAGCCAAAAGCTGAACCTGCACACATGCAAATAGATGTGCATCCATCCATGTTCTGTGACGCCAGGGCTGCACCCAGACAGAAGAGCTTTTCTGGGGTGAGTGGTTGGGCAATGGAGGAGGCTTAGCATGGCGTGTGCCCCCCAGGGGGAAATGCTTGGGCAACAACATGGAGTGTTTGCTAAGATGACTGGCATGTCTGGCACCACTGTCAGAGTATGGTTCTTCCCACATCTCTCTCTCTATCTATCTCTCTCTTGCTTTGTCTGTCTCTCTCTTTCTTTGTCTGTCTCTCTGTATCTCTCTTTCTTGCTCTCTCTCTCTCTCTGTATCTGTATCTGTGTGTGTGTGTGTCTCTCTCTCTCTCTCTTTCTATGTGTCTGTGTCGTTCTCTCAAACTCTTACACACACACACACACACACACACACACACACACACACACACACTCACTTTCACTCTTTTACACATTTCCTCTTTTACAGCACTGAACAGATAAATAGGGCATCAACATGTCAAAGAGTCAGAGTCCCCTATTTCTCTGTCCAAGCTTGTATTGTCTATTTATTGTCTTTTCCATTCTGGCTTTTGACCTTTTTTCTTTCATCTTTCTCTTGCTGTAATCTATCAGTATCCTGTGTGTGTGTGTGTGTGTGTGTGTGTGTGTGTGTGTGTGTGTGTGTGTGCGTGTGTGTAAATGGTCTCGTCTCCTCTAATTCTCCCTGCCTCTCACACAGTTACCCCTCCCTCTCTCTCTCGCTCTCTCCCTCCCTCTCTGTCTTTCTCTCTCTCTCTCTCTCCCTCTCTCCATTTCTTGTGTGATCTACTCCCTGAGTTAGCTGCACAGTCCAGTAATGACAGCGTGCCGAGCAGCAGGAGTCTGATCAGCGAGAGGAAGAGAGGAAAGAACGCGCAAGAGAGAGAGGGCTAGAGAGAGAGAGGGGAAAGGTGTAGGAAAAAAGGGGCAGAGAGGAAAAGGTAGCGAAGAGAGAGAGAGGGAGAGAGAGACAGAGAGAGGGGAGGAAGAGCCAGTGAGTGCACGGTAAGACTGCGTTCCTGCCTTTTCTTTCTCACCGATTCCCCCCCCCCCCCCCCCCCATCCTTCCCTGGCTGGCATGACTGTGTGTGTGCGGTGTTTCCTCGCCACTCTGTTTGGGCGCTTTGCAAGATGTGACTATGATAATAGAGGGGGGGTGGGGGGCGGGGTGCGGTGAGCCAACATGGAGGCTGAAGGAGGATGAGTCGATAGCTTAGAAGAGGAGGTGGGGTCAGGTGATTTGAATTTGATGGGACACAGAGGTTGTTGAGGGTTTGAATCGCAACACCGAGGCTTTGTTACGGTCACAAGACGATGCATATTTTTAAGTTCTCGCTTATTTCCTTTAAAGCACAATTAATGTGTCTTTGGGAAGATACGCAGTGGGACTGCAGTCGTGCAGTGCGTTACAGTGCTGATGTGTCACGCTAGTGACTTGACGCGGCTTAATGGTCATGATGGATGTTGATCTGATGAGATCTTCTGCTGTGTACACTCATGTACATGCAATATTCTCGCGCTCTGCATCTGTGACCGTGTGTGTGTGTGTGTGTGTGTGTGTGTGGGGCAGTGCGTGTGCATGCATGCCCGTATGGAGATGGGTGAGTCAGCATGTTTACATGTGTGCCGGGCTAAACTCCAAATGTAGAGCATGGATTCTACAGGAGTATTTGCACTCCCATCCATCCACCAAAACCCCACACAGTTAGCCTATTCATGCTTCTGCTGTTTGACATTAATCCCCGTCTATCTGATATATTTGTCAAATAGAAAACCCACAGTATGTGTATCTTTCAATATATCTCCCTCCTTTCCCCCCTGTCTTTTTACCTAAATCTAACCATGCATTTAGGGGAAACTGTCCTCCATGCTGTGGTGCTTCAGCCGTGTTTGTTTTATGGTGGAGGGGTTAGAGGTGGTGGTGGTGGTGGGAGGTAGGTCGTAGTGGTGGGGTTTCTGGGGTGGAGCAGTGGGACGGCACAGGACAGGACAGGACCGGACAGGGCAGGACAGGGAGCTGCATGTGAGGGGGAGGAAAAAAATGAAAGCCGGACTGCCGGACTGTCGCTGATCCCTTTTGAAGCGCATTCCTGGTGGTGTTGGCCTCTATGGGGACACAGACACCAAGCCAAACAATCTGCCACGGCCCCAGTGACTCCCCGAGCCCGGTGGGTTTGTTCTCCAGCTGCCTGTTGTTTTTTGGATCCGCACAGCACACCAGCAAGATCCTCTTCCTATCTCTCTCTCTTTTTCTCTCTCTCTCTTTCTCTTTTCTCTCTCTCTCTCTCTTTCTCTCTCTCTCTCTCTCACACACACACACACACTCTCTTGCCTTATCATAGTTGTCTACGGACTTCTCAAATCTGTAAAATGAGACGGCACAAAGACAACAAAAACACCAGCTTGGACTAAACAACAAACAAATGAAAAGGCATAGTAGGGTTGCATTTTTAAATGTGGCGGATCTATTTTCGAGCAGATTTAAGAGATTTTGTGTAAAACGTGTTTGGTATACTCAACAGATGGCTTAAGCGTAGGGGTTATGTAATGCTGTGGCTGTAATAAACGGCCCATTTCATGCTGGTGAAGCAGCAGATCTTATCAGACCACTGGTGGAAGGGGAGAGCACAGAAATAAGTAAAAAATCTCATATGAACAGAGACCTAGGACAGGAATAACTAAAAAAAACCTCATATGAACAGAGACCTAGGACAGAAATGACTAAAAAATCTCATATGAACAGAGACCTAGGACAGGAATAACTAAAACATCTCATATGAACAGAGACCTAGGCCTAGATGTAATAATCTGTTTAAATAAAAAATCATTCCTACATTCTGATTTTGCGTTGTTGTTCATTAGAGATGAGATTGTTTAGTAGTGGTGCCTGTTTTTCAGTGTTGTGTGTGTGTGGGTGTGTGTGTGTGGGTGTGTCCGAGATGTGGAGAGACGCCTTGTGAATTTGGCAGAGGGCTCATTCATGAGAAGTGGCTGTGGAGGAAAGGCAGGCAGGGAGGGTTAGGGCTAGTGCTGTTAGTTATGGACCCTTACTCTCACTGTGGGCTGCAGCAGAAAGTCATCTGGCCTGCATTCGCTGTTGCAACACTGGGAGGATAAGCTGATAAGGCAACAGCTGTTTCCAGTGAAAAAAATGAAATTAAATTTACATCGGGTGATACAGCATCACACCACCGGCTGGTAGATTCCCCCTGTCCGCCCACCCACCCGCTCCATGTGTCCTCTGCCAATTCTGTGGGTTTAAAGCTTGACGTTGCGGTTACTGCAAGTCTGCAGAGGCGTACTGCTGCATTGACTGCTGCACTTTGGGAATGATCCATTCCAGAGATATCCACAGCCTGGTTTCTGTCTTGGTATGGAGTGTAAGAGCAGCAGCACATAACCTTGTGGACATTTTCCCTTGGACCTAATTAGCCAATAGCATTATCAGCATCCAAAGCTGGGGGATCCTGTAGTCCACACCCTTGCCCCTGGTCAAAGATAGGGAAGTCTTATGTTGTAAACTTGTGTGTAATTGTGATTGATTTGAGGGCTTACCTTTATGCAAAAATATCACCTGTAGATTCCAGTGCATGTGATAACCTTTTGATGTCTGACTGTAAGATTGCGTGCATTTGTGTGAGGGTTTTGTTTTTAGTATAAATTGGTATTTAGTGTATGCAGTTGTGGAGAAAAACAAGTGTAGTCCACAATCTTGGCCCCTTTATGAGGTCATGCACCTGGACATGTTAGTGGTATTCTGCTCAGAGCATTCTTAGGGAATTGATCCAGAATTGGAAATGTAGAAATGTAGTCAAAACATCTGGTGTCCAGCTACATTTACCCCATTAAAATCTCATATGTTACTCAACACGGGCTGTAGTATTTCCACATCTTGGACCTAAGTTCACCTTGTTTTCACTCTACATAGCTTTTTGTATGCTTGTTTGGTTGGTTGGTTTGGTTGGACACTTTTCTGATTGCAATGCCAGGGGGCACATATGCATTTCAACAAATCGGGCAATTGCTAAAAGTTCCCTTCACTAAGAGTCTATAGCTCTTAGCCCTATCAAGGACCTAACGGAAAGCTTTGAGTTTTGACAGTCTGTCACTGTCATGTTCTCTCAGTGCTTGTGTTTCAGCAGAAGTATTTTGTGCCAGATTATGAAAAGTGTGTGGAAATACAATTGCAATGTTGATATACTCCCCTCCCCCAGCACACACACTTAACCCACTAACATTAGATACCAATGGCTTTTATTCAAAATATGGGCTGTCTCACCTAGCAAGCCTATGTACTTTGGTAGTAAAACCTATGCAAAGCTTGAAGCCAAACACTTGCCTCAAACAATCTCTCTCTGACACACACACACACACACACACACACACACACACACACACACACACACACTGTGTGTGTTGTGGCAGGCCATGACTCCAGGTCTGTTGTGTCTGTTCAGGGGTGGATTAGGAGCGTGGTCGTGTTAGCCTCTTAAAGCAAAGAGGATCTAAAGGCATGAGAGCACAGCACAGCAGCGGCATGGCCAGGATCGAGAGGCCATTTTGTAGGAGCCGGCCCGAGAGAGACGTGATTGGTTTTGACAGGTCGTGTTGTTTCACCCACTCTCATCTGCAAGCATTGCAGTTTGGGGATTTAGGCCCTGGCCCACAGGGGGTGGCCTGGACTCTGACGCTGATGCTCGCTGATTGTCCGTGTGGAGACCCAGTGTTCCTGCTTCGTGCTCACGCTGGCTTCGTCCACCCCCCCCAGTCCAGTTAGAACTGGTCACAGTGTAGGATTTTCCACCACGTTTCAAACACCAGCCAAAGATGATCCCGCCTGTTCTCAGTTTGGTCAGTAAAAGAGCATGCAGAATTGATGACTGCTCTAATGGAAGATGTTACTTGGAGCAATAATGGTGGTTTAATCCTACCTGACGAAGCTAAATGTGTTGTTTACCCCAATAAAATAATCAGTTGAAAAACCCAAAACCAGTTCACGGTGATTGTGGCCAACAATGATTGAATTGAGTTTCATAATGAGTAAGAAGTTGTTGCCTAAGATTTCTAGGGTGTAACCTCTGTTTGTTTTTTGTTTGTTTTTAACTGATGTTTGTTATGTAGCGATGTATTTACACCAAGAGCTTTCACTGAAGCACACGCAGCTGCAAAATACATGACCGTTAAACCCATTGACGTGTCTTTTGTTGCGAGTGTCTTTGTACCCAGCGTAGTGGGTTTTATATTTCAGAGTTTCACTTGGCCAGAGGTGTGTTTTGCACATGACCTCAATATCGGAGGCACACTTGCCAGGAAGTAGGCGATGGGGTTGTAAATTCATTTTTACGGCTAAATTAATTATCACTGCAATCCAATAAGGGCTAGCAAGCAGAGGGGCCAGCTGGTCTTGGTCAAAGGGTCCCGAGACATCTCATCTGCTGTTAGTGGTGGTCAGTTGCACTGTCTTCATAGCATTGTTAGTCCACTTGTACTCATTAGAGAGGTCTATTGTTGTCTATTGTTTTCCTGTGTCTCTCCATCTCTGTGTCATGCTCCCTGTCTTTCGTGATCTATTGCCATCTGTGTGTCATTCTCTCTTACTCACGCTAACGGTCTACCTCCGTCGCAATTTGTCTCTTCTTTGGTCCTGTTTAAGGTCGCTTGTGAATAAACTTTCAAGCTCTCAAAAATGATGGAAACTCTTACAATCAGGTTGGATTAAATGCGCTTAATAAAATGGACGCTTGAATATTTTGGGGGGTAACCTGTAAACCCCCTTTTATTTCCCATTGGCATTTTCTCACCTTCCATTGAGGGTGGGTGGTGGGGGGGCTTGAGGATTGTGCTCAGTCAGGCTGTCATTGGACTGATTTGACTCCCCTGTGTCCCCCGCCCCGTGTTCATGTTCCTATGTCAAACTTTTTGGATTAAATGCACATAATAAACCTGTAAACTCCTTTTTCTTACCCATTGGTACTTTCTTACCTTCCATCGAGGGGGGGGGGCTTCAGCATTGTGCTCAGTCACTGTGTGTCCCCCCCCCTGTGTCCCAATGTCAAACTCATCATGTGATCGGCTTAAATATGAGCAGCCCCTGCTGCTGCCTCTGACTGAGGAACATAAAATGGCTGCTTTCACTCATAACTCTATCTCTGGCCATTAAGACTCCACTGCTCCACTGTCTGCTATTTATAAATCCCCTTCCCTTCTTGCGTGAGCGCCGAAAATAGACACACCATGACATGTTTTCTTGCTCTAACACACACATATCGATTGTGAGCGGATAACTGAAGCTTACAGAATACCCTGTGTTGAATAACATAAGATTGCAGATTAATCCAGCTTTGAATGCCACAGGACAGACAAGGCTTCCTGTTTGTTTAACAGAGATTCCACCCTACTCACCACCCCAAACCCACCCCCCTCACCCCCCACCCCCAAGTGTGTGGATGCATAACCCTTCTTTCTTATGGCTACATGATGACTAGCCCGCACATAATGTGCTTGAAAATGCACATAATGTACATATCTCAATGACTGAATCAGCAGGGTCCACCTCCAACCCTGATCATTGGGGTTTTAATTTAAATTTACATTTAATTTAAATTTAATTGATGAATTGTTGAGACATTAGTAAAGCATCTCCCCACAATGTTGTTGTCATCACCAAGTTTAGCCTTCTTTTGGAGCTGATCGCTTTTATTCTGTTAAGTTCTCACAAGTTCCTGATGGCGCTATATGTATTCATACTCTGCAAACAGTGAAGTGGAGGACCTTAAAAAATACCCATTGCTTTTGGAGCATTGCTGTTGTTTGGAATTGATGGTAGAGTTTAGGCTTCATGTGCTGTGTTTTTGTGTATGTGAGGGTGTGGTTAGGGTGTCACTATGTTCTTGTTGTCTTGTCAGTGATACTTGAGGGAATAAAAAAATCTTTTAGGAGATTTAAATTACATAATGATGGTAGCATCCATTATAATGTCCTCCCAGCTAATCTGAAAGAAAAGACTTGAAACTGTATGCCACTTTCATGTGGAGCAACTCTATTGGTGTTAGAGTACAACAACACACTCACTCTCTGCTCACGACCTTCCTAGTCAATATTTAACCTTGTAAATATTCCCTCTGGCCATAACATTTGTTTTTTTTTTTTTTCTTTCGTCATGACTCATCTTCCTGGTTTGTGTCTCTTCCTATCCCCACAGCGCATACGGGTACCATGACGACAGAGGTGGGATCTGAGACGGAGGTGAAGAAGGAGCCGGAAAAGGCGGAGCCGCAAGAGGAGCAGCAGCAGCAGCAGCCATCAACCGCTCCAGCACCTGCACCTGAGTCGCAGGAAGAACCTGCCAGCGCAGCCGAGCCCGCCAAGCCAGAGGCCGAACCAGCGGCAGCAGCAGCTGAACCAGCAGCAGCAGAAGAAGCACCTGCAGCTGCAGCAGACACCTCAGCCACTGAGGAAGAACAGCAGCAGACCTCAGAGGGCGAGAAGGCCAAGGCCTCTGAGGAGAAGAAAGACAAGAAGGACAAGGAGAAGGACAAGGACAAGGAGGGCGGTGGCAAGGGCATCTCCCGGTTCCTCCCTCCATGGCTTAAGAGGTCCAAGTCCCAGACGCAGGTGGAACCCAAAGAGAGCGCGGCCAAGGAAGGAGGCGCAGAGGCGGTAAAGGAAGAGGAGGAGGAGAAGAAAGGGGAGGAGGAGGACAAGGACAAGGTCGACGGGGAGCAGCCAGCCCAGGCCCCGACAGCGGAGCAGCCCCAGGAGCAGAAGGCTGCTGCTGCAGAGGTCAAGGCGGACGACAAGGAGGAGGAGAAGCACTCCATAGGCAGCGCCGACACACAGGTAGTCATTGGAGATGAGGGTTACTTGATTGATGTGACCTTTTAGTCATAAATCAAGACTAAATGTGCATAAAGCACAAGAGTTAAGAGGCCAGAAACAGTGAGAGACAGACAGTGGAGAAAGTTGAAGAAAAAACCTCTTTCTCTCTCCATCACTCGCGCTCTCCATCTCTTCCTGTCTGTCTGACTCTGTCTAGCTGGCTGTCTGTCTCTCTCTCTCTGTCCCTCTCTCTCTGTCTTTCTCCACTCTCATTTTCAACCCCTTGTCTTGTGCACGCCTTGAGCCTGGATCGCTGGTCTGGATTGGCTGTAGTGAAGACCCTAAAGCACTGGTGTCATTTAATTCCCTCCTATAGATGCTATATATATATATATTTCTGCTAATAACTTTTCCCATGATGCCACAGGGCCCTTTATAAGACAAGGAACAGAAAATGGGTCAGCAGATCTTGCTTTCTGTAATTTCAATCTTTGCTCTGAAGGTCAGCTAATTAATCTGTCAGCTTTGCATCGTCAGAACAGAATTTGTGCATGTGTGTGTATGGGTGAGTGAGTGCACAAATGACCAAATACTCAGCTGTGTTTGAGTTGCTGCTGCGCTGCACAAAAAAACTGCATTCTTTTCGAGTTGGATCAAGCTAAGTGATAAATCTGTATCATTAGAGAAGGGTGGCGCTGCGAAAAGGCATGCAGCCGAGCAGAGCACAGTGATGTCCTCCCTCATTGTTCTCATCATCAGTTCGCTCTGCTCGGCCAGATCGCCGCCTGTTTTTCATGTTTCCATCTCGATACGCCCAATGACCTCATCATCTCCAGCCGGCAGTCCAGCGGAGAAAAAGAAATGACTGTGACAGTCCAGAGCGCACCCCCGCCCCCCCAAACACACACACACACACACACACACACACACACACACACAGACCCACACACACACACACACACACACACGCACAGCAACCCCCTCACCCCCACCCTCGGAGTTACTGAGTGAAACAGTATGGGTCTACTTATGTGTCAGCTCAGCTGACAAAAAAAAAGGTAGTCCAGGCCAGGCGGTGACCGGAATCAGACCGGAAAAATGGAAGCAGACACCCCAACATTCTTTACAATAATGTATGTGTTGGTATGTGTGTGTGCTGTGTTATAATGTCAGTGTTTTATAAGTCACTTACCTCAGACAGCTGAGTGTTTGTGTGTGTGTCTGTGTGTGTCTGTGTGTGTGTGTGTGTGTGTCTGTGTGTGTGTGTGTGTGTAAAACCAATGAGCTGGGGTAGGCGATCTGCCCAGAATATCACGTCACAAGTGTTCTAACACACTCATGATTTTCAGCCTTTCTTTCCACGTTTCAGATGAACTGTTGAGAATATCCAGATTTGGGCTAGCTGATTGACTTTTATTTGCACTTAGCCCTTTGCACATTTAAGGCACAACTTTTTAATTGTTCTGCAAAAGATGGGATGGGAAATGGGATGGGAAAAATGGGAAGATCATCAAGTAGTATTATAGAACGTTGTAAATGACAACCAGTAGTAATAACTAACAGACTTTTGGTTATAAAGTACACAAAACAAGTTATAGTCATTTTGGCATTCTGAAGGTAAGCATTTGAGTTATTTTATAGAACAATTAGCAGCCAACACATACAGCAACCATAAAATAAGTGGACATGGGTGTCTGAAATTCCACGTATCTGCAGTTTTAAATTGCACCATGTCGTTAGCTACATGGAATGTGACTGCCTCAGACATTAAATGTCATCACTTCCACAATTTACCTGAAAACTAGGTCATGGACGACATCAAGATCGATTATGACGCAAAGGTCATTGGATCATAGGAGTATAGCAGTGCTATCTGATGTGTGTGTGTGTGTGTGTGTGTGTGTGTGTGTGTGTGTGTGTGTGTGTGTGTGTGAGAGAGAGTGTGTCCATAAAATCTGATTAGCTTCTGATCTGCTTTCGTGTTTGTGTTTTCCCCTCTCCGACTGAAGCCCGCAAAGGAGGAGAAAGGCGAGGAGTCCCCGGAGAAGGACGCAGAGGAGCCCAAGGGCGAGAACGGAGTGGAGGAGGGCGAGGAAGACGAGGCCAAGAAGGAGGAAGAGCAGACCGACACCAAGGCCGACACCAGCATCCTGTCCCCGCTGCGTCTCAGCAAGAAGGTCAAGATGGTCAGCTGCCAGGTCACCATGCTGGATGGTACCCAGTTCCCCTGCGAGGTGGAGGTAAGCCATGTTGTGTCGGCGCCCTGGACCCCTGGAAGTTCACTAACACGCTACACCCATTCTTTAGCTGCTCTGTCCCTTGGGAGGTCTGGAATACACACACACACACACACACACACACGCACACACATACAAACAGACACACCCACACGCACACACACCCACACACACGCACACACATACACACACACACACAAACAGACACATACACACACACACACACAGACGCACACACATACACACACAGACACACCCCCAAGATGTACACAAACAGACACACACACACACACACGCACACTCCGCCTGCCCCATCCCCAGGGACTTTTCAAGAGGAGGGTGGGTGGGGGATTATATTTCTCAAGCCTACTTAAACCGGCCCCTCCGGAGATCATCTCTCTGTTGTTTTTGTTATTGTTGTTATTGTTGTCTGTTCCATGTTATGTTGATCCCCAACCCATGGTGACCCATGGAGTCAAGCGTGCAAAGAATTTAGCTAACATTAATAGTGCTTACCCATAGATTATCAGCATCAGCCTTGTATTAAGTTTCATTTGAGATTGTGGCCCCTTTGGGGTTGTGATTTAATTGAAGATGGATTATGGATCTTTTTGATACCGCTGTACCTCAGGTAATTCAGAGGGCATGGAGGAGGAACCATGAAATGAAGAAAGCAGGTTTTGCTCAGCGTCTTACTGCCATATTGAAAACAGATACTAATGACCTTAAAGTCCTGTTGAATTGCTACTCCAATCCACAGCACCCTAACCTTTTCCTGGTACTCTATTGTGCTGGATGATGCGATAATGCTCTTTCTGTGGCCCACAGAGTAAAGCGGGCCTTTTACAAAAATCTCTCCTGAACCGAGAGCGAGAGAGAGAGATTAGGTGTTTTTAGTGTGAGTGTGTGTCACTCTCATTGCCCATTTTAAAATATGCCATTTAGTTATTTTTAGGACAGCAGTGTGTAAACAGTGTGGATGTACTGTAGCTAATGAGACCATGTTGCACACACACACACACACACACACACACACACACACACACATGGATTATCTAGCAGGCTTGTGCTCTTAACCAAACATCTGCACAAGTCATGGTCACAGGGAGGTTTGACGTAGCCTTTGTGGACCAGACGCTTTTCACTTTCGTTTCACTGTTGTGTAAAGAGATCTTGATGCCTACAAACGGTGGACATGGAGGGGGAGAAAATGATGAGGAGGGAGAGTGGGCAGAAGGGAGGTCAAAGGTGGCCATTTTTACTACTACTAGCTATTACGCAAATGGAAGCGCACACATGCTCAATCTGTATAGATCTAGGGTGTAAAATGTCTCCCTGTCTAGTGGTGAGATTGTTATTTACCAACCAACTGAATGGTGTTTATTCAAAAATCAATTTTAGTTAATAATCGGTAAAGAAAAAAAAAAACTATAACGTGGTTTTAATTTAACACAGCCGATTAGAAAAGGCATTGTTTGGCCAACCGTCCTTGAAAATGAAAACTGGAACTGAAATGTTTGAACTGGAGAGGGACCCAGAATCATCAGGTGGTTGTTAATTTATCCCATCTCACCAATAAGGCATTGACACTCTGTAAACCGAAACTGTAAAGTCATCAGAATTGGAATAGCTTTCTGAACACCCAATGTATAAAAAAAGACACAAAACAACTAGCAGCTGCCTTTTTCGGCTAACAAAGAGGATAGCCTCAAATTAAATGAAATTAACCCCTATTAATCTCAGTCTTGACATAATGTGTTATTGCTAACTCCGCTCTCAATGTTTACTTTAGACGCATGGCGCTTTCTCTCATTGGTTGGGATCACGCTAAGGCCGATGTGTCCGTAATTAAGGTTGTTGGGTTTTACTCTCAGAGGCTCTGATTTCTGGGCCGCCTTCTCTGTTGCTTTAACAGGCTCATTATTCATCCTGATCACTTGTCGTTGGCCTCAAGACAAGTAATGGGAGCTCGGTGTGAGTGAGTGAGTGTAGCCAGTGTTTTGGTTCTCCAATGCTAATAGTGTGAGTGTGATGCGAGTGATCCAGTTCGTGTTGCTGCTGTGAGCACCCTTTTACTTTGGCAATACGTCTACATATGGGACTCTGTATCGCAGATCAAGGATCCCTTACATGATGGCCCAAACCTCTGAGTAGTCTCGTCTTCAAAAGTCATCAAAAGGTGCACACCTCACCCTTGTCGCTTTCAATATGGACACAAGCAGGAACTGTCAGCAGCGCCCGAATGAACTTTCTCGGCGCTACCAAGCCGCAACAAATGCTGCCTTGTGTTTTTTTCCTGCCAAACTGTTGAAGCACTTTGAGCTATATCTTGTATGCATTGTGCTATACAAATAGTTTTATTATTATTATTATTAGATATGAACAGATGCTGCACCTAAAGTAAAGCATTCAAAAAGACATGAGGAGGTACGCACCAGTCAGCCATCTTAGGAAATATCCCTATGCGTGCCACCGCAAGTGCGTTTCAAGCCTTTTTTCTCTTTATCTGTCTGATGAAGAGCATAAGGCTTGAAACTTTACCTGTGGGAACCTAAATGAAATATTTCATCAAAAGGGGAGCTGACGTATGCAGACCTTCGACCTTCTCTTTTGTTGGCAGTGTGATATCTTCCTCCGCTGCAGTTCTCTCCTCTCCTCTTCGGTCCCCTCTGGGTCCCTCGTCCCCGATGACCGACTGTGTCCATCCGTGGCATTCCTCTGTAGGAGGGATGTAAAGGCCATTGCGTCAGACTCCTCTGCCTCTTGGGATGTGACCTGCCCCCCGATAGGTCACATCCCAAATGTCCTTCCCAGGCAGCCCTGGCACAACAGGGACGTTTGCAGAAGCTCCCTTAAATGTCCTCCTTACATTGGTTCGGCCAGAACAGGAAGAGCTTGGAATTTGATTTGAACGAAGGAGAGCTTGGCTCCTTTTTGACGTTTTAATTATTTCTTTTGGAAGATGCCATATAGAGTACCTTTTTTTTTATTGAGGTCTAGTCTTTTGCAGCAATGTAGACATTTGTTGTAATGTACTAGGCAGTTCAGGTTGGAACAGATCCAACACGCACCCCAGTCTTTATGTTGTCCAGTCATTAAAAAGCTTATTAGAAACTTTTTAAGATAAGATTTTATGGCCTTGGGCACAGTTTCCATTTCGGTGGTGTAATAGAATTGGCAATGGATGTTAGTGTCTTGGCTGTAGATATTACCTTTAGGTCATTCAAAGATGGGGTGCTGATCAAAGAGCCCACCAACACCCCTGTGACCACCACCACCGCTCCACCCCCTCATGTGTGTGTTTGTGTGTGTATGTGAGCGTGTGTATGTGAGCGTGTGTGAAAGCCAGCAAAGTAAAAAGTGTGCATGTTGTGTATGGTAAGGGTGGTCCAGTCGTGCAGTAATAAGATCATGGCCCCCGTGGAGCTGATGCTGAAGTGATCAGCCAATGAGCCGATGAAGCATCCTGGGCCTCTAAGCCCCATAGAAGTGTTGGTCTGGATGGAAGGGGGGTGGGGGGGTGGGATCAGGGTCTACTGGGGGGGGGGGGTGTCAGGCTGGGTAGCACTCCACAGGAGCTTGTCTGCTTACTGGCTGCCTTAGAAGGTTCAGATTAGAGCTGGGGGGTGGGGGGGGGTCAGGGGGTTGGAATGAGGTTAGTTTGGTCAGGTTGGTGGGTGGGTTTAGCGCCCCTGTAGATTTAAGTTCACAGCATCTGCTGGGCTTGGCCTGACTTGACTGGACTTGACTGGACATGTGCTACATTGAGCGGGTGCTGACATGGTTAAGGGGCCTGCTGTATTGCTGTCATCAGGGTGAAATGTGAGCCTTATGCTTCATAGCGCTGATTCCTGAAGTTGACTGGAGAAACCTGTAATAAATAAACCTTTTATTATTATTTAATATGAAGAAGCCAACTTCAATTTATTTGCCTAGGACATGTAATTACTGAAATAGTCACATTTTAAATGGTCATTTTTATTTGCCTAGGACATGTAATTACTAAAATAGTCACATTTTAAATCGTCAGTTTTTATTTGCTTAGGACATGTAATTACTAAAATGTTCACATTTGAAATTGTCATTTTTTTGTCAGTAGCCTGTATATCAGGCATAATAATATTGTGATATTCAGATATTTCCAGTGTGTATGGTACAGCCCTAGTGTCTGTCTGCCTGCTGCTGTGGCTATGCTGGCTGGTGGTGGTGGTGGTGGTGATGATGATGATGATGATTCCTGAAGTTGACTGGAGAAACCTGTAATAAATAAACCTTTTATTATTATTTAATATGAAGAAGCCAACTTCAATTTATTTGCCTAGGACATGTAATTACTAAAATAGTCACATTTTAAATCGTCATTTTTATTTATATTATTCAGTATGAATTATTTAGTGATCTTCAGATATTTCCAGTGTATGGTACATCCCTAGTGTCTGCCCTGCTGCTGTGGCTATGCTGGCTGCTGGTGGTGGTGGTGGTGATGATGGTTTTTCCGAGCCTCGTGGGCCCAGTCAGTCAGTCAGTCAGTGTTGGCGTTGACGCCGGGCCCCCAGACACTGGAATTGGGGGGGGCCTGGCTGGCTGGCGCGAATTGTTGCGCGGCCAGCACTGTTTTAACAGGGCCAGCTTTGTTTGCACTTTTGGGAAAAGCTGAGGCATCACTAAATGCCATTGTCGGCGGCCGGTCACCCAGAAGACAAGTGGCATATTTATAACGAGATGTAATGTGGCCGCTCCCGTTGCCGTGCATCGCATCGCTAAAATGAAAACGGGATAAACAAAGCATTCCACAGCTTAACCTTAATATTTTTGTGAAAAGCCTACGCCCTTCCATCAATCCATCCATCAATCCATCCATCCACCCACCCATCAGTCCACCACCCTCCCTCCTCTCCCCTCCCCAATGCTGATAGCCCCATTAGGAGACCAATCCACCCATCCACCCATCCATCTACCCATCCATCCATCCATCCACCCATCCATCCATCCGTCAACCACCCTCCCCCCTCTCCCCAATCTTGATAGCCCCATTGGGAGAACAATAAAATATCTGCCGCATGACGGTCAAGGGCAGAGCCCCCTCACACGCCCAGTGGCCTCGGGACTAACTCAATGATGTTTAATGATATTAAGTTGAGCATCCCAGTTCAACAGCATGTGGTGATCACTGATTTAACATTGTTATACAAAATGCAAAATACGCATTAGTCAAAAGAGCAGCAGTTTTTAACAGTAAGAGGAGGTTTATATGAGCAAAATGCACCCCATATCTGTATTGTTGAAAACCTTCTTCCTTCTCTTTCCCCACCCCTTTGGTGTTGCTGCATTTTATAATTTTGATTTATTTTGCTTTTGTGCACTCTCCCCCCTTGTATTTTCTCTCTGTCTGTCTCTCACTCTCTCACTCTCTTTCTCTCTTTCTCTCGCTCTCTCTCTCTCTCTTTCTCTTTCTCTCTCTGTCCTCTCTGCATTGCCCTCTCTCTCTCTCTCTCTCTCTCTCTCTCTCTCTCTCTCTCTCTCTCTCTTCCCCTCCCCCTATCTCTTTTGCCCCATTTTTCCATCCCTCTCTCCTCTCTCTCTGCGTTGCCCTCTCCTGGGTCTTATTTTGTCTAATCAGTCTTCCTCGTCCATTTGTCGCCATCGGGGCGTGGAGCTCAGCTACCCCTAAATGATAAACAGACACGTCTGGACTCAGTCCACCTTTAAAGAGCCAGGCCGGTGTGTGTGTGTGTGAGAGCATGAGTGTGTCTATAGAGACAGACATTCCCGCGTGTATAGATGTTTACAGCATCCTCAATTAGGCGGAGACGCCCTACCATTGATCCCGTGTGTGTGTGTGTGTGTGTGTGTGTGTGTGTGTGTGTGTGTGTGTGTGTGTGTGTGAGGATCAGAATGTTTCTCGGATGAGTCAGTGCACAACACCGTCCGAGAGAGCATCAAGGGTCTGCTGTTGCAATCTGGTCTCTCCCTGCTATCTTACTGGCCAATCAGCAGCCAGCAGTTTATGCGCCTCAACCAATGGAAACACTGTGGCCTATATACCCTCTCTTTACATATGGCATTATTTTTTAATACTCTCAGCCAGGACACGTGGATTTGTGATGGGGGGGAAAAGCAAACAGTTTATATATATAAAACCCCAATCCTCTCAGGCTGAGATCTACTTTTAGTTTGCAAAGAAAAGGCAAAAACTAAACAAATCCACAAATTCTATTGTGAAACAGCGGAATGTCAACATAAACTCAGATACTGACACGCACACATTCACACAGATACACACAGGCACACACACAAAAAACTCTGCAGTGACTGTGTGTGTGTTTTTGTGTGTGTGTGTGCCTGTAGACCATTTCAGAGAGAGCGGTTAGCCAGGCCCACCATAAAAAATCTCCGGGGTTGTGGATGGCTGGTGAATAATGTAGCACTGTTGGCTTGGTGGCGGCCTCAAGCCTAAGTGTGTGAGAGAGCAAATGGACATAATGGAGAGGAGCGAGCAGAAGAGTGAGAAAATGAGAGAGAGAGAATGAGAGAGAGAATGAGAGGATGGACATAATGGAGAGGAGCGAGCAGAGGAGAGAGAGAAAAGAGGAAGAGGGAGAAGAGAGAGGGAGTGTGAGGCTGCGGTTC
>CM059282.1:15364480-15376980 GCA_030347295.1 Setipinna tenuifilis
ATCTCTGTTAAGATAACGAGGCGTCGAGCAGGGCCTGGCCACGCAGGATCCTGACCACACGCTCCTTAGGGATGGATGGACCAAGAGAGAGAGGGAGGGAGAGAGAGGGAGAGGGAGACTTGGAGTGCCGTATGGAGGAAATAGCCCCATCATGAAGTCATCCCTGGGATCAAGTTTTCCATATGATTTTTTTTTCTTCTTCCTACCCCCCTTTTTTTGGGGTGTATGACTATGTATGTGTCTAAGTATTTGCACGTGTGTCTCTGTGTGAGTATTTGCACGCGTGTGTGTTTATACTGAGGCAGCCTTCGGCACCCTTTCCTCTGTACACATGCATGCCATTGTGTTGTTGCTGTCCTGTGGGATGTCGTTGCAAATGTATACATCTGCAACAGAAGGCTAATGCCTGGGCACTATTTGCCTTGCAAATAATGGCTAACGTTTTCCTCTGCTGAGCTATGTGAAGCATGTGTTTGTGGTGAGCCAATGTGGACAGGTGTGTGTGTGCGTGTGCGTGTGTGTATGTATGTGTATGTAATCTATGTATGCATCTGGGTTCCTCCATAATCAGGTGGTTTTGTTGACCAGTGATTAAGAATAGCCTACTATTTTGCTGCACATCTGTGGTTTGGACAGTATGTTCAGTATGTTCATGTTTTAGGCAAGCCTCTGGTATACATGAGCAGCATTTGGTACATAAACTTGTTTTTTCAATTTTTGGTTGGTTGAAATGTTAGATTTGTTAAATATGCCTGAGTGTGAGGGTGCTGTGACGCAGTGCGTAGAGAGCATGCGTACCATGAATGGGCAAGTGGATACTCAGGTTTGAATCCGGCCTGGGTCAGATCTCTCTCCCACTCACTTCCTGTCCTGCTCTTCACTGTTGTATCTCAATAAATAGCCCAAGAAAAATAAATAAATAAATATGCCTGAGTGCTTGAGCAGCCTAATGCAGCCCCTGCTCAGCAGTCAGTTGGACACTCGAGTGTCTTTCCCGGGTGACTCAGCCAGAGGAAGCCGTCCAGGAGACGGTAAGACGACCGAACGAACAGGGACACAGAGGGAGGGGGCGGGGGGCCGATCCTCCCCCCTCTGTCCTCGCCTCCACGCCACGACTCACATTTTTGGAAGGTCACTGCTGTAAAAAAAAAAAAGAAGAAGAAGAAGGAAAAAAATGCCTTAGTTGGTGGGCCCAGCTAGACACATCCCCTTGAAGAGTTCATCTTGCTTGTATGCACTTGTGCTTTTCCTTACCTTCTAAGAAATCATTAGCTATCTGAAAAAAAAAATGAAAACATTTTTTATCTTTGGTAAAAAGAATTCCCTAATGAGGTATGTGGTGTGTGAGGAATGATGGCTTTAGCGAGGCAGAGGTGCAAAGCCTCCTTTTAGACCACATTTGAACAGGACTTAAAAAATAAAGATTCTTGGAAGACCATGTACGTGTGTGGCCTAGATCCTGATTAGATTATCCCGTTTCTTGAGCCCTGCAAGTGTGTGTGTGTGTCTGTGTATGGGTGTCTGTGTATGGGTGTCTGTGTGTGTGTGTCTGTGTGTGTGTCTGTGTATGGGTGTTGTGTGAAAAAGTGGTAAGTTTAGCCACCAAGAAATCGCCACAAATCATCACAATAAAAGACCTTTGGTCTTCTCTCATGTTTGCATGCAAAAATCTACTTGTGTGAGACTGTTTCTGTGTGACTGTGTTTTTCTGTGTGAATGTGTGTGACTGAGTAAGACTATGTTACTGTGTGTGTGTGTGTGTGTTGAAGTGAGTAAGCTTGTGTGTGTGTGTGTGTGTGTGTGTGTGTGTGTGTGTGTGTGTGTGTGTGTGTGTGTGTGTGTGTGTGTGTGTGTGTCTACATGTGACTCTTTGTGTTTCTGCCAGCTGCCACACATTCCTCGCCGTCTCCCCAACCTCCACCCCCCCCCCCCACCCCCCGTCCTTTCGTTTCCTCTTAACGGTCAGCGACCTCTTGACCTCTCTAGCCCAAGGACACCAGTCCACAATGCGGCTACTGTTGCCCAGTCCAGGGAAGAGACGCTGAGTGCGGTCCGCTCAATGCCCCCCTCTCATGGCTGACATTCCACTGAGGACGCCACGTCACACCAGTACACTGTCCGGTTCGGATCATCTGTTAAAGATTGGCTCGGTTTCTGTAATTTAGGATACTTCTCACACTTTCACACACACACACACACACACACACACACACTCTCTCATTCCCTCCTTCCTTCACAGCCATCCTCTGTTGAAAAAAATGCAGCCATGAAGATTCTAAATGGATTCCTCCGTAAAAATGTAATGTTTTTTTTCTCTCCGCTGTGTGCCGTCAATGAAATACCGAAATACCATGCCTGAGCCAGGCCATGATTGGGCCATTCAGGCCGACATGGGCACAGTGTGACGAGCAGAGGAATGGCAGCCTCACCCTCTGGGTTGATGCCTCGTTTCTCCCACTACAGCAGGCTATTGGTTTGCCCACACACACACACACACACACACACACGCACACACACACACCCACACCCCCCCGCCCCCCACTTTGCTTGAAAAGACCAATAATAACCCCCCACCCACTGACACGACCCACTCCTTAGTTCTCTCAGTGGTTTGTACCACTAAAGCAGGGCTATTGGTTTGCGGGGTATTGCCCCCCCCCCCCCCCCGGCTCCCCCCCACGCGCTCCCCACTTAGCTTGAAAAGACCAATAATGATCTCTACTCACTGACACGGCCCACTCCTTGTTCTCCTTGCTGCTCTCAGTGGTTGGGCTCCAGGGAGAAACGTCTGGCAGAGATTTGGCTCTATTGTTTTCGAACATTTGGCTATTAAAGAAAAAGGGGGTCATGGACGCACAAATGACAGCAGCTGTTTAGTGGTGAGGTCTGTCACGTTTGTGTTTATCAATAAAGGCTGGTTGCATATAGGCAGAATAACTGATAAACAACCCCCTCACTCAGTGACACATACTCTCTCTCTCTCTCACACACACACACACACACACACACACACACACACACACACACACACACACACACACACACCACCCCCCTCAATCATCCATCCAGAGATTTTATGAGGTCATCAGCATCCATCACCAACATGTTGGAGTCTGACTACCCTCTCCTGATGCTGGCATATCTCTCTCTATCTCTCTCTTTCTCTCCATCTCCCTCTCAGTCTCTATCTCCATCTCTATCTCTTTCTATCCATCTCTATCTCTTTCTTTCCATCTCCAACTTTTATTTCTCCATCTCCCTCTCAGTCTCTATCTCCATCTCCCAGCTCTGCCGATGGTTGCTAAGCAACGGCCATGACTAGTCAGCTGCCTTAGCAGGCCATAGGCATGGTCAGTGTAAGCCTGAGCAGGCGTGTGTGTGTGTGTGTGTGTGTGTGTGTGTGTGTGTGTCACTGTGGTGTGTGTCACTGTAAGTCCTTGTTAATCTCGCCTGAGAGCTCACATGACCTGCTTTTCAGAGAAGGCGTGCACGCACACATATATGCCCTCCCCACAGACACACACACACACACACACACACACACACACACACACACACAATCCGTCTTCCAGGCCAGAGCTCCCAGTGGAACTGCCTGCTGCAGTGTCGGGCTAAACACAGCTTTGCAAAGCGCCACACTGCAGCGAGATCCTCCAGCAGCCCCTGACTACTTAAGGGCCAGATGTAGCATGTTTTTATTCTCCCCAGAGAGCCACTCCCTTTTTTAGCTCATTTGCGATAAGCAGAAAAACAAACCTGCTGTGGAGTGGTTGACTGGACATTTTTATATGTTATATGCCCTCTCGGTTGTCTTATTTTTGGCTGGTGGGGTTTCCCTGTACGTGGATGAGGCAGAGGCAAAGGCAGGGGCAGCTCTTGGTGGCTGGGTGGCTTGCTGAAAGGGGTCTGTCTCTGGGCGGCCATTTTGAATTGTGTCGCAGAGACTGGCAGCACTATGCTGGTCCTCAGGGCCCTTCTCTCTCTTCTCTCTGCCAGACCACAGTCGTATGTCCCACTGCCCTGAGCGAGATCTCTTCCTCTTTTCCACTTCTCCTGTCTGCCCTTCTTTCTCCTCTTTTCCTCTCTTCTCCTTTCTCCTCCTCTTATTTGTCTTCTCCACTCCTCCTTGCTCTCCTCTCCCTTTTCCTTCTCTCCCCTCCGCCTCTTCTCTCTGCCCTTCTTTCTCTTTTTTCCTCCTCACCTTTCTCCTCCTCTTCTCTCTCCTCTTCTCCACTCTTCCCTTGCTCTGCTGTCACTTTACCTTCTCTCCCCTCCGTCTCTCCTCTCCTCTCCTCTCCTCTCCTCTCCTCTTCTCTGCCCTCCTTATTAGTACTCGACTATTGTATAACTGGTGCTAGTCTCTCTTGAACACAACATCTCTGTTTACACTGTGTAGCACATTTATTTACGTAGCACATTCATTTGTATCTGTCGCATCTGTGGCACTAAATGCATATTGTGTTAGCATCTGTGCATATATTTTTTTATCATCTGTGCAGATGCACATGAACATATGGAATAATTAGTCTGAAGCCACCTCAGGGAAATTGACTAAACACGCATTAGAAAAATACCCTTATAGCGAATCCTGTTCCTTCACCATGACTGCATATGTCTTCATTGCATGCAATCCACAGAATTCTATTAAATGTTTTTTTTTTTGTGTGTGTTTTTTTTTTTTACCTCTTCAGATGGTCCATGGAACTTTGCATTCAGTGTCAAGTTCTACCCTCCAGACCCTTCTCAGCTCACAGAAGACATTACAAGGTATGACAGCAGTAGGCTACCTGACTTACCTGTGCAGACAGGTGTTGCTTTGACCAGATATAGCTGCAGGTCATTAGGACGGGTACAGGCATGACAGCTGGTACACACACACACACACACACACACACACACACGTAGGAAAAGGGAAATGCCATCCTACACACACACACACACACACACACACACACACACACACACACACACACACCCCACACACACACGCACACATACCATACATACTCACGTCATGGTCATTTCCATGAAAATTTAAATATGTTCGGGGAAGGACATGCCAATAAACTAATTAAATGACTTCAGTTATGCCCACAAAGACCTCAGTGTTTTAGGCTATGCAGGTGGTGTGGTTAATGGTTCTAGAGAGCCTAATAGTTTGTGTTAAGGGTGTTTCATTACACACACACACACACACACACATACACACACATACACAGTTTCACAAGATTTTGATTACCGCTGCAGTAGTGTAGCTGGGATGAATGCTGCTTTTGGTGTGACATTGGGTGGAAAACAAGACATAGGCTTTCCTTTGACTGTTGCAGTACTTGTTGGAAGAAGGAATTTTTGTCAGGTGGTGATGTAGTTAGTACAGTATTTCACATATAAAATACCTTCTCACTTTAAAATGCTCCAAAAATGTATGTGATTCCTTGATATAAATGCTCCTGTGTGTCTGTGTCTGTATGATAACCTAAAATAGCCTGCCACAGCTATTCTCCCTTGGCCCATGGCTAGGAGACCACAAGAGACAGAGGTCAGCCTAGAGTGTGGACAGATCCTGTCAAGTAGGATTATTCAAATCAGGGGGTTATTTTGGGTTAGGTGCTTTTTGAGGTTTTTCTCCCCCCGTCCTTCCATCAAAGGCGGTTGCCAAAGGGCCTATCAATGCCACTTCTTGAATGCACTCACTGCCCACCTCTGCAGTGTATAGACTGTATACTGTAGAAAGGCGTTTGGACCATTAAAATGCATAGACTGGTGTGTGTGTGGGGTGGTATGTGTGGGTCTATGGCAAATGGATGTGGTTGAAAGGGCAGTCTGTTGTTGTGGAGGTTTACCCCAGTGACCTGAGGTGGCCATGCCCAGAAATGTGAGCCAAAGCTGAAGAGAGAGAGTGAGGAACGTCTGCTCTCCCTACCCTGGATCTGACTCATGCATGCGTTAGCAGAGAATCACTCACCACAATGCAAAGTGCCACGTGTTTTTTTTTCAGCAAACGGACCACACGTACACGCACACACATGCGCACACACACACACACTCTTGCGGTTATCTGGGAGGGAAGGTCACTCGTGTACCCTTCACAGAAGCATACACACAGACCTGCGCACCTTTTCTGACATCTGTGACACGCTGGTTAAACACTTTGATTTTGAAGGTCACACACATCTGTGCACACACACACATTTCACATGCGTGTCATGTTAGCAGCGTTTGAAGTGAGTGACGTTGGAAGTCTATTTCCAGCTTAGTTTGTCCAACCAAACCAATTTTTTTCCCCTCCCTTTGATCCCTCTTCTAGTATTTTCCCCTATCTAATTTGCCTGCTTCTACTCTGTTTCCTCCATCTCATTTGCCTGCCTCTACCTTCAACTTCCTCTATTTTATCTATTTTCATCTATTTCATCTATTTTACCTGCCTCTTAGCCTTGCCAAAGCTTGCCTATGCACCTCCACTCGATTATCATCCTCCCTACAGTGGTAGTAGTCTGGGTTTGCTTCCATTAACATAATTGTCTCAGGCAGCATCTTGCCAGCCAATCCGCAAACAGAGGGGGTGTTCATGAGCCTTCACTATGAAAACGTTTATCAATACAGCACAGCCAGACACTGTATGAAAGTGTATGAGAGGCTGGTTTACTGAGCTACCTCCCTCTACCTGCTTCTTTTCTCTTTTCCCTCCATTTTTATTTTCTTTCTCACTAGCCACAAACTTTGTCCTTTCACTCTGATTGCAAGAGATATTCCCCTCTACCCCCTCTCTCTAACATTCATTCATTTCCTGTTTCTGCCCCTTCTAACCCCTTTCATATCATCCTCCTGTCTTTTTTTTTTGTTCCAAGTATGCTAGGCCTTTGTTTTTTTGTGCTTTCCTGTACATTATGACAGTAGTTTGATAAGTTGCTGTTCCTTTCCTTCCTAGTCATGACATATCTGCCATCTACATTCACACAGAACAGACTTGTGGGCAATTTAAAAAAAAATGTTCAAGTTAGCTCAGTGAAACAACAATTTGTTTGTTTGTTGATGTATGTTTATTAAATAGCAAGTTTAGAGTTAGAGATAGTCAGTTTAGTTTGCTTAATAGAAGGTTATTAGTTTGAAACAAAAATTTGCTTTTGTGGGGGTGCTGTGGCGCAGTGCGTAGTGCCCATGGGGACCCAGGTTCGAATCCGGCCTGGGTCATTTCCCCATTCCCCACCCTACCCCATCGCTCTGACCCACTCACTTCCTGTCCTGCTCTTCACTGTCCTATCTCAATAAAGGCCAAAAAAGCCCAAGAAGAATATAATATATAAATATGCCTGAGTGCATGAGAAGCCTAATGTAGCCCCTGCTTTAGCAGTCAGTTGGACATTCGAGTGTCTTTCCCGGGTGACTCAGCCAGAGGAAGCCGTCCAGGAGACAGTAAGACGAACAAACGAACAAGGACACTGTCCTATGAAGGCAAAAAAAGTCCAAAAAATATACTTAAAAAAAAAAAAAAGAATTTTGTTTTGTTTCTTGTTGTAAATATTTGAAACATGCGTCTGTCTGTCTGTCCCCCTCATGGTCTCCTCAGGTACCTGCTGTGCCTGCAGCTGCGCCAGGACATCGCGCTGGGCCGCCTGCCGTGCTCCTTCGTGACGCACGCGCTCCTGGGCTCCTACACGCTGCAGGCCGAGCTGGGCGACTTCGACCCCGACGAGCACCGTGCCGACTACATCAGCAACTTCCAGTTCGCCCCCAACCAGACACGCGAGATGGAGGACAAGGTGGTGGAGCTGCACAAGTCACACAGGTACGCAGGAGGGTCCTTTAGATGGATGGATGGATGGATTGATGGATGGATGGATGCATAGATAGATGGATAGAAAGATGGATAGATAGATCCGCGAGATGGAGGACAAGGTGGTGGAGCTGCACAAGTCACACAGGTACGCAGGAGGGGCCTTTAGATGGATGGATGGATGGATGGATGGATTGATGGATGGATGGATGCATAGATAGATGGATAGAAAGATGGATAGATAGACCCGCGAGATGGAGGACAAGGTGGTGGAGCTGCACAAGTCGCACAGGTCAGCAGGAGGGTGCTTTAGGGTTCTGATTGGCTTAGAGGTGACAAGGGGAGGGGCTTGACAGTGCTTTGGGGGGGATCCAGTGCAGTGATTGGATGCAGATGGAGGAGAAGGTGGTGGAGCTGCACAAGTTGCACAGGTCAGGAGGGGGGTCCCATGGATGGATGGATGAATAGATGGATGAATGGATGGATGGATGGATGGATGGATAGATAAATGGATAGATAGATAGATGGATAGGTACTTTATTAATTTCAAGGGGAGATAAAAAAACAGGAAATTACAAAAGAGGAAGAGGACAGGGGGCTGGTGGAAAGAAACCAAAAAAATGCCAGTACAATGGGATTGGCTTGGAGGTGACAAAGGGAGTGGCTTGACTGCTTTTTTTGGGGGGGGTCCAGTGCAGTGATTGGATCCAGTGAGTGCGTTCACATGGACAAGTCGAAACCACTTGGAAGTGGTTTGGGATCGTACCAGCTTCATGTGAACGGGGATTGGTTTGGTTTGGAATTGGTTTTCGTTATCCAGTTGCGACGCCAGGCCTGGGCTGTTTCGAAACCACTTCGACTGCCATGTGAACGGGGATCGGATTGATTTTGGGTATTGCGCATGTATCAACGAAATAAAAAACGCAGTTTGTTCCTTCATACGGACTTTCTAACACAGCAGAATGCACAACACGTACGCGAATGCGTCAAACTCCTGGAACACCATGTTTGCATGCCGCCAGAAAGTTTGTTTATTGTCTTTATTTAGTAGGAACAGTGCAGAGCCCATAGAAGATGTGCCAGAGTATTACGTTTTTGTTTAGACCACCTTATTGTTTAAGTGGGTAATAATATCAGGTGAAAGGAGGAGACTATGTAAATACATTTGCACTGACTGACTTGTAAGATTTTCTTTAGCCACTGTTTTGCGATGTGGAATAACCGGAATGAGAGGTGAAAAGTTCAGTCTCCTCTACGTGTCGTCTGTATGTGTAGGCATATGTGTGCAGTGCTGTAGTCTGCTGTTGCGTATACGATAAGATACATCTTACCTACGTAGCAGCTTTGTTGTGGGCATATCTTTGGCATTTTTTGCCCAAACAACACGAAACTTGGTACTGCAGACACTGGTAACGTTATGATGACGCCGTCCAAATTTGAGATCAAGCGGATGAGTGGTTCAAGAGTTATGCGTGGAAGAGACGTTCCTTGTATTAAAAGATAATAATAGAAAGATAGAAGTTGACTACAGCGCCCCCACCTAGCGTAGCGGAAAGGGCCGGAACTCTCGCCGAATCCGCTTAGACGAACTGCATGTGAACAGGGACTTGGGGGACAGACCACCCGTTGTGAACCAATCCCAAACCAAACCAATCCCACCATGTGAACGCAGTGAGTGTTTGAAAAGGGAGGGGCTTTGTCATCGTGAGAGACAATCTGTGGTAATGTAAAGTTTATTGGGGGAAACTTTGTTATACACTTGGCAGAAAGAGAGTGATTAAGACAGGGTGTAGACAGACCAGATTTGGATAGCCAAAGAGGAGAACATGGCGGTTTATAGAGTATAAACAATGAGAGAGTGACCTCCATAGTTACCAGTTGGCGGGAAGAGGACTGTGATGTGTCCCTATATTAACACGGTAGAGATGGGGGCGGGCAGATGGGAGTCCTTCACAGAAAGGGTCACCGAGGCACCGGGGGGGGGGGGGTCTGTCTGTCTGTCTGTCTATCTCTCTCCATCATTCTCTTTTTCTGTCTGTGTATTCCTGTCTGTTCGTATGTCTACCCTCTTCTCTGTCTCTACTTCTCCATCTGTCTCTCCATCTCTATCCATCTTTCTATCTATCTATGAACTGTTCATCTTTATTAATGTGTTGCTTCTTGCACCTTTCCTCTACTATGTCCATTCTTTTTTGTCTTGTATTTATTTTTTTTATTGTCGTCTTCTCTCTGCAGAGGGATGACTCCAGCTCAAGCGGACGCTCAGTTCCTTGAAAACGCCAAGAAGCTGTCCATGTACGGCGTGGACCTGCACCACGCTAAGGTACGGTGACAGGGGTCCCCAGTGCCCACCAACACCCAACACCACACACACACACACACACACACACACACCACCCTACCTAAACTGGCCAGTTAATCAATGCAGGTGAACCCTAATGTGGCAGATAAATGAAGACAATGAGATAGTTGGAATAGTTAAAAGAAGCGTCATTAAGTTGTTTGTGTAGTGCACTGGTCTTTGATGTTTTGTAGTGCCTTGTTTGGTTTTTATTAGGCTTATAAATCCCCCTTTTTTATCTCGAGTCCTGTTCAAAGCATCCTTAAATGTTCATTTTATAACCTTTTTTCATCATGATGTACACAACAGGTGCGCAGGTTATTATCTCACACAACACAGAGTTTTTTTTCCAGGAAGTAGTAAGTTCTGCTCAGTGCCAAAACCAAGGGATGGTAAACACCCTTCCCGTGGTCTCAGCGATAGCACTTTTTCCTTCACGTTCCTCAGACTTGCTCAAACAAGAGCCGTTTTTTTCCCCCCCTTGATGTCAGAATCGTCTGTCAAGAGCGGTATGTGTCAGTAACATCCAGTGGCTGGAGGGCATCCATGCCAAAACACAAGCCCCCTGAACATATTAACATGGCTAGGGCCACAGGGCTGCATACCGCAGAGCTGTGCACAGACAAATGGAGTGGGAAGGATGGATTTGACATTTTGGATGCTGAAACACTTGCAGAGGAATACACAGAACACAGAGAGTAACATGTATGTGTGACGAGGAGATGAAACTTGATCAGAAGGGGCTGAAGAGTTCTGAGAACAACTGGCTCCAGCTGTGGGCTTGTGCTTATTCTGAGGGTGGGGAGGGGTGGGATTCTGGAGGGTGGGGGGTCTGTTGGTGATGTTCTGGAGGGTGGGGTGGAGGTGTGTGTGTGTGTGTGTGTGTGTGTGTGTGTGTGTGTGTGTGTTTGTGTGTGTCTGTGTGTGTGTGTTTGTGTGGGGGGTGATGATGCGACCCCAGGCGAGTCTGGATCAGAGGGGTTTGTAGGGTCTGCTGGGGGTCTGAACGAGGAGAAGGGGGCAGGAGGAGTGGAGTGGACTGGAGTGGGGGTGGGGGTGGGGTTGGGGGGGTGTCTGCTCAGACAGACCGCGGGAGGCTCCCGTTTCATGTTATGTGGCTCGCTGTCGGGGAAGAGCAAAGAGCAGAGCATTCTGGGAAGGGGTGAGATGGAGGTGGGGGGTCACGAAGGAAAAACACAAAAGAGCACGACTGAGGCTTTGGGGGGGAGTCAGGGGGCGGGGGGTGGGAGGTTTGGGGGGGTTGGGGGTGGGGGGGGGTGCAGCAGAACAGAACATGGCTGCCTCCATCAGCTGTGTAAACACGCATGGCTGTGCAGACTTCTGCGGGGCAGGCCAAAGGAATGGCTGGCATGGGAAATCATGCAGAGAATGTTCTCTTTCTCTCTCTCTCTTCTCTCCTCTTGTGTTTTTCTGTTCTCTCTCTCTTTTTCTCTGTCCTCTTTTTTGTCATTTTTCTCTCTCCCTCCTTCTGTGTTCCCTCCCCCGCTCCTCTCTCTCTCTGAAGTTCACAGCCATCTTCAGGCATGTCTTGGAATGAATGCTGTGGGGTTTGTCTTGGTATCCTTGCTCGGGGCTTCTCGGAACAGAAAATGAAAACTGAAAAACTGAAATTTACTGTCAAAAAATGACACAAGTGTGTTTGAGACAGCTTAACAGAATGGAAATAAAAGGAATTATTCTGCCCTAAATAATAAAGGGCATCTGACTGATTTGTGGGTTTTTTTATCGTCTCACTAAAGCAAGAGAAAAAGAAAGAGAGAGAAAAAGAGAGGTGGTGGGAAGGGTACACAGTAGCATATCAGACAGATCCCACTGACAGCTGCCATGCCCTGCCCTGTCCTCATGCTGAGCCCTGTGTTTGTGGACCAGTGGCTGACCCTGATGGTCCGATAGCCTATTTATGGAGCCCTGCATGGCCGTAATTAGCCACAGATGCTAAAGCCTGGTGCTGTGAGGCAGTCCACATCAGGGCACTACTGCTGTGCTATAGCTGCCCCCTAACTCATTTAATATCCATCCATCCATCTATCCACCTGTCCAGCAGTACGGACAAAATCAGGACATTGTTGAATTGGAAGTGGGCAGCGACAGCACAGCAGCAATCAATCGATCAATCCATCCATCCATCCACTTTTCCAGCCGTGTGGGTGGTACACTGCTGACGAGGGCCAGCAAGGTGACCCAGAGAGAGCCACTGACTGCTGAAAGAGCTCCTTGTGGTCACTCCCAGAGCCATTCCCCTTGTTTTCATGCTTCTCAGACGGTCAACAGTGCCCCCCTGAAAACACCCACACCCACACTCACACACACACACACACACACACACCCTCGCACGGCGCCTAATAGTCTCCCCGTGGCCGTCAT
>CM059282.1:15381980-15474480 GCA_030347295.1 Setipinna tenuifilis
CAAAGCTCCCTCAGTACAGGACCCATGCTGAACACAGACACGAAGAAATACCACTTGCACAAATAGATATGCAGACCAGATAAGCAGGCCTGTGCAAGCATAAAAAGATATGAAGCCCCACTGACATGTATATATATACACGACACATGCCCCTACATAGCCATACATATGCACACACATGCACATAAACGCACAACACAAGCAACCACAACCCATTTCAGAAACGAGCCTCTCTTTGTGTGTCAGAATCTGATACTGCAGAAATATGATGCGCGATGCAGAGGGGAGTTGTGGATTGAGGTGACATTGTCCAGATGTCGACGTGTCTGCGGGTGTGGGTGTGGGTGTGGGTGTGTGTAATAAGTGTGACCGTGCATGTGTGTGTGTGCACACGTGTGTGATAAGTGTGACCGTGTGTGTGTGTGTGTGTGTGTGTGTGAGTGGGCAGCTTGCACGCCCTATTGGGCTGCTGTTAGCGGAGGCACCGTCTCTCTGGGAGATTAAAGTTGGGGTCAAGGAGGACCCCACCCACACCCACACACACACACACTGAAAACCCCTCTACCCCTACCCCTACCCCTCCACCCCTACCCCTACCCCTCCCTTTTGTCTCCTGATAGTGTCTAGGCCCAAACACAGCTGTGGGGAGCGGGGAGCAGTGAGCGGTCCTGCAGGTCTGGGGAACAAGGGAGTCTTCTGTGTGTGTAGTGTGGCTATCCTCTGATCAGCTATGCTTTATGCCTCTATGCCTCTATGCCTCCGTCTTATGCCCATGCAGCAGACACACTGTTGGTCCATGTTTTGTCATACCAAGACCCAGTTCGTCAGGAGAGTCGCTGTTTATTTGGGGGGGGGGGGAGACGGAGACGGAGAGGGAGAGAGACAGAGAGGGGGAGACAGAGAGAGAGACGGGGAGAGAGAAAGGATCGCAGCCAAATAATTTCCCCCAGCACTTGGCTTGAGATGTTAATAGAAACCAGAGATCGCCGTCCACTCTCGTTTTTCCCTGCCCGCAGGTTTTCTTTGGACGCACCGCTTACCAAAACCCCCAAAGATCCCCCACTGCCCCCTTTTAGGCCTTTTTTTTTTTTTTTTTTTTTTTCATCCCCCTAACCCAAATCAACCCATTCACTCTGCTCACTCGTGCACAGTAAACTGTCCCTGCACCTTTCTTGGGGTGAAGTTGAGAAGTTCAGTGGCCCTCTCTTATCTGCCATAACTTTGCACTTCCAAGCCTCACGCCAAGACCTCAAGACCTTGCACTTGTACTTATACTTAGGGGTGTCAACTAACCAGGCTACCACCATCGTAGTACCTCCGCTCAATTTTGTATTTTACTACAGTACTCTGTCAGGCCGCTGTGAGCAATTTGTACAGTACTTTGCTTTTGATTAAAGTGTCTGCAAAGTCACAATAAGTATAACATAAGCACACCGAGTGAGGGGGTGTCACCTGGGTCTTGAGGCTGACGTGTGTGCGTCCATGTGTGCGTCCACGTGTGCGTGTGCACGTGTGGGCGTGCGTGCGCGCATGTGTGTGTGCATGTGTGCGCATGTGCCTCGAGGCTGACTTGTATGTGTGTTTGTCCGCCCTGCAGGCTGATGACCCCGGAGCAGCCCACCAAGGCCAAGTTCCTGACGCTGGGCTCCAAGTTCCGCTACAGTGGGCGCACCCAGGCCCAGACGAGGCAGGCCAGCTCGCTCATCGACCGGCCCGCGCCCTACTTCGAGCGCACCTCCAGCAAGCGCATCTCCCGGAGCCTGGACGGAGGTGAGGGAGCTGGTTATGTGTGTGTGTGTTTGTGTGTGTGCGCGTGCGTGTGTGTGCGCGTGCGTGTGTGTGCGTGTGTGTGTGTGTGTGTGTGTACATTTGTGTCAGACTTGTTGCCCTGTCAGACCAAGTGTACAGTTGAAACACAAAGAAGCGTTTTTTTAAGATAATTTCCTAAATGGAAAGCTTCTGTCCTGCTTAAAGAAGAAAGGAGAGTTTTTCTCTTTTATTGTTCCAAAAGTGCATTACAAAACAGTTTTTATTAGAATTGCCAGAGGAGAGCTAGTGTGTGTGTGTGTGTGTGTGTGTGTGTGTGTTTGTGTGTGTATTATTGTGTGCATGAATTGATGGAGATGTAGCCCCAGTTTGATCCTTGTGGGGGAGTACCCTTGCTGATCCCAGCCCCACGCTCCAGCCCCCTTGCTTGGCCTATCTATAAAAAGTTGTGTGTGTGCGCTTGCGCTTGTGTGTGTGTGTGTGTGTGTTCTGCGCTAACCCGAGATTGCTCTCAGCCCCCTTGCTTGGCCCATCTCTGAGAAGTTGTGGGTGTGTGTGTGTGCGTGCGTGTGTGTGGGAGCGCTTGCTTGTGTGTGTGTGTGTGTGTGTGTGCGTGCACGCTTGTGTGTGTGTGTGTGTGTGTGTGTGTGTGTGTGTGTGTGTGTGTGTGTGTGCGCGCGCACACTTTGTGTGTGTGTTCTGCGCTAACCCAAGTTTGCTCTCAGCCCCCCTGCCTGGCCCATGTCTGAGGAGCTGTGGGTGCTCTCTGGCAGACCCAGTATCAGACAGACCGCGGGGTTCGACAAGCTTCCAGCAGCTATCTCTCATCACACACACGAATCAAAGCCCCTCTCACAAGGCTGGGCCACTGAAACAAGCGGCACAATACTAGACAAGAAACCGAGCGGAGGGAGGGAGGGAGGGAGGGATGGAGGGAGGGAGGGAGGGAGGGAGAGTGAGACAAAGACTGAGCGAAAGAGTACAGGCACAACAGAGATGGTTTGCTCCTACCAAGATCAGAGAGGGAGCTACAAACAGCCTTATCCACTGTGAAAGAAGAAGAAGAAGAAGAAGGAGAAGAAGAAGGGGGGGGGGGGGGGGGGTTGCTTTCCGTCTTACATGAATCGGCTTGTCTGAGCTGCGCTGAAAGGCTTTTCGGAGCGTTTAATTTACAGCCTCTAACTCTCTCATAGAAGCCCTGCAATGTTGGTGTTCCTATTTATCACAGAGCCGAAGTGTGTGTGTGTGTGTGTGTGTGTGTGTGTCTGTGCATTGGAGTAGTCAAATCAGTCAAAGTCAAATGTCAGTCAAATTCACACACAAACAACATGTAGACAGCAATGTACTGAACTTGTACATTTGTATAAAAGACAGATGGGTAATACATAGGAGAGGTTGCACACTGTAAAAAAAAACAGGTTCATTGGATCCTTCTAGAAGCAGGAACAGTTGACAAAAGAGCAGTGATGAAACACTGGCACGACTGATAAGGATGGATCTGTTATCAGATCTGAGTGTCCCTCCATGCAGTGAAAACTATAAATAGTGGATGAGCTCAGACCGGCCCAGACACAAGCATTACTGCAGACCAATGTGGGACAGGACTCTGCTTATTTTTGAAGTTCATGTCATGGTGTCGTGTGTATCACGTAAACCAGGCCAAAGCTGATGTTTTACTTGTTATCCACCACGATGACTGTCTGGTCAACTTCCTTAAGTAGTCTGCATCAACACACACATACACACACACACACACACACACACACACACACACACACACACACACACACACAGGTGTCTGCTTTAGTTTCTCCGTGAGTGTAAGGGGGGCGCCGTGGAAGCAGACCACACTGTCGCCCATCTATCTTGGGTCCTCTATTACGCTGGTGCCCTGCTTAGTGTCAGCGTCAAGCTGCTGGGCCCCTACATCCCATCCCATCCCATCCCTGCTTCCTGTCATGGCCGCTCCACACAGGAAGTGACTGCGACATCTGTTTCCTGTCACGCTGGGCACTCAGGGGATGGCTCTGATTGGGGGGGTCTCTTCCGGGAACCAATGAAAGGAGCAGCATGGTCATGGGTGGATATGTGTGCTCGGTGCAGGGGGAGAAAAGGTGATGAGGGCAAGAACCCCCCCCCTCCTCTTTTTCCCTCTCTCTCTCTCTCTCTCTTCTCTGTCACTCACACACTGTCTCTCCCTCTCTCCCTCTCTCCTTCTCTCTCTTCCCTCTCCCTCCCTCTCTCTCCCTCCCTCTCTCTCCCTCTCCCTCCCTCTCTCTCCCTCCCTCCCTCTCCCTCCCTCCCTCCCTCTCTCTCCCTCTGTCTCTCTCCCTCTCTCTCCCTCTCTCCCCCTCTCTCCCTCTCTCTCTCTCTCTCCCTCTCTGCTCTCTCTTTCTCTGCCCCCTTCCCCTGTGAACTCAGAATGATGTGTTGCTGTAGCATGCAGCACAGCTAAGACATTTCCTGGTGGAAACTGTTTTCTTCCCACCACTGAAGTTGACACACTTTGCGATGGCATGTTGTTTTAGATGATTCCCTGCTGGAAATGACATAAGACCCAAGTGTGATGTAATGAAACCCTCGAACTTTTGATACTATGCTTCGAACTGAAGCATTTTGCCTTACAGTGTGAGAGCTGAAGATTACCAGCTGAATAACTTTCCCACCACCATCTCACCACCAGCAACATGTTGCATCAAATTTTCCCACTCTTTTTTCCCGCCAACAGCACTCTGTCACCCTGAACAACAGGGCTATGGATTGATTCCCACCAAAGTTTAAGAACATAGAAGTAGCACAACCAACCACTTAAACTTTTTTGCCTGGTCCTTAAACAGTGGTGAGGACTCACCTTAGTAAAATATATCGATGTGGAGGAAAAAAACAACTGCATATTTCTGCACCATCATCAACCCTCAGATATTTACGGTACGGAGCACTGGACGGCCATAAGTTGAGAACGGGCGACAGATGCCCTCTCTCACACACACCACACACACACACCACACACACACACACACACCACACACACACACACACACCACACACACACACACACACACACACACACACACACCACACACACCACACACACCACACACACCACACACACACAGGCATCAGCAGTGCTCCAAGAGCAGGCAGATGTGAGTTATGGCCACGCTTAGCCCTGGGGTCAGGACCTCGTCCATTAGAATGGATTGGCGATCGATAGGTCAGCTCTCTATTCATTGTACAATCAGCCATTACAGGCTGCTCTTACTATATCTTTGCCTGGCTGAACCCTTAATGCGATTGGCCTCCAAAGAGCATGCTGATGAGGTGGGTAGCGTTAAGGGTCGGTTCAGCTTTGCTGTTTGGCTGCAGTGTTAAGGATGTATATCTTTGGAGGGAGTATCGCATTAAAATCAGGTTGAAAGCCCTCAGAACAGCAAAGCCAATGGTGTTGAAAGTGCCAAAGAGAAATCTTAACATGGAAATTTTAACATGGAGACTTTGATCAGACAGTGATGTACTGAACTGCTTATTGCAGTAGAGCCAGCTCACTGTGTACTGTGGTGGTGTCTGTTGGCTTTAACTTAGTTTACGAGGCCTGATTGCTTTTGAACCGTCTTTCTATATACTAGCTCGGGATGTGTTTAGGCGTGTGTGTGTGTGTGTGTGTGTGTGTCTGTGTCTGTGTGTGTGTGTGTGTGTGTGTGTGTGCGCGTGTGTGTGTGTAGCTGCAGAAAGGTCCACATCCATATGTGCACATGCTCACACATATACACACACACACACACACACACACACACACACACACACACACACACACACACACACACTGTCTCCCACAGGAAAGGTGGATGACTAGTGAGGGACGCAGTGGGTGGTAGAGTGCTATCGCTTTACACCCCAGGAGCCCACAGCCGGAGCGGGCCGCCCTCCAGCCTCATGCCCTCACCCCGCTCCCCTCCGCACTCACCCAGGCCCAGCCCTAAATCACCACGCTCCCATTTCCCCTCAGAACCCTCACAAATGGCAGCCATCTATCTATCTGTGTCTGTGTCTTGTCTGTGTGTGTGTGTGTGTGTGGCTTCTTGCTAAACTTCAGCCAAGCAGAGGCCAGTGTGTGTGTGTGGTTCACTGACAAGCATAGTGATGCTCCCATCTGTGTCTCCCATCTGTTGATTTGAAGTGTGTGTGTGTGTGTGTGTGTGTGTGTGTGTGTGTGTGTGTGTGTGTGTGTGTGATCTGCTCCCCTCTGGTGGTCAATAGAAGGCTCTGGTGCTGAGAGACCCAGTTTTTTAGTCCTGTGTCATCCCAGGCCCTGCATATCACTTTACCATATTAATGCATTACTCCCTCTGCAGCCTGCCAGCCTCTGAGACATGTCTAGGTCCACTTTTTAAAGAGAGAGAAAAGGCGATACTGGCCTTTGTAATAAATGTCTTTACTTTTTTCCCCTCTTTCGCTCTGTTTTTCTCTTTCTCCCTTTCTTGTTTTGTCTTTCTCCCTCTCACACTTTCTCTTGTTCTCTCTCTCTCTCTCTCTCTTTCCCCCTGTCTCTCTTCCTCTTGCACATTCTTTCTGTCTCTCTCTCTCTCTGTGTCCCCCCCCCCCCCTCTCTCTCAGCTCCAGTGATAAGTGTGATTGGTGATGGCGCTGAGAAGGAGAATGGCCGTGACCCCGCCCTGGAGCTCTCCTCCGACTCCAAGGTGAGAGAGACGTTCACAACCCCCCTTTCCTTTCTTTCTGTCTTCCTTTTTTTCTTTTCTTTTTGTTGTCTTCACCTGTCAATAATGTTATCTTCTCATGCCATTGTTTCAGTCTCTTCCCAAACTTTACAGTTTTGACAGGAAAATGTCAGGAGTAAGTTTTGTTCAAACTGTTGTTTACCCAAATTTTTGGTTTCTGGTTATTGTTTAATATTTCATGCTTTCTTTTGTTATTTTTTTGTTCAAATCTATATTATTTTAACCATTGACCATAACCAACTGTAAAATTGAAGTTGTACTTCTCTCCCCCTTTTCCCTCATTCCCAGTCATAAAATGTCTGCCCTGTACTGTACTGTACTGTATCTCTGGCCGATGGCAACCTTTTCATGAAGCGCTGTCTATTCTCCTCGCCCTCCTAACGGCCCCTGTTTGTGTGGAACGCCGGACTGAATCCAATTAGGAGACGGCCGGACAGGAATCTGGGATCTGGGAGCGGAGCGGGAACAGAGGATGTGACATTCCCTCCTCTGTTCTCCCCGCGCTCCCAGCCCTGCGCAGCGGAGAGAGCGAGACAGAGACGTCACACGTTGACATTTTGCTGGTTATGGGCAAATGAAAGAGTGTATTCATGTGTTCAGTGTCTGTCCACGACAATGTAGCCATGGAAGAGTGTTCCTGAGCATTATTGGCCAGTGTGTTATGTAACGTGGGAATGGGGATATAGGAAAGACTCATGGAGGGGTGGTGTTTTGGGAGAAGGGAGGGTGTTTTTTGGGGGGGGGGGGTGTCTTTGTAAAAAAAAAAAAAAGAACGGAGGAAGGGAATGACAGTACTGGTTTGTGGTGCTGGGCCAAGCCTGGGGTGCAGTGGTCGGGGCGTTAGATCATGCTGAGTAGAAACGGAGAGGGGGAATGACAGTGCTGGGTTGTGGAATGGATATATAGAAAAGGCTCATGGAGGGGTGGTGTTCGGGCGGGGGGTGTATTCTTCTTTCAAAAAAGGGGAGGGAGGGAATGACAGTGCTGGGGTGGTGGGGCGTTAGATCATGGCGAATAGAAACAAGGAGGGAGAATGAGAGTGCTGGGTTGTGGGGTCTGGGGCGAGGTTTAGACTGTACCGGACCAGACTGGACTACACTGGACCAGAGCCGGGTGTGTGTGTGTGTGTGTGTGTGTGTGTGTGTGTGTGTGTGTGTATATATGGGGTGGGGGGTGTAAGTGTGTGAGCATCGCAAGCAAGCTGAGAGGAGCTGTGGTGAGGGCGAGCAGCAGCAGTCCCAGTCCCAGCCAGCAGCTGCTTCCCCCCTAACAGGAAGGTCGGGCTCTGGGGTGTACGGATGTCACCGGGAGGACACGCTCCCACTGTCTGGACTGGACTGGACTGGACCCGCTCCTCCTGCTCCTCATGCTCCTCATGCTCCTCCTTAGCATGGGCAGGGGATGGGAAACACTGACCGGAAACGACCGCTAGAGAGAGGCGGGTGGAGGGGAGCATGGAGGAAATGCAAACGATGGAAGAAGAAATAGATGGGGGGGATGAGAAACATTGGATCGGAAAACAAAAAGAAAGAGGGGAGGAAAAAGAAAAAATGTATGAAGAGGTAGGGACAGTTAAAGAGTCTTGATGATGAGAGAAAGAATAGGGGGAGGGGGGGAGATGGAGGAAATGCAAAAGATGGAGGAAGAAATGGATGATAAATGGGGGCTGGGGGTGGTGGTTAGTAGGGCTCTTTGGCATGAGGAGGGGATGGGTAACATTTGGGTTGGGAAAACAAGGGGTGAAAGAGGAGAAGAAAAAGGTAGATTAATGAATGAAATATATGAAGAAATGGAGAACAATAAAGAGTCTTTACAATGACAAAAAGAATAATGAAGGCTAGACAAAAGCATTTTAGGAGGGCTCTTTGGCATGAGGGGAAGAAAAAGGTAGGGAAAAAGGTAGATTAATGACTGCGAGATAAGAAATATATGAAGAGATGGGGAAAGTTAAAGGGTCTTGACAATGAGAGAAAGAATGGTGATGAAAGCAAAACAGAAGCATTTTATTTCTGTTTCTATTTCTGTTAGTTTTGTTTCCGTTACAGTTACAAGCTCTCAGGGTTGTACTGTTACTGACTCCACACTGTTGTTGTTTCTGTTCAAGTCACCTCTCTGTGAAGATATACTAGTATATTATTCCTCCCTGTACAGTGATTTGCTAGCAATGTAGAGGGATGTTTGCTTAACCCTCCCCTACACCCCACACCCCACCCCCAACTCCTCTTCCCTCCTCTTACCCTCACTGTGGGACCCTTCCTGTGTCTCTGTCTGACCCCACCCCCCCCAACCCCACCCCACCCCACCCCACCACCCGACCCCCTCTTTCCCTGCCCCAATACCTCTGTCCCCTCTACGTTTTTCTCTCTTCTGCACTGCACTCCTGTCCTGCTTTTTGTCTCACTGACTAATGGTTTGTTTCTCTCTCCCTGTTTCTTTCTTTCCCTTGCGCACTCCTTCTCTCCCCTTTTTCTCTTCCTACGACTTTTTTTTTCACATCATGCATTGTTACTTTTTCACTGTTATTTTATGGTTCCGTTGGTCTTATTCTTCGCATATGGTCATTTGCACATTTTTTTTTTCCTGATCCTCACGGTCCTTCCTGCACGATTGTTTATATGCATTTCTTTTTTTTTTTTTTTTTTTTTTTTTTTTTTTGGAACTTTTTTTTCCTGGGTGGGATGGGATGGGTTGATGTCACCCCCCTGCCTCTGTGTGTGTGCCCACAGTCCCTCTTCATGTTCCCCTTCTCGCCCTCCTCCTCCACCCTCTCCTCCCTCCCCCCGACCCTGGACACCATATCTGAGCTGGACATCCTCTCTGACATCTCCGAGGACGACCACCTCTCCTGGACGGGCGGGGAGCAGCCTTACGGGGACCCCCCCCTTCACTCCACCAACTCTTCTTCAGACCAGTACCCCTCCATCCTTACCCCCTCCACCACCCCTTCCCCTCCTCCCGCTCTCCCCCCGACCCCGTCCCCCTCCCCCTCCCCCTCCCCGGACTGCGAGTGCTCAGATGGCGCCCCCTGTGACGGGGAGGCGCAACAGCCCCACCCCCACTCCCAGCCCCGCCCTCCCCGCTTCGGCTCCTCCCTATTGGCTGCCTGCAAGGGCCTGCGTCTGCCCTCGCTGCTGGACGAGGACGGCTACCTGTGCTTCCCCAGCCTGCCCGAGGAGTCCCTGGCGGCCGTGCTCCCCGCGGGGCTCCAGCGCCACCTGCCCCTCTCCTCCCCGTCCCTCGTGCCCTCCTTCCTGGTCATCTTCGCCGTGCTGCTCTCCGCCTCCCAGTCCCTGGCCTTCGCCCTGCTCCTGGCGCTGCCCCTGGCCCTGGCCCTGTGCTACCTGGAGGCGCGTGCCTCCTCCCGCCCACTCCTGCTGCCCCCCCCGGCCCAGGCACGGGCACGCGCACACCCACACGCGCTGTGCTACACCACCACCGAGCTCTCCGCCACACAGGAGGAGATGTGTGATCCCGCTGCTTAAAGAAAAAAATGAAAAAACAAACAAAACAACAACAAGCTTCTGCTTCACCATGTCCACGACCAACCACCCCCCCACCCCCCCCCCCCCTACTTTTTCTCCTATAAAAAAAAACAACTTCTTACACACCTCCTGTGGGTCACACCTGTCTGTGTGTGTATTACCTCCAGTTCTGCTGCCTCCCCGCCTCCCTGCTTCCTTCCCTGCTATCCTCTCTTCTGCTTCCTCAGTGTCCGCCGTGCTCCCAGTCACTCCCGCCCCCCCACGCACACCCCCCCTGCTCTCCCTCCTTCTCTCCTCTGCCCAGTTTTTCTGTGTATTTGTTAACTGTTAGCAATGCCCTGTTGAGCTTGTTCTTGGGGAGGAAAACTACCCATTTTGGTTTTTAGCAAAATCCCAACAAATCCAGTAGAGCTGTGGTAACATAAGTGGGTGATTTAGGTCCCTGCCTTGCCAATAGTTGCTTTTCCCCGCCCCGCACGAAATCTTTGTAAACCTCTTGTTTACCACTCAAGCCCTCTCTGTGACACTGATGTTGGAAACCTCTTATTTGCTCAACTTTCAACTGTAATTTGAATTCAAGTATTTCTTTGTGTAGCTCGATGAAGCTTTGTAAAAGATTTTCCTAGTAAGTCCTTTGTGCAAATCTCTTCTAGTGTGCAGATAAGCCACAAACAAATGACTTTGCCAATGGCTTTTAAATGAGCTTAATAACAGACACCAAATCCCTAAATTGTGAGGAAGTGTGCCATCTATTTCTAACCCAAGCACTCCTTTGTGATATAAAAGATGAACTTCTTCAGGTCCTTTTATGTACTGTAGTATAAAAATTTAAAGCGTTTTTAATATTTAACTGAGAAAAGGGAAATTGCCCATCATGTACACAGAAAAAAAACAAGCCAAAAAAAGAAAAACGATGAAAGCCAGTACCCTGCTTGATGCTCTGAGGAAAGCATGTGCATCTCCTCACAACCCCTTGCCCTTGTGCCTCGCTCTGATTGGCCAGCCTCAGAGCGGAGGTGGGGCTTTACCCCTTCATGACATCACACCATCCGAGTGTGTATGTTAACGCGTGCATGTGGGTTTGTGTGTGTGTGTGAGAGAGCAAGAGTGTGCAGTTTGGATTGGGTTGGGGGGGCGTAATCTGCCCCCCCCTCCTTCCTTACATCATCCATATCACCTTTTCTTACAACCCCCCCCCCCCTCCCCTCCTCACCCCCACCCTTTTTTAAATGCCTCTTCAACCGCCCCCGTCATGGCGTCCGCACAGGAGGAAGATGAGGAGGAGCCGCATGATGAAGATGCCGCCACAGCTGTGGCCGCCACCTCAAACCTGCCAGAGGTCTGTGAGGGTGCCCACAAGCCTACATATCCCAGCATACCTTGCAGCATTCACTTAAAACGTCTCTTAAGCAGAAAGTATACTTCTACGGACACGGCTTTGTGGAGATAATAATCGGACGTTTGCATCTGTGTAGTTGCGGTATAGTTCTGTGGTGTAATTTTCTTTGGACATACAGACAGAAGCTTCGCACATGCGCGCTATGCCCTGCAACTTTGTCTTAATAACGTCTTGACAAGAAGTTTAAGCTATTCTGCTTAAGCTTCATTGTAAAAGCTGTATTTAAGCGAGTTTTATGTAGCAGCTAAAACCATATTCTTTACCCTCTCCGTTTTTACATTGCTAGGTAACGTGGTTCGTTTTGATTGTGCACATTTAGGATTTATTTCACTTTTTACTTTAAAGCAGAAAGTGGACCAACTCATAAAATCTGTCCATCTCCTATTTAACGAGGCTAGTGGTTTTAAAATTTCGGTTTGTCTTATGGGTTTCCTACACTCACGTTTGTTGTATGAATTTGTCAGGGTTTACCTGCAAATTAGGTTTACACATGCGTGGTCAAGCAGACACTTTCCGTAGCACACAAATTTTCCGGGGTGCAGAAACATCTACACAACCGTATGACGAAATTCAATCCGACCACCACCCTCCGCAGACTGTTTCCGTAGAAGTATACCTTAGACTTTATATATATGTGTGTGTGTGTGTGTGTGTGTGTGTGTGTGTGTGTGTGTGTGTGTGTGTGTGTGTGTTGCTCTCTTGATGGGAGCTTGGCGTATATCCCTTCTAAACTAACCTATCCTCTCCCTACCTCCCCTACGCCCCCTCGATCCCCCCCCCACCCTGGCAGGAGGACGCAGATGAGTCGGAGGTCACCTTGAGAAAGGTTAACAACGAGTGTTGTCGTTTGTTTGTTTGTTAATTAGTGTTGTTCCATGGCTTTTTTGTGTCGGTTTTTTTTTTTTTTTTTCGTGGTCTTGTAGAGCCGAGGGTTCCCATGTCTTTGTCAGTGTGGATAATTTTTTTGTTTGTTTGGGAGGAATCAATTTTCTCCAAAAAATCTTTTGGAGTTAATTTGTGTGATGTGATGCATTGTTTGGGTTGATTTATTTTGCCTGTGTGGTGATGCCGCTTTCTTGTAATCATTTGTTTGTTTTCATGATCTGAAACAAGGGATGCAATGCACAGGTGACAGTGACAGAGACAGAATCATCCAATCAGCATTTGCATAACAAACCTCCTCACCGAATGCCAGCCAATGAAATGTGATCTTGTATCAAGGTTTATGGATAATTTGACAATGGCCATCCCATCTGCTCTCCGATCGACTCCAGTTCTATGGTGCTTGTGTCCCTGATTTCACTGATGCCTTTTTTTTTTCCTTTAGTAGTTGGGTCTGTTATCACCTGCTCATGTTTCATTTTCATTGCCCTTTATTTTCCTTTTTCTCATGTTTGCAAACATCTCTTGTCTTCCCCATCTTTCTTTCTTTTTTTCTTTCTTTTTGTTTCAAACTCCACAGAGCAAGTTGAGAGTGCAGGGGGAAAATATATATGTCAGACATAGCAATTTAATGTTGGAGGTTGGTATAAGCCGCGGCTAAAAAAAAGAAATCAACCTCTCGTTGACCCTCTCCTGGCTACTATCTTGGGCTGCCTGCCTCTCACTATCAGGCTCTGTGTGTGTGTGTGTGTGATTGCATGGCTCGGGGTGTGTTTTGGTTTGGTGTGTGTGTGTGCACTAAATATGCATGATCTGTATGTTGGATTGGGTGCATGTTTGCCAAGGTACAATATGACTTGTTGAGGGAAAGTGGCCATTATGTTTGGTGGTGGCCACCTTTCTTCATTCGTTCACCCAGCTCATTCGTTTGCTGAAAGCAGTTGTTGGGATGGGTGTGGACACGGCTGGATTATTATTTAAAAAAAAAAAAAAAAAAACATTTTGAATCCCTTTAACATCACTAATACCATTTTCCCTAACCAGACAGGGATTTTTCCGCTTTTGGTTGCCATGGTGATTTTAATTTACAATGTTACTCATGTTTGTTTTGTTTGTGTTATAACAAACTAAACTCTCACCCACATTTTGTTCTAATGTCAATGGGGAGTGAAAAGACATGAAGCTGTCAGTGTGCCTCATTAGAAACTCATGCAGTGGTCGTATATCATAACTCCATTACAGATGTCATGTACTCACAAAACTATTCTGCGTACAATAATTCTCAGCCAAACAGTCCATAAACATAGTGGCTGTTTACAGATTTACTTAATAATGATCCAGCTGGGTGGCTAATAATGTAACTACGATTTACAACCAGTTGCATCATGTCAAAACCAAAGCTTCATGTACATATAGATAATTTATATACATCATATAGGTCCATATTTCTCATGGCTCAGAACAAGAAACACTCATGTACGTTCTATAAACATATCGATAAATCATATACATCATATACAGGTCCGTGTTTTTAATGGCACTGAACCTAAGGCCTGGGTTGAGGTATTGTACTCTAGTGTGACGGGTGGCAGTCAGTCAGTGCTTTCTCCACCCCCTCAGACTGCTGTGCCAGGCCTCCCACTGCAACTTTACCAGAACAGCTTTCCCCAGCATTCTCACACATTTTCCCACATTCGCTTTGTAAAGCGCTGCTGCTGCTGCTACTACTGCTGCTGAGAACCAGAATCCACACCACCGCCCGAATCATGACCACCGCAAAAAAAGGGCTCTTTCCACTGACAGCTCCATGTCCTTGATGTGTGTTTGGTTGGGGAAGGTTGGGAGTTACTGCAGTACTGCAGCAAGCACTGTAAAGAGCTTACAAATCCCCTAAAGGCAAAATCCACCACATTTTCAACCTGCTGAGAGACAGTAGCACCCCTAACGCAGTTGTGTCTGGACCTGTAGCTCAGTTGGCGCATCATTTTTTTTTTTGTGTTTAATTCCCATGAGAGGATAGTGGCTGGTATATATATCTATCTATCTGTGCTGCAGGTGAAAATACTGTGGGATTGGTGAAATGTGAAATGTTCGCAGCAGTATAACACCACCCGGAGGTGACGGCACATATCCTGCCGAAAGCAAGGTGGTAGAGACTAGAGTAAGAGGACAAACTGCACTGACTTAACAGAGGAGCTCAGGGCAAGATGCAGTCTTTGTCCCAGTCTGCTTCTAGGTAGTTTTTTTGTTTTTGTTAACTACTATCCAAGATGTTTTTACACCTATGCAATTCTGTATAGGCATTTCAGATCATGCTGCACAATAAGACAAAGTGAAGAAAAAATGTTTTACTAAGGATCTTTTTCATTAGAAACCGCCCCAAAATATTTTGAATGAATATGAATATATTTTCATTTCAAGTACTTGTCTTTCAGCATTTTGAGAAATGGTTTTGGTGGACTTTCCCTTTAAGCCTTGTGCAGACAGCCTCACTTTATAGATGCCCTGGTGGTGCGAGGTAATTGAGGTGCAGTGTAACCTCAGGAATTGCCTAAAAGTGTCGAGTTAGACATAATTCCATGCAGGGAATAACGAACCAGTAATGAACGTTTTATTTGGAAAGAAACTCGTACATTGGCCTGTTTGGCACTACTGCCACCATTGCACCGTGACAAGGATATATCTTTACAGTAACGACATTGCAGTGCTTACAAGAAAAATTGAAATGACAGTCATCAAGCAGCTCTTTTTTGTAGAGTTGTTGTTGCTTGATTACTTAAGTTAGTAGTGCATCCAACAAAGCCAGACCTGTCGTTTAGATCTGGCCAGTGCTGTACACACAGACACACACACACACACACAAACATACCCCCATGAATATACACACACATATACACACACACAAACATAACCCCAAGTATATACACGCACACGCACGCACGCACACACACACACACACACACACAATGAAAGCTGGCTTTGGCACCAGGCTCCGGAGCCGATTGTGTTGAGGCGTTAATCAGCAGTGCTGTGCCTCCCCTGCCCTGCCCTGTGCTGTTGTCTCAGCAGAGGCTACGCAGCAGAGGCCCTCTGTGGGCTTTAATGGGATGCCAGGCCCATTAATAAGATTACATGGACGATGGGAATGTGCATGACCGATTGATTCGCCCTTTGCTACCACAGCGGGAAGCCTCTATTAATTGGCAAGGGCTATGGCACCACCTGCTGTGCTTGGGTGGAATTGTTTTCGCGTTTTCTTTTCTTTTTTTCTCCGTCCTCCACCACCAGGGCAGTTATTCTGGCATGGCTGCACATGAGCAGCCACCAAGCGGGGGGCTTGACTGTGTCTTTATATTTCATGTTGGTAATGGTAATGGGGGTGGTATGGGATTTACTGTCATGTGTTGCAAACTAATGCACTTATTGGTGTGTGTGTGTGTCCTTTCCCTTCCACTCCCCCCAACCTCCCTCCCTCTTAACTCCCAACCCCCCCATTCCCACCCACCCCCCTCCTCCCCACTCCCCACTCGCATCCTGGCTTCGGATGGGGCTTTTTCCTCTTTTTTTTTCTTTTTGTTTTTTGATTCTGCTGGGGCTTGCCGTAGGACCTGGATAAGACCCAGGAGGATGTTTTGAAACATCAGGCTAGCATTAGCGAGTTAAAGCGCAGCTTTATGGAGGCCACCCCAGAGCCAAGGCCCAGTCAGTGGGAAAAGCGGCTCACCGCCAGTCCCGCCACCAGCCTGCGCCTGCAGGCCCAAGGGGTACGTCCGCGTCCGCTGCGCCCGCTCGCTCTCCTCTCCTGTCTCTGACCTCTCCTCTCCTCTTTTCTCCTCTCCGCTCCTCTCCTCTCTCCGCTCCTCTTCGCTCCTCTCCACTCCTCTCCTCTCCTCTTCACTCTTCTTTGCTCCTTTCCTCTCCTCTCTTCTTCTCTCCTCTCCTCTTCTTTTCTCTCTTCGTCTCTCTGACCTCTGACCTCCACTTGTGCCCTCTGTGAACCCCCCTCAATCTGTGCTTGCAGGCCCAAGGGGTACGTCTGCTGTGCCCGCTCTTCTCCTCTCCTCTCCTCTCCTCTCCTCTCCTGTCCTCTCCTCTCCTCTCCTCTTTTTTCTCTTCTCTCTGACCTTCACTTGTGACCCCTATGAACCCCAGTCTTTCCCCAGTCTACCTACCTGCCTACCTGCCCTGTACTGCACTCGCTGCCCCCTGTGCCCTTATGCCCTTTTGCCCTCTTATGTCTTGGGTTCCTTTCGTCTTCCCTGCCTGTCCTGTTCCTCCCCACCTCCTCAGTTCTGTGCCCTTTGACCTGGGCCTTTTAAATACACAGGACTGTATTTTGATGCATGATGAAATTGTGCTTCGCGAGTCCGGCTATGTACAGAAGAGGCCCTGGAGACAAACATTAAAAAAATAAAGTGTAATATTTTGCTTTGTGCCAGAACATGGTCAGAAAATGTACAGAAATTTGCATAATGTTGAAGTTTCACCATAAAGTAAGATGCACTACCCTCAAAAAATATCAAGGAACAGACTGTTTCTGGCACAACAAAAATTTGAATTCTGATTAAGCATGGCCATTTTTTTTTTGTTAAAATTTTGCTCTTTATTTCCGTTTCCCTTTTTTTTTCACATTTCCACTCTGTGGCAGTTGGGATTTTGTGTTGTGGTTTGATGGGGGCATGAACAGGTTACATCTCATTAGAGATGGCACATACCAGCTGATGCCTTCCTCTGTTAGAGAAACTTGTGCCAGATGCCACAGCCGGCGTCACTGGAACAGCACAACTGTTTCAGTCTACCACCTGCTAATTGGATTTAAAGATTGTATTTTACCCATAATCCCAGCTGTCACATGGTTACCTAGCAATGGCCTCTCTGCGTTGGCCACAAAGCTATTCTTCCCTCTCGGCCAATGGCAGAGGCTGGGGCTGCACTCTGATCTCTCAGCCAATGGCAGAGGCTGCATTGTGATCACTGTAACTTTCCACGCATGCAAACACTGCTCCTTATGGTACTGTACTGAACTGTACTCTGCTTACTGCACTGCACTGTATCTGTGATTTTTAATGGGTCAGTTCTTTTCTGTGGTTCTCTGGCCATTGTTATGCCTTCCCTTCGCAATCTTTGTTTTATTTTATGTGCCATTTTTCTGTGCCTATGCTGTTAATGCACTTCTGTACTGTATATACTGGCTGTGTCTGCTATTCTTTGAGTCTTTTGATCTCACCAGTTTGGTTTCAAAGGTTACCACTCCATTTGCTTTTGTGGTGGTAGTGTTTTTCTATTTTTTTCCCTGAACTTTTGAGGCACTGTGCTATGTTGTTTGTTTTCCCTGTGTGTCACTGAATGTTTGTGTATGCTTCAAACTCAACACACTCTGCTCTGGCAACACACAGATTGTTTCACATGTTCATTTCCAGGTGTGGTGCTTGCCACAACTTTCTTCACCCACTCTTGCAGCTTCTGTGGTTCCTCCATCCAAATATGCTCTCACTATCAAGTCTTGTGTTCTAGTGGCTTTGTCTCAATGTGTGGTGTGATGTGCGGTGATGTTCGTTCATCTCTAACGGGCTTTCCTGAGACTCTCTAAACAGTGGAAGAGTGTTAGTGGCATGTTTGACAAACGCAGCCTTTTTTTTTTTTACACTATCCTACACCACTTTATTCCGGAATGCTCACACTTTGTGTTAGCCTTGCTTATGGTGTTATTTAGAGTAAAACCCTTTCTGAAGCACCCTAAACCTGCTAGTCTTGCTATAGGACTTTCTTTGTGTTTAATGTCACCATGTTGCAACTGTCATTGAATGCTTTCATAGTGCACTTATACTGTTTTCTCAACCAAGAACTCTCTTTTTCTTGTCTTTCTCTCTCTGTAGGTTTTGTCTTTTCAAGCAGTTAGTCTTTCCTCTGTCTGTCTCTGCTATTCACCTTGTAGTTTTTGAAATCTTTCTTTTTTTCCTCTGCCATTGTCTAACTTGTGTAGAGCTTAGAAGAGGAGCTTACCTCTCTCTTTATGAGTAAGGCCAGCTTTTCTCTGGGCCTGGTCGCTTCTTGTACTACTTCAGCCGGGACAGCAGAGGGCGCTGTAATCACTGTGCCCGTGGGCCAGCGCTTCGACGAGGTGCTTCCTTCAGTAGAGCCCCTCTTTGCTGTGTCCTTCCTGCCCAGCTTTCTTTTCTCTCCTCTCTCTCCGCGCGCTCTCTCTTTTTCTCGCACTCTATCTCTCTCTCTCTTTCTTTTTACCATGCAACAACTAACGGCCTCACTCACTTGCTGCTCTGTCTCTGCTCTGCCTCCATGTTCCATCTGTAAATAATGACTAAACATTCAAGTTTATGTCCAGTCTAGGACACCGTAGTTCTATGTAGACGTCTTGATGAAAATCAAAAAACAGTCTACAGTACACAAAAATGCAGGTGAAGACCTGTTTGAGGTTACTGCAACTTTCCCTGAATAAAATCGAATCCACAGGGAAATAAGTGGAATTACTATATTGCCTAGAGTGCTCAGTGATGAGCACATTTTTGTAGGTCACAATACAGAGAACAGTATGAAGGGTAACAGAATTAAATTTATATGTTTAAAATAACTACTTAAACAATGTTTTGAACCTGGAAACAAACATCGTGTCATTTAGCTGCTGTGGACCTATAGAGTGTGTTCTATTTTGGGCCCTCCCATTTAGTCTGTAAGTTGTGGACTATAGCTTAATGGGGACCAATAAGACTGGCCATAAACTTTGAGCCACACAAATATTTGGATCTGTATAACCATGCTCATTCCACTGCTCATGTTGGCTGCCTGTTTGCTTCTCTGCTGGCTGACCTGTAGCACTGATTGGTGTGTTCAAACACTGAGGCTTATGGGAAATAAAGGGGGGAGATGGGGACAGTGTGGGAGTCATGGAGGGCAATGTTATCCCCCCCCCCCCCCCCCCCTTTCTCCTCCTGTTAAGACTCAGTGGTTACACGTCCACAGTGGTTACAACATTACTGGCCCTAACGCCCCCCCAACCCCGACGCGCCTCCTACTTCTCCTTATTAACCCCCGACCAGCATCGTCCTCTCCCCTTGACCGCGGTTTCCATGGTTACCTTTTTATGTCCCACAGACACCTCCGCTGCGAATGGAGACCTTCCGCCCGGAGAGCAAAGACGTCACCAAGGTGGTCTCCAGCCTCCCGTCCTGTGACCCTAATCCTTCCATCCCCCTCAAAACATCACTCTCGCCTAACATGACATTTTTTTTCCATTTCAGTTATCATCTGCCATCCAGACAAAAAATCCATCCATGCCTCCTCCATCCATCTCTTATGCTCTCTCTCTCATTCTCTCTCATCCTCTCTCATCCTCTCATTCTCTCCACCACATGCAACCTGGAAAGAGTTGACCCCACGGTCATGCCTGCCATAATCCTTTTTTTCAATGATCACATTATCCATTTTCGTCTTGTCTTCATGTGGTTTTTTGCCTATAATTTTTGCGTTAATGTGTGCGTAAAAAAAAAGTTGTTCTTTTCTTGGTGGTTCTTGCTCCTTTGTTTTTTCTTGTGTTGTGTGGTTGTGTCATCTTTTATGTTCTTTTTTTTTTGTCTCTTTGTGTTTCTGTCCCCCCCCCCCCCCCCACACCCTCCGTCCGAACCCTGCCCTGCCGTCCTTCTCGACGACGTGTCCGATCCGGTGTGTCGGGTGTAGAGCGCGGACGACAAACAGAAACCGGAGGCTGTCGCTGTCGCCGTGGCGGCGAGTGCTGCTGCTGCTGTTGTCGCGCAGCCTGTGGTTGAGATAGAGGAGACGGTTATCGTCGAGGAGGTCAGGAAAACCCCCAAACCCGCAGCGGCGACCAACGGCTGCGGCGGCCCCGAGGGGCAGGAGTTCCCCGTGGAGGCGGTCAAGGCGGAGGAGAAGAAGCCGGTGGCCAAGGAGGTGGCGGTCATCTCTTCAGACAGCGAGAGCGAAGAGGAGGCCGAGTACCACCCGCAGGTCACCAGCGTCTCCGTGGAGCAGATCAAGGAGGAGCCTGAGGAGGAGGAGGAACAGGAAGAGGCGGAGCTTAGCCAGCAGGAGCAGCAACAAGAGGCGGAGCCACAGCCTGATGAACCAATCGCCGAAGCCGAACCCGAGCATACTCCCGCCCCTGCCACTGCTCAGCCAGTAGTGGTTGAAGACGGCACTCCCGACGCCAAAGAAGAAGCTCAGCCAGCGTTTGAAGCGGATGATGGCGGCATGGTGGGGGAAGAGGAGGTGTCGGTGACCCCGGAGGAGGCTACCAACGGCAACGGTTACTCGGCGATGGAGGCGCAAGGCCTGGGCGCGCTGGAGGAGGACGAGCAGGAGCCGCGGATGAACGGAGACGCATCTCACATGGAGACCGACCACCTCCCGCAGGTTATTTGTTGCTCTGAGGTAAATTTTTTGGCGGGGGGGTAGTTCTTTACCCAACACCACCCCCCCACCTCCCACTCCCCACTTCTGCTCGCTCGACATCCCTGTTATCCTGGAAGCTTCAAGCTAGCGCTGGGACATGCCGCCAAAACAAAAAAAAAAAAACCAAAACAAAACAAAATGCTCCTTTACCTCGCCAGTATTCCTACTCTTCCTCATCCTCATCCCTTCCTTAATCCTAGGTGTACACACACACACACACACACACACACACACACACACACACACACACACACACACACACACACACACCATTCTTCCACCAGTTGCAACCTTCCAGCCATGAGCCATGTCAAACCTGCTGCTCTTTCCACTTTTTCACGGCAGTGGGGAACACTGATTGGGTGTCTTTTTTAGGTGGGAGGTGCTTAATGCTTTTTTTTTTTTTTCCTCAAAGAAGCTTGAAATAGGCTTACATATGGCTACTGCTACTGCTCTGGTCTTTTTGTAGGACATTTTCTTCACTGAGATTTTATAGCTGAACCTCTACACGAAGTTAAAAATAAAGCGCTAAGATTAAATAGAGGAAGAATTCTACTACTACTACTACTACTACTATGTCTGCTACTGCTACTGCTGCTGTTGCCGTGGTTTCTGGCTACATCTCTCCAAAGTCAACACAGCGCTGCAGTTTGGTCCAATCAAGGCTGAGCCTGTTGCTCATCACACCATTATGCCCTTCAGCCGACCTTCCTGCTCTAGCCTCTACAACAAGCCCTTATCCAAATATCAGCATCCTCCTCCTCATCTCATCTTTTCATCACATTTCCATCGGTGCTTTTTTGGCCTTTCATTTCTTTTTCATATTTTCCTCCCTTTTTTTTATCACTGTGCGCTGGTGTATCCTCTGCTCATGCATACATACACACATTATAATGCACATACATACATCAACATGCACTCTGGTGGTTACTCATTCAGAGTACAATGTGTGTGTTGTGCTATGACACCTTTCCCTGTTCCCTGTTTTCCCACACTGGCTTCATTTGGGCATTAGGTGTTGCATGGAGATGAAAACTGCATGTTTGTGTGTCTGTGTGTGTTCGATGTTTTCAGCTTGTGGCACTGTGGTGATAAGTCTTTGTGGGTTTGTACGTGTCTGTGGTAGCCGGATATGCAGTTATCCGCAAAGTTTTTGGGGACACTCCTAGCTCACTGACTTTTTTCTTGGTGAATTCTGTCTCTATAGCTTCTATATGATAAAGTCCCCAATTACTTTCTCACCCACTGCTATGCATGTACTGTGCTGTTCTGTTCTGTTCTGTTCTGTTTGGTGCTTGGTGACGGCTGTAAAGATGAAGGGGAAAAGAAACAAACCATAAAGCTTTTTGTTTTGCATAAATGCTTTTAAGTGCTTAGGACGCAAAAGCTTTGTTTATTTCTTTTATATCTTTTTCTTTATAGCTTAATAGCATTTTGCATGTGTGTGATTGCATGTACACAGTGGTGTTAAGACCCTTTCCTGGTAGCTCAGTGTTTTGTTTGCTTGCTCCATTTTGTTGTGTGTGTATGGGCATGTGTGTGTGTGTGTATGTGTTTGCGTGTATGTATTTGCATGTTTTTGTTCGTTAATTTGATATGAAGCTGCGCATGGCATGAGCGTCGCCCTGTGGCTGCATAGAATGGTCCCCTGTGTGGCTCCATGTGTGTGGCTCTGACAGTTCGCCCAGTCTCTCCATCCTGCAGCGTGTGCGTGTGTGTGTGTGTGTGTTTGCGCCTGTGTGTGTGTGTGATCACCATGACCATGACACCCTCTCCCTGTGTCCCTGCTCAGCCCCCCGTGGTGAAGACTGAAATGGTCACCATCTCGGACACGTTCGCGGCCCAGAAGACGGAGATCGCCACCAAGGAGGTGCCCATCGTCCACACGGAGACCAAGACCATCACGTACGAGGCAGCACAGGTGCAGTACAGTCCAGCTCTGATCCAAGATTTCTCACTTTTTTATTTTTATTTTTGTTACTCCTATTCCTTTTTTAGTACAAGCATTCTCAAGATGGTGCCATGTTATTGTTTAACTATAAAATAATTATAAAAACACTATTTTACGATGTCAGTTTTACAGTGTATCCACATAATTAGCTACAGTGGTACCTGAGTACATGTAGGTATTTTTAAATACGCTATGGAAGTACAACACTAGTGTTGATGCACATGATATTACATTCCACTACCTAATAAGGACCACCATAACACCAACTCTGTAAAATAAAGTGTGCTAAATCCATATTTTACGAGTTTTTTTCGAGTTGGCTGGTTTCTCCACCGCTGTCTTTTGCTGGTTCACACAGTGCACCCCTAAAGAACTAAAGGCTTTCAGACAGCCCTTCCCTGCCCAGAGTGGAGGGGTCTGCGTTTGAAAGGCTGCTGAGCAGCAGGCCTGAGAGACTGAGTTTAACCCTGCTAATCAGGCCCTCTGAGCTCAGGCCAGCAGTGCAAGGCAAAGGCTTCATTCTGCTGTGATCCCCCCCCACCCGCACACACCAGTCCAGATGCCAATCCTGGAGCCCCCCAAAGTTCCTGCACTGACAAAACGCTGTGGACTAATTAGTGGACCTCTTGTCTTTATGCTCTTTCTGTGTGTGTGTGTGTGTGTCTATGTGTGTGTGTGCCCCAGTTGGATGGCAGTGGAGAAGGGGAGCCTGGTGTTCTGATGACGGCTCAGACTATCACCTCGGAGTCGTTGTGCACAACCACCACCACACACATCACCAAGGTAACCATGCACGACACCTGAATGACCACACACATCACCAAGGTAACCATGCACCACAACCCCAAACACACATATATTACCAAGGTAACCACGCATCTCAACCCCAACCATACATATTACCAAGGTAACCACGCATCTCAACCCCAAACACATACATCACTAAAGTAACCACGCATCACAATCACCACCACACACATTACCAAGGTAACCATTCATGACACATTAATCACCACACACATCACCAAGGTAACCATGCACCACAACCCCAACCATACATATCACCAAGGTAACCACGCATCTCCACTACCACCACACATATCACTAAGGTAACCACGCATCACAACCACCACCACACACACACACAACACTAAGGTAACCATGCATGACACCTTCAAGATCCACACATATCACCAACGTAACCATGTATGACACATTTATGACTGACACACATCACCAGGGTGAACACATATCATACTCATGACCCTCATGTTCTCTCTGTCAGTATCTGACCTCTAAATAGCATTTTCTCCTTGTGGAATGCAGTATAAATCTTAGGGAAAAAAATGTAAATCTTAAGACCCACCAGCATCGCAGGTTTCTCTAGTTCAGAGTTTTGGCTTTTCCCAGTGTCTCAGGTGTTGATACAAGTTGAAGACAAAAAGCCTAATTATGCAAGAATGCAAATGCAAATTTGTAGTCACAGAGAGACCGACAGAGAGACTGACTGTTTATGCATGCCTGGCAGTCTCGAGTCTCAGAGCCGTGATGTGGTGCAGCTTTATGTTAGAGATGCAAACCAGGTGCCTGCAAACCAGAGTGTTTCTATACCTGCAGGCAGTCTGAACTAAGTCATCTGCTATTTACCATCCTACTCATTCCTGAGGCACAGTATGCTGTGTGTACGTGGACATGTGCATGCATAAAAATGTGTGTGTTGCCATATGTCACACACATGGCATATGTTTTTGTTATTAGTGTGTTTTTTAAAGTGTGTTATGGAGATGTGGTGTGTGTGGGTGTATGTGCATGTTTTTGTATAAGTGTGTGTTATGAAAATGTGGGTGTGTTTTAAGTGTGTTATGGAAATGCGGTGTGTGTGTCCGTGTGTGTGTGTGCATTAGCCCTGTCTTTAGTCAGTGAGAGGAGAAAGGAGTGGATGTTGTTCATCTCTTTGGCAGTCATAACCACAACATGCTGCCACTCCTGATGAATATGAAACCCCGCCCTAGGGCCTTGCAGACACCTGTGTAAACTGTCGTATGAGCCGGAGTCTCCACAGATTTATCAGCAAGCTCACACAGATGGTCTAGTCTGGTCTGCTCAGCTGCTCGGCACTGCCATTTTATCCTTTATTTTAATAAATATCACAAATATCACAGTGTGTTGGCTAGAGGAGCCACTCACAAGATAATCCCTTTGTAATCATGGGCCCCAGTTTTAGTGACGGACAAAGTCTAAAGTCTAGCGTGAGTCTCTATATATACGCATATATGCACCCGTGTTTTACATATTAGACTTTAGACTTTGTGCAAGTGGTTACAAGTGGGCTGTAAGTGGTTACACCAGTGAGATTTTTATCCAGCTGTGTGTGTGTGTGCAATGTGTGTGTGTGTAATGTGTGTGTGTGTAATGTGTGTGTGCGCGCGTGTGTGTGTATATATGTGTGTGTGTATATTCATGGGGTTATGTTTCCACCCACAGACACTAAAAGGAGGGCTCTCGGAGACCCGGATTGAGAAGCGCATCGTCATCACCGGTGACTCGGACATCGACCACGATCAGGTGAGCAGTCCCTCTCTGGCCTTTGCCCGATTCAGGGGGCGAGAAGATCCCGCCCACATAACAAATGCCAAGAGCTTTCCTGCACACTGTGTAATCAGTGGGGGGTTGAGGGCAGACCAGCTCTGAATTAGCTGATCATAATAAGCACTCAAGACAGGTACATCAGCTACTCACTGAATTCACCTGGGTTAGAAGAAAAAACGTCACAGGATTAGAATGAAAACGTTAGAAGGAAAAAGATGTATAGACCCTTTCAAAGGTAAAAATGAAAGCAATCCCTGTACATTCTGGTTCATTCCCAGACTACTTCTGCTGTATTTCCCATCGTTGGGAATGTTAAAATCATAAACCCCGTGGGAACAGCTCTGACGCTAATAATCGAACTTTCTTAAAACTGAAAGATAGTCAGCCAAGAGTGTCTCCCCCTTCTGGTTGGTGAGAGGAACTGCACTTTGCCTTCCACTTGATGGGTCCCATCTGCCTGAAATGTGTATGTTGGCTATTGTTGCCAAATAGGTAGTATTCAGGTACCATATCCTGAGAGTTTATCAGTGACAACAGGAACTGCCATCTCAAATGCATACTTACATAAGTAAGTCTGTTTGTCACAGTGAACCTTCTCCTTCTCAAGTGGACTTGCCCATTAGACAGACACCCTCAGTCAGCCAGGAAGTCCATCATTAAAGGCGTGCGTAGGTTAAAATATAACTGCCCACACCTCTGACCCATGCATCACTCTAACAAGCTGCCACGAATCCACACTGAAGGGTGTCGGCCGAGTGCGAGTCCCTCATCTGCCGTTTGATCACTCCCTGAGCGGAGCTCGTCATTGTCCCGAGCGGTCAGGATGTCAGACCTTCCAGTTGGACCCTCCTTCCAAGCACACACACACACACACACACACACACACACACACACACCCCTTCCGCCCTCATAGAGAGAGTGCCTCATTAAACGCCTATACTCAGGCTAAATATATCCCCCCTTTCACACTGCCTGCTCTTTGTCCACACAACAGGTGAGAAGCGAGTGGCGTAGACATCCCCGGGCGTCCTCGGGCGTCTGTGCACGACCATGACGGTCCCTGTCATGGCTCCGAGACAGACATTGATCAGGCTGCCGCAGTCCGCAGAGAGTACACAAGGGCAGACAGGCAGGCAGGCAGGCGGGCTCGCTCCATTCTCCACTCGCTTGCTTTTTTACGCACCTCTCTCTCCCTCAGACATGTGTCTGAGCCGTGTGCCTCTCCATGTGAGGGACGCATTGATCTACGGTCCTCCGAGCGTACCCGAGGACATGCTGCGCAAAAAAAAAAGAAGGAAAGAAAGAAAGAGAGAAATACAGAAAGAAAAAACTTGTTGGGAAATTGGTTTGACAATTTTCATGGTCACCACGACCGCAGTTTGTGGAGAACGCTGTTTCCATAGTAACTCGTGCACAAGAGCACTTTGTCACGCCACCGCATAGCGATGTGTTACCTGACTAGCAGTGCAAGCCAGCAGTCACGGAAGGTGGGAAGGTTTGTCATGATGGTTTTTTTAATGTGTGCGTATTTTATTTTCAGATATTTCTTTATGTATAATGGTTTGTTTACATGTTTAGCTTACAAAGGTCATCAATAGAATGTGTAGCCTTTTCTAACTTTGCCTTGATTGAGGTTCATTGGCCCAGCCACATGAACGGCTTCAATCAAGCTCCTTACTAATATTGGAAAACAAACAAAAAGCACATTGAAACATTGTAGTTTGATGTCCTTTTGAGTTTTCTGTACTTTATGTCATATTATTTTACTTTTAGAGTTTCCTGTCATTACATTATTATTTTTTTCGCTGTTGTGTTTTCTTTTTCGTTAATGTGGTGGTTTCCCTTCCTTTTTGTTTTGTTTTGTTCGGGTGGAATCTTTGGCCCCCCCCACACTGTCATCCTCCCCACCACCCCCCCAACCTCCCTCGCTCCTGCCCCCCGCTGGGCAGGCCCTGGCACAGGCCATAAAGGAAGCCAAAGAGCAGCACCCCGACATGTCAGTGACGCGGGTGGTGGTCCACAAAGAGACAGAGCTAGCCGAGGACGAGGACTGAGAGACAACAGGTGAGGCCCCCCCCTGTGCTGCGCTGCGCCCCACCCCCCCTACCTCCCCCCAAACTGCCAAGACTGATCATCTTCGCCAGCTCTAACCCCCCCCCACCCCCACCCCTCCCGAAAAGCACCAGGCCCAAGCCGTCCGCTTCTGGACTGGTGAAGGTTCTACTCTGCTTCCGACCAGCTTGTGGCCTGCCTGCCGCCTGGAAGCTCAACAATCGCTTGGCCTTACCTTCCAGATTCCGTTTCTCCTGGTTTTCCCTCCTCTTTTATTGTCCTTCAGTCTGTGTCTTCTGACTCCATGTTAAGCTAGACACTAATCCTAATCTCTGTTGGTTTACTCAGCCTGATTGTCTTCAGTTTATTTCTTCCATGCTTTATTCTTGATCACTAATATCTAGCCTATATGTGTGTGTGTGTGTGTGTGTGTCCCCTCTGTTAACGTTTGCTGCTGTTTTCTGTTTGTGCGATTTCGTTTCTCCTATCATGCTACTAATCGAATGCTTATGCATCACTTGAGGCAGAGATCCTAATGCCATAAGCAATAAGTAATACAAGTGGCCTTAAAAAGCACATATTGCACTGACAGCCATGATTTATTACTCACAAACTTCAGCTTCTCTGGCTGATAACGAAACGGCTGCGGATCCATAAAAGGGCCGTCAGGCGGGGATGTAGTTGGCCCCGTGTCTCCAGCCTCCAGCCCGCGGGACAGGTTATCAGGGGGTCAGACAGGCAAGCTGTTATTTCTGAAATTCAGAGGTCATTCTCTGTGTGACTCTCTCTCTCTCCTTTTTTTTTCCCCCTCATTTCCCCCCTCTCTCATTTTCCCTCTCTCTCTCTCTCTTTTTTCCTCATTTTCCCCTTCTCTCATTTTCTCTCTCTCTCTCTCTCTCTGTCTCTCACTCTGTCTCTCTGTTTCCCTCGCTCTTTCTCTCTCTTTCTCACACTCACTCTCTCTCTCTCTCTCTTTCTTTCCTCTTGGCGTCCGTGTTACATATTTCCTGTGACTACACATTGCTGTTAATGGCAAAAGTGTGGCCATGCTTCAGTGCTGTTGTTGCTCACACACACACACACACACACGCTGATAGACATTCAAAAATATGCATCTCTTTATATACATTTAACAGTATATTTAATGCACACCCCTCCGTTTTGTTTTGTTTTTCCTCTATCTATATTTGTGTGAAATAAAATTTACGACCCCTCAGGCTGTCAATGTTTTAATAATGGAAACGCTTCCAACGCTAATCTGGCATCTTAAGCTCTTCCCCCTGAGGACATAGCCACTGAGCTGTGAACGCCATCCAGCTCCAGAGTCCCTAAAACCCATCTGATTTATAGCCACAGCTATAGACAGAGAGCCCACTCCACTTTGGCCATAAAGAAGATGCTGTGACAACGCTGCCAAGACTGTTTTTTTTTTTTTTTTTTTGACGTTATTTTAACAGATAACGAGGTCATTGCTTTATGTCCCCAAAATGTCCCCAGTGCATTCGCAGAGTTGTGCTGATAAATACAGCTCATATAGTCCTCTGTCTTACTCCATACCTTCACTTATGCTAAAATAGGCGCACAGCCAGCCACTAGTCATTTATACTTGGGTTTTAAATTATTAAATTACATTATTCTATTATTGTAAGTCTAAGAGAAGACGGCCAGGTGTGAGGGGAAGAGTTGAGGAATTTCATTTCTTTACCTCAGTGGGTAAGCAGGGAATCGCACAAACACAGATACACACACGAGACATAGAGTACATGTGTACCCGTGTTCTCTCTTCTCTCTTATTTGTTCTTCCTGTGCTTCTCTGCTGACATTTCAGAGGGAGAAAATGAGAGTGTTTGAGTGAGGGGGTGCATAGATACCATTAGGTGTCAGACTGTGTGGGTCTTTCTGAAGAAATACTAGGCCTGGCCAAATCACTGGGCTGTACTTTTGTCTGTCATTTCTGCTCTATCCCTTTATTAATTTCTCTCTCTCTCTTTCTCTCTCTCTCTCCCCCTCCGTCTCTCTCTGACTGTCTCTCTCTTTCTCTTTCTTTCTGTCTCTCTCCCTCTCTCTCTGTCTGTCTCTCTCTCCGTCTCTCTCTTTCTCTCTCTCTGTCTGTCTCTCTCTCTCTCACTCTGTGTGTCTGTCTCTCTCACTCTGTCTGTCTCTCTCTCTCTCTCTGTCTCTCTCTCTTTCTCTGTCTCTCTGTGGTCCATATGTTACCTGCCAGCCAGACTTGGACAAGGTTGAAGTGTTCTAGAACAGTGTGTAACTAGGCAGCACAAAGCCTTCATGTGTAAATACCTCGCCTGTCCAAAGAAGCGGCTGTGAAGGCTGAAAGTCTCTCTCGGCGCTTTTACCAGCACTGTCGGGCTGTGTTGCTTCCTGTCTCCTCAGCGATTTCTTCTCTAACTGTTCTGAGCAGCTAAGAAAAAAAAATGTGGCCGCCATCAGCTATTTGTTCGATCAACAAGATGGGTGCTTGGATGATTTCCTCACAGATGTTAAGAGGCAGCCAGCCAAGATGTTTTTTTAATGCACACTGAACAGCAATGGAATTCTGAATTCTGACTTTTTTCTCTCTAAATAACTTTCTCACTTGTGTCCGTTCCCTTTTCCTCTGGCAGAGTTGAAGATTTCCAATTACCCTCTTTCCCCCCCCACCTCCATCCTACCCCACGCCCCAGCAAGTGAGACAGTTGTGGAGTAAGATGGAGGACCGTCTCCCGGGATACTGTGGAGAGCGAGAGAATGAGAGAGAGGAGAGAGGAGCGAGAGGCTGAGCTGACCTATCCGTGCGTCGCACACCTTTCATCTGTCAATTTTTATTTTTAATCATTCTGAAAACGAGAACCACTTAGCTAACATTTGTAGTGTGTTTATATTTTCTAGTGCTACCCACCCCACCCCACTCCCACTCCCTCGTCATGCCCCCCACCCACCCCCCAAAAAACACCCCTCCAATTCCTTTTTATTTTCAAAAGAGTCTACCATTAAAAAAAGTCAGATAGAATTTAAGTGGTTATTTTTTATCGTTGTAGTATTCACCACATTCCTAGTGTGTACAGTGTGGGGGGTGATATATTTGAAGGGGAAGAAACAAACTAAATGAAAGGAAAAAAACACTGTAAGCTAAAAATGAAACAGCATTTTTACAGTACCATCGCTGGATTCATAAATTGGGACATTTCAAAGAGTAATTGAGCTGTTGAACTGACAAGCTAGTTCTGGACTTGTATTGGTACAATATGTGTTGGGGGTTTTTTTGTTGTTGTTTTGTTTTTGTTTTGTTGGGTTTTTTTTTTTTTTTTGGGCCAAGCTATTTTGTATCTTTTTTTTTTTTTTTGGGACGGTGGGGTGGGGGGGGTGTTGGTTAAGAGGGAGAGAAACTTCCAGAACATTTCATTCATTGATTGGTGTTTCCAAGGGACCAGCTAAAAGGACGGAGCACTGTGTCATTTTGTACATTTGCACTGCAGTGCCAACCACATTCTCTTTCTATGCAGTTGAGGAAAAAAGTTTAAAAAACAACATTCCACATCGGGGAGGTGCTTCCACAACTACCTCCCTCTGACACACAAATAAAGTTAATTGTTAAAATATAAAAATGATAAATATAAAAAAATCATGAAACAAAAACTAGGCAGCTTGGAAACTTTTTTGCTTTTCTGTAACTGGCTTCTTTAATCAGATATATATTTGTAGAAATCTTTTTTTTTAATCTTTTAAAAAACAGTCTTTATCTGTACAACCAATTTAGATGTCATTGAGGTGGGTTTGTTTGCCCTTTTAAAATATTTTTAATATATTTCCATGGGGATCGTTTTTGACTAAATGATGAATCAGCGACACAAAAATCACAACTTTCAATCTTTTACATGTAGATACCAGAGCTAGCTTCCCCTGCCTGCTTTTGCGCATTCTGCTACGTGATATTACAGCAAAAAGAAAAACAGACCTTCAGTGGTGACCATTTGCTCTTTGGACCCTGTGTATAGCAGATGATAGTTGGTTTTTAGCAGCTTGAAGAAAAAAAAAACATTTGTGTTTTGTGTTTTTACCCTTCCTCCACAAGCCCATGCCCTCAAATTCAGTGTAACACTGTTCAAAATAAAAGTTTGTTTATTCTCTAAATATACCTGTTCAAGTGTGTTCTTTTTCTCCTCAGTCACGATAAATACACATTAAAGTACTTCAGTTTAAAGAATAAAGACACTGGTGATATTTTTAAATAATGTGTTATTTAATCACATGTTTGTCTGTATAAACTTCTCTTAACAACATGGCAAAAGCATAGCCTTCTGAAAAGGCTTGACGATACCACACTTTTCCTCACAAACATGCAGTTCTTGGGCCGGCACTGTGTTTCTGCTTATCCTCTTACTCCAGTACACCCACATACAGACCCATACACACATACAAATCTGCTCCTTATTCACACATGCACACAAATACTGAACTTGGGGGGTGGGCATTGCATTGTGTTTACTGCCTGCTGGTGGTAAAGTGTTTGCTGAGCTGGAGAAAGCCCAATAAGGATGCTTATATGCTTATTCTTACTCTTCAGGCCTTGCAGCCGACTACCAATGTTCATACGAGCCAACACTTACACCTCCACCCCCACCCCGGCAGCCATTTTACCCACATGGCCTGCCTGCCTGCTATTCAGACAGCCAACTAGCCCAGAACCATGCTTTCAATGCCAGAATATTCACCAGCTTTGTTCAACTTTTTAATGCATTACATTACACTTGGCTGATGCTCTTATGCAGAGCGACTTACACTTATTTAGGTACAGGGACAGTCCCCCTGGAGCAATGTGGGGTTGGATGCCTTGCTCAAGGGTACATCAGCAATGGGTGAGGGTGCAGGAGAGCACTAGTTATTTACTCCCCCACCCACATTCTTCTTACTGGTATGGGATTCAAACCTGTAACCCTGTGATCCCAAGACCAGCTCCCTAACCATTAGGCCACAGCTGCAGTCATATCCACGTCATTACTCTTTCATGGACCATTTGTGTGTCCCTAGTCCCAGTCTTGTTGCAATCTTTGTGTGGAGATCAATAGACAGACAAAAACAGGACCTCAGAGCATCACTGTTTTGAAATGTGCATCCAAGCCGCTGTTGAGACATTTCATCAGAAACTGCCTTCAAAGGCTCCCTTCTGCCTGTTCACACAGTTCAGTCCAGAGCTCTTGACCTTTATTATGGCTGCCTCCTCCTCTCTCCTCTCCTCCATCTCTCTTCTGCTGCCCAGTCTGTGGTTGTCCTTCAGGTGTGCCGCTAGTAATTTTGGGGCCCCACTCTGTGAAGCTCTGGGCCCTCTGAATCGTCCTCATCTACCCCCCTCCTCTCCTCCTTAGCAGCACTCCTGTGTCCATCAGGTGTGCCTGTGCTGCCCAGCCTGTCGCCGCGGTGACGGACGGTTGCCATAGCAGAAGCGGTACGCCGTCTCCCTGGGATGTGCCGCTGCCATCAGCTCTGCCTCCGCTGCAATTCAAATGACATTTTAGTTCAAAAAGTGCAATTTCTGTGTTCGCTAGGGGGAGGTTGTAAATGCATTACACTGTTATGATTGAATTCTGATTTTAGGTACAGCTTTTGCAAGACTTGGGTGTTAAGCCTCACTAAGGCAGGGCTAGCTGATTATATTAAATTATGAAACTCAGTCAGTTACTCACTTTAGCTTTTCAGTACAAAATATTCTCAAACATTAATTATTTATTGACGCCTAACATACTGTAACAGCATTCAATTATTTATCAGAGAAGCTGTAATAAGTATAGCTATTCTATGGGTCCACATTACACTTAAAGTTTTTTTTTTATACATTTTTCATGTCTGAGACATCTGGACAGATTGAATTGTTTAGGAGTTGTTAAACCAGCCATTAAAGTTCTCAAAGTTGTCCTCTACATCAATTTTATTTAAGTGCTTCACAACATGGACTATGTCCTTCATGTAGTCCTTATACTACATTCAATATCTGCTATGTCCTTCATCCAGTCCTTAAACTACACTCAATATCTGCTATGCCCTTCATCCAGTCTACACATAAAGGGGATGTAGCCCTTTTTTAAAAGGCTGACACAAAACCAACATAACAAAACAGTCTTTCCTCACACCATCCTGCTACAACACAACTGAGCTCTGATGGTACTGACTGACTGGCATGTCAAGTCATGTCAAGTCAAGTTTATTTGTATAGCGCATATATCATACACAAAGGCAGTTCAGTGTGCTTAACAAAAAATAAAAGCAAATGACAATATAAAAGCATAAAAGACAAAAGATAAAATATGTGTATATGTATGTACTATAATAAGTGTAAATGTATGTATAAGATAAATAAAAGACATGGAGTAAAGCAGAAAGCAATAGGTAAACATACAGTAAAAGATGTGACAACTTACTTTCCTGTAGCTTCCACTCCAGATGTGCGATGACCAGCAGCAAAAGCAGGACAACCGGCAGAAAGATTCCTCCCCACAGGAACCAGGCTGGAAGTTCTTTGAGGAACGTTCCCAACGTGGATGTCACGGTCATGTTCTCCGCTGTCTCCCTTTACTTGGGGTCTCCTTTTCCTTCGGCTATTCCAGGGTGGTCGGTGGTCTGAGAAGGCAAAGGAGAGAGACCCTTCCCCTTCCCCCCCAAAAAAATGCCGCTTTGCCTTTTGTACAACTCGGTCGAATCTGTGTGGACTTTGGGCTGTTTAAACGATCCCATGATTACTAAGAGGATTTACTGCCTCTCGAGTTAATAGTTCACCAAAGACGTGACCGGCTTTTTTCTTTTTTGCACTGGCTTTTTTTTCTTTGTTTGAAGTAAACAAATGCCAGAGTTCATATGGTTTCAGGGTGTTGTGAGGTTGATTTTTGGGGTGAGTGGAATAGACATTTCCAAACCAGATAAGAGCCTTCAAGAACAAAGATGTGCTCTGTCAGTTTTGTGTGAATACATCTACACACACACATTCTGCTGTGTGACCTGTAGGCCCATAATCTAATCTAATCAATGCATCTGATGGGATTTAGCATGTAATTGCAGTCTGTAATCTTCATCTGTATTCATGGGGCTGTTGCCTGCTATTGGCGTTTTTGTCGAGACTTTCAGAAGATGTGCTTAAACTTGTTAATTTCAGTTCCATTGATATGTTGCAGTCTCCAACATTAAACCAACTGTTCTGCATCTTTGTTGAACTGTGAGGACCAAAATATAATTAATAATGTCCTCAGGTGTCCAGTGATATGGCCAAAAAAGTGTAGGGATAGGACTTAAGTATTTGTGTTGTCACAACCCTGTGCCAAGCCTGCAACAAAAGAGGGAGGAGAGAGGTTAGATTTTTAACAAAATATATATTTTATTAACTAACTTACAAACACAATGAGATGTGTTAAAGTCAGTCATCAGTAATGCATGCGTGTTGATGGGCGTGGGATGTTATGAGTGCTGTGTTGCTGTATCAAAATCAAAGGAAGAATGGCCACAGTGGGGGAGAGGCAGCAGTCTTTGAAGCTGGTGAGACACCTGGAGCATCTCATCAGCAATTAGGCAAGTCCAGCCCCCTAGAAACCTGCAGATCGTTAACCAATCAGCACAGAAAAAGCAACAAGGCCTAGTGGGCCCTGACAATAGCCGTATTCGGATAAGGGTAGACGGCTGCAGCCGGCTGTAGTCAGCGATGCATTGTGGGATGGAAATGTTGCATTTTGGTTAGACTTTGTGTCAGAGTTGCCAGAAAGGCGTGGCGCTGTCACAAAAACGTCACAAGGTCAGATGACCTAAAAAACCCATGTGATGTAGCCGCCTGTAGCCGTCTGTAGACAAAAGGTGCAGCCGCTTGCAGTTGCTTTTTCCGCGGCTACAATCGTCTAACTAACGCCTCCGTGGTGACGCAACTGTGCCCTGGTTGGTTTAAAGTTCATTGACGTCTGGACACGGATGTTGTGTAGCGCTCTGTCACGGAACTTCTCATCTTATATGTACGTTATTTTAGTCCAGTTTGAAGACATATCTTTTCTCTCTCTTTTTAGCTTGTTCTGGGGCGTGTATCTGATGCTGTCAAGCTCAATCTTTTATTGATTTATGTATTTGTTAATCTCGTTTTTATTGTATTGCTTTGTGTCAGTAGGCTATACCTATTAATGATCTTTGGGTTATGGTTTTGCCGTGTTATTTTTCATCCTTGTGTTGTGCAGCACTTTGGGACATCTCTGTTGTTTTGTTTAAATGTGCTATTAAAAAAACGACTCGACTTGACTTGAAGTCTCAATGCACCCTACTACAACCGCCCGCCCCCTTCTTGTCCCTCACGCACAGCACATGACTTCTCCGCCATCTACTACGAAGATCAGGTGGTGTAAACAAAAGACTTGTGTCCGAGTTGACCGCCGCCTTTTAAACACCCGCCCATGCTTCGAGGCGGAGTTCTTGCTGACGCATGTAGCCGAAGTTAGACAGCCGTAGACAGACCTGTGTGCTACACGAACGAGCCTAATGTTCCCTGCCAAAACAATTCCATTTTGACTATTGTAACAACAGTGATTCTGACAGTTGTTCCTTTTAACAAATCACAAATTCTGTCAGCCCACTGAGGGTGACAAGGACATTTTGTTTATTGAATCTCGTGGTTTGAACTGCAAATCCAACTTGGAACAGTACCTCCCAGGAGATCTCGGTTAGTGCTGTGTGCCAGACAGCACCCACTCTGTGCTCTGTTGTTTCCCGCTGTTTTAATTGTTCAGATTTATGAATTCATCAGGTCCATGTAGTAAAATATGCTGTCTAATTTTGGCACCATTTTTTAAAAATAATTCCACAAGCTGGTTGTGCTAATGACTAATAACTTTTTTTCCTCAAAGGTCATTTATGTTTGAGTGAAAACATCCACACAGCCCCTCTGGAAAAAAAAATCCTCTATTCTTGGGCAGAGTGATCACCACGCTGTGGCATTTAGAGACGAGCTTGTCCAATAACGCTCCAATAACGCTCTGGTCTCCTTGTGCTTCCGAGGATCAATGCAGCAGCCTCTCAGTCCGTCCAGCAGAGCCGACAGCCAATCGAATCAGGGGAGATGATCAGGGTGCCGCAGGCTTGGAGTGAGTGGGATCGATGGCACCAATTGTCCAATCGTGCTAAACACTCCGGTCAGATGGATCGTTAGTTTGCATCACTTGCATCTCATCGCTCTCCCTGTTTTAAGTAACAAAATGTACAACCTGTCTTGGCTTGTCAGAGCACTCCAATGCACATGTCTCCCTACAGCATGTTCAAGATACTAATTATGAGGGGTCATCGATGCACTGTAGTTAAAGTGAACGAATATGGATGTTTTTTAGAGTTACTGTAGTGGATTAACAGGTGCCTGAAGAACACATGCTGAACACTGTAACGTTTGTGACTGGGTAAAAACATCATGGAAAGATGTAGGCCTTTAGGACGTGTAACTGAGGGCTTGATTGACAGATCTGTTAAGGACATTCTGTGTTTCCTTATCACTTCAAAAATGCAACCCCATTAGCAAGAGAGACATATTATTTGTGGATGTGCCAGTACAGCAAACAGTGTAAAAAAAGCAATGTAACTTAATTAGTGGCTGTAGGCTATACAAGAAAGAAAAAAAAGTCTTTTCTTCAAAGATGCAGGTGCAGCCAAAAGTGCACATTCTGTGGTGGTCCAGGTGTATCCAAGTCCCGAGGCACAAAAATAGTCTGGGGTGTTTATTTTTAAAAAACTACTTGCATGGTACATCCTACTGCAAATACTCAAACGAAGCAACAGATTCTAATTAGCTTACAAATTTTATCTAATGCCACAGCGTCTTTGTGTATAGTGACACTAGAAGAGTTAGGCATGGGAGTGTAGTTTAGTCGACTAAATCAAGAACCGCTTTGGTGCCTGTAATACAAGCAGGAAAAACCCGGGTGACACTGTCTTAATAAAAATCATTTTTAAAAAAGCAAGATGGTGTCTTGAGATTTCGAGATGAGTAATTGCTCTCTCTCTCTCTATGGATGTCTGTCTCCCTCTCATCTCCCTGTAAACCCCCAGCCAACCTCCTGCCAGCCCTCGATCCAATTTCACTAAGACGTGCACAAATACTCCTGGGCACTCGCCTGGCAGAGAATGTAATCAGAGAAGTCATTAATATCTGTCTTTCATTGGCTTGCCACCCATAGCCTTAGCCTATCCACACTGTGGAGGAGTTAGTCATAACTGACATTTGGATCTTGTGCACTGGCCTTCTTGTCATTATCGTACTAATGCAGCGTAGGTATTGGCAGTCTGGTCTCTGCCAGTGCCACAGGAGGTGGGGTGAGACTCTTCAAGAGAAGGGGTGTTGTTGACTGTCTTGTCTTGTCGTGGCCTGGTTTGATATGATGTCAAGCTGTCTCTTTTAAGAAGACGATGACCTCGGGGATGCTCTGTGTGTGTGTGTGTGTCTGTGTGTGTGTGTGTGTGCGTGTGTGCGTGTGTGCGTGTGTGTGTGTGTGTGTGTGTCTGTGTGTGTGTGTGTGTGTACGTGTGTGTGTGCGTGCGTGTGTGTGTGTGTGTGTGTGTGTGTGTGTACGTGTGTGTGTGTGTGTGTGTGTGTGTGTGTGTGGATGGACTCAGTTTGTTGATGAAGCGGGGTGGGTTTTTTTTTTTGCAGGTTTTATTGCTAGGGGGTCTCTGAGATTTACTGATGTGGCTTACTGCTGTTGAGCATTTTTATTTGCTGAGTGAAAACCTTGACATAAACCCTGTGGCAAACTCCACACTGATCAAACAGTCCTGACAAGAAGTGGCGGGTTTGTGTGAATGACGAAGGGCTTTGAGGAGTATAATGCAGTCATCTTCAATGGATAAAGAAAGCACACAATCTAAATGGGTGGCCGGTGTGGCTGAGTGCTTGAGTGATTGGCTCATTTGGAGAAGTTAGCCAATCAAAACAGTATTGACCATGGAGCCAACTAAGCTAGGGGTCAGTCATTCGCAGCCAACACCTTCAGTTACATCACTTACCCAGTACACATAGCATAGTTACATACTCATAATCTTCCCCCGTTAAAGTAGGTAATCAGTGATTTAATTAAAATTGCAGTCTACTTTATTATGCTGTTAATGAATGTATACATTTTGCCTGGAGCTGTTGCTGTTATTTAGGAATGCAGACACATATTCAACACGGGTCATAATAACATTTGAAGCAGTGCCTTTTTTTGCTGGGGAGCATATATTAAAGCCTGGGTTTCATTTGCACTAAATATCTCCCTCCGCTTGCTGGTTCTTGGTCAGGCGTTTGTGACTGAAAATTGTCTGAGTCAGAGGAACACAATGGTTCATTTTCTTTAAGTGAGCAACAGCATGTTAAGCCACTTCCCTGGTAAATTGCATGAATTATGCATGAGAAAACCGATGATTTGTAATGTGCATATTGTGTGCGCATTTTAATAATAATCTACCCAACAGGAATTATTCCTATGACACCTCTGTTTATTTATTCAAATCGCAGAAGCTACAGTACATCACATGAAAGCCCTGCTCTTTGGGTTTTCAAATTTCATTACCGGTTTATTAAAGCACCAGTCAGCCATGAAAGCTCTGGGTGTGTTTCTCATACTGCTCGGCTGCATGAGGCAGAGAGGAGACAGAGAGGATTTCAAACTATAGAAAGGCAGAGTAAGTTCAGAGAAGAGAATGCTGTGCGCTAATGCCAGAGATGGGCAGTTTAAAGACCTAGTTTTGGGAAATAAAGCCTGGATCTGTTTGGGGTGGATTGGAGAGGCTTTGTCTAACCATCCTCTCATATTACCCAGGTACGCTTTCGATCCGTGCCAAATTGACGTTGGCCCACTGACGCCTGAGCTGGACAGACAGGGCTTTCATTTGATGTTTAAGGAATCAATTGCAGTTTGATCCACGGCCCACTTCCCCCAGTCCACAGAGAGAGAGAGAGAGAGAGAGAGAGAGAGGCAGCAGGTTCTCTGATCCACCTGGAAGATAATCTTAGTTAATATACATGTAATACTATTTAATACCTTTATTCAGAGAGGTTTCCAATTCAAACTGAACAAATACAGCCAAATGTCCATTCATATGTACCCTAACAATTGTGCTCCATAAAATATTAGGTCCTTACTAAAGTAGCTATATTATAATAATACTATATTAGAATAGTAGCTATTTTTATTAGAATAATGACATTATTTTTTATTTTGAACAAAAATCGCCCAAGGCGATGAGAATTAGAATCAGAATTAAAATTAAAATTTGAATTTTTGTCTTTTTGTCACTTGTCTCTATAACCTCCCAGGGTGGCAGTTTGTTTTTTCACCTGCTTCAGTAATTAGCGTGGAGTGACTGTAATGGCTTCTTCGAGGACGGTCAAAGATAAAAAAAATAAATAAAAAAAAGACGAGAGGAAGCCAAGAGGAAAAGAGAACACATATAGAGACGTTGAACGCTTTGGCCGGCGGATCAATGTGTGCTGTGCTGCGAGTTGGAAGCCGTCCCATCCATCAGGCACCCGTAATCCAGGGCCCACTGCCAGGAGACAGATAAGGGGGTGACAGAGCAAACAGGCACAGGCACCGGCTTGGCACGTGCCGAGAAGGCAGCGGAGACACTCGGTTCTTTAGTCATGATCAGACAAGTAAATTGCTTCAGCTGCCGCTGCTGTTGCTGCTGCTGTTGTTGAAATTGTAAATGGTGGACACGAGAAAGGGTACGGGAGGTGGACGTGCTCAGCTCCAAACAATTAAGTCTTTGAGTGCGCAAAAAGGAACACTGACGGCATGTCCAAGACGGGTGTGTTTCGACAAAAAGTCGTCCTCCGCTTTTTTCCGAAACATATCCGTATAGGACATGCTGTCAGTTAAATAAAACGGAAGAAATAGTACATGGGAGTGAAAAGGGGGAAAGGGAGTTCTCAGTGGGAAAAAGTGTGGTTACCTTGGTGATACATGTGCTCGTCGTCTGGGTCTGTCATCAGAATGCCAGGTTGTCCTGATGCTGGCGTGGCATGGAGCTCACACTGCCACTCATATATCAGTGTGGTGTTCGCTGAATATTTCTTTTGTAAAAAAAAATGAAATTTTCCACTATTCAACAACCAGCCATGTGCATCTGTGGTTTGGATTCCTGATGTAGCCATTTGTTTTGATTTTTTTGTGTCTCAATGCTTTTCTCCCCATTATTTTGTGCGCTTCTCTGTCATCAATCTTCGCTATTTGTCCTTTTTTGTTTGTTTGTTTGTCATCTTTTTATCTTCCAGACAGATTACTGACATGTTGACATTTTTTCGTGTGTTTGTTTTCCCTCCCGCTTCACAGCCTCAACTGAGTGGACAAAATTCCTGCCATTCTGTCAAGATGTTTAGTCATGCAGACTAAATAGAGAGAGAGAGAGAGAGAGAGAGAGAGAGAGAGAGAGAGAGAGAGAAAGCAAGAGCAGAGCAGAGAGTGAAAGGATTGACCTTGGCTGAGATGGCCTCAGATTTTAGGATGATTGCATGTTTAATTCAGTGTAATATAAACTTTGGGTATGTTAAAACAAGATGGTATGTTTGCTGATGAGCAAAACTATGCTAGCCTGTTGCATTCCGAACTTTAGGATTTTTATCGTTTTTATCGAAGAGGCTCACCGTGGTAGTGATCAGGGCAAGGAGGAAGCAACAGGCTAGTGTAGTTTTGCTCCTCAGCAAACATACACAGCAAATTCTATAGTGTTAGATCAACTCTGAGATAGTCAGTTTCAACACTGTGTCGGTGTTTTATTTTGTCCCAATCTTTGTAGTGTTAATTTAACACTCCTCTCTTACATATTTGACTCCTTTACAGTTAAATCAACTTCAACTCCTATTTTTTTACACTTGCACTCTTAAATTAACACGTTTGCTGAACACTGGGACATTACCTCTGAGAATTTTGCTGTGTACCAGCTCATTATGATGTTTTAACATACCCAACATTCATTTTACAACTGAATCCCCTCCTCTGATGAGACTCCTGGCATGGTCCTGATGCGAGAGTGTTACTAGGCGCGATGGCAGTCCCCAGGGGCCTCATTAGTGGCTCGTGGTGATATTTAAAGCCGCGTGTTTTGATCTCCTACAGACGTCACTGTGAAGCCAACACGCGCGTGTGGTCAATTTGACTCAGTTGGATGGAAGTGACTCCTGTGGGGGGGGGGGGGGGGGGGTGCAGGCAAGGGCAAATGGTTGGTGAAGTATTACTGATAAGGCACCAGAGGAGCACATTGCATCACAGCGTGGATGGAGGATGGGGGGATTAATTTACACCATTTGCTGTGTCTCGTGTCAAACACAAATATATTATATATCCTTGGATGCTGATCTCATCAGATTAATATATTGTGGTAGCACACACAGTATGTTTCATGCACGTTAGGTTTTTGCTGTCTGTGTCTGTGCACAGAACACCATTATGTAACTCGTTTTTGTCTTCAGTGACATTGCTCACTGGGTCTTAGACAGGAAAAAGGAATTTATAGGCAACTGATTTTAATTTCAGACAGACTGTTTGGACACATTTTGCCAAAACGAATAAGAAGGAGTGGAGGTGGGAGGTGGCGTTTCTCTCTGCTGTCTGCATAGTCAAAACAAGACATGTTTGCTGGAGTGCTTATCCTTACATAATGCTCATTTGTTTTTGCCCGGTTGCTATAGAAACAGCAGTGTTGCTGGAAATGGAGTAAGGATAGGCTTTGGGGGATTATTCGGTGAAATGATGCTTCTCCTGAGCAAATGTTTATTTAGAGGTGAAAGAGACAAGGGTCTTGTTGGGAGCACTTCGGTAGATACTTTGCATACTGTATACTGTTTCCCCATGTAACCAAGTATCCCTCTCTTCCCTATGCAGATCTCCTCTACACAGAGAACACAGTGTAGCTCCTGGAGAGGCTGAACGAGTCTGTGTGTGTGTGTGTGTGTGTGTGTGTGTGTGTGTGTGTGTGTGTGTGTGTGTATTAATTGATGTTTACCCATCTCAAGTGCACAAATGTATATGCGTGGATGTGCCTACGATAGATTGTACATGTGATACTTCTAAAACTAGCATCATATCGTGTGTGTGTGTGTGTGTGTGTGTGATGAGTGTTTGCGTCACGTGTTTGCTTCCTCATTCATTCATGTGTGTTTTTGTACTATAGTTGTACTATGTGTGTGAGCAAGAGCACGTGTCCTTGTGTGTGTGTGTGTGTGTGTGTGTGTGTATGAGTGTGTGTGTGTGTATGGAGCATGTGCATGTGTGTGTAATGCGTCCACAAGCTGACTGTATGGCATGGCAGTGCTGGGGGTGTGTCAGTGGAGGTTAGCGTGATGTGGAGAGAGAGAGACACGCCAGGGGGGAGGAGAGGAGAGGGAGAGGAGAGGGAGAGGAGACGGAGAGGAGGAGAGCAGACAGAAGGGGTTACGCATGTTAAACAGCTCTGGGTTTCCCACCCTTACTGCAATTAGCCAGTTCTGTCACGGTACGAGAGTAATGTTTGGGGTTGCTTTGAGGTCTGTGTGTGTGTGTGTGTGTGTGTGTGTGTGTGTCTGTGCCCGTGTGTGTCTGTGTCTGTGTCTGTGTGTCTGTATCTGACTTTGTGTTTTCAATTTTATGTATGCGTGTGTGTGCGTTTATGTGTGTGTGTGGTGTATGCAAGTGTTTGTGTGTCTGCTGTGTGTGTGTGTGTCTGGTGTGTGTGTGTGTGAGGATGAGGAGGGGGGATAAATGGAGTCTTATCCTTAGGCATGAACCCTCTCAACATGCTCAAGGGAAACGATGAGTCAAAATGTCAACATGCCACAGAGAGTTTACAGAGAGCCAGACATCAGCGCTCATGCATTTCACAGGCAGAAATAATCTAAACTATTGAGATAAGGATAACCTTTTCCCCCCAGATATCAGCAACAGTCTCTAACATTAAGGATTTCAGCTGTCATTTACCAGATGCCAAGATACAACAGCTGATTTAAAATGATTCGTTTATCACACTAATTATGCAGTGATTATGTATGACATTTCAGAATGCCGTTTTGTCTGTTAAGTGACGACTCGGCCTGAAGGAACTTCACTCCACTTCCTGTCACAGGATAAACTATGAATGAACTGCAGAAATAACTAATTGATTTGCTACTTTATAATATCCATTAGGGAAAAGTAGAGCGTGAAATAAAGAGTCATTTAAACATTGATTTCGCTGGTGGAGTTGTTATGGTTACCATTCATAAGCACATTGATATGGATTGGTGAATCTGATTTTTGAGATGTACCTCAAATGTAGCTAGCAAAGATCTTAGATTTTACCTCAACACTTTTTGCAGCCAGTTATAGAAAGTTAATGCCCACTTCATAAGCCAATCAGAACAGAGAATGCAATTGTTAGGTCAGATAAAGTAATTAAATTAGCAGGTGTTTGTGACAGTTTTGGCGTCTCTATTAATTTGCTCTCTTATTCAACATGGCAGCATTCCTGTCTTAAGGTTGTCAGCGAGAAATATCAGATAAGGAAGGAAAAAAGATAAGGATTTGTTACAAAAACAGTCCCCTATCTTCCAGGGGAAGGTGTACTAACTGAAGAGTGAGTAAAACTCTTTGTGATGTGTGAAAGGATGCGTGATTTATTCAAAGACATGCAACATCCTTTGGGCTTGCAGAGTTCTTGCATTTCACTGCAGTGAAATTTTACTGCAGGGGATGCTGTGGCCTGGTGGTTAGAGCGTTGGTTTTGGGATTGGAGAGTTGCAGGTTTGAGTCCTGTCCCAGTAGGAAGGGTATGTAACTAGTGCTCTCCCTCACCCTCATCCATGGCTGAAGTGCCCTTGAGCAAGGTAACTAACCCCACATTGCTCCAGGGACTGTAGCTGAGTGTCAGCTAAGTGTAATGGATGAATGAAATTGATGAAAATCTTAACCTTTTATCCCATATTAATAAACACATCTCTGATAATTATCCCCTTTCACAAGAGTAGAAGGTCACTGAGACAGGTAGGAGTCATAACATACATATTTGAGAAAGGGGGTGCCATCCATTTTAAATATAGATGTTTCAACAGAAAGTTACTGAATTTACTGAGAGTTACTCAGTATTGAGAATAATAACAGAGCAATGGCAGTGCATTGTTTAAAATTAACATAATATTCCATAATCTCTGGTTGGAAAACACATTTTTAAGAGGCTAATTTGACAGAGTACATGCTTTTTCAAAAATACACTAATTCACTGCGATGAGTGGCTCAGTGAATTAGTGGCTTCTCTGATGCTTTTCAGGTTTCTGAAAATGCTGAAATGGAAACTAGAAAAACCTCACCCGACTTGTTTTGATCTGAAGAGCAGCACCAATGCCTTTTTGAAATATGCCCGGACTAAGCCAGTGAAATGGCTGCCTATGATCGCCATTACACTGCCAAGCAGACACTTGGCAGGAAGACTGATGTTCTTGTAACGTTGCTGTCGCGAAAGGTGTACTTCCATGTCTATCAGCAAATCTGGGTCAGTAGGGGCTGAGGGATTGTCGGAGCAGTACTTTAAGTTCCTGCATGGTTTATTTACGAGGCTTTTAGTGCTCCATGGCCTAGGACTGACAGACCTTGGAGACCAACCTTCCTTACTATAGTACTACTGCTCTCAAACCGGCAACCAGCTCAACAGAGGGCCTCTGCAGGGCACAGTGAGACTGGGAGATATGCAACACATTGGGCGTGTACATTTTAGTATGAAACCTAGAAAAACACACTCTCTTTCTCTTTTTGGTGTACTGATTTATTGGACTATGTCCAATAAATCAGTCCAATAAAACTGTCCAATAAAACTGTAAATATTTTAGCATTAGAGTGTTTTTGATTTGCACCCGAACAAATGTTTTTATCTTAGAAGTAGATTGTGCCTGTTGTTACAACAACAATACAAACACACACACACACACACACACACACACACAAATGTTAAACTTAAAAGGCCACACTCTCTTTTTGGTATACTGATTTATTGGACTATTCCCACAACTGTACACATTTTAGCATTAGGTCATCATCAGAGTATTTTTCACCTGAACAAGTGTTTTTATCTTAGTGTGCCTGTTGGTCTTAAATACACACACACACACACACACACATATATATATATAGGCATACGAAGACATAATGTACACACACACACACACACACACACACACACACACACAGGCATACACATACACAAGTGTTAAGCTTAAAAGGCCACACTCTCTTTCTCTGTTTGGTATACTGATTTATTGGACCATGTCCACAACTGTACGTGTTTCGGCACCAGGCCATCATCAGCATGACAATCAGGGGTGTCAATCCCGAGTTCAGAAAGTAAAATCCCTGCCACAAATTTGATCCAACCAGCTCTGAATCAGCTGATCGTAATGAGCACTCAAGACAGGTAGATCAACTACTCAGTGAGGTCACCTGGGTTAGAAGGAAAATGTGGCAAGGTTTTTACTTTCTGAAGCTCGGATTGACACCTCTGATGACAATGATGATAATGGCCCAATTAGTGGTTCAATAAACCACTGTAACGATAACAGAAAGAGTGCTTTTTATTTAATGTAAAACTTTATTTGTTTTTTAACTCGCACCTGAACAAACGTCTTTATCTTAGGAGTAGAGAGCACCTGTTCTTAACTGCTTTGTAAATTTTAGCCCACAATCCTTACACCAGTTGTTCAATGAAATTTCTAAGCACGCTTTTCTTATTGAATGTAGGGTAATAAAACAGTCTTATTGTTGACCTGGCTAGCATTCTGACTGCCATTGGCCTATGCATATGCAATTTTACATGACGGTGAGAGTTTCTGCTAGTTGCCTACTTCACGGATAGAGATGAGCCCTATAAAAGCATTCAGTTCTTTAAATCTTCAATGTTATAAATGTCAGCCTCCACTTTGCCTGAGGAGAAACGATAGTGTTGAGAGTAATGCCTCTCCCAAGTAAAGCCACTTTATACATGAGATGATAGACTTGACACACCCATACCCACTCACACCAGAACCACAGTGGTACCAGTGTCACCGGTAGGTAATACCTCTTTCCTACAGTTTTAATTCTGCTTTTATGTCACTCCGTCTTATATGCTTTTTAACTTCCTTTTCAAATAGGCTTACTCACTTTACTTTGGTCTCTTTTTTTACCTGGCATGTTTCCATGCTGTTACCTATCAAAGCGTTATGACTTCAAAGCCTTGCTGGGAAGCTCAGATACTTCAGCGCTGCATCTTGCCAGCCAAGGCCACGAACGTCCCAGCAGAGTGAACATGGTGTACCTTGTCTAATGTGTTATTTTAAAAAAAAAAACTTGTTTTTCTCACAATTAAAACAGTCCCTGTGTTTCGTTCGTCACACCCCCACCCCCCACCCATCAACCCATGTCTTAACAAAAAACGTGTTTATGGAGAAGTGTTGTCATGACAACAAACACTTAATATGCTCCTCTGGTTGTGCTGGGCCAGACAGCATTAAATCTTGCCAATCTGTCTTGCATTTCTCGGGATGTCATCACCAGGATAAGACTGTTTGTGTAGTGGTCATAATTTGTCATTGTCAGCTGATTTCCTTTGGTTATGTGGGCAAACTACAAAACAAGCAGGACTGCATGAAAAGAATAGTTGTCTTTTATTGTGTGTCTGGGTGTGTGGGTGTGTGTGCATGCATGTATATTTGTGTATGAGTGATTGATTAACACAAAGGGACATGTAAAATATGCTTTCAGCAATAGACTAGATTCATTTTTTAGCAATATACTTTGGTGACACTCAACTGTGATATTCAATATCCCTGTATCATGTCATTTGCCCTCCCAACACACACACACACACACACACACACACACACACACACACACACACACACACACACACACACACACTTCTACTAACACAAGTAACCTTTGTAGGAGTCATATTAAAAATCATCAATTTCAATGTGGACCGTCTTTAGATCAATAAGCTGCTGGAATGTCCCTGTAAGTCAGATTACAGGAAGTGATCTTCAGGTTGCATAAGCTGACATTTATGCTCTTTGCTTACTGATGGAACCTGTGTGTGTGTGTGTGTGTGTGTGTGTGTGTGTGTGTGCGTGTGTGTGTGTGTGTGTGTGTGTGTCTTGGTTCCATTAGCTGTGTGCTGCCCTTTAGAATATGATTTGGCAGCAAAGACGTCTAAAGCTCATTGCCCCAGACGCAGTAATGAGCTCTTATTTCCCCTCAAAGTATATGACATTGGGAAAGCGTGTGTGTGTGTGTGTGTGTGTGTGTGCGTGTGTGCGTGTGTGTGCGCTTTGAGTGTGTGTGTGTGTGTGTGTGTGTGTGTCCGTGTGTGTGTGAGTGTGCATGTGAGTGTGTGTGTGTGAGTGGGCATGTGTGTGTGTGTGTGTGTGAGAGAGAGTGACTGAACGCCACAAAGAGACAGACATGCAAGGGACGTTTCTAGCAATCATTGATAAAGTGGAACCATGTTAATAGAATATAAATTTAATTTGGTGACGATGCACTGCACTGTGATGGTCAATGTCCCTGTAATTTAGCAAAATGACAGACCTAATACACACAGGCCCACTGATAGCAGAGCCAGAGTGCTTGTCACCAGTAGATAATACCTCTTTCCTGCAATTTTTGCTATGCTTGTATGTCACTTTGTCCTAGATGCTGTTAACTTCCTTTTCAAATAGGCTTGCTGACTTCACTTTGGTGTCTTTTTTTACCTGGCGTGTCTCCATGCTGTTACCAATCAATAACCTGACCTATCAGCATAGACATCAGATGTACAGTCATCATATTCCTCCAATCAATTTCCTCCAATTTCTCCAATCAATTTGTAGAATTAGATTATATGATGATTGTACGTCACCCTGAATGGCTGAGAGTGCGCTGTACAACCTCAATTTTTAATAGTTATATTTGAAAAATGATAATTGAGTGTGTGTGTGTGTGTGTGTGTGTCTGTGTGTGCGTGCAAGTGTGTGTGTGTGTGTGTGTGTGTGTGTGTGTGTGTGTGTGTGTGTGTGTGTGTGTGTGTCTTATGATATGGCAAAAACATCTGATGGAAGTGGCTGCCAATGACTACTGCTGCTGCCCAAAATAAGATGCACTCCAGAATGATTGGGAAAGGATTGAGTGCCATTAGGGCAGAGCCAGTTTGGACTGGATGTATGAAAGGCCTAGTTTAGAACTGGCACAGTTGAACAATCTCTGGTTCTGGTCAACTTGCATCTGGATCACTTTTAAAAGATGTAAACTATTGTGACTTCTGTACCAGCTGACACATAATTGTATGGACTTTGTTTTCTGTACGGGTGCTGTGTTAATATAACATAGCTTGGACAGTGCCTGATATTTATCATTGCTATTTATAGTCTGTGGTCATGGTTGTGGCACACGTCTTCATAAGGATGACACACTAACAGGTGGAGTGGACCTAGGGGCTGGAGAGTCTAATTATCTGTCTAAAACCAAGATGTATGGTCACCTACCCTCCAGCCTGTTGGCGTATTAGGAGTATTCCATTAGAGACTGAAGCGCATTAATAATCAAAACATGAAGAGCTCTGTGAAAGCACTCGCTGCCTGAGCGGTGTTGGCAGGCCGTAATGAGCCGATATCTCCGCTTCAGGTGCATAATGTCGTACCGTGACGCTTCCCTTTATCCTTCGCGACGGGCAATCATTAAAACCACCCCCCACAGGAGCTAGCAAGCGGTGTGCTACACACAAGACAAGGGCAAGCCAGACAGAAATAGAAGCCACTTGGCTTGGCCCCCTGCTGTGGCAGCCATCTTGGCTCTACTGTGTGTGGCCGTCACTCTCTTCGCCTCCTTGCTGTGGCGGCCATCTTGGCTCTGCTGTGTGTGGCTGTCATTCTCTGTGGCCCCCTGCTGTGGCGGCCATCTTGGCTCTGCTGTGTGTGTGGCCATCATCTGCAGCCACTTCCACACACCAGACACACACACACACACACCAGACACACAAACACCAGCATACACCACACACACACACACACATACACAAAATTGAAAACACAAAGTCAGACACATACTCACACACACACACACACACACACATATGGAATGAACTCCCTGCCAAAACGTCTGTACTCGTAGAAATATCTTGTGCTTGTAAAAAAAATGTGTGTGTGCGTGAAAATCTGTTTTGTCTCTGTAACAAAGTTTTGTGCTTGTAAAAAAAATGTGTGTCTGCGTGAAAATCTGTTTTGTCTCTGTAACAAAGTTTTGTGCTTGTAATAAAAATTTGTGCTTGTAAATATATTTTTTGTACATGTAAAAATACTTTGTATTTGAGAAAAAAAAAAAATCTCCCACAGGCACATTTTTTTTACGAACACAGATTCTTTTTACGAACACCACAAAACCCAAGTGTGAAATCTCTGCCAAAACTTCTCAGCCAATCACCAAACGTCTTACTCACCGGCCAATCAAGTTGCCGCCTTTATTTAGAAACGGCGAGGAGGCATATTTTCCGGACACTGATGATCATATCTGCTGTGTTCCATGGGAGACGATGCGGGAGCAATGGTACGTGAATTCTATATGTAGCCATGTACAATAAAGTAGCCAAGTTAACGGCGAACTTGCTGCAGTTGTCTGGTGTTTTTAATCGGTTTTCAGTTTAATCAGTTTTAAGACAAGTTCTAAATTACATTATGAACAGGCGTGCTTGAAGTGGGAAGTGGTGTTCCGACGCCTCTTTTCATTTCAGGGGACGTGAATATGCAGCAAGTTCGCCGTTAACCTGACTACTTTATTGTACATGGCTACATATAGAATTCACGTACCATTGCTCCCGCGTCGTCTCCCATGGAACATTTAAGCAATGGGAAAATTATAGACCATACCCTATATCACCCAATGTAACCGGTCGTATGACTCTGCGTTGTTGTGATTGATTATGTATGTACAGTGGGGAGGAGAAGAAGGACTGACGCCGACTCAGGTGATCTGATCCACGTTTTACTCAAGCGTTCTGTAACATCACAGACAATACACACGGGGCAATGGGGCTTAGAGTTGTCCTCCTTCACAGTCCTCTTCCCCAGGGTTACAGTAAACAGGGCCATGTTATACAATTCAGTACAACTAACACAGTATACATTTTGGATATACAAGAGTTTTAAAAAGATCGCTAGATTAACATTTAACTACACATGGCAACATATGGTTTGGCTCATTACATTCAGTATGACCTGGCTAGCTAGCTTAGCCAAACTCCGCTAGCAAAACACGTAAAATTAGCTAAGTTGCCAGGGTACGGTATAGTTAGATCAGCACGTAAGACCATCTAGTTATTCGGACTGAACATCCAGGCCCTTTTCTCAGCGGCTGCACAATCAACGGCAATGTGCAATTCAAAGTCTACAAGTAGAGCAGTGGCAAAGAGCTTAGAGCTTATCTATCTTTGCTCTTTCGCAGTGGTGCACAGTGCACTGTGCGTTGCTCAGCAACCAAGACGCCAACTGGGACTATTTTCTGGAGCGGAGGAACAATCGAATAAACAATCAACCCAAATAAAGAAAATAATATATATTTTAATCATTTTGTGTAATTATTTTTGTTACCAAAGGAACTATCGTATAAAAGCAATATAACACTCGTGATCGTGAGCCTGCGGCGAATCACACCCGTGAGGGTATTCCACAACAACCTCACTCCCAGATCAATGGATAAAAAAAATCGACCGGATCTAACTATTGTATAATGACCAGTGAGTAAGACGTTTGGTGATTGGCTGAGAAGTTTTGGCAGAGATTTCACACTTGGGTTTTGTGGTGTTCGTAAAAAGAATCTGTGTTCGTAAAAAAAATGTGCCTGTGGGAGATTTTTTTTTTTTTCTCAAATACAAAGTATTTTTACATGTACAAAAAATATATTTACAAGCACAAATTTTTATTACAAGCACAAAACTTTGTTACAGAGACAAAACAGATTTTCACGCAGACACACATTTTTTTTACAAGCACAAAACTTTGTTACAGAGACAAAACAGATTTTCACGCACACACACATTTTTTTTACAAGCACAAAATATTTCCACGTGTACACAAATTCTTTTTACAAGCACAAGATATTTCTACGAGTACAGACGTTTTGGCAGGGAATTCATTCCATACACACACACACACACACACACACACACACACACGAACACACACCCTTTCCCAATGTCATATCAATTATAATTTTTCAAATATAACTATTAAGAATTGAGGTTGTACAGTGCACTCTCAGCCACAGTGTGCCAGAGGAACACACTGAAATGTTTACAGAAAATCAGTGGCCCCCTGCTGTGGCGGCCATCTTGGCTCTGCTGTGTGGCTGTCGCTCTCGGTGGCTTCAGCCTGTGCACTGATTACTGGCTGCCACGGTGGCCACAGGTGCTAATTAGTGCGTGGGTGACAAGGTGGATGTTCTGGACAATGGATGATGAGGCGCGAGGAGGAGGCGCGAAAGTAAATGTGGCATTTGGGAGTCACGGGGGTCGCCTGAAGATGAAAGCGAAGCGACTGCTTCAGTGGGGTAGAGAGATGAGGTCAGCTGGGGACCATGCAGCCAATCAACGTAGCACACAATGATTTTTCTGAAGTGAATAATTTCAATGAGCATATTGGCATATTGATCGAATTTGTGCTTTGATGGGAATATATTAGCAATCAATATTGGTGTCGTATGCTCCATCTTCCTGCATCATATCATCAATATGTGCGTGTACAAAAAATGAGTAATCCTTTAAGTCCTTCTTGCAAGACTATCTCTCCATGAAGGGCAGCTGTAATTTGGGGTCAGAGGTCACACAGGCTGATGAGAGCACGCCACAGACATGACTGATTAAGGCGACCCCTCAAAGACACCAATACACAATACACACACCAATACACACACACACACACACACACACATAGGGCTTTAAGGAGGAGCAGAGAGGAGCAGCTCCACACACACACACACACACACACACAGGGCTTTAAGGAGGAGCAGAGAGGAGCAGCTCCACACACACACACACACACACACACACACACACACAGGGCTTTAAAGAGCAGCAGCTCCACTGTTGTTATTCAAGCTGATAATGACCAGTTTAGTGTCTGTGTCACGTGCTACCATTTCTCTCTGCCTTTCATTGTATACTAAATATAATTTTATCAGGTTTGAATTTGGCATGATTTATGACATCCTGGTAATGTGCAAGCGGACGTGTAATTTCTTCGGAAAATTCGTGCTCAGTGAACACCTAGTTGGTTGCCTTTGGGCGGAAATATGAAGCATGTAATAAAAAAAAGAGCCACTTCCTCCTCCTGCTGCTGCACAGCGGTGTCGGCAGAATGTATTAATCTTCCTGATGTCTTAAAGAAGTGCTTCGTGATAATATCACCGCACCTCTTCAATAGAGGGGGAAGCGCCTGCTGACATTTCGAAAGTACCCACACGTCAGTCAAGCCGTGGCATTTAACATGATTCTGCCCCCTCACCCTCCCCTTCCCCGCGCTATAGATGTTGAATGACACAGATTCCTATCACTTCTTTTTCAACAGTTGGCACTTTGCTTTTGTCAGGTGGACCTTGTTGTGTCTTCCTTTTTAGTACCTCTAGTTTTGTTTGAGAGAGTCCAAAATGAAAGCTGTTGTTGTATGTAAGAAACACAACTCTTTCTCTGTATTCTACCATGGACAGCTACTGAGCTGTTTACGTTTTGTGGATAAACTACACAGTTGCTCAGAAAATTATTTTTCTCTGTCAGATCAGCTTTTTATGCTGTTGTCCTGGGAGTGCTCTCGGCATTAATTCATAAATGCAGTGTTTTATGCAAAACAACAAGCAAGCGCACCCGTGAGACCAATCTGCTGCAGTGATGTGGAAGCTTCTAAAGTGTAGCAGCTGTGTGCTAGGCATTATAAACATTGTGGATGCAGAACAACACTATGTTCTGTAAGTGGAATAAGAGTGAGTACATATTAATTATCTTAATGTTGCTCAACAGTTATAACTTTTTTCATTGAATACATATTCATGCCCCCAGTTGAACTAATTTTGTCAGTTTATTTACCTATTATGAACGCTGTTGTTCCAAGCAGTGGTGATGCTCCAAGCAGGAGTCAATAAAGATACTCCGTGTAGTATTACATGATGTATTTTTTAATATATTTCTTCATTATTTCGTTATTAGGCTTAATTCAGCAGTTGACAATTAATCTGGCTGTTTACCCCTACTGTGATAAGGGGGGGGGGGGGTCCCTTCTGACATCTGTCGCTGTTTCCATGGCAACCCGAGATGCACAGAGAGGGTGCTAACCTCTTGCGTAACGGCTCGCTGTAGGGATCAATTTTTAATTTCCACGCTGGCATCACCGGGTGGCAGGCCACTGACAGGAGCCCTCACAGCGGGCATCCAATTTGGCCGGCCCCACAGAGCGAGCGGGGAGCCGCTTGTTATTGCATCGATGGAGCTGTTCGATTTGGCCGAAAGGTAAAAGTCAGAGGGATATGCCTTAAAGCCTGCCTGATGATGGGAGGCATTACATTCCCCAGCTGAGGAACTGTCACATCTCAAGGAGTTTATCAACTTCAGTTACACACACCGAGTGTGTGTGTGTGTGTGTGTGTGTGTGTGTGTGTGTGTGTGTGTGTGTGTAACCCTGTACCCAGGGAGCCTGTGATTACTCCTTCTGGGTTCTCTCTCATACTCATGTCTACATTTTTCCTGCTGCATTACTTTCACATATATATATTTCTACATCCATCTTTCAATCAGTCAGTGCTTACATTTTGTTCTTTGCTTTTCTCTAATATGTCTTTTATTTTTACCTTATACTTATTTTACACTTATTTGATCTTTTATGCTTCTATATTGTTCTTTGCTTTTATTGTTGTTAAGCACATCGAACTGCCTTTGTGTATTAAATGCGCTTTACAAATAAACTTCACCTGAATTGACTCCAATGTACTCCTTGACTCCTTGACAGTTCCAATGTACTCAGCCCATAGTCTGGACATCATAGAGAGGGTCAAAGGTTGTAATTAATCATAGAACGAGGAGTGTAAAACAGGCTGTATGAATATAACCTAATGGACTGACGTCAGAGACATACAGTAGGCAGGGTGGGGAAGGTTGGAGTGATTCTAAGGACCCAACATTGGCAGAAGGCCCCTTGAGGACACTATGAATATCATTGTTAATAATAATGGGCCTTAAAATTGGAGCCTTTCTTAGGGCCTGAAATGTCTGGCTGTACCCCCTGGATAACTTTATCAGAACATTTTGGCAGAACCCCAGTTGGCAGTGGCACATACTTTAAGGTGCCTAGGTGAGGTGTATGAAGTACCAGTATGGAGTATACCTACAGCTAATCTGACTGCACATCGTGACCCAGACTCCAGACTCCATGGTGCTAATGTACAGTAGCCTACACATTTCAGACATTTGGACTGCTCCCTCCCTCCCTCCCTCGTTCCGCCATTCCGGGTCCTCCATCAATCAGACAAACCACTTTGTCGAGCACTCATCCAAGTGACATTTGTTTCACCCTGGCAATCATCCGAATGCCAGTAAAGGTACTAATCTACTGGCACTTGTCTCAGAGCCACACTTGAGCAATCACCATTAATCATATACTTGCCTCTTTTAGCAGGCAGCCGCTCAGCTCAACCCACTCGCTCTCTCGCCCGGGCAGGTCTGTCTCCTGCCACCCCTGGCAAACTCTCTGACGCTGGAGCCCGGAATAAAAAATCGGAAGCAAGCAAAGCAAGGGGTGATGAATCATACAAGAATTTGTACCGGAGCCTATTTTCCTCTTTGCTTAATTGAATTTTCATTTCCGGATAAGTAGGCGCTGTGATTGAACGCTTCCAGCTGCACTTCTGTAGCTCCTGACGACTACAGAGCTGCATACAGAGTGGGCCGCAAGCTTCCCCCAAACGACTGTGAATAAAAAAAAGAGTTTCAAGCCGCTGCTGCATTCCTCTCCCCGCTGTGAGATAAGACGCGCTAAAAAAGCAAAATCGTAAAAGTGCCACTTTTTTTGGGAGAGCGCACATAAAACTGTGATTAAAAACAACAGCTACGTAAGCACCCCAGACTGGCTTATCTAACGCAGTGATGTGAAAAGGTTTTGGATGCTTAAGTGCAGAGAAAACTGCCGTATGATCCACTTCATAAGGATACATTAGCTTTGTACACAAGCTGTGAATGCAGAATGAGACTATGTGTATAGAGTATGTACTTACTCATTTTCGTTACGTCTACGCCATCTTGATGTTAGTTACACACTGAAGTTTATGATCCTTTCAAGCAACATTTGCCTCTCAACAAATCAAACATAACCTCAAACAGATGAGAAGTTTTTTTTTTCTCATCAGTAAAGGCATAGCCATGAGCTGACCTGTAAAGCTTCAAAAAGGATGAAACAGCTGACCTAAGAATGTCCTTCACCCCGGCTTAAGGCTGTTTATGCTGAAAGAAAGGTCAGTCTGTCTGAGAGATGCGTGCTGCTGCACTCTATAATCTGGTCAGGCTTCCTAACCTGTTCTTCACCAGAACTGCTGCACAAATGCTGGTAAGTGTCACTTCAAAGAATTATTATCAGGCTGCCGCTGATGTGTGTCTGTCAAACAACTGGAGAACCATCACTTATCAGGATACCTCTCAGCCTCATCCTCAGCCAAACCTTAAATAGAAGACAGACAGACAGACAGACAGACAGACAGACACATACACATACTTACACACACACCCACACACACACACACACTCACTGGAGGACCATCACTTATCAGGATACCTCTCAGCCTCATCCTTTGCCAAACCTTAAATAGAATACTCACAGGTAGACAGACAGACAGACGCATACACATACTTACACACACACACACACACACACACACACACACACACACACACACACACACACACACACACACACACACACACAGGGAAATAGAGGGAGCATGAGGGAAGACGAGTGCAAGAGGTAGGTTGCTATGGGATACAGCACCCTGCTTTCTTTAAAAGTAGTCATTATATGGCATCCAACCTGCCACTGCGGCTTCTCCACTCAGATATTTAGAGTGACACGAAACAGATGCTAAAAACTTAAATCATGACACAGAATACCAGCTCCTGTTGTCTGTCAAGGAATGTTAAAACACTACATGTTTACATCCAGCTAGTTTCAAAGATAGGTATAAAATACTGTATGTTCCTTTACTTATGGAGCGAATAGAGCCTAAACCCTTCTGGGTTGACAGTGTGCTGCTTTTCCTAAGTGTTTGAATGACACACTATATAGAGTACATTGCCTTAGACAGTCTTAGACATGGCTGGTAAATATAGAGGTATTTATTGCCTAAGCATCACTTGTGTTTAACCTAATTCTATGTGCCATCCAGCACTCAGCAGGAGTCTCACATAACATACATAACATATCCTCTTTACATTTCCTCCAGCTCCCTGAAATCCCAAAATGGGAGCTATTTTGATACTCAGATACTCACACAGAAATATTTTTTTCGCTGTGCTGACAGCTTACCAACACCGAGAGAAACATTCTCTTTATTTTGCATTGATTTTCATTAGGGGTTAAGAAATGTTGTTATTATTAACAAAAAATATATATTCATTGCTATGCTGACAGTGTGTTAATTCTGAAAGAAATTTTCCTTTTTTCTACATTACTGGTGGTATATGTAAAACATTTGCAGCATGTATTCACAAAATGGTCGTGATATGACCCCCAAAAAAACTATTGATTCTGCCAGAAAATTTTAATTATGTTCTCTGTTTGTGTTTCATCTTGCCTCTAGAAGGTAAACAACATCACATCACAATCTTACATATAACACCTTTAATATACAGTATAAATCTTAATAATATTAGGTGAACAGATGTATTAATAAAGCACCTAAGCAGCTCTCTCTGTGCTCTCCCTGTCAGCCAGAAGTACTCCAGGCCACTCCTCAGCCTGGTCTCAAAGCTGACTCATATGGGAACGGCTGTGTCGTGTCGTTTTTTTTTTTGCCCACTGGGCACCGGTATGGTGGTATGGCATGATGTCTTCTTAAATAGGGCTTGAGCGAGGCTCTGTGATTGCTGCCCTGTGCCTGACCACTGAACGGTTCACCCTCCATCTGACAGGAGAGGGAGGGAAGGCGAGAGACAGGGCCTAAAAAGGAGTGTGTTTGGTCTGGCACGAGCAGGGCGAGGCTACTTGAGGTCTTGTAGTAATGGATGGACAGAGACAGCTATAAAGTCCTTAAGTGCCTGCTGGAGTTAATGCCATCAATGTCTCCTCTAAACCAGCTTCAGTGGTCCATGCTTGTGATCATTATTTTCAGTTGCTTGGCATGGAGTAGGCTACTCTGTTTCTACAGGTCAGATCCTTGCCAAACTGTAAAGCACTTTGAGCTGCATCTTGTATGTATGAATTGTGCTATACAAGTATAGATTATTATTTATTCTTATTCTTATTCTTATTATTCTTTTGTCAAATAAAATATGTGCAGTGCAGCCTGATGTGTAGTAGAGGGCAAACAAACACTCATAAAATCTGTTTATGCACATTTTGAAATATGTCTATGTCCTTTCAGATTTCAGTTTCAGATAAAATTTTCCTGACATGTCTGTCACATACAATAATAGAGCCCTATGAAATCAGTTTTATTTTTTCTCAAATTTTGTTTCATTTTTTTCTGAATTACGTTTTTTATTTTTAGTCATTTTGGATTTTTGAAGACTTCTAACCAATATTTGTCTTTTAAAAAAACAAGTTAAGGGCAGACACAAATATCAGTAAATCTCTTTGTTGACTAAACAAAACCAAGCATGCATACTACTCAAAGCAAAGACAAACAGACTGACAGACAGACAGACAGACAGATAGACAGACAGACAGACAGACAGACGGACAAATCAAGGATATTTGTGGAAGTGTTTTCGGCGTTTGTAGCAAACAGCTACCAGCAACCAGTGGAGTTTGAAAAAATCTCTCTCCAGCATTCTGCCTCCAACCAACCGCTATGCCTGTTTGTGAGAGAACAAATTGAGAGCAGTGTGTGTAGCACAGCTGCATGAGGCACACCAGGTCCCTTCCATGCCAGTTGCTCATGGTGAATAATGCAGTGGGTCCTTGCCACTAAAGCTGCCAACATCCATGATACACCAACGTCTGTAGCCTCCCTGCCACAGATGCAGCTCCATCTGTGTAGAACCCAATCATTTGTGTTGCATTATTTTCTTATGTAGCTGTGGCGGACATTGTACATTGCCTACATGGCAGTGTCAAGTTTAAAATCGAGCAATTTATTGTTCCATGAAATGTAGAAAGAAAGAACCCTACTTTCCAGTACAGTCTCTCTACAGTCAATGGGGCAGTCATGGGCTAGCGGTTAAGGTGTTGGACTTGTGGTCAAAGGTTCACCGGTTCAGTTCTGCACACTGACAGATGTGTGGGGAGGATGAATGACCAGGGCTGCCCTCCATACTCCCCTGTGACTGAGGATACCTGAGTATGTTACTGTCCATGCACACTGCTACTCGTTGGGCTGTTCATACATGTGACAGGTTAAATGCAGGGACTGGATTTTGCTGTGTGATCACAATGACAAAAGGGAATCACTTTCAATTCAATGGGCAACCCTGTGCACAAGCAGAGTATACGTAAAAAGAGGAGCAAGACCTGAAAGAAGTGGTAGAGGAAAGAAGCATAGGTTGTTAAAGGGGCAAAACACTTAATTGTTGAGCTGAAAAAAATCTAAAATCTAAAAAAAAATCTAAAATCTGTTATCTAGGATGACTTACAGCGAGCTTACTAAAACTAGCCCTTTTGGAGCAACCAAGGGCAAAAAGACTAGTGGTTCTAGGGTCAAATGCTTCACTTTACCACCATCACACTTTACCAGAGCATTTAAACCGTTCTTATATACAGTCTATGATTTAAACCCAGAAAGTGACAAAATATTGTCATACAATATTAGTTCATTTTTCACCTCATTTGGACAGCTCTAATCTTTCTTTATTTCTAAGTTTTATGATGAAATGAGGTAATTACTGTTTTAACAGGGGGATTGCATGCAGTGCTTGTGGAGGGGTAGACAATAGATATTCTTCAATCCTTGCTGGGCCAGCATTTTGTTAAAAAATGAGCTGGTTTTAAAAAATACATATAATATTGGATTTAACATGGCTGCCGGCTGCATAGCCTAGTTCAAGCCAAGAGCCACTGTCAGCACTGGGGGGCTAAGCAGCCTTACAGGTCAGATCCTAGAATTGCCCCTGAGCAGGAAAGAGAGGAAGAAGGGGAGAGTACCAGGAAAGAAAGATAAAATGACAGGATCCTAACGGCAGCCACAGGCTATGAGTGTTTTATGAAATGTATTTTTCCATGTAGATGTAGGGGCAATTCCATATCTTCCTGTATGTACTGTATAAAGATAGTCTGCTTACTCTGTGCTCCTCTTTGTAAGTCACTTTGGATAAAAGCGCCTGCTAAATGTAATGTAATATCAGTTGAAACAGGCCTAACAGCATGCCTGTTTACAGCATGGCACTCTAATCCGTCAAAGAGAGAAAAATGTCTTTACACCCCCCTATATTGTCCTTTCAGTAGATTCATAAAAATCAAACCAAATTTCTCAGCATTTTTTAGGACACGTCAATTCATATTTAAAGAGCCATATCTCAGGAATTAAACAAGATATTAAGCTAACATTTTGGTTCGATTCAAATAAGACACGGAAGAATGTTATGACAAAAAAATCGGAAAAAAATTGAGGACCATGGTGTGTGGCCCATTTCAACAACTGATATCGAATTGCCCACAGAGGACATAGTAGCCTAGATTGCTTTGGCAGTGTTGAACTGAAAAAAAGGAGTACAAAATATAAATATAAATATAAGTAGTGGTATTTTCCCTCCAGTGCTGATATAAGTTTGAAGAGCGTAGGCTCGCTGGGGAATTGTGAAGTTGTTTTGCTGGTGCACTTCTTGGTCATTAGCTGTTGCCTTTAGCTCTCTTTTGGCTGTTATCTGACAGAGGGATTGGCAATATCAAGGTTCGGCAGAGAAGCTTCTCCGTTATCATAATTTTCCCTAATTCCTGTTCTACTGTCTTTGATTTTTTCTGTCTTTTTATTTGATGTTCATCACAAATGTTATGGAAATTCAGACAGGTTCTAAGGTCATTAGATCATTACCAACCTTAATGTAGGAGGGTAAACTTTTGTTGTTAAATTTGTTGTAAGTTGTATAAGTTGATATGTATTCAGCCCCACACACACAGTAGATAAAAGTTATCACAACTGCAAGTTTGGGAACTGTAGTAGTTACTGGAGTAATCTGTTTACAATGGTTTATAACACACACACACACACACACACACACACACACACACACACACACACGTGTATGTGTGATATATATACATATATAAACCAGTACATGTATAACATGGTAATAATGTCATTGTGTAACCATTGTGTCATTGTGTTGTCCTCACTCTTAATGTATTTTGGCTGTTGAGTTAACGGCTCAGTCCTAATGCTATCTCTGAGGTGTAGTTCAGACTTAATGTTTCATGGGAAGGGTAATTACATCTCAGTGAACAGGAGGCACCACATACTTTACAAACCTTACTTACCCATTCCCAGGGCCTCTCTCTGGTCCTCTCTTGGAAAACTGTTGTGAAGAAGAAGAGGGGGAAAAAAAAAGGTTGATGATAAAGCGCTGCGCCTCGTGGATTTGACGCTAAGGTTATGTTTCCACAGGGGAAGAGAAATGGAGCTTGTAGTGAAAGTGGGTTAAGTACAGCAAGAGAGAGTAGGAGAGGAGAGATTTTATGTCCGTGTCTAAGATCTGGGGCTTAGAGACAAAGAGGGAGGAGAGGGAGGGTGGAGTTCAGGGGTGCTGAGAGGGCTTGAGGTTTCTCTCCAGTATTATTTATTTCATTTTGTTTGTGATCCAATTTTTATTGACATCAATTATGGCATCCAAAATCTGTATTATTTGCTCATGACACATTTACAAGACAATATACTTCTATACAGTATACAATATGTAGAGTGTTGATGTCATTTAGTTTTAAAGTTCTCAGTAATCACACTGTATGAATTATATATATGAACAGAACAGGGTATGAAACCCCTCCCCACCCCCCCTCCCATGCACCCACAACACACCCACCCCACCCCCCCTGCAGTCTGTTTAAAAAAAAAAAGTATTATTTCTGTGGTGGACATTAGTATCGTATAGCAGCTGGGTAATCGAATTAGTGGGTTTAGTTTGCTTGGTTCAGTTACAGATCTACTGACAGGCCCCTCTGTGTCTGCACAGTGAAACTATATAGGCTCTACAAGACCTGTTCATTTGTAGCCTTATGTCTTGATGATGTCTGCTTTTTCAGCAGTAACTTATTTATCATAACTAAGTGAGAACATTAGGACTGGTCGCCATCAACTGTGTGTGTGTGTGTGTGTGTGTGTGTGTGTGTGTGTGTGTGTGTGTGTTTTCATGTATGTGTATATGTGTGTGTGTATGTGTGTGAAAGAGAGAGAGACAGAGAGAGAGAGAGAGAGTGAAGGAGAGAGTGAAAATAAAAGATAGAAATCTTGGATGGTATGGTGTGAGAGAAGAGACACGCTCTGGAAATTGGCTTACGCCTCTCTCCCTGTTGCCGAGGACAAGAGGGACACTCTGTGTGATGAAAATGATAATTCTGTGGCAGACACAACCCACGTGGTGTCCTTCACATGTTCATCCTCAAGGGTACTGTACCGCCAAACAGAACGGCTGTGACAGAAGCACGCCGCAGTTGGGATCTGTCTTGTTAAGTACAATAATAAAACTGCATCCATCTACAGTCCTTGCACTGCTGTGCTGAGCTGTGCAACATTGCTGTAATGCACATTCTGTTAGCACTGCTTACTTCTACTACCATATTTCAGCTAAGTGAATCGTCAATTGTGCGATTGTCAATTGTGTAGCCATTGCTGGCACAATGCTTTTGCCCCCTGTGACCCCCCATTATGGTATATAAAAACACGCCATAGTGTAGTGTTGACTGCAGTTTCACAGTTAGAAAGTGTATTGCAGTGAGGACACGGGGCGGACGTGGGCGCATAATCATAATCAACAGCTGACAATGGCATGCGTGAGCAGAGGCAAGGCACCCCCCCCCCCATTTTAATAATTTATTTCTATCCCATCTTGCTTGAATACGCTCAAAATGAGACTGACACAGTTGGTGGTAGAAGTCACACATATCTTTATGACCAACCAAGCATTGGCTTTTTTAACGCTGTAGCCCAATAAATAAAAGACATTTTGGGTTTGTGTTTTGGAACTGTGTCAATCAATCGAATGCCTGGATTTGATTTTTTTTTCTTTTTCCTACTTTTGCACAGGCATCTTTTGTCGGGTCTTAATGGGAAGAACAGACATTTCGCTCTCTGTCTCACATCTTCTTCTCTCTGCATAAGAAAGAGAAAAGAGGAAGAGTGAGAGAGACAGACAGCTAATTTAGCTCTGAAGGACACAGTGAAAGAGTGCACATGGAAAGTCCTGTACCAATTTAGTCCAATGGCTTACCCCACTGTTTATAATGGTGTGTGTGTGTGTGTGTGTGTGTGTGTGTGTGTGTGTGTGTGTGTGTGTGTGTGTGTGTGTGTGGAAGGGGGGGGGGGGGTGTTCTTGTTTTGGAACTTCAGACACCCTTCCCCCACCCCTTGACGCCCTGTGCATAATTGAAACAAGTACTGCAGAAAATGTGACTAGTTTGAAACTCAAAAATGTACATGTCATTTTGATTCAATGTGAATAATTTACAAAACCCTTTTGCCTCAATTGGGGCCATTGCAGAAAAAGCTGACTGTCTTTCATGTTCTTGTTTCATGTTTTACTGCTGAGGTGAGAGACACTGTATTTTAATTAAGGGGAAACAGAGCAAACTCTGTCTGTCGCGCAGAAAAATTGTCAGGTGATGACAGCTCCCCGGTATGCACCCTATAGGTGGCACATACACAATTGAAGAGGTCTGCCAGCTTGATTGCTTGTGAAATTTTCCCACTTTCAGAAAATCGTTGAAAGCGGGTTGTTTACTACAATTTCATGGGCACTCGAGGAGTTGTGTGTCGCTGGCCTTGGTCAAGCCCCTTTTGGCTTTTCAGGCTAATACTTCAGGAGGCAGCTGGAGCCCGCACTTAGTGCTGATTGCTGTGTGGTTATGTTTATCTACCCAGCAGGGGAGCGAGGTGGGGTGTGTGTGTGTGTGTGTGTGTGTATGTGTGTGTGTGTGTGTGTGTGTGTGTGTGTGTGTATGTCTGTGGGCGTATGTGTGTGTATGTGTGTGTGTGTGTGTGGGTGGGATGGGGGGCGGGGGGGGGGGCGGGCGTATGGCTCTGCTTTCAAAGAGCACAAATGACGCCAATCAGGGAGAGAGAGAGAGACATGGGGATGTCAAGATGCAGCTGGCTCAGAGTGTGTGTGTATGTGTGTGTGTGTGTGTGTGTGTGTGTGTGTGTGTGTGTGTGTGTGTTTGTGTGTGTGTGTTTGAGTGTTTGTGTGTGTGTGTGTTTGTGAGTGTGTGTGGGGGTATGTGTGTGTGAGTGTGTGTGCCTCTCTTTCTCTGTGTGTGTGTGCATATGTGTGTTTGTTCTCATGCGCGATAGCCTTAACCGACCTCCTACTGTTCATGTTATATCAGTCCAAAAGCACATTTTCCATCACAGATGTGTATGGCCATTTAGGAAGATTTGCTGAACCTATTTATACAAATTATCTTTAATACATGCTTCTATATCCGTCAACAGTTCACGGATTATAACTAGCAACAATTTTAGCTGTGTTTGAAATTATGTTACCGTGTGATTTTACTCATTTGGGTGATCTCTGCACACTGATATGCCTTTTAAAGGTTTGTGTGATATAATTGACTCTGGAAAAAATAAAAGGCTTGACTGCAAGGAAACTAATATAGGTTGAAGAGAAAAATACATAACACTCCCTCTGATCGATGTCTCTCTCTTGCTCTCTCTGTCTCTGTCTCTCTCTCTCTCTGTATCTCTCCCTCCCTCTCTCTCTCTCTCTCTCTCTCTCCAGTGTATACAATACATGCAGTACTATATATATATATACATGTGTGTATACATACATTAATAAATAATGTATATAGCCATTTTCCCTTATTTTGTTTATATACCTGGGACAGTGCTAAATTACCAGGATAGCTATAATATTATGTTCCTCTAAATCCCTAACACATTATTTGTGTGTATATGGAGCATATCTTATGCTCTCATGAGAACATCATATCTGTACCAGGGACAGCCTGCAGGCATCCTTCAGCCCTGAAGCATTAACCACACTTGTCACATATCACGTCACACATTCACTAGGTATCTACACAGAAAATGTTGAGGCAGTGAAGGAATGACATTGGCGTTAACAGTGACATTGCCCTGCTGGCAGGATCCCAACCTGGCTTTACTAAAATGGCAATCTTTCTAGAAGCCAAGGTGCTTATCAGTGTCCTTAGGGATTATTCAAATGTCGTCCATGTGACCTTCGGTTCATTGTATTTGTTATATGTGGAACAGCCCTAGGATTTTAAGAGGAATCTTCCAGCCCATGCCAAATGAAATGCTATTGTTGAACATGATAAATATACAAGAGTGTACAGCTGTTCTTGAAAAACTGGTCATCTCGGGATTTTATGTTTGTTGTTCTACTGGTTGGAATGCTTGCTGACTCCAAATACTTGGAAGGAAAACAACAATGACTTGACAGTGTAGCCCACAAGACAAGGTTGGCTTGCTTTTTGTTTTGTTTTGTTTTTTTTTTTTTTTTTTGAGAGCATGAAAAGCATGTTTGATTAGGCAATTTTTAAAAAGTAGAATCCTGACTTGTAAAGATTTATCCTTGTAACGGTTGGGTTTGTTTATTCCACTAGTTATTATCGTTCTTCTTGTTCATCATCATCATCTTCTTCTTCTTTTTCGTCTTCTTTCTTCTTCTTCTTCTTCTTCTTCTTCTTCTGTTTGAGGCCAAAAGTCCATTTCTGAGAGCTTTAAAAAAAAAACTAGATGTACCGCATAGCGGTACATGGTATGACCACCGCAGTGTATTGACATGTGGGAACTGTTGGTATGATGAGTGTGTGGTAGGTCAGTGTTGTGAGGTGAGAATTTGTGTGGAAATGATTTCCTGGAGTTGGGCATGGATGTGGGTTTTGAATGAATGACATTCTGTGTGTTTGTGTAGTGTGTTCACACCTTCTTGGCCCAAGATACTGGCAAAAAATCCCAATTTTTGCATTTACCCATATCACTATGTGGCGCTATGCCTCAAATGAGTGTTTTCAATGTGTGAGGGTTAATAGATTTTATAATAAAAAAAATTGGTTGTAAACATTAGCATTGTGTAGATAATAGGCAAAATGACATGTTGTACAATCACAGCGCCCCCTATGGGCCAAATTTTATGGCATATACTGTGCTTTTAGAGGTCTTTGTGCTAATCGTGCATGACATATTTTGTGCAATTCCCACCTTTTCGGTCTAAGATACTGGCAATGCAAAATCCCAATTTGTGCATTTACCCCTATCACTATGTGGCGCTATGCTTGAAGTGAGTGTTTATAGGCTGGGTCAATACGCCCCTATAACCCCCGCATACTAACACAAAATCTCCTAAATCTCACAACAAAAAAAAGAGAATCATTATGAAGAATTAGAATCAGAATCAGAATCATCATTAACTAAAGTGACAAAAACAGATCCAGACTGTAGACAGTGACAGATGACTGCTGAGATTGTCACTCAGTGTTCCTTTCACACCTTGGAGACACCTTGCTGCTGGTGATGGTGATGGTACAGTTTGTTGCTGATGCTGCACAAGCCATGATGAGGGGAAGGAGGCGCCCAATGAGGGTAATGGGCAACTTGATTGGCCCGGTTTCGTTTCGGTTGCCCTCCCCCACCTTCTGTTTCTGCGCTTTAATTGGGTTATTAGCAGCAGTCTGTACAGGACTGGGGCTGAGTTACAGTGTTAACGCGCTGTGTATGTGTGTGTGTGTGTGTGTGTGTGTGTGGGAGGGAGGGAGGGAGGAAAGGGAAGAGGGAGCCGGCAGGCGGACGAGCAAGAAGATCGAGTGTTTGTGTTGCTGCCAGCAACACAAATGGGGGGCCCTTGTTGCCACGAATCCCTTCATTTCCTCGAATCCCTTCATTTCCTCGAGGTCCCCCCATAACACTGGCAACAGCCTCCACGTGTGTTGTTTTAAATGAATATGCTGTTGGGCTCAGCGTATTAATTGGGAACGCTGTTGGGGACAGCCATGGAACCATCTATTGGCATTGAAGTGACTGTGCTAATGGCACATTCACTTCAATGGCTATGATGCTGCTGGGGAACATTTAGTATGTGGCTCAGCATGGCTGCTAACAAACAACAACTTTCTCATTTACAGTCCATCCTTCCTCTCAGGAATGTTCTCAGTGCGTTGGAAATACCCATAGAAATGTTATTGTAACTATATATAATCTTAATATTGCTACCCTAAAGCAGTGTTTACCAGTGGTATTGTATACACATACATATTAATTCACAATGGTGCAGTACGTTAATACACAGTGATGGAGCTGGATTCATCTTCTGTAATAACAACTTTGTGCTGTCTCTGGAAGCTGTCTGCTACACAAGTATGCCCCAAACATAATACAATATAACCCGTGGCAATATATGTCTGCACAGAAACAACCTGATCATAACAGAGATTAATGTAATGTAGGAGACACACAAACACACACACACACACACACACACATGTACTCTCTCTCTCTCTCTCTCTCTCTCTCTCACACACACACACACACACACACACACACATACACACGTACACACACACATGCTCAGGTACACATTCTCAAACACACACACACGAACACACACACACACACACACACACACACACACACACACACACACACACACACACACACACACACACACACACACAGTCAGATATCCCCCATCTGCAAACACACTCATGTAACATCGTCTCTGTTCCTGCTTTGTTGCCTCCAGTTGAAGGATGTTAGCAGAGCATGCACACACACACACACACACACACACACACACACACACACTCACACTCAACCCCCCCCCCCCCCACACACACACACACCCCAACCCCTGTCTGACTGTGTGCTCGCAACTCTGAGCTCTCTCCCAGCAACCCATTTGCTCCGCTCAGATAACATTTGGCATTACTCCACTCCTGTGATTCATCTGGTGTCTGGGAGAACTCAGCATTTCCCTGATACTGTTGTTTGACTTCAGTGTAATTGAACCATATCAGCCCCCCCCCTACCCCCTACCCTCCACCCCCCTCCCTCCTTCCCTCTTCCTCTCTCTCCACAGACTGCGTTTTATTATCACAGATGTGAAGCCTTTACGGCCCACACAGGCAAATCTGCCCTCCTGCTTAATCACGGATCACTGGATGCGCTTCAAAATCCCAGTCCACCAGAATGGCTTACAATCGTACATAACCACAGTACGGCTCACCCTATAGCCTCAAAGTCTTGTCAGTCCCTCCAGGATTTACAGGGCATTGTTTTGATCGTTGCTGCACAAAATTCCTTATTGTACTGCAGCTTTTCTCAAAAACAAAAGTTGCAATGTATACTTATTTTACTGCAGCTTTTCTATAAAAAAAAACTTTCAATGTGTACTTAGAATCCGCATCTGTTTTTGCATGTAGGTGCTGTTGGGTCGATGCTGGGTAATGTGATGTTTAATCTGTCAAGTGTGCAGGAAGGGGAGCACAACTTCTTTAGCAAGTGAGAAATGCAGTCGCTGCGTTAACTGCTTGAGAAAAAAATGGCAATTTGTGTGACTGTCAAGCTGACGGTATGAGAGTTGGCATCAGCTCTGAGAGAAGAGAATGAACTTAACTTTCAGAATTTTAATGGCTACCAACACTGAGTCCTTTCAGTCCTCATCTGCTGTACTGTAGTTCTCTTTCTCTCTCTCTTTGGCGTCTGTGTAAGTCGATCCTCTGGAAGGGGGTGACGTGGGCGGGCGAGCTGGTAAAGGCAAACGGCTGATTCGCCTTCATTAGCGCTGCAGGAGATCCTTCTTCCTCCTTCTTCCTCCTCCAATCATAGCTCCTTGATTTCCCATGAGGCCTTGGGGAAAGGGTTGCTAAAACCTCAGTGGGCACGTTAGCATAGAGTGAAAAATTAGCGTTGGGGGTTGTTTAGACTGCATGTGTTCGTTTGTTTGTCTGTGATGATTGTGGTGGCACTGGTTGGAGGAATACAGAGTAGGAGATTTGCCTGATTGTTACAGGTCCATTATGTCTCTGTCTCTGTCTCTCGCCTTCCTGTGGGTTGATTGTGGCTGATAGCTGGGGTATGAAGACGGCAATGCAGACCTATTTTAAGTAGCCGCTTAGAATGAATTCTAAAATTGTGCTCCTCTCATTAAAAAGAGGGTAATTATGCAGATCATTATCTTAATCACATATTATTTATTATAGCTGTTTGACGTTTAATCTGTGATTCTATGATGGAAACTTTATCAGTTTCCGCAAGAGACACTTTTTCACACATTTCCTTTTTGGAACTTGAGAGACTTATGTTTCTTTGTTTGTAGAAATAGATTAGCTGCTTTGGAGAAGCTAGCTTTGATCACTCGCACCATTCTACTCTTTTTTTGTGTGAAGGGGATTAACTGCTAGACGGGTGGGCTCGAAAAGAGCTTGAAAAAGTTGACCTTGAAAAGCCTGCTTAATAAATAACAATTCAGCCTGCTATGCTGCATCAATTCAGCTTTGCGGCGTCATAGCATAGCATAGCATAATCTTACCTCACTGCCGCACCGTACTCTTTAATTCACGCCATCAATTCATAATACCTCAACCATGACTAAAGGGCAATAATAGGGGCTGCTCAGGCGCTCTCCGGGCTGGTCGATCAAATGAATTCAGCCGTGATGAAATATTCAGAGACGCAATGAAATATTTATTCAGAGTGTGATGGGGATAAATAGGAAGGCCTCGGTCTGGGCTGTGGGATTGTTGGGGGGGGGGGTGGTCTCGACGAAGTTGAGTTCAGGGAAGTGACCTGAAACTGGGGCGGGGGGGCGGGGGGGTTCGGTTGGTCAGATTGTGGGCAGCTGAAGGTGAGAGGTCAGCGTGTGGGTGTGAGTTTTACAATGTGGGTCGATGACCCCCAGGCAGAAATAGGAAGGTCATTCACAGACATACATAGCTTACATGCTTCACTTGGCTATGTGTGCACTGAGCCATGGTCATCTGTTGATTAAAGCAAAATAGCCGTAAAAGTTGAAGAAAGGGATTTGAAAAACTTTAGGTGTTCTTGCAGATATTTAAGCATTTCTGTTTAGTTTGTGACTGTGTGAGAAAGCAAGGTTAGCCTTGACTGTATGATTAGGTATGGAAAAACAGTGTAATAGATTAGGATTCATCTTAAACAAAACACTGAAAACACTGTAAGAGCAGACAAATTCCTATATGCCTTATAGGAGCTCTCTGTTTCATGTAAATTCTGTGTCAAACTCCAACAACTGAAACGTTTGCCTTGAGGTGGAATCTAATAAAAGCTCCCCTGATGCAACACAATTATGCATTCATCCTGATATCTGAAAGAATGTAGAAAATGAGCAGGCCATTGCCCTACAGGTCATCATATTATTCATACCATCCATTATTAGGCTCTACCCCTCCAACACCTGAGTATGGGATCATGTCTGACAGTCAGTTCCTGAAACTGGCAATCGACATGACTTGACAGTTTTCTGTCGTGCTCCTGGTATTCATTGGAAAGACGGTTTTACATATGGACCACATTTATATCCTCTAATAATTTAATATATCGTTAGCTTGATAGCATAATTGCCTAAGTCATTTTTGGTCAAATTGAGATTTTTGCACAACTTTACTCCCCTACCACTTCTGCATCATCCTGTCTGTCTGCATATGTCATTGGCCAATCACAACACTCATAAAAGTAAAAAAAAACATAGCTGCCTAAGTCATTCATTTGACTTAGGCAGTTTTACCATTGGACTTAGGCAGTTTTTATACAATCAATTTGACTTAGGCAGATTATGCCTATGACTTAGGCAGTTTTTCTGCTCTTCTCAGCCATTTTGCATACGTCAAAACTGCCTAAGTCACTTTTATTTGATAAAAAAAATGATGTTCGGTTTTGTTCTTTTTCCAAACTTTTTCTCACATCTACATGAATGTTCTGTGAAAATATCAATAAAAAATATGCATGTGATTTTTAGAAAATGTGTTTTTTCTTGTTTTCCAAAAACACAAAAAAATGACTTAGGCAATTATGCTATCAAGCTAACGATATGTAAAATATACTATACATGCAATATTATGTATTCTAGTCATTTCTTGTGCAGTGAAATAGATTAATTGTTTCTACTGGTGCTGGGCAAGTTGTGCTTGTATTTTTTCCTAAAATGTTGGTAGTGCTTAAAAAGATTAGCTTAGCATATTGTAGTATTATCTGTATAGTATGTTGCCTTGGACATTTGCCAAGCATCATACATAAACTTAATGTTCCTACTCTGACATGCAGATTTGAAATAGGTCTTTGTTTTGTTTTATAGGACATGCTCTTGCAGGAAACAGTGGCAACCTTGAATATTGTGGTTTGCTTATTGTGTTTTCATTTAATTTTTCCTCTTTTTTTCTTGTAGCCCCCAGCCTAACTCCCTGTTGCCATGTGTGTTTGACGTCATGTGGGTGGCGATGGCAGCTGCAGGTGGGAGATTAGGAAAGGACAGAGGGAGGGGGGAGGAAGGAGGGAGGGAGGAAAGTCACTTGAAAGGGTCCCTGTGGCACTACCACCATCAGACTCACAAGAGGCCCTGCCACCCCACCCCACCCCACCCCACCTCCACCTTCACCACCACCACCACCACCCTCACCCAGCTGAGTGTGTGCCGGTTCAGACTGCCACACCATCCCACACCACCACCACCGCAACCACCACTGTCACCACCACCACTGTCACCTCCACCACCGCCACTGTCACCTTTCCCCACCTCCCCCAGCTGAGCTGTGTGCTTGTCCAGACTGCCACACCATCCCACACCACCACCACCTGAGCTTGTGGCGGTTTAGACTCCCACCCCACCACTGTCACCTCCACCACCGCCACTGTCACCTTCCCCCACCGCCACTGTCACCTTCCCCCACCTCCCCCAGCTGAGCTGTGTGCTTGTCCAGAGCACTAATGCTGCTAATGAGCCTCCTGAGGTGCTGGAGGTCTGGCTCTTTCTAGTGACCCCAAGCAGCACAGCCACAAACAGCCACAGACACAAACACAGACACTGACACAGACACAGACACAAACACAGCCACAGCCACAGTCACAGACACAGACACAGACACAAACACAGACACAGACACAGACACAGACACAGACACAGGACAGAACCCAGACCCTGCGGGCTGAAGATAGCTCATCAGGAGACAGCAGTCTCTGTAGTCTCTGTCGGAAGATGTTTATCCAGGTTTTAATGAATGATCTGTTGCATTTGTATTCACGAAATGTAGCTTAATGAAAAGTCAGTGCCCAAATATAATAAGTGTTCATTCTTTTGTTCTGTTAGAAATTGAAGACTTGAGAAAAGTATTCTTTTGAAAAAAAAACTGAAAAATGGTCAATTTCGTTGTTACAGAGGTAGTAAAAAAAAAACCTCATATATGATTTAAAAATTTAAAAACTCTAAAGCATTATTGATGGGCCTTTTCTTAACTTTTACTAATCCATTTCAGGGAAAGAAATGAGCTCACTCACACAGTAGGTGCATTATAGCAAAAAGGGCCAGTAACGGCGTGAATAGCTCCTCTTGTACACACATCTGGTTCCTATCCACTCGTACTAAAAAACATGCATTATGGTAAACAGCATGCAGCAGTGGCGGGGAATCAAAGGAAACATGCACTCTACCCCTCTCTACCACATTAGCGATGGATAAATGCAAAAATAAAGAGACAAGTAGTGCTCCCCTACTCCAGCACATCAGAGAGAGAGAGAGAGCGAGAGAGAGAGGAGAGTCTGGAGTGCTTCTTTGCCACCTTATTATTTCATAAGAGGCTTGAGGATGGGATCATGCATCATGGATGTTGTGCTTCGGTGGGCATAGAAACGATAACAGCAGCTGGAGAGAAAGAAAGGAAGAAAGAATGAAAGACAGACAGAATGAGAAAGAGACAGAGAGAGAGGGAGAGAGAGAGAACAGAAGCAAAGGTGGCCTGGTATCCTGTGAAGTGGAAGTAAGAGTGAAATGCAGACAGAATGAGAGAGAGAGAGAAAGAAAGAGAGAGAAAAAGAGATAGAGAACAGAAACAAAGGTGGCCTGGTATCCTGTGATGTGGAAGGAAGAGTGAGAAGCATGGCAATGACAGAACAAGGTAGTCTTGGACCCTTCACTGGGTCGTCTGGCTGCGAGGGAGGTCAAGGGCAATTTAGAGGCCACCAGAGATGCTTGTCCACCTTTAGACATCCACTGCTTTCATTTCATAGTTCACTGTTCAAGAAAGCACCTCCTTAGTGGAGGCAGTGGGGTGTGCTACACGTGACTTGGAGCCCAAGCAGTTCCTGAAAAGGTGTTTGGGGTTAACTAAAATTGTTAACTATAAATATAAAGGTTTTCATTAAACAATTAATAGAAGACCTTAGATTAAAAAGCAGAAGTTGTAACAGTGAGTAGGTGCACACATCTAGACACTCCCACAGGTGCCAAAGGTGACAAAAGCCAACAAACTAGATGACCGTGGAGGTCAAAACACTGTATATGCTCCAAAGTGCACTCAATAAACAAAAAAAAAACCAGGCAAAGTTTTGACCACAGGGTCTTCATCACACCAGACCTCTTTCGTCATCTTGAACCTAGAAGTTCCCTAAAGTGACCCTTAAGAATCTTTTTTTTAATAGAACGTCCATGATAGTTCCTCTCTTCCCATGACTCTTTCATGCTAGAGTGACAGACTCTGCATTTCTCCTCTCCTTTCATCTGCGAGCTAAATCTAGTGTGCTGCAGCCCCATGGCCGCACAGCCTCTCTCCTGTGTCCTCATCTCCTGCTGGAGACCAGTAGGGTCCCTATGAGGGTTGTGCCTGGCTGCACATGACTGCACATCATCACAGTACTGACTCTGGGGGTGGGGTGGGGTGGTGTGTGTGTGAGTGTGTGTGTGTGTGAGAAAGAGAGCCGTGGATATGTGCCCGTGTGTGTCTGTGTGAGTGTGTGTGTGAGAGAGAGAGCTGTGTATATGTGTGTGTCTATGTGTTTGTGTGTGTGAGTGATAGAGAGAGAGCTGTGTATATGTGCGTGTGTGTGTGTGTGTGTGTGTGTGTGTGTGTGTTAAGTGTGTTGGTGGTGGGGGTGGGGGGGGGGGTAACGTGGGATCAGACAGAATGTGGGATTTGCAGCGCTGCTGGCTATCTACCCTGTTCATATGGGGTGACTCATCAGACTTCAAAAGCTGACTTTGCATTCGGCCCTTTGCCATCAACCTGATAAGGGGTAGCAAGGCATGGAGACCAAAGCCACATGGCCACATAATCCTTCACCTGGAAATCTTTACTGCTGAGGAACTTACTCGCTACACTGCTCCCAAAACACCTTTGCTCAATTAGTACCTGCACTTAACGAGCTCGATTAGCTGACTCAGGCATACAGTAATGTTTGGGTGCACATGGGTAACTCAGACCCTGCAGAAGAGCGGAAGATAGCTCATCAGGAGACACAGCAGTCTCTGTAGTTTCTGTCGGGCGACATTTATCCAGGTTTTAATGAGTGATCTGTTGCATTTGTATTCACGAAATGTAGATTGATGAAAAGTCAGTGCCCAAACATGATGTGTTCGTCCTTTTGTTGGGATAGAAATTGAAGACTTAAGAAAAGTATTGTGTTCATTTCATTGTTATATATAAAAAAAAAAACTCATATACAAAACACCTTTGCTCAATTAGTACCTGTACTTGGGCTCCATTAGCTGACTCATACAGGAATACAGTAATCGGGGTGGATGGAGGCAGGAAGATCAATCTCTACATAGAGGGAATGATTAGCATCCATGTTTATCCATTCCAGTCCAAGATATAAATCATGTTGCAGTGGACCAGCTTATTCTTCACCAAGCTTTAAACAAAAAAGTTTCAAACAAATTCACATAACTGAAGAGTGTTTGATGTTTCAAATCCATCGTGGACTCTTCCAGAACAAGTCATCCACTTCTACTTGAATGACACTTCCATTACAGAAATGTACTGCAATCTTGTTTTTTTTCCCCCTCATAAATACGCCTCAATTCCTTCAGTGGAAACACACACACTGGCTTGGGTCAAAACCTCCTCCGTTTCATCCCAGCAGATAGATCAATCACTCTCTGGAAGCACTTCACTTCATAGTCCCCGAGAAGCCATTGTTGAACATGGGAAAGCGATCACGATCACGTACTTCGCAGAGGGCCATCTTTCCAGTTTCCACTGCATCTCCTCATAAATTCAGCAGGAAGAGAGGGAAAGGAACAGTGTGAGGGGAGATATTTTGTCCATCCTGTTTGGCCAAACAAAGGTGGGGTGTTATAAAAGACAGATGTAATAATATGGGAGCCCTTGTTATTGATTTAAGTGGCATCGATTGTTTCAGATTTCAGTGCCAGTGACTTTTTGGTGGAGGACCAAAACACCGCAAACAGCAAATGAGCTATTTGATAGTAGACACATAAATGTTGTATTAGGAACAAGGAAGTTGAGAAAACTTTTCGTCTTTATTCTGAGAAACAGATAAATTATACACTGATGACTTCTTCAAAAATAGCAGTGTGTTTGAACAAATAATTATTTACAGCCTATTAGCAAAATACCTTGCTAATTCTGATTCAGTACACAGACTGTGTTTTAAAACAAACAATACCTCCTCTTTCATTAAAGCAAAGACAATGAAAACATTGTACACCACAGTACACCAATTATTACACAGTTTCTTCTGGCCCATTTCAGGGGTCCATTGCCCAAAAAACAACAGATGTTAGCATTAGACCACCATAGTACAGCGGTGAAGTTCCAAATACCCAGCAGCCCAAATCTGACTGCCCCCCGAAAATCTTCAACCACCATAGAAGGATGGAAGTCTAAACTACGTTAGTATGGACTACCGTCGTCCAAACTACAAAGTCTCAGAAGCGTTTGGAGAGTATTCAATGCAACTTTCGATGGATCGTCCAAGCTTTGCTTGCGTCGTTATACAATGTATCATACTAACGTAGTTATCAACATTGTTAGTTGTCTTAGTATGAACGATGCTGTTGGGAAACAGTAGTGTTGTAAGTCCATCACTCAAACCAACAAAGTTGTTAAGGAAGTTAGCAACGACACCTTTGGGAAAAGGATCCCAGCAACACTAAGGAGTTTTTTTTTAGAATGCTCTTGGGTCCCCCTACAGGTTGGAAGTATAATTGTTGGTCGCTACTGTCTTAAATAATGTACTGCAGCCTGCCATTGCAGACATAACATTTGTTTGCAGTCTGATGGATAGCTGGTGAATCCAGGGGCATTTGGGCTTTGGAAACAACTACTGTATGTCCACGCACAAGACAGAATTGTTATACAAATATTATATTAATATTATAAGGCTATTATAACACTTTTTTTAAGGCAATCATGATCTGTGGTCTTTTATTTATCAAATGACCTACAGGTTTGCTACCCGAACTGACAAACTTACATAGCATTGCTCTAGCTGATCAAAGACCACAAACAGTATGGCAGAAATGCCGCCTACCCTGTTGAAAGTTCAAAGTTCAACTAAAATAATTTTTAAAACATTATTATAAGGTTTAAAACTGCTTAGTGTTGCTTTCATAAGGTTTCAATCTACTGTTTTCACATCAGTCATTAAATATGTTCCCAACAATGCTCCATCCATAGCATTTCAAAGCACCGTAGGCTTTTCACTCGTTAAAGGCTACCTGAGCAGTTCTGTGAAAATATCAACATGTTACACCAATGCAACAACGCCACGGTGCACTGCAAGAGAACATGAACATAAAATCCCTAGAAGCAATCACTTTGTATTGCAGTAGAATTTTCTTATCACAAACAACATGGACAGATTGAGTGTATGTGTGTGTCTGTCTGTATGTAAGTGTGTGTGTGTGTGTGTGTGTACATATCTCTGTAATGGCACCTGTGTGAACGCTTTTTTTTTTCAAAACCTCGTTTCTGAGGTCCCTCTCTTCAGAGAGCTGCTCATGAACTCGTCGTGCTCGAAGCTGAGGTTATTGTGGGACCTGGATATCATGAGCAGCTTCTCCTTCTTGGTGTAGTCCCGCTTGATGGTCACCGGCGGCACCAGGAGCCTGTCCATGGGGTCCTCCTTGTTCTCCAGCTTGACGTAGCCTTTGCTGTTGCTGCGGTCCAGCCGGGGCCAGCTGGGGTGCTTGCGCTGCTCGGGCTGCACGGTGAGGGTGGCGGGGCCCCGCTCCAGGTCCAGCGACTTGGAGTGGGCCGAGAGCATGTGGACGGAGCTGTTGGAGCCAAAGTCCTTGCGGGCGGCCCCCGGGGAGAGGAAGCGGCTGCTGGCCGACATGGGGGACAGCGAGGCCTGGAGGAAGCAGGAGGGTGAGGGGGTCTCCGTCGCTGAGTTGCTCCGGAGGAGAGTCACCGTCGGGGGCTTGTAGGCTTTGGCGATGTCTGGCATAGGCACGGCGAGGGACTCCATGGAGGGCTGCCGTCGGGACCCCACCCTCACCTGGCACTCGGAGTCCTCGGTGATGCTCTCGATGTCCGGCTCGTCGATCACACAGTTGTTGAGCTTGATGACCGGAAGGGTGAAGGCGCTAATCGAGGATGAGACGATCGAGCCGGTTTGGCATTTCTTTGAGCGGTCCTCCCAAGGACGGCCACCCTCTGGCTGCAGGCCAAAGATGGACCCGGAACGTTCTCTGTAGTTGGGCCCGAGGTGGCTCGAACCGCCCTTAGCCTCACTCAGCAGACCCTCCTCTTCCTCGGCCGAACTGGTGCGTCGCGAAAGCCGAACATCGTTGCCGAAGCCCGAAAGCGAGAGCAGAGTGTTGGCTGCTAACCGTGAGGCACACTGGTTCTCGTGATGGTGGTACGTCCTGGCGAAGTCATGCTCCGTGTAAGGCCCCGCGTACGCCGCCGAACCTCCGTTCATGAACTTGTGCTCCTTGGCCCGCAGGCTGTGGATGTCGATGACGGTGGAGTACATGTCCCGCATGTGGATGATCTTGGTCTCGCGGTCGCGGTTCTCGTGCAGGATGGCGTTGGCGCAGATGAAGATGAAGATGCCGATGCCCATGGTGAACGGCCCCAGCATCTTCATCTTCTCCGAGTGTAGGTGCTGCTCGAAGAAGTGGGCCACCATGCTGACGGGCTCCTTCGACGGCCTCACCTTCGACACGTTGCCACGGACGCTGTCGTCGCTGGCGATCGGCAACCTGGCACTGGTCGGCCGCAGGCTGGAGTCCTTGTGGGGCCAGTAGCCCAGCACGGCCATGGCGATCCCGGCCATCAGGACCAGCACGCCGAGCACCAGGAAGAACCCCGAGGCGGAGTAGAGCCGGATCTTCCCCCGCACCACCACCACGTCCGCCCGCGGCTTGCGTTTCGCCTTCTTCTTCTCCGTTGCTGGCGGCTGCATCTGGATGGGCAGGTGATGCTGGGAGCGGGCGGAGTCCTGGCGCTTCAGAGCGGCCAGGCCTGTGATGACACCTCCCGTCGCGATCATCGTTGCTCCTGACAACTGCTGAGAACATTAATAACAAACAAACAAACAAACAGTAAACAACAATGACCACTATCCACGTTTATTTACCACCTGTCGGTCCAGCTGAATGAGGGCAGGCCCTGGTTACCACTGGTCTTGTAGTGAAAGTCTGAACTACAGTTTGCAGTCAGAAGGGCTATTTTGTTACAGCTTACCAAAATGTTACCACACAATTCCTACACAGCTAACCAAAATATAACCATGGAAACCCTACACAGACTACTGCTTTTTCCCCCGATTGAACTTGCCTTGGAAAAGGTGTTTTCAGGACCATTTTTCCTGAAAACACCTTTCATGTGTGTCTTCATTGGGGGAAAGGGGTGGGTGACCCTAAAGGAGGGCAGGCCCGGCTACCACTGATTGATAAAGCTGGGGGTATTTGATATTAAGTGCTGTTGATCTGGAAACAGGGATCAGTTCCTAATGAATGTTGCACAGCTAATTCAACAGGCACAGTTGCCGAGAGGCAACATGCTGCTCTTTTTTGTATTATTCCTTTTTTCTTTTAAGCGTTCATGTGACGCTCGTTACTGGCATGTGATTTCTATTCCAGATTAAAATAATAGGGTCCCTCCGTCTTCCAAAACAAGGACCCGATGATAAATTGTCTCCAGATTTAGCTGTAAAAACAAAAATGCACATTTAAAAAAGCCATTGCTGCCTTTTGTACAACAGAGCTTGTTGTTCCCCTCTTACTGGTTCATTGCACCCCAGGATAACTCAGCTGTTTTCTCAGATCTGTTATATAAATATATTATATATGCACATATAGATGTTACCTTGTTGTTAATGCACATATACATGATTGGATCTTGCCTTAAACATGCATCTACGGTTCAAAGCAACACAGCCTTGGCCAAGAAAATCTTTTGAGGACAAGACACAGGGTCTTCACAGGGTGCAGAAACAGCCAGATATGTGTGGACTGCTTGACGGTGGGTGGTCTCATTCTCTAAAAAAACACAGAGAAGGTATGCACATTGTTTATGCTCCAAAATTGATTAAGTTGACAAGAACAAGGCAGCGTTACGACCATAAGGTCTTCGTCAGGCCTTACGAAGATCTTGTAGTTGAAATGTTGCCTTGTTCTTGTTCATTTAATACATTTTGGAGCACATACAGTGTGCATATCTTCTCTGTTTTATAGTCTGATGCCTTTGTCTGGCACCTATAAATATGTTTTGTTTAGATGTGTGCACCATCTCACTCTCAATGGTCTCATTCTCTGGCAATTCCACAGCTCCACTTTCAACTAGTTAGCGACCTGCATCAGACAACAATTTCCCTAACATAATGAATCTGTTCAGTAAAAATCAGTCAAGCTATTCATTTCAAATTGCAAGAGCACTGAAATCATTTCAGCTGACTCTTATCTTAGGTACTTCTATCTACGAGCCTGTGTTGCCTGGTGTCTGTGTCATTTCACATCCTGAGCCTACTGTATACCTTTAGGCGAATCATTAACTTTGCCACTCTTTAGCTGTCCTGATGCACCTGACACGGGAAGTACATAAGATGGTATCCCATACCACAGACACGTGCCTGCTATGTGGATCGAGGAGACACAAATCACATCAGGTGTGATGAAAATAACTGTGAGGATCCATCCAACTAATCCTTGAGTTGTTGGTGTGGAGATGTGAGGGGGTCACTCTATGTATCTCACAGTAATGGAGACACAGACTCACATAGTCCATATTTAAATACATGAAAGACACGGATGTGCATAAAAACTATAACACTAGGAAAATTCTAAATGGAAGACTACTAGTTACTTGTTTGAAAATGACAAGAATCTTTAATGAAGAATTTGCAGTCAGATGTGCTATTTTCTTACAGCTTACCAAAATGTAACCACATAATTCCTACACAGCTAACCAAAATATAACCATGGAAACCCTACACAGACCAGTGCTTTCCCCCCCAATTGAACTTGTCTCAGAAAAGGTGGAAAGGTGTTTTCAGGACCATTTTTTTCCTTAAGCTTTTAATCACCCTGTGGAGGAGGCTTATGGTTGGGGTCGATGGGAGAGGTCTGGGTGAGCTTATGTGTGTCTTCATTGGGGGAAAGGTGTGGGTGTCTCACCCTTTTGATGTTGGATTTGCCACAGTAGAGCAGGGCTCAGGTAGGAGGGAATGGTGTTAGTGAGAAAATGTACTTTAAACTTCAACTGCTAAAGTAACTCTGAGGAACTAAGTCTTCTCGGTGTGGGTGGAGTAGTTTTTTATCTCATTTTTTTGGTTTGTTATCTCAACTTTTTTGCCGTCTTTGATTAATTGTCGTTAATCCTCTCCTCAGCTTGGAAGACTAGATGTAAGATATTGAGAAACTGAATTAGTTTTTGCAAAGACTATGTCAAGTGGTAAAAAAAAACAGCCACAACCATTTTTTTTATTATAACAGAATAGTCTATAATACTTCTGTGCATGTTCCTTTTTTGTGGCAGAGAATGTTCTTATATTACCAAGATTTACAGTGTGGCTAAGGAAACCATTGTGGGTGAGTGTGTGAATGCTGAAAAAAATAGGCTAATTCATGGAAAAACAGAACTATTTCGTATGTCCTGGGAAACTGCTTACATAGACTGGCCAGTTACATACAGCATATTTTATCTCCACTTACTGTAAGCCAAATAACTTGTCTTTTTATTATAAACATGTTACTACCGAGTTATACCACTTGTGAAACCGCGGAACTTCTCTCGTTATGGTGAGTAATGGCATTTCACAGTCCAGGAAAAGCCTAAGTGCCATCGCTTATACATTTTTTTTCAGTGTTATATGTTCAGTGTTTCAGTGTTTTATGTACAAGTTCTTTAGTGGTATATGCTAACCAGATGCTTGAAAATCCGCGTTCTTCCATTTCAGAAATATCAGTGGTAACATGCCACGGAAGGCAGAGCGCTCCTTTAGAACTGCTTGGTGCAGGGAAACCATGTCCCCAGAAGCGGGGACATTTGTGCGCTCCGTGTGGGTGGAACGTCGAACGCGTAGAATACATTCCGGGAATCCACAATTTGGACCGACAGCTATTATCCACGTCACTGAGTCACTTCTATTAGAGGAACACTGGCAGCGGCTTCATTACATTAAAGCAAGTTTTAATGTCTCCTTAATGGAGAGAGGTGGTTGAGAGGTTTTGGCATGTATGTTTCCAGCATGTCGAAATTACGGACAAAACAATAGAGTAGAATTTATCTGTAGACCTTGAAATTGTATGCCAAACACTTGAAGCATGCACAGGTAAAATTTTGTTTATAGCATACAAACATAAAACCAGAATCAATGAATCAATAAAAGCTAATTGTGGTAGCAGAATATTTTCCATGTGTCTGTTTGAAATGGTTTCTTAGTGTAGCCTACCTACAAGAAAAGAAATATTATTCACTTACCAAATAAAAACGCTACTGGTGGTTCTTCCTATCTTGCCATTGCACATTGGCGTTTGGAATGCAAGCCATATTTTGGTTTTCAAGGTGGCTTTAGCGATCAAAATGCTATTCCTATCGAATGTATGTCGAAAGAATAATTGTTAAAACGTTAAACTTCCATTCCAGTGCCTTGGTACTACCTCTTCCATCTCAAAGACGCGCACCAGAGACGGTCACACCGATGCATAAGGTTCCCCATGGCTTCGACGCGCACAGAATCGACAATGTTCTACGTTGTCAAAATACTTCCAAATATCCAGTCCTTCAGGTAAAAAACATATTACATACGAGAAGTTCTCTTCGCATGTGAAAGTCAAACATACGCTGTTTTATCCACTCATAAGCCGTTTTTTCCAACCACAGAAAGTAGTGTTGGTAGGCTACACGTCACAGTTTTACGCAGCCTTTAAAATGCGCACGGATCAAAATAATATCCAAGAAAAGTCTCCATTAGTTAAAAATAATCCATTTCAAGAGGTGAAGTTTAATTCCTTCGTCACACTCCTCACCTACTAAGAAGCGATGTGCTCTTCACGGTCGTCTATCTGTCCTCAAGTGTGCAGCTGTTCAAACAAGGATAGTTGAAGCTGCCTCTGTTAACCCACGTGACGCACCACTATGAGTGACGCACAATGAGATAGAAAGCATCATGCCGATGCAAATCTATTCGCATATAATCTATACAAGGTTAAGTAAATACTTGTGCGTGTCAGCACAATGCCAAGCCACAGTGGTCACAGTGGTTTTTGAAAACCATGGTGCGTAGGCTTCACTATGCATGAACAACTGTAGCGTGGCAGACGCTGCTTTTTTAAGTAAAAAGGAAATCTACAACAACATTAGGCGGATTTTGATGCTTTAGCAGTGGAAGTAAGCTTAATTAGTTTATATCTTATTATTAAAATGCTATGCATAGTATCGAAGTACACATACTTTAGCAATTGTTTGCTACATTCACGTTTTGCTCGTCGGATAACAGTACAGTTTGAACAAAGCCAAGGAAAAAAGCTGAGAGGCACGAGGCGTGAATGTGATGTCATGGCAACGACAGAGTTAAACGCTTTAGATCTCTATATAACCATGTGCAGCTGTCAGAATTCCTGTCACTTCCTGTGTTTACGCTATCCATATCTTACTTTAGCCACGGACTAGGGAACATTCTCTCAAAGTGTCATGGGAAAATACTATTTTTTCCATCTCGTCACAACAAGGTGACCCCTTGACAAGTTAGAAAAATAGGATTTCTACAACTTCATATCACCAGGCACGTACACACATACTGTAGCCCTTACACATGAAATTGGCTATGAAGGAATAGATACTATTCTTCTGACAAAAAAAATGTCAGTCAGTCCCTGATCTCCCACCCCTCTGTTTCTTGTTAGGAAGTCTCTCAGATTATTAAAATGTTGATTGACAAGGCTGGGATCAAGAGGGTTTGTCCAGAATTTATTTTAAGGCTTTCCAATTGGAGTAGACTCTACAGAAGCAAAGGTTGAGGGCATAACTCAAGTCCCCAAAGTAACATGAGCACAAATGGTGCTGCATTTCCATTCCTGTGTAACACTTTAGCAGGGGCGATTTTAGCATCTGGTCTTTAGGGGTGCCCGGCCCCCAGTGCTTATCACACAACACTATTATTATATATAATATATTATTCGTTTTGCACTGAGCCAGGGGGTGCCGAGCAGTTTTACGGGGGTGCCTTGGCACCCCTAAAAAAGGTCTAGATTCGCCCCTGCACTTTAGTCAACATATATTCTGGAAATGTGTGACTCTCTGCCCTGACCTAGCCATCCTACCACACTTACATTTCAGATTACTTGAATAAGCAGTCTGCTTGCCTGTTTAAAAAAGAAGACATCTGAAGATTAAGATAAAAAGAATAATCACCGTGTGAAATGTCTACAGTCTTGCATTTTCTAAAGGTTAAAGCTCAGGACTTGGTTCAGAGGGTTATAATTCAATTAAAAATAGTTTTCCCCCCCTTTCTCTCTTTGTGTCCTTAAGGCCCACACATACCACCCTCTCCACTTCAAAACTCTGCCTCTTTTATTAACAAGAGTATGTGTGGTTGTTGGTTAACTCCTAATACTCCACAACACACACAACATTTGACAGACACAAGCGTTACGTTTAATCATGTCTTAAAACAGTGAGAATGCACATAGATAGATAGATAGAAAGATAGGTAGATAGATTAGATAGATAGATAGATAGATAGATAGATAGATAGATAGATAGATAGATAGATAGATAGATAGATAGATAGATAGATAGATAGATAGATAGACACTTTATTGATCTAGAATACAAGTCCAGATGTAGCATCAGGCTGTCCTTGTGTGAGGGTGTGTTGGGTTAATGTGATTGGTGGAGTATTACCATACAGGCTATGAGTATTACGCACTCATGCATGATGTGGGTTCTTGTAATTACCCTCTCATGAGTCGTATGTCATTTTGACACACTGTTGCTCTGTGCTGGCACACTCAAACACACACACACACACACACACACACACACACACACACACACACACACACACACACACACACACACTGCGCCAAGAAGCATTCCCTCCGAATTCTGATGCTTAATCCATATCCATTCAACACACAGACACAGAAACAGACAGACAGACAGATAGACACACACACATACACACACACACACCCTTCCCTCTGAATTCCGATGCTTAATCCATATGCATTCAACACAGAGACACAGAAACAGACAGACACACACCACACACACACACACACACTTCCCTCTGAATTCTGATGCTTAATCCATATGCATTCAACACAGAGACACAGACACAGAAACAGACACACACACACACAAACACACACACATACACACACACACACACACCCCTCTAAATTCCGATCCTTAATCCACATGCATTCAACACACAGACACAGAAACAGACACACACACACACACCACAAACACACACACACACACACACACACACACACACACACACCCCTCTGAATTCCAATGCTTAATTAATATGCATTCAACACAAAGACACAGAAACAGACACACACACACCACACACACACACACACACATCCTTCCGTCTGAATTCCGATGCTTAATCCATATGCATTCAACACAGAGACACAGAAACAGACACAGAAACAGACACACACACACACACCCCTTTAGTCTGGATATAGATCATATCCTTCAGACAGCTGCTGCAAGAATGGCTTGTGCATGTAAATCCAGCACTGAAGGAATGACAAGCTGGCTGAATGGCTTAAGATTCAGACCAGCATAGCACTATGCATCATAGCTGTCACACAGGGTTTGGGCATTACGCCAGATAAAAATGTGCTTCTTTTAATCCTAACCTCCTCAGCCCAGCCACGAGCTGAGTGGGGGCTCTCAGAAACCCACCTCTTTAGCATTCCTCACAGGTGAGAGAGGTGCTGTATGTTTTTACAAATGAGTGGATGGAGGTGGGGAGATAGGCGAGGCTCTTCGTGGTTGCAACCAGGGGCGATTTTAGCATCTGGTCTTTAGGGGTGCCCGGCCCCCAGTGCTTATCACACAACACTATTATTATATATAATATATTATTCATTTTGCACTGAGCCAGGGGGTGCCGAGCAGTTTCACGGGGGTGCCTTGGCACCCCTAAAAATGGTCTATATTCGCCCCTGGTTGCAACACACTGAAATTGAAATTACTTTTTCCCCTTTTTTTTCAGAGAAAGGAGAAAAGAGACTCTGCTTTCCTTTCCTTGCTATAGTTGCGTAGCGTAGGAGTGATCACACTAAAGAAAGAATGTCGTAAAAAAAAAAAAACGAGAAAGGAGGAGACAGAGCTTAAGAAAGAAAGAGAGAGAGAGAGAGTGTGAGAGTGAGTGAGTGTGAGGTGTTATTATCGGCAGTTCAATAAGGGCAGAAAAATATGAGCACAGGAAGTAATGTGTGAATAATGAGAGAGAGCGGAGCGGGGCAGGACATGGAAAGACATGAGTTGGGAAAGATGGTCTGTGTCGAGGGCCATTACAGACAGATTAGGAGTTTTAATTAGCATCCCCTAGAGAGTAGATAGATAGATAGATAGATAGATAGATAGATAGATAGATAGATAGATAGATAGATAGATAGATAGATGGAAAGACATGAGTTGGGAAAGATGGTGTGTGTCGAGGGCCATTACAGACAGATTAAGACTCTTAATTAGCGTGCCCTAGAGAGTAGCATTGGAGGCAAATGACATTAACTGCTGTGAGTGTGTGTGTGTGTGGTGACATCAGATGGTGCAGCATTTGTGGCAATGGCATGAAAAACAATACTGCCTCTCCATAGCCCCATCATTAACCCCTATCTCCTCTGAATTGCATTGCATTTAGCTGACGCTCTTACCACTTACAGTGAATCCAGTGTCCCTGGAGCAATATCAGATTAGGTGCCTTGCTCAAGGGCAGTTCAGTTAGGGGTGAGGGTGCAGGAGAGTACTGGTTATTCACTGACCCACACACACATTTGTCCTGCTGGTACAGGATTTGAACCTGCGACCCTCTAATCTTAACACGAGACTACAATTGCTGATGTAACAGGATTGATAATTGTTCTACTTGCTATTGTGTTTAGGTGTATAGTTAAATTTGTGTTCTGTGTCTTTAAGACATTAGTGAGCTCTCCTGTGTCGGGAATGCCGTGTATGTGAAGTGATTGCTAACAAGAGTGTTTCTGTATTTCAGTTGTTTCATTGTCAGGTACATATGGTTATCGTTGCCGTTCTTGTTGCCCAATTTGTCTTGCCTGCACAATTGTTGTGTCATTGCCATTGTGAGGCCAGGGCAGTGTAGCACATATTCTGTTTTATTGTCAGATTGTTATCATTAAAACCATCAGCTGGGAATTCACGCCTCGTCATTGATTCTGCACACCATAGATTAAGCCTGTTACACCACCATGCCCTCCATAACCCCCTGACCCCGGCGCCACTCAGCACACATGTTGTCCTCCTTTTGTGTTTCTTTTGGTAAAACAAATGAGAAAGGTCAGTCCGGTCAGTTTACTTAACACTAACAGTTAACTTCCAGTCAATCCGTGTGTGTGTGCATACCATGACAGTTTTAAAATCAACACAGAAACTCTGACGCTAAAAGCATTACAGGGGTAAAGACATTTTAGACGTTTTTACAGTATTTATACATTTAACATAGAGCATGACAAAACAGTAGCTAATGTGCTTTAAAACAGTAACAGTGTGATGTGACCACCACAGTACCACATAACGTCTTTGAAGTGCCATATGGTACACTGTATGGACAATGATAAAGCTTGATAAATCCTTTCTGCTTTACAGACTATGGGGGAAAGAGGCAACCAATCTCATGTATTTTAAGATATGCTTACAGAGGACACCCTTTTCAATGATGCAGCTGCTTTGAGCTTTGAGCAGCCGCCTTCTTGATGTACGTATACTCAAAGACACATCAGAACAAGCTCTGTGCATTTGGCTACACAGAGAGAGCAAAAAAGACAAGAGAGAGAGAGAGAGAATGACAGAGAGATAGAAAGGGTGACAGAAATATATATATAGAGAGAAAGAGACAGAAGAAGAGAGCGAAAGAGAAAGAGAAAGAGAGAAAGAGAAGCATTCTGAAGATATATAGAGGGAAATAGACAGAAGAAGAGAGCGAAAGAGAAAGAGAGAGAGAGAGAGAAAGAGAAGCATTCTGAAGATATATAGAGGGAAATAGACAGAAGAAGAGAGCGAAAGAGAAAGAAAGAGGGAGAGAAAGAGAAGCGTTCTGAAGATGTCTGCTAATGGTTTGAGGTTGAGAGAGATAGAAAGGGTAACAGAGAAATATATAGAGATAGAGACAGAAGAAGAGAGTGAAAGAGTGAAAAAGAGAGAGAAAGAGAAGCGTTGTGAAGATGTCTGCTAATGGTTTGAGGGTTGACTGGCTGAGTGTCATGGCTGCCTGTCAGCTCTGCTAGGAGCAGATGCACATGCTTATCTGGGAGGAGAGGAGAGAGAGCTGGGACGCTGCCTCCCAAACACATCCTGCCCCAGTTGAGCCTCAGCCATGGAAACTTGGCCCTCGACAATCACACAAGTCATTCTTTCCATACTGATAGCGTCAGTCTTCTCTGGCGTATCTGTGATGACATGAAATAGCCAAAGTTTTTTTTTTTTATTTTACAAAAAAAAATATGGATGCAAAAGCTGCAAAGATATGTTGTTATAGTAAACGAGATGGAGGATAAATCAACAAAGTGCTCTGTTTTGGTGCTGTGAATGAGGCATTATTGTTAGTGTAATTGTGAGGTTAAAGCAGTTTAAAATAAATGGGAATTCTGAAATAGACCCCCAACTGCACCCCCACCCCCCCATTGAGTCTGCTCAATCTGCCATGAATCTGTGGGAGGGGGTGATTGCATTCAAAAGGCACTCGTAATGTGTTTGTTTCCCATAAAGACCAATCACACAGAGATGAGTGCTCGGATATTGTCTCCATGGTGACGCTGATGTATCTGTGTTGCCGCGGTAGCACAGTGGGCCAACAGCAGCATAAAGGTGAGAGCTGGGGATCAGAATAGCTTCACAACACATGCCCCCACAGATGTTCACCTCACATACCCAAGCAAACAGTGGGAGTCACAGAAATCATGTTGTGTACGGAGGTGTCAATCCATGTCTTCACACAGCAAAATTCTCAGAGTTAGTTTCCCAGTGTTCAGCAAAAGTGTTAATTTAAGAGTGTAAGTGTAAAATTAAAGAGTTGAAATTACACTGCAAAAGGTTGATTTAACTGTAAAGGAGTCAAATATGTAAGGGAGGAGTGTTAAATTAACTCTACAAAGATTGGGACAGAATAAACATGGGCATAGTGTTAAAACTGACTCTCAGAGTTGATTTAACACTATAGAATTTGCTGTTTAGAAAGTAAAATCCGCTGCCACATGCTTCAGCCAAACCATTTTCTGGACCATCTCATCCTAATGAGCACACACAGCTAGGTATCTGACAGGTAGGTAGATCAGCTAATTAGTGAAATCGCTGGCTAAAGGCAGAAGGAATACATACATGGCAGGGGGTTTTACTTCCTGTTTCAGGATTGACACTTCTGGTTGTGCAAAGATCAATACAAGGAGGATGTTTTATTGTCACTTGTATAGACGTACTGGGTAGAGTAGGACATGCAGTAAAATTAGTGATTTTTTTCTGCTGTCTGAGTTGGTGCACATAGGTACTTTGTTGCTGCAGACTTTTAACCGCATTTTTAAAACGCGTTGCAGTTAAGTACTGTGCTGATAGGGTGGTGTAAATGGAAATAAATACCAGACCTTTCTTAAAAAAGAGCTGCTGTCTGCAATATGCAGAGAAAAAGACAGAGAGAGTGGGAGAGAGAGAGAGACAGAAAGAGAGAGAGGGAGAGAGTGACACAGACAGAGAGACAGAGAGAGTGGGAGAGAGACACAGAAAGAGAGATACAGAGAGAGAGACAGAGAAAGAGAGACAGAGGGAGGGAGGGAGAGAGAGAAAGAAAGGAGAGAGCACACTTGCATGCATACGTGAGCAAGGAGGGGACAGAAAGGGTGACTGAAGTAAAAAACAAGAGATGAGTGAAGCTGAGAGAGGAAGGGAGGTCACGGTGGAGTGAGAGTTAGCAAGTGAAAAGAAAGGCAAAAAAGAAGAAAATACATTTTGAGAGAAAAAGCAGAGTAAGAGCAAGGAAAAACTAATACGCCTGACCTGTGGCTGCCTAAGTCAAAATAAAACTTTAATATTCCATATTTTGGATGTTCTCATCCAAGATTTAGAAACCATCTCTTCCTCCTCTAAAGTTTGAATACTTCTTAAACCACAGTATCTCCTTATTTTTCCCACCAGGCTTTGCTAGTTTTAACATTTTAAACACAGACACATTCCTCTTCAGGAAACAGTTTTGCTACAAAATACTGTTTGTCTTTCTCTACTACTTGGATTCTGGCTTAAGCCTAGGCACCCATATAGGGAAACGATGTGGAAATACTGCAAACACTGTAAGCCTCATCCTGTGATCTTGGTGTCCAAAATGTCTGAAATGGATTTTAAGACTATAAACTGTCACAACAAATGTACAGAGTGCAATTAGTTTTCACTGCAAATGACTAATGGACAACAATAATTTCTCATTAGGTCTTATAGTCAGATAAAATCATGCTGCTGAGGAAAGATAAAGAGCAGTGAAACTGTGGTCTGTGCTCCTCCTCCCCGTGTCTGATCACTGGGGTGAGGACCGAAGTCTGTGAAGGCAGGCAAAGACAAATGTGTTCTTAATTGGGTGTCACTCTCCACAATAGCAGTGTCATCGTTCCAGAGTAATGATGAGGTTAGTCGGCAGTCTGCAGGAGCTCTAGTTGCAAAGGTGCACGGGGGGGGGGGGGGGGGGGGGGACAGAGGTGGGGGCTCCAATTACAGCGAGCGAAACTCACAGGACGGACACAGCTTGAGTTGCCACCGTGTTTATTTTGAAAATCAGCAGAAGGATGTGATGCAGGCTAAAGCAAACTCCTCTCCTCCTTTTCCTCCCTCTTTCTCCCTCCCCTCCCCTCCCTCCCTCCTTCCTCTCCTCTCCTCCTTCTTCTCTTCCACTCCCCGCACTCCTTCTACTGAGCAAGGCCTCGCATCCCGACACACTTTCTCACGTTAGTCGTAAGAACATTATCAGCATAAATAAATAAATAACAAAATTGCATATGAATAAATTTAGTTACAGAGGACAAAGGAGCGAAAAAGAAAAGGATTAAAAATAAAATCCCCCCTCTCTTTTGTGTTCTCTGCGCTTCAATCACTCTCTCACACACTCGAAACAGAAACAGCACGTTGTTGTCTTCTGTGGCTCAAGAGTAAACAAAGGATGTGTGTATTTTTTTAAACAGTTGTGTGTGTTTGTGGAGATAATTCTGGTAGCTAGTCTGGTGGGTTGCTCATACAGTATGCATGGGATGGCAACCATGCAGATTCTTTACATTTACATTCTGGCATCGTCTCACTTGGACAGATTAACTGACATACATTTGTCTCCCCTGACATACATTTCTACCTGTACAGAGAGAGCTAAACACACATAATCATATATTGACGAAAACAAAAAAAACCTTAATAAGCACCATACAGGGTTTTTGCATCCCTAATGTGTACCATATATATTGGCACAAGCCTGACTTGTTGATTTAATCGTTTCCAGTATATTGTGCAAAGGGTTAGAATTTTCCGTTTGCTTGTAGCCCTCCAAAAAACACTAGACAAAAAAAAGTAAAAACAAAAAAAAAACAACAAAAAACAAAGACATGTGGCTTTTCTTGCCATAGTTTTGCTTCAGGGAGAGAGAGTGTAAGGGGTTATTTCCCATCGGTTTTCACTTAATAATGTATTCATTGCCTCTTTCCTCTATCATGCGGAGAAATCATCTACCCTTGACTTGTGTTTGACATGTCACTGTCCCCTCAGGGGTGGGCACTGGGGCTGCATTCAGCAGCTACACTACAAACACCTTATATCATACTAATGGATGGCCACACTTACGCTGAATCCGAAATGTACACTCGTTCACTATGCAGTGCACTATGTCTATGTAGGGGACAAAATGTAATGCAATGCAATGTAATGTAACTCACACCCTATGTAGTGAACTACATAGTGAACGAGTGAACATTTTGGACACAGCCTTACTCATAGACGGCTGTGGGATTCTACAATTAAGACTAAAACAATCAAAATGGATTACAGCCAGACAAATTAAAAAGAAAAATTAAAAACCAAATTAAAGACAAATTATGTATCTGTGAAGTGTTTCTTGTTTTGCTTTTTGAAAATAAGGCAGCCTTTTCTACCCACTTCTAGCCCTGGTTCTTTAAAAAAAAGCAAATATACCTCATTGTTACAGTGAGTATAGGCATAGGGATTAAAACATTTTTTAAATGTAATAAGTTTTACTATTATATTCTGCATATATATATATAAATATACACACAATGATTTCCTTCCCCCTGTACATGTCTATTCACAGCTGCTGAGAGGAACAAAATGACAGTGCAATATACATGTGCAGTTTTTTTTCTTCTCTCTTTCGCTTTCTCCTCCTGGATGAATCATTCTTCTTCTTTGACGAAGAGTTCTTTTGTGCTTCTCTTTTTCCACTTTATTCCAGAAAGTTCCAGCATCAGCTCACCGAGGCCACAGACTTTCTGCCTCTTCTTTTCTTCTCCTACCCCTGTCCTCACCGAGGCCATGGACTTTCTGCCTCCTCTTTTCTTCTCCTACCCTGTCCTCACCAAGGCCACAGACTTTCTGCCTCCTCTTTTCTTCTCCTACCCCATCCTCACCAACCCCCCCTTGCTCAGAGCTCGTTGTAGGCTGAGTCCTCGGCTGTCTTGAACATCAGGATGGAGTTGTAGATCTTTAAGGCGGGGCCCAGCTTAATGCTCAGAATCTTCACCAGATCCACCTGGGTCAGGAGCAGGAAGGCCTCTCCATCTATTTGCTGGAGAGAGAGAAAGAGAGAGAGAGAGAGGGAGAGAGGGAGGGAGGGAGAGAGAAAGAGACAGAGAAATAATGAGAGAAAGGGACAGAGAGACAGAAAGGGTTTTGAACAAGGGTAGATTTACACAATCAAGCAAGCACACTTGAACGCTCGTGTCCAATTATATCAAATACTGGCATATTATGCAATACTAACACACTAACCTTTATTTTTACTACCCTCTTCACTACCCTGATTTAAGAATTATACCAGCTACCAACATCTAAATGACATGATATGGATGTCAATGTATAAACTCTGTGCATCTTCCAGGCTTTTCTGGTTTTAAAAAGAGCTCTCTGAAACACAGATTTGTAATTTACTTAAACTAATTGAGCATGTTTTTATTGTTAATCCACCACTTCGGTCCCGGAAGTACAGAAGGAAAAAAAAAAAAA
>CM059282.1:15479480-15484480 GCA_030347295.1 Setipinna tenuifilis
ACTCTAGAGCTGACACCCCCTCTGCACATGTCGGAGTTACACCACCCTCAGGGCAAAGTCAGAGCATCTTATAATACATCACACTCACACCCTTCACCCCCACTTTTACACACACACACACACACACACACACACACACACACACACGGTCTCACACACACCTCACTGTCTACCACACACCTCACTGTCTCCCACACACCTCTTTTACACACACACACCAGCAGGCGCACACACACACACACACACCTCTCTCTTTCTCTCTCTCTCACATACACACACACACACACACAAACACCTCTATCTTTCTCTCACACACCTCACCGTCTCTCACTGTCTCTCATACACCTCTCTCACACACACAAGCAGGCGCGCACACACACACACACACACCTCTCTCTCACACACATAAACACACACACACACACCTCTATCTTTCTCTCTCTCTCTCTCTCTCACACACACACACACACATAGATGCACACACACACACACACACACACACACACACAAACACAGACGAGCATACACACCTCTCTCTCTCTCACACACACACACCTCCTCAATGCTCCAGGCGGCCACTTTGCTGGCGGTGATGCCGGCGACGGTGGGCAGCAGCTTGCTGTGCTGGTCCCAGCAGTGTGGAGCCCCAGAGCTGGGAGACAGGGAGCCGCTGGGCATGAAGACCGACTGGTGTAGGGCCTGCTGCAGACTCAGGTCTAGAGGGAGGGGAGGAGAGGGGGGAAGAGAGAGAGAGAGAGAGAGGAAGAGATAGAGTGATGGAGGGAGAGAAAAAGAAGAAGAAGAAGAAGAAAAGAGACAGAGAGAGGAAGCGTCAGAGTGACAGAGTGAGAGAAGAAGAGAGCACGAGAGAGAGGGAGAGGAAGAGACAAGAGTGACGAAGTGAGAGAAGAAGAAAGAAAGAGAGGAAGAGACACAGTGATGGAGCGAGAGAAGAAGAAGAAAAAAAAGAGACAGAGAGAGAGGAAGAGTCAGAGTGACAGAGAGAGAAGAAGAAAAAGAGAGAGGAAGAGACAGTGATGGAGTGAGAGAAGAAGAGAAAGAGAGGAGGAGACAGAGTGATGGAGCGAGAGGGAGAAAAAGAAGAAGAAGAGAGGGAGAGAGAGAGAGAGAGAGAGAATATATTAGTCCAACTCCTCAGAAATACAACTGGGCCGGCAGGCAAACAAACAAACAAACAAACAAAGTTTAATCTGGAATAATGCTGATCTAATTTCATTTCTCACCATCTCAGTGGAGCTGTTAAATGATGTTTTAAAGAACCGTATCGGCACCTCAGGATTATAGTTAATCATATCTGTAACTGTTTATTACACTGTTAATAATAAACGCTCCCAGAGGGAAGGACAACACTTGTTTGGGCTCAGATTAGTCTACCATGTTTTTAGGACGATAAATTAGTGATGAGAAACCCTGAAGTACTACATAACGTTTGCTGTCAAAACAATAGGAAGGAAGAAAACTAAAATACATTATAAAGTCAGCTTCACGATACACTGGGAAAATAATATCACAGTATTAAAAACGGTATTAAAAAGACAAACTCAGAATAATTTAAGGGGCACTTATATCTACTTTGTAACTCTATCTTTGGATGAAAACACAATCAGATTTGATCACAATATTGCGTTTCACAGTCATCATGTCATTAGTGTGTTAGACCAGTTGCACAGTTGCATTCCATTGCATGCTCCATTTCATCATTCACTCTTGCATTTCCACTTACAGCCTGGTCTATTCCATTGGCTTCTGCTGTACAACACTGCTATACAAACACAACAGGGTCACCCCTGGCTCTCAGAATGAAGTTGAATTTATGGCGGACTTTGCCGTTACTCCTGTACTGTCATATCCCCTTCAAAGCTCTGTGTCAGTTTGCGTACTTTTTGTCTGTGCTCTCCGCCACAGAAAAGACAGTTTTGTGACCGTTTTCTTGTTATCCCATTACTGGTTTCACCAGTTGTGGTACATTTGAACATTCATAATATTAAAGCTTGGCCAACAGCATTAGTTTAATTTTAAAAAATGCCAGCAGCCAAATGTTTGACATTAATACTACTTCAAACAGTAGTCTCTATGGCTGTAGTGTCTTTGCTAAGCTAGTAGGCTGACGCTTGACAGTTGGCTGAGGGACAGCACATGAATCACACAAGACGCTACAAATAGTTACAGTGCTGAAATAATCAGATAGTACAATATTTATTTCTCACCAAATTTTTAAAACTGCAATCGAAAACTGCAATCGAATCGAAAATCGAAAAAAAAAAAAGAGATTTTGATACAAACCGCTGCCATAAGATACTTATTTACTCTAACACTGGAACAACAATATACAAGAAATTATGTCAGTGAGCTTACCAGTCATAGCCCTTCTGGTCTGCGTTGATTTGACAGATTTCTGTATGTGCATGTCAAGTTCACGACATAGGGTCAAAATGATGATAGCAAAAGATGCGCCATGGACTTGACACAGAACCATAATGCCTAGCAACGCCTAATATGCAAGCTCGAGTAACGGGATGATGGGACAAGACCCCTCAGCACACAACGCAACGCATACTCACAGCACAATGGGCACCACATCCACACTTACTTATGAACACACAACTAGATTCAGGAGGACCTCCACAAAGTTAACTGCCTGACAGATGCAGCCCTTTCCCAATTCTAGATGTTAGTGTTAGTGTTAGGTGAGTCTCCTCTGGGAAGAAAGTTCTCTCAGAGACAGGGCAAGCTGTAGCAATCGAGATGTAGTGATGGCACTATCGGTAAAGGACGACAAAAGAAACAATAAACTAATATTTATCTCATTACTTATTACTACCATAACTCAAATCTTGAGTTGTGATGAAATAGTGACCACTCTACTGCCATTTCAAACATATTAAAGTCAAGTTGTATTACAAAGGGAATAATAACAAAAGGTGGGGTGTGTCACTGTCAATGATTATAATGCAATATTCTTTCACAGAAAATACTACTTTTGCACTTTAATGTAATGTTTCCAGTTTGGTAGTAAGTAAAGTAAGGATGCCAGGCCAGACAGTACTCAGAAGCCAGTTCAGGCCTGAACACACATATTTGAGGGAGGGAACAGAAACTATCCAATATTTGATTTAATTAAAAGGGAACATTACCTAAGAGTTTCCACTGTTTCAAGGTTACTGACATTCGTGTGCCTTCGGTCTCCTTTTATTAAATTTCTTTCAAGTAAAATGATAAATATGCCTACAAGGAACGATTTGTTCTCATAAAATTTGCAAAATGTACCCTTGCCTTGCCTGACACTGTTTTTTCCCTACAAAGTCTGCTGCTTCTAAGTTATTTTAAAAAATATAATGAATGTCCTTCTGCAAACCTCAGTACGTACACAAAGCGTGATGCTTTCAGAGAGAGGGAGCCTTTCATTCTGCTGACACCAGTGCACTTGCTTCGAGACGCAGACGTCTTTTTGGCGTCATAAGCTGCATTGCCAGCCTTTTCTCACACAGGAAGGATTACTGACATGAACCGGACACTTTTGTGTTTGAGATGAGATGACAGAGGGTTATTTTTTAGTGAGCTTATTTTTGAATGAGTGTTCGAATGCTGAATTTAATGAAGCCCAAGTTCTGAACCAAAAGAAACAGGAGAGGAAGAGATAGAGAGAAACAGAGAGAGAGAGAGGGGTAGAGAGGAACAGAGAGAGAAACAGAGAGAGAAACAGAGAAAGAAACAGAGAGAGAGAGAGAGAAAAGAGACAGAGAGAAAAAGAGAGGAAGAGAGAGCAACAGAGAGAGAAACACAGAGAGAGAATCAGAAAGAGAAACAGAGAGAGAAACAGAGAAAGAAACAGAAAGAGAGAAAAGAGACGGAGAGCGAGACCAAGAGAGAGGAAGAGAGCAACAGAGAGAGAGAGAGACAGAGAATTTTTACTGAAACTACTGTACACACTATTGCATAATATGAAATGTTATGACAGATGAGGAAACAAACAATGTTGGAGCTGGATGGACTTGAATCAATATTCTTTGAGAAATCAGAAATGATGAGCATAGCGTAACAATTTTTCACAGCACCAAGGTCATCTTCCTCAAAAAACATCCATGAGAGAGATCTCTGGTTTGCCAAGGAAAAACCCGTTCAGAATGAGTTAACCCCCTGACAGGTGCCCATTTACAGCAGCCATCAAAGCTCTGATGAGCTCTGCCTTTCATGCCATTCATAAAAGAGCACCTGGACGGATGGATGGGTGGATGGATGGATGGATGGACGAATGGACGGATGGATGGATGAATGGATGAATGAATAAATGAATGGATGGATGGACGGAGGATGGATGGATGGATGAATGGATGAATGGATGGACGAATGGACGGATGAATGGATGAATGAATAAATGAACGGATGGATGGACAGAGGATGGATGGATGGATGGATGAATGGATGGATGGATGGAGGATGAATGGACGAATGAATGGATGGATGGATGAATAAATGGATGGATGGATGGATGGATGGATGGATGGATGAATGAATGGATGGACGGATAGATACATTTATTGAACTAAAATTGATTTGCTTAACTCCTCACCATGCTCTGCGCTCTAGTAGTTATCTCTGTCTGAAAAATGGGCCAGTCACTGTACTGACCCTGGCCATTAAAACTGACAAACTCAGCTTTGAGATAATGCTGAAAAGCACAGATAAGCACTCCTATTTGTTGAGTGCACTTTAAGAGTTTCACGAGACACCTTCATGAGTACCAAAACTGCACACATTTCTTTCTTCTATGAAAATCAATTTAATCTCCCCACACTAGCTAGCGTGTAACCATGGGCTCTAATTTCCCATGTGCAAGAAACCATAAAACACACAGACACACACACACACAGACACACACACACACACACACAGACAGACAGACACACACACACACACACAGGCACACACACACACACACACACACACACACACACACAAGAACATAAAAATCCGTTCAG
>CM059282.1:15489480-15554480 GCA_030347295.1 Setipinna tenuifilis
AGAGGAACATATAAGAGACACAGATCCAGCACACCTTAAAGGGGAACTTCCATCGTTATTTTTATTCATATTTCTGTGTCGCCACTATGGTTGAATGCATTGTGCGTCATTTCTGTGAAAAATTCCTAGATCTCTTGTTTGACGCTGTTTTCTGTAAGCTATAACAGGTCTAGTGGTTGAACGACTGGCTTTTCCGGTGTGCCTCGTGAATATCCATGACGTGTCAATAAGGCACTTCTGATTGGGCAAATTCGCTGTCTTTTGCTCACCTAACTTCTGTCCACCAATCCTTTGGGATGTGGGCTTGCCATACATGGCTCTGGGCGGGGCTTACGACCTAGTGACGTAGATAGGTTTAGCATGCTCTGATCTGCTCGTTTTGGTTAGCTTGACCCTTCAATGACCAGTAAAACCATGAGGGTCGAATTCCACGTCTTGGAATGCTGCGTGCATATACTGCTTGTTGTGACCCACCACATTGTAAATAGAGCTACTAAAAGTGTTTTTTTGACGGAAGGACCCCTTTAAAGCCACAGTGTTTAAGTTTTTTAGTTGTTAATTGTTAAAAATCTTTGTTGCCCATTCACAAACTTGTCCTTTGTCATGAATACTTGCCACCATTAGCAATTCCAAGTACTCCTACTGGCTTCAAATTTTATATTTGTGTATGCATAAACTGGGGTCGACGCTCCATATTCATGTGCCATTAGTAGGCCTAGGACATACACGGCTATGAATTTAGCATTTTCGCTGTGACATGATTAGCTCACAACAGCTAATGGGCATTGTATCGTTGCTTCTTGGCCCCAGCAAGTTAGAAGAAAGACACATGGAGAACCACACATCTAAATAATCTAAAATCTAAAACCAAAATCTAAATAATGTTGATATTGAATATTGAAAAAAATGGGCATAATCACAAAATCTTTTTTCCAAGTTACTCCCCCTATCGGTAGTTAAACTGAAACCCCAGCTTTTTTTAAAAGCAATCCTGTGAATAAACAACCATAGCCTTGAGTCTTGAATGGCATTAACTTACAAAAACAAATTGAGAATCAAAACTTATAAATTACATTTTCTCAGTTTGTGTGTTACATCCTCCCACCACTAGGGGAACCGCCAATAATTATGCTTCTAAATTGCTGCATCTCTCTGATTCTTGCACAGGTGCAGCCCATGGATCCTGTTACAGCTTTTCCCATTTAAGCCAGGGTGGCAGACTGGCCCGGTCTCTCTCTCCTGGCCTCCACCTGTGTTTATGCCTATTGTTTGTTATCTCCCATTTTGGCCTTATTTCCTCATTTGCCTTTATTGTTTCCCTTTACCATCTTTTTGTATATATTGGATCTTTAATTTGTAATAAAAACCCCTAGACCAACGAGCGCCCTGACTGTTCTCATCCGTCAGTGTTACAATTTTAACATCTGTTTGTAACACCATGCCCGTTTTTTCCCGTGCACTCCTTAGATACGAGAGCAATATACTGTAGATATCCACGAGAACATGACAGCCCTACAGCAGGCACCACTGCTCTGCTCAGCTACATCACACACACACACACACACACACACACCTGTCAGCACAACTTCAAAAACATCTCAACATCCCACAACTACAGTACAGCATATTCAGCATGACAAAAAAAGCACTGAACATAGAACATCATACCAGTGTCACAACATCACAGGAACAGCTGACAACACTGCTTCACTACTTCATATTCATCCCCCCCACCCCTCTGCCAGACACACACACACACACACACACACACACACACACAAGCACGCACACGTGTGGACACAAACATACATTCACACACACACACACACACACACACACACACACACACACACACACACACACACACACACACACACACACACCTATATGGACACAAACACACTTATTCACACACACACTCACCCAACCTCCCCCCTGCGCGTACGTGGGACTTACTCTGTGGTGCTGCTGGAGGTTTCTGTGGCGGGGGGCTCCACCCTCTTGGGCCGGCCCACACCCACACCCACACACACACATACAGACACACACACACACACACACAGACACACACACACACACACACAGACACACACACACGTGCGTACGTAGGACTTACTCTGTGGTGCTGGTGGAGGTCTCTGTGGCGGGGGGCTCCACCCTCTTGGGCCGGCCCACACCCAAACCCACACCCACACACACACACACACACACACTAACAGGCTAAGGATCCTGCAAGGTACTGTTATTACATTTACACCCACACACACACACACACCCACACACACACACACACAGACACACACAGACACACACACACGTGCGTACGTGGGACTTACTCTGTGGTGCTGGTGGAGGTGGAGGTCTCTGTGGCGGGGGGCTCCACCCTCCACCCACACCCACACCCCTCCCCTCCCCCCACACACACAGACACACACACACACACAGACACACACACACACACACTTACTCTGTGGTGCTGGTGGAGGTGGAGGTCTCTGTGGCGGGGGGCTCCACCCTCCGGGGCCGGCCCACGCCTGGCGCGCTGCCGGGCATTTCCCCGCTGAGCCGGTCGGGCAGCACCGTGTCCTTATTCATGTTGATGTCCGAGTACGGGCAGCCCACCGCACTGAAACACACACACAGGGCAGTGAGGCAGTGATGTGTGTGTGTGCGAGAAGACTCAGACTGACAGACTGGGATGTGTGTGTGTGTGGGGGGGGGTGTGTGTGCGTGTGTGTGTGTACGTGTGTGTTGGTGGTGTATGTGTGTGTGTGTGTGTGTCTGTGCGCGTGAGTATGTGTGTGTGTGTGTGTGTGTGTGTGTGTGTGTGTGTATTAGGGTGGGGGTGGGGGGTTATAAATGTCTGGGACTGTCACTTCACATTTGCAGCTGTGTTCAGGGACCTTAAATGTTCCCAGTAGACCTGGTCTGGAGATGGGATGATATCTGAGTGGTTTGTGCCGCTTATGTGACTTCTGGCAGGCTTTGCTCATAATGTTCCACTCTCAAGTATCACCCCTTGACCAAATGACTGATTTTCTCAAAGCTTAGTGTGAAATTGCCTCTACTGGAAATATTCTAGCTATTCTAGCTGTGCCCCTCAGTGTGTGTGTGTGTGTGTGTGTGTGTGTGTGTGTGTGTGTGTGTGTGTGTGTGTGTGTGTGTGTATGTGCGCGCGTGTGTGTGTGTGGAAATATATGTATGCAACGACCACCCATCTGTCTGTATTGATGTGCCATGACACCTCATCTCAGAGCTATACTGAAACATAGGGAATTTCAGATCTTCAGGAGTGGAAGCATCAGTTACCTCTGCTGTACACTATAGCAGACAAATAAAATAAATAAATAAATAAACAACTCAACACAGATAAAAATAGCCCCTTCATCCTGAGCGAAGAGTTGAGTTTGTTGTGTGATTCTAAACCAGGAGCTTGCAGCTTAAACGACATGAAGCCAGACACAGTAACAACACTACACTCCCTCATCTTTTGTAGGCAAAAGACAAACATTCAGTTTCGTTATTCACGCCGCCTTTTACTGATGGCCCCCCGCTGGGGTAAGACGCTGCTTTCATGTGTCTGAGGCAGGGGTGTGTAGCACAGCAGCTGGGACATACTGTAGTGGAGAACTCTTCCTGCATTACAGCTATTAGCATATAAACAAGCGCGTGCTGAAATACTAGCACTGTCACGCTGTGCTGAGCATGCTGGAAAAAATGTGGAAACAGGAAAATGAGGCGAGCCATCATGCTTTGTTTTTTTTTTTTTCCTCGCTTTTATCCCTTCTGGCTATCATCTTCTGCTTCTCCAGTGCAGTCTTTTATGCTCTCGTCTTCTCTCTTTAAATATTTCTTTCCATCTCTTCTGTTCTTCTGTTGTCTGTCTCTCTGAATTTGTGCTCTCTCTCCCACTCTCTCTCTCTCAGCTTTCAGTGTAATGATTTCTCTCTCTGCCTCTCTCTCTCTCTGTCTTTATGCTCTTTCTCTCTCTCTCGCTGTGTCTCTCTGTTCTTTAATCTTTCCTGGTTGCTGTCAGCCAGCTTTAGTATAATGAGGGACTTGAGTCATTATCTTCCTACTGAACTTCTCTCCTAGGCACCAGCTTAATATCCCCATTTGCAAATGATCCCATCCCACACACACACACAAACAAACAAACACACAAACAAACAAACATACAAACAAGCACACACATAAAACAAATCCAAAAAGCCAACAGTGCTAGCACCCTGCTGTCCCCAAGACAACACCGGCTTGTCAACTGACCTCTTTCAAGCTCCCCTGCTTGGCCAGACACATCTCTTAACAGGCCTTTGGAGCGTGACAGACTAAGCCAAATTATTCACAACATCAACAGGCAAGCCATAAGCCCAGCACACATTAGTCACAATGAAAGTCTCTGAGGCCCAGAGTTGCTGTCTGTGCTAAAATTAGTACGTTTTAACACTAGAATAACGAGGAATAAATAATAAATGTTTTAGATGCATGATAACAAAGCAGTTATTTATAATACCCGTGATGCTGTCCAAGAATATTAGCTTGAGACGAAAAGTGGTTAGCCGACTTCATACCAACACACACACACACACACACACACACACACACACACACACACACACACACACACACACACACACACACACACACACACACACACAAATGGCTTAATTCTGCAGCATTTTCTTTCTTCTATATTGTTTATTATCACATTTTGACAGGCTCTGGCTAAATATAATCTGGCTGGGACACTGCACACGTTTTTTACTTTCCACCAAAGCAGTTTCACATCAGTGGCAAAGAAGCTCTTGACGTCCCCAAAAAATCCGCCTTCAAGGTGCGAGCAAGAGGGAGCATTTCTTCTTCTCCTCTTTAAGTGGTGTTTCTCTGAAGAGCACCTACCCCTTTCACAAGCACCTGAAATTGTCTGGAGGGCCTTTTTTTTTTACACAAAACTGACGACTCGACAGTAAGGGCTTGTGGAAAAAAAGAATTCTGCCACCGGGAGCAATTTTTCAGGCTTGGGTGTAGAGGTCTTGTTTGTGCCTGTATTTGTGCCTGAGAGATTTTTCTGATGCTTTGAAAGAGTATATGTGTGCATGTGTGTGTGTGTGCGCGCACGTGTGCATGTGTGTGTGCCTAAGGCACAAAAGAATCAGAAAATCAGACAAAGAGGAAACAGTGTGGACTGAGCTGGGTGAGTTTGATGGATAGGTGGTCTACGTGGGACAAATTCACAATTTTTGTCCCTAGAGAGGGGACCCATCACACAATGGCCTTAGCAGTGTACTTTAGCCACCAAACAACCAATTAGGAGGCCTTAGCATTTTCCAGCAGTAGCAAAAAAAGTCAGGTCATCCTACACTATACCAGACTTACAATACCTAATGGAACAATTTGTGTTCCTGTCCATGTACCAGAAATGAAGGCAACTAGTGTATGTGTGTGTTATAGTGGGCTGTCAAACAGACTACTGTATTCGGGAACATAGGCTCACCTCACTGTAGACACAGAAAAAGGTAAAAAAGCTGAAATTTCAAGACACATGATGCAATGGAATTCCAGAAGTTTCACTCTACTGTTCTTGGGTTCCAGACTGGACCATACTATAAAAATGGTATCATTTTCAGATCACATTAGGAAAAAAAGATCACAAGGGATGGGATGTATTTTTCAGGTGCACTGCACTCGAACAATATCCTGTCCCACAAAACTTGGACTTTGTTGAGCTCCTACAAGTATCTTGACACTGCCATGAAAATACGCTATGCCTAAGGAACACTGTCTGCACATGTTTGTAACATGGGTTATTTGTTGCTGTTTATAGTGTAAGAACTATATATATGTGATGTATGTATGTATGTATGTATGTATGTATGTATGTATGTATGTATGTATGTATGTATGTATGTGTGTGTATGTATGTATGTATGTATGTATGTATGTATGTATGTATGTGTGTATGTATGCGTGTATGTATGTATGTATGTATGTATGTATGTATGTATGTATGTATGTATGTATTTTGTCTCAAGCTAATATTCTTGGACAGCATCATGGGTATTATAAATAACTTTGCTTTGTTATCATGCATCTAAAACATTTGGTATTTATTCCTCGTTATTCTAGTGTTATAACACACACACACACACACACACACACACATATATATATACATTTTTTATAGCCAATTGTGCTGAAGCCTTGCAAGTCAGGCCTTTCTGCCAGGAGTGCACACACATCAATTTCTGCCTGCCTGCCCGCCCACACCTGCAGTGTGAACCTGCAATCAAGCGACTCCTACACGGCAGCTGGCAGTCTTTTGTGCTGGAACCAGCCCCCAGAACCTGCTGCTCCCTGGCGGCCTACCAACCCCAGTCGAGTCCCCCCCCCCACCCGACACCACCAGACCTGATGCCACCAGACCCGACACCTACTGATTGACTGATTTAACTGATCACAGGTGAGGCTGTAATCTAGAATTGGGTGCATCATATGACAAGGCGAACAAAACTTTTGTCTTTGCCAAAATCTGACCTTTGCGTGTTCATTAAGTTATCAATTTATTTTCCTATATTGAGCATAATTTGGGAGGGTGTTAGCTTTCATATGAGACATTTCTAAAAAAAAACAATGGATTAAATAAAAGTCAGCTTATAAGCTTTTGTTTCTACAAAGTGGATGACAAGTGACAAGACTGTAGCTGGAGCTGTGACATCAGGCATCGACATGGTGGAATGCCCATGAGCCCTGGAGGATGTTAGGCATTGCCATGGTGGAATGCCGATGAGCACTGGAGGATGTAACTACTGTTTAAATCACATGATGGAGCTACATCAAGTCATGAATGGTCAGCTCTTCAGCATCTGGCCTCACCGGTGATGTCCGGTCCAGTAGATAGACAGATAGATAGACAGATAGATAGATAGATAGATAGATAGATAGATAGATAGATAGATAGATAGGGGAGAGAGAGAGAAAGAGAGAGAGAGAGAAAGAGACCGATGGATAGAAACAACTTAGGTCAATGGTCATATCTTCAGCATCTGGCCTCACCTGTGATGTCCGGAGTATCGGGCCCCTTTGATGTGGCCCACACCCTTACAGCCAGGGGTGGGGCAGCCACTCTGCTCCGACGATTCAAACATCTCCTGTGGACCTGACACACACACACAGATAGTGGGTTAGATTAGACAGACAGGCAGAGAGACAGACAGGCAGACAGAGAGACAGACAGACCGAGGCAGTATGTTAGATTAGACAGACAGACAGACAGACACACACACACACACACACACACACACAGTGTATAAGATTAAACAGACAGACAGGCAGACAGACAGACACACAGGCAGACAGACAGACAGACAGACAGACAGACAGACAGACAGGTAGATAGATAGATAGATAGATAGATAGATAGATAGATAGATAGATAGATAGATAGATAGATAGATAGATAGATAGATAAACAGACAGACAGACAGACAGATAGATAGATAGATAGATAGATAGATAGATAGATAGATAGATAGATAGATAGATAGATAGATAGATACAAACAACTTAGGAGGAAACAAGTAAGAAGGAGAGGAAAAGAGAGAGGGGAGATGAGAGAGACGAGCAGTCTCCCCTGAGTAGTTTTAAATAACAGACAGAGAGAGAGAGAGACATTAGAGCAGCACTGACATCTATATCCTTAATTGGATATGAAATCAGACAGGCATAGCATGTGTCTGGCCCCACGCGGTGTAAGTACACCATACAGTAGGCAGGACTACAAGTGAAGAAACTGTAAAGTAACACTTCATTAGGACACATCACGACATGACACTCGCTTTATTTCCTCTCTTTCTTGATCTCTCTCTATCTCTCTCTTTTTTCAATTCAAATTCAAATTCAAATAAAAAAAAAAAAAGCTGCATTGGCATGACTGCACAATATTACCAACCAAACCATTAACAACTATAATAAAAGTAATAGTAATTAAAAATAAAAGTATATGGAAAGGCAAATGACAAACTAAAAGAGACACAAGTAATGTAATAAACAAGATGAAAAACCACTTACGAGTTAATAATTGGAGTGGAATTTATAAATTCAGAAGCTACATAGCAGACATGATCCTATTATCGGCATAGGGCCCATTATCAGCAATCGCTGTTCCTGTTTTTAAAATGAGGCTTTAACTGGTGAAAAAGTACAGCAGTTACCCCCTTTTATGAATCTTTCTAATTCTACTCTGCAACCCAGCTCTCTCTCTCTCTCTCTCTCTCTCTCACACACACACACACTCACACACACACATTTTCTCTGTCTCTTTGTCTTTCTTCTTCTCTGTTCCTGAATAGCCAGGAACGCACTCAGAACCATTTCTCTGCGCATGCAATGGCCTCACGGTTACCATGGACACCAATACTGAGGGAGGAAATGACCAGAAGAGGGAGATGGTGGTGGTGGTGGTGGTGGTGAAGGGGGAAAAGTTCATTGTTTAGCTACCAGCTTCACCACTGAACACCACTGGCCAGAGATACTGAAACGAGACAATGAAACACTGGACGTGAAGACAATAACACTGACACAGGAGAGACAGGCAGGCTGAGGGAGACGGAGATGGAGACAGAGAGAGATGAACAGAAAGAGACAAAGAGGAGGGAGAAAGATAGAAAGAGGGGGCAAGAGAGAAACAGAAAGAGCAGGAGAAAGAGTGTGAGCGAGAAAGAGATGGAGACAAAGAGAAAAGATCAGGATATATCTAGGCAGGGAGACATAAAATCAAGAGCAAATGAATAAATACAATAGACACACAGAGAGAAAGATGGAGAGTGACACAGACAGTGAGGGGAAGAGAAGACTGCATTATGCCTCTCTGGACAAGTTCAGCACAAAAACAGATGAGAAAAGAGCCCATGAAAGGCTGCAAAAATAGATAGCAGAGACAGGGGTAGAAAGGGAGGGGGGAGAGAGAGATAGAGAGTGAGAGAGAGCAAGAAGAGAGAAAGAGAAGACAGAAAAAGTCAACTCCTTGTCTCCGTAAAGATCTCTTTAAGAAACACACACACACACACACACACACACACACACACACACACACACACACACACACACACACACACACACACACACACACAGACCTCCTTTACCTGCACACAGGCTACATTCAGAGCCAATCAATGGCCAGACAGAAGTGTTCTCTGCACATCACCATTCACCCCAGTCAGCCAGCCACACACACACACACACACACACACACACACACACACACACACACACACACACACACACACCGTGACTCAGACACACACCCACACACACAGAGCCAGACACACACAGACTCACTCACACACCCACCCACACACACACACACACACACTCATTCATCCACACCCAGACACACACACACACACAACTGGTGCCTGGTTTCAGCGAGCTGGAGCGAGAGATGGTGAATAAAGAAAGCGAAAGCGAGACAGGAGGAACATCTAATTAAGAGAGAAGACACAGAGACAGGCGCATGGGGAGAGGAGAGAAGAAGAAGCAAGAGAGAGGGAAGGTGATAGGGGAAGGAAAACCGAGTTAAAGGGAGAGCAAGAAAGAGAGAGAAAGCAGTACAGAGAAAAGAGGTAGAGACAGAAGAGCAAGCGAGAGGCAGAGAGAAAGAGAGAAGAGTGAGGTAAAAGCCGAGAAAGAGAGAGAGACAGAGAGAGAGAGAGAAAGACGGAAAAGAGAACAGAGAGAGTGTGTATTGGTGGTGTACAGGACTATGTGATTTCAGAGAGAGAGAGAGATAGAGAAAAACAGAAAAGAGAGAACAGAGAGAGTGTGTATTGGTGGTGTCCAGGACTATGTGATGTCAGAGAGAGAGACAGAGAGAGAAAGAGAGAGAGAGAGAGAGAAAGACAGAAAAGAGAACAGAGAGAGTGTGTATTGGTGGTGTACAGGACTATGTGATGTCGGAGAGAGAGAGAGAGAATGAGAGAGACAGAGAGAGTGAGAGAGAAAGAAGAAGAGAGAGTGTGTATTGGTGGTGTACAGGACTATGTGATGTCGGAGAGAGAGAGAGAAAGAGAGAGAGAGAGAGAGAGAGAGAGAGAGAGAGAGAGAGAGAGAGAGAAAGAAGAAGAGAGAGTGTGTGTTGGTGGTGTACAGGGCTCAGAGGCACTCACTGATGGGGGGCTGGAGGGGGTGTCCTGTCTTGGCGCACCACCCTGCTGGGTGGATGTCGGGGCTGTCCGTGTCCACCCAGTAGTCATACTCATCAGTCCAGCCATCAAAGTGGATCTGCATGCCACAGAGATGGACACATCCACACACAGACAGACAGACACACAGACAGACAGACAGACAGACAGACAGACACAGACAGACAGACAGACAGACAGACAGACAGACAGACAGGTAAAGAGGAAGAGAAACAAGCCATTAGAGAATATGACTTGATTACACGTTATTTTACTGTCCCTGTTACATCAATTAGGTACAGTGTAACAAAGTGTGCAAGAATATGTAATATTATGTACTTACACTGTATAGGGTTAGGGTTAGTGTTAATATGACATGTTGTTACACGTAGATCGCTGAAAAATGTCCACAACCAGTTGTGGTAAAAATAATTGCTTTCACGTTTCTCAAGCTACCTATACTATGCACAGTGTGTTTAAACAACATGTATATCACCTTCATGCCATACCCTAGTTATGGCTGTGATGCTGCACCAGTCCATGCTGTGTGTGTGTGTGTGTGTGTGTGTGTGTGTGCCTGTCTAGCCCCCGTGTAAAAACTGCAGATGCTCGAAAAAAGGATGGACAGACAGACAGACAACCTTGACCTCGAGGGGACTGACCACTGCTGTAATGACACATGATGAGGACAGAGGCAAAAAGCCTTCAACCCCCCCCCCCCCCCCAAATACACACATACACCACCTCAACACACACAAAAAGCCTCCACTCAATCACCCTTACCGGTGAAGCCTTCAACTGCACTTACAGATGCATTGTGGGAGCACCTTAGAGCACCGCTGCCCTTTGGCCTCTCCAGCAGACAGAAGAGCAGATGGGCAGCACAGCAATTTCAAATCCTCTGTGTGACCTACACACACACGGCTTTAACAGTAAAGCTGACTTTGACTTTGACTTTGACAGATAGTGGGGTTCTGGCAGACAGAGTAAAAGATAGTGGGATAGGGGGTTTTTGGTATACAAGACTGAAAGAAAAGACTTTGGGATTTTTGGTAGATAAGAGTGAAAGGTAGTGGAGTTTTGGTAAATAAATAAGAGTGGGAGTTTTTGGACAGTGTGAAAAGGGGGTCATAAGTGACCCACAGAGCTGTTGGAAGGGTGTGAAGTTATTCTGAAGGTAATTAGTGTGGGTGGTGACTAGAGCAGCAGCAGGAGGAGAAGGAGGTGGTGCAGGAGGAGGGGGAGGAGGGGGAGGAGGGGAAGGAGGGGAAAGAGGAGGAGGAGGAGGAGGAGGAGGAGGAGGAGGATGTTGAAGGCAGCAAAGGAGACGAAGAGGCGTGGGAGAAGAAATGGAGAGGTGAGAATTGGGTGGGGAAGAGGCAACAAGACACACAGCAAACACAGGCAGAGAGAATGAAAAATATACATGTATGTGTGTGTTATGTTTTATAAGTGTGTGTGTGGTTGTGTGTGTGTGAGTGTGTGTCAGTGCTGGAAATTAATTTTGCATAATGTAAACCTTCAGCAGCCAAGGACAAATGAACGGTAAAATTCAGCAGCCACTCAGACTTAAATTATTATTTTATCCCACAGATAGCTGTGTGTGTGTATGTGTGTGTGTGTGTGTGTGTGTGTGTGTGTGTGTATGTATGGATGTATGTGTGTGTGTGTGTGTTTGTTCAGTACAGCTATCTATGTAAGCATGATGAATTCTACACAACTTGGTGGTCAAATACTATGTACAAGCAACCAAACCCTCCCAAGAAAAAGAAAAAACCCACAGAGATTCTGGGGCATGACATAACGCAGAGGTCCACTGGAATCACTCTGGCCGGGTTCAAACCCTGGTCTCTGGGGTACCAAACATGCACTTTGACCGCGACGGCAAGGAGGCGGGATGGTTGGCATGGCAGTCAAAGCATACCGACAACCCCAGTGATCACACTCCATCACAGGGAGTTTTGACAGTCCCTTGACTGCTACACGCCTACTCGGGCAGAAGAGAGGAGAGGTGAGGTGAAGTGAGAGGAGAGGAGGTGAGGTGAGGTGAGGTGAGGTGAGGTGAGGTGAGGTGAGGTGAGGTGAGGTGAGGTGAGAGGAGAGGAGGGCATGAAAGGATGTGGACAGGAATTGTGTTAATGCATGAAGGGAGAGAGAAGGGAGTCAAAGGAGAAGAATGAGTGACCCAGAGACAGACAGAGAGGAAGAGAAAGAGAAAGAGAAAGACAGGGAGCGAGACATCATGTATAACAGAGAGACAAAAGAGAGACTTTTGTGCTAATTATATGAATATGTGAGTGAACTTTGGCAAAAATGTTAGGGAGATATTCATACCAATAAAGCTTCTTTTAAATAAATTTCAGAGACAGAGAAGGACAGAGAAAGATAGACAGAGAGAGAGAGAGAGAGAGAGAGAGAGAGAGACAAAGATGGAGAGAGATGGGCAGAGAAAGATGCAGGTTGGAGGGAGTGAGGTGCCGGCAGTTGGCTGATAATGATGAACCCATCATTAAAATAACCACACATTCGTCAACAGGGTTAGCAGGGCAGAGAAGAGGGTGATGAACAGAAACAAAACTAAAGAAGAAATATGGTGTGAAAGTAAAAGACCCAGGAAGAAGAGAAGCGGAGAGAAGCAGAGGACAGAGAAAATGAATGAGACAGTGAGCAAGAGACAGATACAGAGAGGGAGATAGAGAGACAGAGGGAGAATTGAAAATTGAATTGTTCAGAGAGAGAGAAAGAGAGAGAGAGCAAGACAGAGACAGAGAGAGAGAGAGAAACGAGAGAGCCAACACAGCCTTCAGGGACATATAAACTAGCTCTAATCAGTAGGACTCCTGTTGGCTTCAGGCTACAGCAAAAACCATCTTACATCACGACAACCTGAGGTGTGTCAACCTAAGAACTCTACCTGAGGACTCTACCTGAGCCGGTATATGCTGTCAATCAAGTTAAGCCCAAAATATGAACCACAGACTATTAGGCACCTCCGTACCTCGACAGTTTATTTTTTTGATTTACACACCACAGACCACAGACAGTACCCAAATAGGAACATCCAGTTAATCCTTTACTTATTACTTATTCACAGTTGTTCTATCTAATTTGTCTTAAATATGTGTAACTATAGATTTAAACAAGATCACACTATCCAGTATATGTGTTCTCAATATACTTTTTTAAGAGCAAATGTGTAATCTTGGCTGCCCCCCACACCCTTCGGTAGAAAAAATAAAATAAATGTAAAAATGCACCTGGGTGGCTCTGTTGGCTCATGCATAACATTTGGAGCCAGGCCAATTAAATGTCAACTCTGTGCTCCTCTTTCCAGCATGGTCATGTCTAATTGGCGAGCATCACAGCGGGAGGCCTGTGAGAGAGAGGACACCCAAACACCACCAGCAAATCATTTAGCACTCCAAAACCCAGACGCTGGGCACCAACAGCCTCCACGATTGGCTGAAATGTCTTTCTCTTTCTCTGGGCTGTGTAGGTACTGTAGCTGTAGCTGGGTTGTGTGTGATCACTGAAATGTTTATAGACAGTGTGGTACTGGTAAGAGCTTAGAACGCCGTCACACACACACACACACACACACACACACACACACACACACCACAGGGCGACATTGCAGCCACCTCACTGTAACACACACACCACACACACACACACATTGTCATACACACACACACTTTCTTTAGAAAGCCGCGAGTGCAGAGGAGGGAAATTAGCACACGCGAGGGACACTGGTACAATTGATTAGCACACTGTGTGTTTGGCACTGCACAGCTCGGGTGGCTTTGTGAACATGCGTGAGCATTTAATGAGACCGCTGTGTGTGTGTGTGTGTGTGTGTGTGTGTGTGTGTGTGTGTGTGTGTGAGTGGAGGACAGTGACAAGCTGACAATGCCTCAAAGCTACTCTAACCTTGAAGTTTCCCTGCAAACGCACACTGGCATTCACACAGATTTAAACACACATGCAAACATGCATGTGCACGCTGCATATACATAAAAAATCACACATGCACACACACAGATATACAAAGGCCCTGTACAAAAGCACACATGAGCCTATGTTCTCTCTCACACACACACACACACACACACACACACACACACACACACACACAGCTCAGGCCACCCCCAAAGCCCTCTTTGAGAGCGCCCTGCTATCTCTCATGTTACATCTGCTAGGGAACATACACACTTAGACACACACACACACACACACATCAACACCCAGGCATGTCATCAACCTGTGTATCAGCATCGTCACCTAGATCATTGCTCCCCTGGGAAGAGACAAGCGAGTGTCTTCAAAGGGTAGCAGCCATTTACAGAGAGCCGTCTCCCACTCTCGCCCCCCCCCCCCAGCTCGGGGGGTACAACTCAGGATCACAAACCACTTTCCGGAAAAATCCTTTCCATGGTTCTTGGTCTCTGAACAACAAACAGCCTGTGTGACCAACCGCTGGCTTTAATCCATGCAGTACTGCCAGGTGCCTGAGTGATATCTGGATTAGCTAAAAAATCATTTGTGCATAAGGTTTCTGTGTGGAAGATTTTTTGTACACGCTGCAAGGGCTTATGCTATTGCAAAAGTTGAAAAAATGTTTTTTTTTTTTCCCAAACAAAGAAAATATGCCTCTCAGTTTATGAAAACCTGCATGTATTGCGTATATTTCTACACAACTCTGCTACATCCCAGGTTTAACTGGAAGTCAAACTGGATAAAAATTAGACTTAAGATATCACATTAATAAATTCTGGTGGCAAGGAATGACCTCCATGCATTAATTATCTCTAGAATTGCTCTATGTTTATGTAATAAAGATATTCTTAATATTTCTAAACATTTGCTAAATTTCTACATGTTTTGATGCCTTTCTGTGGTGAAACTAGGCCTATCTGTGTTTCTGTGTTGTACATCTCCCCTAAAACACTCAGTGTCTGCAAAGACCCCCCTGCTCTCCTGTTATGAGTTTGAGACCTGTGATGACTTTGAGGTTTTACGTATGCAAAGCAGTGTCTGCAGAACACTAAGCCTGTGTTGGGATCACAAGAGAAACTTTTTTCTTCATGTCACACACTCAGACTCCCAGATGCATTGTGCTTGTCGCAGTGACATCCAGGCTCACAGGCGTGATAAGCCGTGGAGGCTGACAGAGAAGAGGAACTGGTGCGTTTCCAGACTGTCTCTTGTGCCTTGAGTACAGCAACATAAACACTGACAAAAGACTGTGAGACAAAGCAGTGTGCTGCTCTACTGTGGTGAGCGTTACACATCCCAAGAACAATATCCAGGTCAGGCCAGGGTTTTGTGTACTGTGCACACAATAGCCCAATCTATCCACAATACAGTATGCATTGCAAATAGCTTTTAAGCTGTACACGTGTGTGTGTGTGTGTATGAATGTGTGTGTGTATGAATGCTTGTTTTTGTATCTGTATGCACGTATGCATGTCTGTGTATGTTTGTGTTTGTGTGTATGCACACATGTGTGTGTGTGTGCATGTACATATGCGCACGTATGTGTGTGCATATACGTATGCACACGCGTGTGTCTGTGTGCACGTGTGTATGCATGTACTGTATGTCTGTGCAGTCCTAGTGATCTGTGGGGAGGGTGGCGAGTCTTACCCGGATGCGGTGGTCATCCGTGTCCACCACAGTGGCTACCCTCACCAGCATGGGGTTCCTCTTGTCCACCGCCTCCAGCCTCATGTACACCTGGAAGCTGTGGGCAGGCTTCTGCACACATACACGCACGCACACAGACACAGACAGAGACAGAGACACAAACACAGACAAAAACACACCCACAGACACAAACACAGACACACATGCGCGCACACACACACACAGACACAGACAGATTCAGAACAGGCAGAATATTGTATCTAAAATACAGGGCTAAAATGTAGAGGTGTATAGACACACCGCTGGATAGGTAGAGTAAGATAGAACAAGGGAGAGAGAGAAAGAGAGAGAGAGAGAGAAAGAGAGACAGAGACAGCAGAGAGAGAGAGAGGGGCAGAGAGAGGGAGAGAGAAGAGAGAGACACAGAGAGAGACACAGAGAGAGACACAGAGAGAGAAAGAGACAGAGAGAACTACAGAGAAAGAGAGAGAGAGAGAAGAGAGAGGGGGCAGAGAGAGAGAGAGAGAGGGGGCAGAGAGAGAGAGAGAGAAAGATGACACACAGTGGGAGGCCGAGTGGAAATGAGGAAGCCTGAAGATTGATGCCACCTGTCCAGATGTTTGGCAAGCAGGTGGTGGAGTGATTGGCAGGCGAGGTATTTTGTTTACACACTCCTAACACACCTAATGGACCTTAATGGAAACAGCATTTTACAACAAACTGCGGCGTTTGTTTACCGTATGTAAACGGAACCACTTTAGACAACCAAGAGTCTCACAGAAATTTGCTCCAGTGCAATTTCAACAAACGCTGACTTTTTTTCTTATCTCATTAGCTCAAAAGCAGCACAGCCAGAGTCATGGCAGCTATCTATTACACACAGTGTGTGTGGGCCTGCTTCTCCGTACTGTGCCCCAGAACAGATTATTTTTGTTTACTTTGGCAGTGGTGCACTGTGGGTAGCCTGCGTGACAGCCTTCAGACCTGCTGCTTTTTTTGATGGGGTTGCTCTGTGTGATGTGTGTGTGTGTGTGTGTGTGCGTGTGTGTGTGTGTGTGTGTGTGTGTGTGTGTGTGTGTGTGTGTGTGTGTGTGTGTGTAACAGTAAGGGGGCCGCGATGTCACTCTGTGGTGTGTGCGTGTGTTTGTGTGTGTGTGTGTGTGTGTAACAATAAGGTGGCCGCAATGTCGCTCTGTGGTGTATGTGTGTTTGTGTTTGTATGTGTGTGTGTGTGTGTGTGTGTGTGTATGACAGTGAGGTGCTCCAAATGTCATCCTGAGGTGTGTGTGTGCGTGTTAGTGTGAATGACAGTGAAGTGGCTGCAATGTCGCTCTGTGGTGTGGGTGTGTGCGTGTTAGTGTGTATGACAGTGAGGGGGCCGCAATGTCACTCTGTGGTGTGTGTGTGTGTGTGTGTGTGTGTGTGTGTGTGTGTGTGTTTGTGTTACAGTAAGTTGGCTCAATGGCGCTGACTCACCACTTTGAAGGCTCTGGCAGGGGCTGGGGAGGCGCCCGTTTCCTCCAGGTAGCTCTCCCAGGAGAAGTCCTTCTCGTTGGGGTAGCCTGCATGACATATCACATTACATTACATTACAGATTACATTCGATTACATTCGACATATGCATTATTGATCCCAGAGGAAACTTTGGATGAAGCACAGCAAGGGTGGTGCATAATGACTGTGACCTTTTCACGTCCAGCAAAAGAATCCTCTCATGCTTTCATTCTCATGACTACATGTGTGTGTGTGTTTGTTTGTGGGAACATGTGCACAATCTGAGTGCATGCAAGCATGTGTACATTATGCAAATGAGTATGTGTGTGTATTTGTGTGTGAGTATGTTTGTGTGTATGTGTGTGTGTGTTTGAGTATGTGTTTGTGTTTGTGTTTGTGTGTGAGTATGTTTGTGCGTGTGTGTGTGAGTATGTATTTGTGCTTGTGTGTGTGTGTGTATGTTTGCGTGTGTGTGTGTGTAAGTATTTTTGTATATGTGTGTGTGTGTTTGAGTATGTGTTTGTGTGTATGTTTATGAGTGTATGTGTGTTTTAAGTGATGTCATGTATATGTATGTGTGGGTGAGCCTGGGCCAAGCTGTATTTTGTCCCTGTGTAAAAATCTGTCTTTACTAAGACACCATGCCGTGTGAATCACCGAGAGCCTCATGAATCTGAGATTAGCATGGAGCTCCAAGCGTAATGTGTTCACCCATATGACTGCACAATGTATAACATCAGCAAATCACTGGCCTTTATTTGACACTGTTGACACTGTTACGTGTGCACTGCATCTTCTAACCTATCTCCTAACCATATATTTACCCCAAGAGCTACAAAAGTGATGGAAGTTATTCATGTTCTGCTAAACCAAAGTGATTATGGTGACAAAAGTCACCAGTGCCAACTTTTGGGTGACAAAAATGAGAGAGGTAAACATTATGCATATTGGCTATGCAGTGTTTCGGCTGTAAACAACTGGCAAACAACTGGAATGTAGACTTTATGTTAATAAACAAGATGTCACATCTGAATGTTTCATGTCGTGAGCACGCACACAAAAATGTAGTAATGCTTTCTGAGATGCATTTGTCGTCTTTTTTATAAGTCTCTTTGGATAAAAGCGTCTGGTAAGTGTAATACAAGGATACAAGGATGGTTTATTGTCACATGCATAGACATACTGGGTAGAGTAGGACATGCTGTGAAATTGGTGATTGTTTGTCTAAACATGTAATGTAATGTAACGTAATTATGAGTGCCAACTCTACAGCTTTAGTTGATCTTGGTAATAACATACAGTGATGTGTTAATAATCTGCTAGAGTGTTCACTGTGAATGCTGCATAGGCTGCAAGGCTGACCTGGCGGTGTGGTGAGCGTCTTGCCGTTGTCCTGGCACCAGCCAATCGGGTGGATGTAAGGGCTCGTTGCATCACACCTACAATAATAAAGACAAAAAGGTTAGCAAACAATGCACAGTGAGCCAATACAAAAACAAAACAAAACAAACAAACAAAAACAAAATCTCATTACACATTAGAGGCAAAGCTTTGACTTCACTTTATATTTGCTATTTGGTTTTGTATCTTGTGTGGTACTCTCACAGAGAACATATTCAATTATAATTAATGTCCCGTACAAAAATTGAGTAGGGTGCTGTGAACAGACTATTTGCTAATTTCGCTTGTGGAGTTCCACTAACATCAATATAAACAGCACTTAATGGCTGCGACACTGGAGTGATGTTCATGTCATTACTCTCTCCCCTAACAACAGGGAGCATAAACAGGCAAAGGGCAAAGGTCAAAGGTTGCAGAGCATCTCCCTTCCCCACCCAGCTGCCCTCAGAGAGGAGCTTGTGCAGAGCGTGTGGCGTGGACAGCTCTTCTGACTGATTACACATGCGCTCAGGCGTCTCCACATGTTGCTAAACAGGGGCGCTATTGCTGAGGGCATGTGTGTGTGTGTGTGAGTGTGTGTGTGTGTGTGTGCCAGCGGACTCAATGACTCAATGACGTCGGCTTGAGTGGGGCATCAGATGCCCACTCACACACATGCGCACACACACACACACACACGCACACACACACACACACACACACACACACACACACACACACACACACACACACACACACACACATGCACACATGAGTAACTAACCAGGCATAGACCAATGCCCTGAGTAAGCCACGGGGGTCTCTTTACCAACACAGGGGTCAAGCTCAAAGATATAATGGGGCACAGGGAACTGGACATTACTTCCTATGCCCCATTCAGTTAGTGTTAGCCACAAATTCATTCTTCGATCTACTGTATGTTGCATCAAAATTTCTCATTCTATTTCCTACCAACAGCACTCAATGACCTCAAACAACAGGGCTATGGATTGATTCCCACCGAACATCCCTGAACAAAGAACTTTTACCCAGCAGGTCTTTTTCATCCCTGAAAAAAGTAGTTTTTTTTTCAGCAGGTCTTTTTCAAGGATTAAATTTACAATGACCTCAATTGTCTGAGGGACATAAAAATCATTAATGTTTCAAAAAAGTGGAATATGTAAGTCACAGAACTGGTGTAATAATGAATTAGAAAACAACACCAAACACTACCACCACACGGCTGCAGATAAGGCCACACATACACCACTTGTCCACTCCACAAACGCTTTACTGTGGCCACAGGCTTTGTGAGCTGCGTGAGCGGCATGACTGTGCCATGAAATCTCTGTTCTCTGGCATGGCCAAACATCGCTCTGCTCTGATAAACAGCTTTGCAATGACTACCCTCAAGGACAAAGCCAGTTAGGAGCTGATGCACAACAAACCTACTGCGTGGCTAGTGGCTGAGTCATAATTAGATCAGCAGTCAATTGGCCCACCAATGCCAGGCCTTCTGGGTCGGGGGCGTGTACAGCTGTGGCAGAACCAACCCAGACCAGCTCACACACACACACACACACACACACACACACACGCACACGCACACACACACAGCAACAACAACAACCTGGTCGTTATGACGTTGGGTGGGAGATGACGTCCAGCGTTGGCACTTAAGCTGACATTTTTATTTGGCTGTTTGTCAGATGACCGCTACAGGCAGACCCAAATTGCCTGGTACATTAGATCAGATTTCATGTGCTCAGGGAACTGTGTGTTAGAGTTGGCCGAGTGCATGTTTCAACTGGGACAACAGCTGTCTTGCACATGTTTTTACAGAATAATCTGTCTATCTGTCTGCCTGTCTATCTATCTATCTAACTGAGATGAGTGAGCGAGAGAGAGAAAGAGACAGAGACAGACAGAAAGAGAGAAATATTTGTGTTTTAATTAATAATTAAAATCTGATATGACTCAAGGACACCTTGAAACTTTACGCTAAAGCATCACCCCTAACTGCCGACACTGGTATACAAGTAAATAACCAAATCATCAATATCAACTATCGAATTTAAACCCTTGATTATGCCACATTTTCATGACAAAGCAAATGGGCATGATCACAAAATCACATTTTTCAAATCACTCCCCCTATTGGTAGTTGCATTCAAACCCCAGCTTATTCAAAAGTAATCATGTGAATAAACAATTAGCAACAATTTTAAAAGAAAGCATTTCAACTCTGACCTTATACTGCAGGGAGTTTTTCAATATGACCACTTAACTTACACTTGGTCTCTTCTCCTCCAATATATTATGGCCAGCCTTGCTTGACAATCAAAAACTTTAAAAAAGTACACAGCTGTTTCATGTTTCGAGAGTTGACTTTGACCCCAGAGATAAACAAAATATTTTGAGAAAGTTAACCCATGTCTGCAGTGCAGCACACTACACACAAACTCAAGAACAGAGAAAAGAGTGTTCGGCAGAACACAGTATGTGTCACACGATCACACTACACAGGAAAGGAACATCAACAAAGACCTCTGTGACAATGGGACAGTGCAGCATACACCACAGCAGATCACCAGAACATTCTAGAATAGAACTCTGACTTCCACAAGAGTAACAGTGTGTTGCTGTTTGGAAAACAAGTCCTCTGTTTCGTATTGTGTCTGTTATTAAGTATGGATCAAGGAAAAATAAACACACTCTTAAAATACTATTTCTTGCGTTTTTTTTGTTAAACTGACAGCATGTCCAAGACAGACGTGTTTCGGCAAAAAGCCGTTCTCAGCATCTTCAAGAGCAATGAGGGGTTAGAGGCCTTGCTCAAGGGCACATCAGCCATGGGTGAGTGTGTAAGAAAAGCACTGTTCTTTGCTGCTGGCATGGGAATCAAACCTGCAGCCTTCTGATACCAAGACCAACTCCCTAAACCATTAGGCCACACCTGCCCACGCAAAAAGATGACTAAACAAAGCCCCCAAATGCCAACCAGTGACAGCTGCACCCCCCCCCCCCCCCCCTCCAGCAACCCCAGCCCCCACCCCCACCCCCCCTCCACACACACACACACAAACACACACCTCAGCCTCACAATGTGCTTCCTAGCATTCGTTCAGACTAACAGGCTGGAGAGGATATGAGTCACATGACGGCATGATGACATTTTAAGCCACTGTCACAAGCAAAAGCACTTATTAGCCTCAGGTTATGGAATTTTACATTACTGTGTCAAGCATGCTGAATTACATAATGTGTTGTCATGTGAGTCGAACAAGTCAAATATGATGTAGCCTTGAGACGGTCATGACATTTTGAGCTAACCAATGCTGGTTTTTTTACATTCTCTCTCAGCATGCGTATAAGTACACAAGCGCGCATGCACACATACAGTACACACACACACACACACACACACACACACACACTTAAAACAAAAATTCTTCCTCTTCCTCTCTCTCTCTGAGTGACAAAGAAATGACAGAGCTTGTCAGAACAGACAAACAGAAAGAAAGAGGACAGCTGACACAGAAAAAGAGAAAGACACAGAGAGAAAGACAAAGAGGGAGGAAAAGAGAAAGAGACAGAGAGAAAGAGAAAGATGGAGAAAAAGAGAAAGTGAGAGAGAGAGAAGTATCATGAGAGAGTGTGTAAAGCTCCCTGGGGAAGAGTTCCTCTCTGTCATTTATTGATGATCATCCATAATTCAGGTAGACTGCTGCGGCAGGCACAGAGGCATCCATATGCTGATGTGTGTGTGTGTGCATGCCAACAGACACATGCAAACACACACACACACACACACAATGCATCGAAATACACACTCCAATATACTCACACAGAACCCCACCCCACCCCGACACACAGAGATCTTGACATACAAACAAAGATGTAGAAACCTTATAAACTCTGTATTTAGCAAAGGTCTACGTAGCACAACTAGATTACAGACACACCATACCATTAAAGAGATATGTTGATTGTGAGTGGCAGTGTTTCTCATGGTCTCCCTTGCTGATGTTACAGCACCCTCTAGTGACACTTAGGCCTCAACACACCCCAATACCCCCAGTTAAAATTCTGGCCTGGCAGTCGCACCAAGCTCATACACAGAGCTTGGTCTGGCAAACATCCCATAGACAGAAAATTCTCAGAAGTGGGATCAACGGAAATCTATCAAATGTCGTTGTATACTACTACTGGACAGAGTTACAACCAATCAGAACACTTATTCCGATGACATATGCGTAACGTTTGTTTTTCATTGGTGCCCAATTCTTTGGGCAAAGGAAAACCCGAGAATATGCAGGTTGGCCAGACTGACTTGAACACGAAATTCTATGCAGAACCCCCCCACCAGCGCACACACACACACACACACACACACACACACACAGGAGTTAGTCCACACAGCACGGGAAATTCTATGGCCCCACCCACCCACCTACACACACACACACACACACACACACACACACACCCACACAGTACCAGTAGTCGTAGCTCTCATCCCAGTTGTCGAAGTGGACGAGGAAGCGGCTGTCCACCATGTCGGCCACTGTGGCCACGCAGATGAAGGAGGGGTTCTTCTTGTCCACTGCCTCCATCTTCATGCCCACACGGAAGCCCTGGGGGGTCACCGTCTGCGGGAGGAACACAAAAGCAGAATGAAGAAAATGGGTCTGTTTGTGTGTGTGCCTGCAGATGTGCGTAGATGTATGTGTCTGTGTGTGTATCCACATTTGTGTTATATATTATATATATATATATATATATATATATATATATATATATATATATATATATATATGTATATACACGCACATACGTTTATGTGTGTGTGTGTATGTGTGTGTGTATATGCACATTTGTGTTATATATATACACATTTTTTTGGTTTTTATATATATATACACATACACACATACGTTTATGTGTGTGTGTGTGTGTGTGTATGTGTGTGTGTGTGTGTGTGTGTGTGTGTGTGTGTGTGTGTGTATGTGTGTGTGTATGGGTGTAAATGTGTATGTTTCCCAGCAGGTGTAGAATGACAGGCAGTAGGGTGCTTACAGTGTTGTGGTTCTCAAAAAGGGCTTTGGGGGCAGCTTGGCCCTTGCTCTGCTTGATGTAGGATGACCAGCTGAACTCCTCGTCCGTCATGCCTGGTGAGCAGAGGTGGGTGGAGGAGAAAGATAATCATGATTATAATGATGAAAAAGATGACAGAAGTATTTCTTTTTTTAAGTATAAAGTATATATACTTTGGGGCTTTCTGCCTTCATTGCAATAGGACAGTGAAGAGCAAGACAGGAAACGAGTGTGAGAGAGATGGGGTAGGGTTGGGAAATGACCCAGGCCGGATTCATCCTGGGTCCCCATGGGCACTTGTCCATTCATGGTACGGGTGCTCTATGCACTGCGCCACAGCACCCCCTGACAGGAGCATTTCTGATCTAATCAATCAGGCTTCACAAAACAGTAGTGTCAGGATTCTGTGTTTTGTGCTTTATTGTTGTGCTCTGTTTTCTTGTAGCCCCCTGTTGGCTGTTTTGTGTACTGTATGTCTGTTTTCTCTCTCAGTTTGTGCCATGTGCTTTTGTTATCGTCCTGTTCTCGCCTTACCCCATAGTCACCCCCCCCCCCCCCCCCCCCCCATATTATCATCTTGTTCTCTCGTTGTGTCCACCTGTTCCCTGTCTTGTCTTGTCCTAATCGCCTGGCCATCATGTTCCCCTGTGTCTAGTTCTCTCGTTGTGTTTGTTTTTCCCATTGTGTTCCCCTGTGTCCTGTTCTCCCTTTGCCCTATCGGGTGTTCCGTTTTGACAAGTGTTCTAAGTAGTTTTCTGTATATTTAAGCCCTTCTGTTTTTTTTTGTGTTTTGTTGGATTGTGCTTGGATTTCTGTTGCCTGTTTTGCTGTGTCTTTTTGTCCTACAGTTTGGTCTATGGTACATTATTTTGCTTTTTGTTTTGCTGTTTTTGTTCCCTGCATGTTTCCCCTGTAAATAAACCCTTTCTTTCAAGTTGTTGTGTGTTGTGTAGTGTGTTTGAGTCCGGCCCTTGTGTACACCCTGACATGTACAGTAAATCACACCTGCCAACACGCACTAGGTTTGTCTTTCTTTCTTTTTTTAAGAAGCTTCCAAAATTTGCATGGTCCTCCAACTTTAGTGTGCATTTCAGGTCCCTGTCCCTATCATCTCTCATCTCATCTGTCTGTCAGACAGGTCTGTGTGTTGGTTGGTTGGTTGGATAGGTTAGCTGTTCCTAGCTAACTTAACTGTTGTGGGGAAGTAAGATAGAGATGCTGTTGAACCAACGAGGCTAGTGCTGCTAGTACCTCAGCTCAATACTGTATTTCAGTGAAGTGATTTGACGGGATACTCTGCAGGTTTGCCTACTAAAATAGGTGCAATGTAGCTTGAGGGGGTATACAATGATGTTAAACTTAAGCATTAAGTTTGAGTATGTACACTGTATGTATTTAGGCAGTCTGAAATAAATTGTTGAAAAAATGAAAATTGGTTTAAAGCAGTCCCAATAGTTAGCCCATCCCAATAGTACTTACCCTAATCCTAAATTTTACCCAAAGTATACTCCACAAACTCTCTGAATGAAGTGAAATGAAGCTGAAGGGTGTGTTCTACCAGGCTAGTGTTTAACACCCAAAACCTCAAACCCCCTCAGTCCCATACCCCATTCCCCAGCAAGTCTCCCCGGTTCTGCAGTGTAGATGTTGGCAGTTATGCTGTAGATCTGTTCAGTTATGAAAAACAACACGGCAGAACCAAGCTGGACTGCTGCATGTGTTTCTCTTGGCTGTCAGAACGCCATGTTCCTCTTTCTCACGCTCAAGTTCCTGCTGTTTTAATGAATGTACTTTTATTTCACATAATTTAATTTCTGGGTTATTACCTAACAACAATGGCTCTTTTAATTTAGTTCTTTCAACATTAGTCTTCACTAGACATATATCACTAAACTAAAAAAAACCCTAAAAAAATAAATCACCAACATGAGACTCCTGGTGGGGCATGACTGCTTTGGAAAAATGTGGAAGGAGACTTGAATGAAAATAAATGTGTCAGCTCGATTATTCTACCTATGATGTACAATCTGGATGTGTAAGATTCAGCACAGCCCTGAGATGTTTTTTTTTTATTGGTTGTGATTACTCACGCTTAATAGTGATGTTACTTTTATAGTTGTCTGGAGAGCAATTTAAAAAATGCACTCAGCTGCGCTAGGTCACTGCGTGACAAATGTATCTTGAGGTGTTGTGTTGTGGCCAATGCACTACCAGCAAACAGCACAAGGGGGCGCTTTAGACACCCCACCACATCCATTAGCTCTGACCATATTTTACACACCCAAAACAAACACATTCACTAGGCGTTTTTAAGTGCTTAAAGCCCATACACTGCCATACAAATTCAAATGTGGCTTATAAACAGTGCGCTGGCCATTGCTGTGGTGTGTGCAAGACAGCGGGAGTGTTGTAAAGCATGCTGCTTTGTGCCTGAGCTTTTTAAAGTCCTTCCATCAGGAGGTCACGGCATGGGGGACGGGTGACAGCTGGAGCCTTTGGAATGAGTGCCCGGTCAGTGTGTGTGTGTCGTGTTGTGGTGTGTGTGTGTCGTGTTGTGTGGTGCTATGCTGTGTGTGGCATGAGCAACGTGCCTGTATAACCCCCCCACCAGGTTATGTGACACTCCCTTACCCCGACACACATATACACACACACACACACACACACACACACACACACACACACACACACACACACAAATGCTTTTCACTTCCTAAAATGTGTTGTTTTTGTCTAATATGGAAATCGTCACAGGACTATGTGACACAGTGAACTATGTTACCCTAGCTTGCCTGACTGCACACACCAATGCTTGCTTTTCACTTCCTGAAATGTAAAATGTCTTGTGTTTGTCTCATATAGAAATTGACACGGGAAGGGCGATCCTCCCCGCCTTTAGCCCGTCTGTCTTGTTCTTCCAGTGGGACATGGTCCGCTTGCCACAGGGAGATGTGGGTGCGATGCAATGAGGTGTGGTGGGGTGCTGTGTGGAGCGGTGCGGTAAGCTCACCTTTGGGAGGGTGCAGCTTGTGGCCGGTTTTCTCGCACCAGCCCACGGGGTGGATGTCCGGGGAGTTGGCATTTACCCAGAAGTCATAGCAGTCGGAGTACTTGTCAAAATGGAGCCTGATGCGATGACCTGAGACCTGCAGGATGATGACAATAATAATAATAATAATAATAATAATAATAATAATAATAATAATAATAATAATAATTGTTATTGTTGTTATTGTTATGATTATCATTATTGTTGTTGTTATTAGTAGTAATAATAATAGTAGTAGTAATAATAATAATAATAATAATAATAATAATACATTTTAATTTTAGAAACCGTTCATGACACCCAATGTCCCTTCCAATTATAAATATACAAAGAAAGAAAATCAACAAAAAGGTAGTTTAAAAAAGGAGTGGAGTGGAATTTCACATCTTGGCTATACTATACACACTATACACACATCTTTTCAACTGTTAAAAAAACAAAAACAATGCCCGAACATTCATCTTCATTCTCAAACTACCTCCACTACAGTTGATATTGTTGGGCATGTTAAAACGGGAACCCTGTGGGGATAGCGATGCTAAACACCTCTCTCTTAAAACGCTCTATAGGCTCAGTGATCACAACAGCTTTCTGTGTTATCAACAGCTTTCTGTGTTGGATCCAATCCAAGCAATTTTAAGTAACCTAAAAGTTATTCTACTGTAAAAAAATAAATAACTACAAGGTGAAGAGTTATTAAAGCACACACTTTCCTTTGTACTCTAGCATTAAATGAAAGGTCAGAATCTGTTTTAACAGCTACCTAGTGTCCTTTCTGTAGACATCTGTGGAGGTAGACGAGAAGGAAACAGTTTACTTTTCAATGCTGCAACACACTGTCTCCTGTAAGGAAAAGGGCAAACTGACTATACAAGACATGTGGTCATGCCACAGCATGTCTTTTCTCCTCTCCTCTCCGCTTGCTTTCCAAAATGGACATTGCGTAACGCATGCCCCTACATATACCACCACAGTAGTTAAGCAACTGTGTTCACGAGAGAAGAGAGAGACTCTTCACAACAACGGGAGACAATCGACAACCACTCTTGGTGGACAATGGGGCTCTCTGGGGTTTTCCTGCCCAGAACGGAAGGGCAGAGAGGCAGGCAGGCAGGCAGGGCGAATCCCTGACCTCAGCTGGACGGTTGAACTGTTACTGTATATATCTACCTGCAGCTATATATACATCTATGTGTACATGTGTGGATGTATACAGTACATGTTTTTCTGTGCATGATCTTTTCCTGTTTACAAAGGGTAGGCAGTTTGTGTGTGTGTGTGTGTGTGTGTCTAGGTGTGTGTGTGTGTGTGTGTGTGCGTGCGTGTGTGTATGTGTGTGTGCATGTGTGTGTGTGTGTGTCTAGGTGTGTATGTGTGTGTATGTGTGTGTGTGTGTGTGTGTGTGTGTGTGTGTGTGTGTGTGCATTTCTGACCTCGGCTACTGTCAGCACGCTGTACATGGACGGGTGCTCGGGGTCAACCCCCTCCAGCTTCATCCCCACTCGGAAGCCGTTCTTGCTTTGCGGGAATGACTGGTGCTGTGAAGGAAAACAGGGCTCATTAGGACCTTAAGCTCATCCTCGCTGGCTAAACACACACACACACACACACACACACACACACACACACACACACACACACACACACACACACACACACACTAACAGCATACTCAGTTTATCAATGGACAAGCATGAGGGTTCTGGAATAAAACAGATTAGGGTGTCTTCATACTTATAAGAAAGGGATGACAAACGAAGTTAATTGTGTGGCTACAGGCTAAGATATAATGTGCATTTGATTAGATCAAAACAGAGCAAAAGGTTAAATCATCATTACTACAGGCATACTGTGGAGGGGACACTTTAGTCTTGCTAAGCTCATATCAGATAACACCAAACAAGGGAGGTTACGAGTAAACAATAGTAACACCACAGACCTTCACACTGGCCTCCCAATCATCCTAAACACATTCAGTGTAATCAGACAAACACGAGAGAGAGAGAGGGAGAGAGGGAGAGAGAGAAAGGGAGAAAGAGACAGAGAGAGAGAGAGACAGGGACAGAGAGAGACAGACAAAGAGAGAGAGAGTGAGAGAGAGACTCGTCTTATTTAAGAGAGGTACTTGCTTACCTCCTTAAATAGTTTGCTGGGGACGGCGATGGCCTTCTCCTGCTCCAGGTAGGAGGCCCAACACCAGGACTTCTTCTTCCCTCCATAAGGCACCGCTACCATGGAAACACAACAGCACAGAGATTACATGTGTAAACAAGTTTTATTTCAATTTTTATTTAATTTTTATCAGGGAATAAAATTATAATGAGATCAAAATCTCTTTTACAAGTGAGCCCTGGCCAAGAAGGCAGCATACTAAAGACAAAAAAAGACAATGAATATAATCTCATTAGGAATGACATTATGATATTATAATACTCTAATAAAACAGTAAGTACATGGAACACGTCTCCTTACTCATTTAAAAACACCATTGAGAAAGCAAACACCCCTCGACCCAAACAACCTGTTTCTCCCTGTCCCAACAATGGGATAAAAAGTACACAATCCCTACAGTGCGAGTTTCTCGGGGGGATGGTAATGAGGAAGTGCATGCGTGTGTCAGCGTTTGTGTGTAATGGCGTGGGACATGAAGATGCAAACTGGTGAAAATGAGTGGTGGAGCTGAATCAGTGGGTACCTCACCAGTCACTAAGGTGTTATGAATAAAATGGGTGAGTAATGGAAAATGTATGAACGCTACGTGATGATAGAAATGTGAAAATATTCAAGATGTGCTAACCAGTATCGCATTTCATTAAAATTAATTCCTGGTGATATATGTGTGTGTGTGCGAGCGTGTGTCAGGGAAATGTTTATCAGTTTAGATGTAGCGGGCAGGGCTAGAGTTGTGTGCAGTGGTAAAAAAAGGAGGCTGCCTTTTTCACAGACAACGTGATTTTAAGCATTTCTTCCCTCTATTTTAAGAACCCAGTCTGCTCATATGATTCAGTCAGAATGATGGTGCGTTTTCAGCTGACTTGTACTCGTTCACCTTGTCAGATATATGGAAGTGATTTCTGGATTTTTTTTTTAGATTATGTCTCTTACAGTGGAAATGCACCTATGATGAAAATTTTAGACCCCTTAATGTTTTCTAAGTGGGAGAACTTGCAAAATCACAGGGTGATCAAATACTTATTGACCTCACTGTAGTTTTTTTGGCAGTTATTTATAATGCTAGATAACCTTTCAAAAGTATGTCTAATATACATCTCTTGTATACTCTGAACAATAGCTTGGAAACAACTTAGTAAGTAAGTAAGTAAGTTTAATTTATATAGCACATTTAAAAACAGTTAGGACTGGCCAAAGTGCTGTACAGTGTCAAAAACTAAAAGGCTAGAATTAAAAGTAAATGAAGATAGAAAAAAGCTAAAAGCAATACATTTTCAACCAGCAAAAAATAAAATATATAAAATACCAAAAGCATTTTATCAGATAGGTGCAATAAAAGACAAGGTAAAGGGTAGGGATGAAAAGAGAGGACTTAGGAGGGAAAGGCCAAAGTGTACAGGTGTGTTTTGAGTCTAGACTTAAAAGTAGTGATTGTGGGAGCAGATCTAATATCGGGAGGCAAAGCATTCCACAACTTGAGTCGCCTCTACAAAAAATAAAGCAGCATAGTTCTGAAACTGAACTTTTTTGGCCATTTCTGTAAATATCCATCTTCAGCTACACATACATGTGCTGTATGTGTCGCTGTATGGATGTATTTAGTATGTGTGTATGCGTGTGTACTCTATGTATGTGACCATGCCAAATAGCTTCAGTTGATTTATGATGCTGGTGCCTTTCAAGCCAGCTGCCTCATCCTTCAAAACCTCCAAGGGCCCCTTGAGGACCCATTTTAACGGGTGCCCCTCGCAATGCCCGTCTCTTTGGCCAAACTCACTGTGCCTGAGCAGAGCTGCATCTCCTCTCCGTTTCCTGCGTCCTCTTGGGGCCCCACGTGTCGACTTCCTGTTGTCCTTCTCCTCCTGTTCAAAATGGCGCAGGAGAGGATGCTTTAGATATCACTTCACTAAGCCAGGTGTTTCACAGGCTTTCACAACAACAGGACAGGTGAGTAGAGGTGTCAATCCAGGCTTCCAAAAGTAAACAAAACCCCATGCCATGTGTTTCTTCTGCCCATGCATCTAACACTAAAGATTTAACTAATTACCTGATTTATCTGTCAGGTAATCTGTGTGCTCATTAGGTTTAGCTGGTTTGAGAAAATGGTTAGATCAAATATGTGGCAGGGTTTTCACTTTATGGTGCCAGGATTGACATCGCTGCATGTGAGTACATTGTGAAAGTACCTACAGGCTGGTGTTTTACCACCACATACTGCAAGGTAAGCAAAAAAAAACCCACAACTCTCATTCTGCATTTCAACATACAAATGAGGACATAAAGAAGCTACAGATAACAACACAAAAGTTACAGTATGTAGGCAAACATTTGTCTGACTGGGTGAGCAAGATATCAGTAAAACTGTGCCCAAAAACTAGGGTCTGTACTTAACACAGTGATATAAACAGCAAACTTTTCCTCATTTGTAAGTTAATCATTCTATTAGATGGATGTGATTAAGTTGATAACATAATTGCCAGTTACAGAGGTGATTGCTAGCTGTTAGAAGCAGCTGTAAAGCTCCCTGATTATCTGACATACTTATAATCATTTCTCTCTGTGTCTTTGCTTCAAGACAAGGCTTTTCAAAATCACACCATGTCTCTAGAACAGGAAGTGAGATCATGTTGTCAGGTGGTTCTGTATAGTATGTCAATTGTATTGCAGACAGAATGTCTCCAGCTTCAGCTACGGCTGAACAAGTTTCAGCTTCTCTGCTGGATGGGCTGCCATGGGAGGGGAAATCATATTAAAATTTGACATTAAACTATAACATTATATCAGGTCCCAAGCTGCCTCTATATGAGCGTCACCAATCTGAAGCTGGCCCCAGTGAGAGAAAGAAGAGGTGGGGGAGAGGAAGAGAAAGAGATAGAGAGAGACAGAGAGAGAGAGAGAGAGAGAGAGAGAGACAGACAGACACAGAGACAGAGGGACAGAGCTGGCACAGGAGAGAAAGCTTCATCTACAGTTGGTGACACATTTCCAGTGGCCCTGAGAAAGCTTAACCAGCGCTATGCTCCATATTCTAAAAGCAGCAGAGAATTCCCATAGGCCTCCACAGTGGGGGTTGTACAAAGAAATGAGAGAGCGAGAGAGAGAGGCGATAAGAAAGGATGAATAAGGGTAGTAATGATGGGAAAAGAAAGAGGGGAATTGGGAGCACGGGAAGAAAAAGAATGGGGAATAACAAGAATGAAGAAGAAATTATGAAAGAAAGAAAGAAAGAAAGAAGAAAGAAAGAAAGAGAAGCAAAAACTCACATAATCTTCGTCGTCATCCTCAGGCACATCCATTATGGTGTCCATCTCTTCTGGAACTTTCTCTGGTGGGAGATGCCTCTTCCTGGTGACCCCTGTGACCTCCCCATTGCTCTTGGAGGCATCTTTCTTCGCATTCCACTCACTGCAGGTCACAACAGGACAAACACGGTTTTTGCTTACGAGTCTTACGGACTATAATGCCATTGCAAGTACCACAAAGAGAGTCCTGTTTCAGAGTCCTTCTGAATGTTGAGTAGTTTCTTTTTTTTTTTTTACTTCAAACACTTATTCCCTCTTTTTGCAAAATCTCATCAATCATAAGGCTAATGTATTGAATAAACCCCAAACAAAGGAGATTTGTTGTTAAAAACATGTTTAAATCTAAATTTGAAGCCTTACAAAATGTGTCTCCTATACCTTTTAGCAAAAGCAGGATTGTCTGACCCTGAAACCAACAATCACAACTATCTTACTTTAGATTCTGATTATAATACTATTCAACATAGAGGAACTGGCAATACACAACTTTACAGGAACCAGTAAATTTACTCTTTTTTTTTAATTGCAGAGGTAAACAACGTTGAAAACGCTGGCCTTCCAAACATTCAAATATTGAAAATCCTGCACAAAAACAACTTTCAATCAACGCTTATCGACAACCTTTCACTTGAAAACGAGTTAACAGCAAAGCATCCTCTGATATTTATTAGCTGTTTTCCCCAAATGTCCAACAGTAGCACTCAAGGAAGCTACAAGGTCCCCTGAGTATCCTCTAAAGGTCCTTGTGACATTTGAGCCCTTAAGCCAAGTCGCTGTTGTCATAAACACCAAAGCCTTTCTATGCCTCGCGTCAGTTGAACTTAGTGCTGCATTAATCAAAATAAAATGTCATTAGGCATGGTGAGAGGGGCTGCTGCTGCTAGACTCCCCCCCCCCCCCCCCCAAGGCCCCCCACCCTCTCTCAGGCTGCGTTGCCATGGCAGTGTGCGAGGCTCAGAGGGAATACCACTTTAAGATGAACATTCACTTGGCAGCAACTCCTTCCCAAAGACAATGGATACATGTGCCGAGAAGGAACCCCAACGGCAATGCAGCACACGCTCTCTCTCCCTCCCTCCTTCCCTCCCTCTCTTTTTCTTTCTCTCTCCCACCCTTTGTCTCTCTACCTTCCTCCCCCTCTTTGTCTCCCTCCCTCCCTCCTTCCCTCCCTCCTGCTGTCTCCTTACCTCTCTCTCCCTCCCTGTCTATCTCCATCTACCTCTCTCTCCCTCTGTCTATTTCTCCCTCTCTCCTTCCTCCTTTGCTCTCTCTCTCTCCCTCCTTTTTTCTTTCCAGCCCACTGGCTGCATTAGCATTAGTGCGAGGTGCTTTACGTTTGCAGACTGATGAATTATTGCTGCGCGGTCTTTAGTGCACAGGATGGAGGACCGCCGCACGGGCCCTCTGCTCTCTCTACAGCCAGGCATAGAGGAGAGGAGAGGAGAGGAGAGCAGAGGAGAGGAGAGGAGAGGAGAGGAGAGGAGTGGAGTGGGGCTATTGATTTTCGAAAAGAAGCCGAATAAGGTCTGCAGTTGGTGGGGCCAGAGCAAGAGAGAGAGAGAGAGAGAGAGAGAGAGAGAGAGAGAGAGAGAGAGAGAGAAAGAGGGAGAGAGAGAGAGAGAGAGACCGTCCTGGCTCTGGGCGGTTACATAAGTGTCCTTTATATATACTGGCCTGTACCAAAGATACTGTGTGTGTAGAGGGAGGCCTACTTACTACATAAATGCGGTATATGTTCCCCCAAATGTTGATCACAAAAAAAAGCTTGAAAACATTTCACAAGATTTTTTTCCCTCTGACTGGGTCCACATTCAAATTGGCAAGAAAACACAACACATCACACCATAACAAAATACATTTCTTCAGTGAATAAACTGAAAATGTTTATAGCTCATAGGGGGGTTGCTTTACGCATCTTGACATATTGCAATGAATATTTATACTCAAAATTTTCCGATTTATCAGAGATGCAGTTCAGTGCGGAGCACAACATGGTAATGTTAAAGCGAAAAAAGTATTTTTAATTATTTTTTGTTTTCTTATTTCATGACTACATGAACATGTTTTGCAGGACAACAAAACAAGAGATTTCAGGATTCTCCCGAGCCTAAGCTTGGCCTTGGGATTCATGGGCACCATTTTCTGACCAAACCATGTCCTGAAGAAGGCCAATATTACCGCAACATGTTGGCTCATGCACTTTTAACCAAGTTTACCCTGCTCTATTAAAGACTTTGATGTACAGCATTTTTTTCCCAAACAGAGTGTCTTTGTTATCTTTTTTGTTATCTATAGATTAATCAGTGACCTCAAGCATTGACTGCAGCCTTAGTGGAGCCATAGATAAAAACACACGACCAACAACACACTGCATTTATATCGCGGCCTTTCAAGACACCCAGAGTGCTTTACAGTGAAGGGGGTGACTGCACTAACCACCAGCAGTGTGTGGCAAACCCCTGGGTGATGCACGGCAGCCATGATGTGCCAAAATGGCAACTACACACCTGCTTGAATCTAAACCTACTGCAAGGAAGTAACCCAAGAGCTCTTAGCAGGCACTTAGACAGTGTGAGGGTAGTACCATGTACAGTGTGTACAGTGTTTCCCCTGAGATAGTGTTGTAGCAGCGGTGCTGTCCGTTGAGAAATGTTTTTAACCCAACTATGGTAAGGAGTCGGGGGGAGTGCTGGGAAAATATAAAAATAACCCCAAAAACTGGTGACTGGCAATGTATGAGTTAATAAATGGACAGATTGAGACTTGAAAAATAAGCCTTTTGGGTGAAGCACTTCCACGGCGTGTGGACATAAGGCCTTAATTTAATCACGATCGCTCTGATCAGCAACAGTGGTGCTTATTGTTTTAGCAGTGGTGGTGCACCGCCGTAAAATGCATATAGGGGAAACACTGCTACAGATAAATCAGTGAAATCGAGCATTAGCTGTGACCCTAGTGGAGACCCAAATCTACTGCAGGGAATCAACAAAAGCAGCAAGTCTGCAAGTCTGCAGGCTTTACACAGTGCAGGGTGAGTATGTATGTGTATGTGCACAGTGCAGGGTGAGTATGTATGTGTATGTTTACAGTGCAGGGTGAGTATGTATGTGTATGTGCACAGAGCAGGTTGAGTATGTATGTGTATGTGTGTTCAGTGTGAGGTAAGTATGCATGTGCTCAGTGCAAGGTGAGTACATATGTGTGCACCCAGTGCTGAAGCTGAGCGTTATGCGTATGGATGCTAGCTGGGTGAAGCTGGACTAGCACACTCACTGCTGTATGTGTATGTGTGTACAGTGCGCAAGTATACATGTGCACAGTGCTGAAGCTGAACGCTAGGTGGATGGATGCTAGCTGGGTGAAGCTGGACTAGCACACTCACTCCTGCTGCTCCTGCTGCTGACAGCGCTCGCTGCAGTGGCGTCCGTCGGACAGGAAGTCCACCGCCGAGCCCTTCCTCTGGCAGCGCACACACACCAGACCACGCTGGGCCCAAGGACGCTGCTCCTCTTTCACCACTGTGAGGGCAGAGAGAGAGAGAGAGAGAGAGAAAGAAAGAAAGAAACACAGAGATAGAGACAGAGAGAGAAAAAGACAAAGACAGAGGCAGAGACAGAGAGAGAGAAAGAGTCAGACAGACAGACAGAAAAAGAGAGAAACAGAGACAGAGAGAGAGGGACGGACAGACAGACAGACAGACAGAAAAAGAAAGAAACACACAGAGAGATAGTGACAGACAGAGAGAGAGAGAGAGAGAGAGATGGAATGGGATTAATAGGAGTAGGAGGAGAGGTGATGAAGCAGAGGGGAGAGACCAAAAGATGGACAGTAAATGGGAAGGCAGGAGGGGGACAAAGATGGAATTAAATGGAATCAAATTAAAAAAGAACCGAAAGAAAGGAAACCAACGGAGAGACATAAAACGAACGACAAACGAGAGAGAGGGGGTAGAGAAAGAGATGGAGAATAAAATACAGGGTGGGAGAAAGCACCGCTGTGCAACAATAAGTGAGAAAATTGAAAGAGTGACTGATTACAGCCACAATAGGCAGGTCAGACAAGGAGAGATTTCTCTGGGAGGCAAAGAAGCTGATTTCGTTTTGAGCTGGGATTTAATGTGTGGGTTCAGTGGGACACTAATGCTAAACAAACCCCAAAGGCTACACGATGGACATTTATTAAATATTGTTGGAAATATTCATGGATGAATTCACTGAACATATTTGTTATTTATTAAGTAATTATGCTTGTTACTTCCCTAATTTACAAAGATAAAATCACAGATTGCAAGAGATACTTTGACCAGACCTACTGAAACACATAAAAAGTACTAAACAATTACTTCAATAAGCATTGGTGCCTGTCAAATAAAAGATATGTAAATAAAAGCAGATAAGATATGTTATACTGCCCAACAGCTGCTATACTTTATGAGTTATCTGTTGGTCAAACGTGTTCTTAAATGAGCCATAAAACAAGTATCGTACATGTGTACCCCATTAATATTAAGACTCCATTCAAAGTTTTTTTGTGACTGACGCCAAATAACAAGCACAAAGAAACTAAAAAAGTTAAGTTTTACATTTTCTGACTTGTCACCTTCATCAAACCCTGCCCCTAGCCATAACTTTGACATGGTACAGAGATTCAACAGTTGGTTGGTTAACAGTCTGATCATCTGTAGATAGTCTATAGAACTATCTATTGGACTATCTAAATACAATGTCACCACACAAAGAAATGTAAAAAAAGTCAAGTTTGTCTTCTGTGACCAGGGAAAAAATAAAGTAGCTTAAATTCACACAAACATTAGTGTAACAGTACAACAGTCCACCAAGCAATCCTTTTATCCAGTGCAACAAAAAGTTAACTTTGTCTTTTGTCACCAGGGCAAAAATTAAGTAGTTTAAATTCAAACAAACGTTAGTGGAACAGTACAGCAATCCACTTTTATCCTGTGCAACAACACGTGCGTGAACAACTTGCCTTCCTGGGCGGTGGGCACGGCCCATGTGGTGGTGGCGTGGGCTTTCTTAACGCTCTCGTCATCTGCCTCATCGGTTATAACCTCCAGCACCCCGAACTCATTGACCCGGAACTGAAAGGAACACAAAAACAGGGCAGCGTCTGGGACTCGTGATGCAGTTCGATTGCAAAGCCAAGGCCACCGGCAGCTTAGCAATAATCTTACGTAGTGGACGGAGGCCACCGGTTCAAACAACATAGGGGTTACTCAAGGAGAGGCAGACACTTTACAAAGCTGCTGTGTTACATATTTAATTGGTTTAACTCCCTGTCTTTATTAATGACTGTATTAATTATATAATGTTATATAATACATTTATATAATTTAAAGTATGGAAACAATGCAAGATGACACCTACTCGAAGACTATGCATTATTTGTGTTCTCGCACCTTTACCCAGTAATACTAATTTGTTCGTAATTCTCCTAATCTTTAATTTGTGCTGTGGGATGAGTTTTGAAGGCCGCATACTTGAAGACCGAGTCACATACATAAAATCGCCTCCAGTACTTTGTCAGCAACAATGAAGTAATATCAGCTAGCCTTTTGGCTTGGCAGGTGGGTATTACAGTACAAACCTTCAGTTCACTCCCAGGCAATGTTCCCACTCCATCTTTCCAATCCATCGCTCCGTAAACGTCAAAGTCAGGAGTGGCCGGGTTCATGGCTGACTCCTCCATGACAATGCTGAGTTATCTACAACAACAATCATAATGTCTTTTATTTATTTCAAAGAATTTATTGCTAAGTAACTTGTAACATTTTCTGACACACATTAAATATGAGTTTTCACCTGCAAAACAAATGTTTTGTGTTAAAACATTACTTTGAATTACAATTCAACAGCTTTGTACCTACACATTACAGATTAAAAGGCTCTTCTTGTGCAAACAGCATACAACATATTTGTGGATAGTCAGTTATAGACAATACACTTTCTAGTCGTACCACCACATTTTGTTATGTACAGAAACAGATTTCACCATAACTAACTCGTATGAGCTTGAGGTGAGGCCTAGTCAACTCTGTGGGCTATAGTATAACCTACCATCACCTCTTCCGCCGCTAGAGGTCTCTGCTGTCTACATCTAAACGACTGCGCTGGAAACTTTCAAGACCCTATTCAACAATGAAATCACTAAGCAAAAAATGGAGACGAGAAATTCGCACGTATTTTGAACAGATTTCTACTAAATAAATAAGTAATCCAGTCCCTTATTTGTCAATGAACGCCTTCCTTGACATTTTTATAAGTTGTATCAATTTATGATCGCGTATTGCATGTGTTATTTGCCTGTCAGCCCATAAAATTAGGCTAAGTGCAGGCATCTGGGCAGTAACATTAACAGTGCAAATCGTAGATAATCTATTCATCAAATAGGTATCTGAAACTAAGTTAATTTTGACACGAGTAGTTCATCTCTGCCCTTAAACTACCTGACATCCATCATGATCGCTAGGCTTCGCCGTGAAAATTATTTGTCAGGCTACATAAATAGTTTGGAAATATTATAATATAATATGTGCGATGTAATGTACTACGAGCCGTTTTGACAGAGGGAGATGATATGTCAACATGAATTTGTATTTTCAGTTGCTTCGCTTTCTTTGTTTTGCCTGTTATTAATATTTATTTCGAGCTCTATTCCTCAAATACTTTTTTATTACGAGTGGGACGAAATGATTCAATACGACCAAACCTGTGCGGTTTTCTTTGTATCAGAAAAACTAGGTGTGCTACAAGCACTAAGAGGCATCCCCCTGCAATCCGCGAATAACGCATTGTATCAGATATAAACACTTTTCTTTGGTCTCATACTATTTAATGTGTTTTAAAGGCAGTTTCCCAAAATGGCGGAGCTGGAATATACTCTATATAATTCTCACCCACAGGCCCACAGACTCGTTGCATTATAGCAAAAATAATAATTTAACTGTCAGAAAATCTCTATGGAAGAAAATGGTGATAGATATATTTTCGTCTAGCTCGTTTGACTAGCGCCCAGTTCCTGCCGCTTCCAGGCATACGAGGGAATGCACTAAAGCTTGGATTATTCTTGAAAGAGTACAAATATCATTTAGTACGCGTCTGCAAGACACAATAAATGTACAGCGTAACGTTTTCTACCGACTGTGGTAATTTTCGACGCTACTTTTACAGTCGTTCAAAAGAGTAATTCATTTCATGCACTATCACATTGAACCTCTTCCTGGCTGAAATTATTGATGACACGTCCAGTCGTTTTGTACTTTATTGCTAAGTTTTAGTCTAATTCTGTCGCAATAAACCTCTACCGAAAGTAAAGCATAACATATCGCGGTTTATTATAATGCATAATTTGCGGCCTAAACAGTTTTATTCTATGGTACAATTGTTTTAATTTGTGTGTTTCTTACCCAAATTCTCCCACGAGTACTGACAAATTGCTCAGGCAGCAGTCAGTGCGCATGAGCGAGAGGCTGTGCGAGTGCTTGCAGTGTTGCCCTAGCTTCATACGAGAACACATGATGCCAATATCGAAAGTTTTGGCCGGGCAAATTCCAAAAATATTTCACATCTTAAGCTGTAGGTTATTGAGAAGGTAAACAATTCCAAAAAAATATCAGCCATTGTCTACGATAGACGTTACCAGGCTTGCATGCTACCACGACATTGCTTCAATAAAACAACATGAATGCCATCTGTTACTAAAAATAAAATCCAACGTGCATGCTAGAAGTGAAATATGACAAATAGTTCAATAACACGAAAGAGCAAAGTCAGTGAACGCGCAGTTATAACTTCTTGCACACGACCTTACTTATTTTCGGTTTTAATAGGCTGTTAGCAGCAATGTTGTCGTTGCAGAACACACCAACCAAGTGTAGGCTAATTGACGCGTCGTGGATTTTTGTAAATGGACATATTATGAATGCACAAGACTACATTTTTATTAGTTGTCATAGTTCCGCATTTTCTTTTGTTAGCAATGTCAGCAGAATCCTGTTAACATGCGCTGCAACGTGATAAAGAGAGATAAGGTACAACTTTTGTCCTGCATGATCACTATGCTACCTATTTTAACGTCCTGTTCGTCTATGTAAGAAGTTACATAGGCTATGCCCTTGAAAGAGTGTTTGTGTATAACCCAAGCGAGAAAAAATGGCTGTAGCCTACGTTTTTTGGTGGAACTGTATTCTTTTGCTGAAGGAAAACGCTGGGACCTGATATGTGCGTTGCACTTAAGTCGGGGCGCGGGTGCTCCTCCATGCGCCATCAAACAATATGCATTTATGACATGATGAAATAAAATACTTTATGGTGTTAGGGGTGGCTGTCGGACTACCACCACCCAGAATGCAGGCCCACTGTGCGTTTCAGTGTGCTGTTCTGAATAGGTAAACTTTATAATTTGGCTGCGCTCAGTGCAGTCGGTCTGGTTTATGGACCTTTTATCTGTTGTTTGAGGTTGCGTGGACAGTCTTGTTTGTGTAGCATTAGCCTATCTCATGAGGTTGTAAGGCTGGCCATACACTAAATTGAAAAATCGCGTAAACAGTCTGTTATGTACCTAATGGGCTTACACTGTCTTCCTTAGAGTGATAGTAGGAGTATTCCCATATTCCAATCTCCCATGTGTAGCCTACACTTGTTTTCTATCATTAACCAGGGGGTGCTTGGCAACTTATACAAACTGTTACATTGATTCCACTTAAAATGAAGCAGTCTGCACTCTTCCCCCTATATCTATTCGTTCTAGTGATAGTGTAAAATGAATTTATCTTTGTTGTAATACAATACAATCAAGAGATTAGTTGATAGAGATCTAAGCCCTGCTTGCTTGTCTCCTTAGTAGACATAGCAAAATAATAAACTGTGTTGCAGGCCTACCTGCTATTGAGTGTGCTGAAAAATTATATAGGTTACCACACTCCTATCTTCATTTACCCTGATGACTTGCAGAATTCTAAATGATATAATTATAAATGTATAAATCTTAACTGGAGAAAAGAGAGACTATATCTCTTCCTGTTAATCTCACCACATCATCAACCTCTTGACCTAATAGTTTTACCTATTCAATAGCTTTAAAGAGACCTCATTTGTTTTACTTACATGCTGAATAGAAATGGGTATGACAAATATAGTTAACCATATGCTAAGGCTATTTCTCCATATATTATATAGTGTACACAAACAACACACCATAAGAGAAAGTGATTGCCTGCTAGTGTGCCCATGTGACGCAGTGCATTGTGGCTACTGTAGTCATTTCCTTCCTTTTGCATCCATCTCTGCTGGTGCTGGCTTCGAGCTGAGTGAGACCGGATTACAATATGTGTGCCAGCCTGTTCTGTTCTGCAATACACTGTGTCATGCCCTTTCCTGCTCTCTCTCTCTCTCTCTTTCTTTGGAAATATACATAAATCCCTAATACATATCTGGCAGAAAGGCTTGTCTGCTGCATGTGGCCCTCATGCCTGTAGGCCTTCCTGTTGGATTCCTTTGGCGAACACATCAACCCTATTAGCAAGCTTTACCCAACTACTCTCAAGCAAGCCTGGCCACATTCCCAGTCTTTCAGCAGCTGTTTATACTACAGCACAACTTACAACTACAGTGACAACAAATATGTACCCCCACCCAATGCAGACCATGTCAGGTGCTGCTGCTGATGATGCAGGGAGAAGGCTGCCATGTTGTTAGCCAGCAGTGCCAGCTGTGATGTCAGAGATAGAATTTAAGTAGAAATAGAACAGTAAAAATGTTTATCAGTTATGTTTGTAATGTAAGAGTAGTATTTTACCTACTACTATAAAGCATTTCTCACTATCACCAACCATTCTTGTTTTCATACGTACATGCAGGGAGAAGGCTGCCATGTTGTTAGCCAGCCGTGCTAGGCACTGTGTACAGTAAGTGAAGTGAAGTGAAGTATTTTTAGCCTCATCACTCAGGGAGGGTGTGAGGGATAGCCGTAAAAAGGGGTGGGGCTTTATCCCGCGGCCCAGATTGAGATTGAGAGAGGCTTTCTGCGTTTGGCTAATCCCATTAAGCCCAGCCCTGGTCCAGTAGGCTACGGTGTCTCTGCTCAGATCACCTGTGATCTGAGCCCTAGACGTCCCAGACGCCACCCATAAAAGAATCGTATCCAAATCGGGCTGAAGATTCATGTTTTTGGACTACTGTTGCAGGTGTTGCTCTGTCACATTCATCAAACGCCATGGACACCTGCCCATCAACAACAAGCTCAATGACACTTGGGTAAAAAAAAAACATTTTTTTCTGTTGTGACTGTCAGTTGTGTTAAGACAGTTAGCAGGGCCATGAGTTAAGGAGGTTAACTGAGAAGACGCCCTGTTTTGTGTGTGTGTTTGTGTGTGTGAGCGTGTCTGTGTCTGGATTTGTGAAAATGTGTACACAGGTCATGTTTGGTTCCAAGTGAGTTAACTATTTGAAGTAAAACACAATTTGCTGTGCAAGTTGGAAATATTGTTTTGTTGAATGTGATGTTACTGTCAATCCTTTGTTTTTGTTTTTTATGACATATCACAACAACATATCACATGCCTTAAATGTGTTTTATAAATATTCCTTGCATTCCTTACATTTAGGCCTACCTGTTAGGATTTTAAGTTTTGCCCCTGGTAAAGTAGAGAATTTGTTTTCCACACTAACATATTTATATACCTGTCACCTCGTAAACACAGAATGTATTATTTGTCTCTACGTATAGATTGTCTTCCAGAACCTGCTGATGTGCATGGTGACTTTCTATGCTCTCTACTACATAGCTGTCAGCCTCTGCATCGGCATCCTCAGGTAAGGCTCAAAAAATATTTTCCATAGTATTAAGAGGAAACTTCCTCTGTTTCAGTCTGCATCGACCTCTCGTACTGTTGTGGTGAGCAACTCACCAGCACTTCCTGTTTGGGGGAGCTTGACGTCTTGCAAAAGCGCTGCATTCGAGAACTAGCGCTACGTATACTTTACAGTATAGCAGTGCAAAATATGTTCTGATGTCAAAGCCTCATTGTATTTACAAAAACGTCTTTTCTTGTTTTATTTATTTATTTTCATTGCAGCTGTTTGGCTTAACTGACATTTAGGGACTCTGTTGGCTTTTAGTTATTAAATTAAACACTTAATTGATTGGGCACTCCATGTCCTAAAACATTTTACTCTCAAAGAACCTTTTGCTGATAAAAAACCCCAAAACAAAACATATCTTTATGAATTCCTCTGGGTCAGAGAGTTCTACAATGACACACAGACTCGGGTCTCCTATTATCAGCACAATGCTACGCGCAATCTTTAATCTTTATTTGTTCTTCTACTAAGACTAGATTATAGAGCCCAACCTACAGCAGGTCTGTGTATCCAGCTGAGAGCTGGTCTTGTGGTATGTATTGCGTCTGTCTCACATGTGGATGTATTTTGTCTCACCCTAACAGGGTAGAGGAGGTCGACAGCCTGTTGGCTCCCTTTGACTATATCACCCAGCCGTCATGGCAAAACCCCAAATATTTAGGTAAAGGCATTTAGCTAACACCACCAAGGCCTGTAAATGTGTGATTTACTGTATGTACACGTAGGTTGTTCACAATGTAAACTAATGTGATACTAAGATAAGATAGACTTTATTGTCATTGCACAGTTTCACCCATACAACGAAATTGCATTTGCTTTGAAAAGGTGCATTAAGCTAAAAAAAATATTTACATATACTAATTTAATGTGTAAAAATTAATAATAAAGAATTATTATATCAGTATTTATTTGCATTATTATATACTTTGATAATACATATTACAAAGCCTTTGCACTAACCAATGTCTAAAATCTGAGCATGTGTTTTTGCTTACTTTCCTGGTGCAGTGTGTGTAATCTCCACAGAGGTAACTTACTTTCTGGGAGGCCTGATGTTTGCATGGATAGTGGAGGAGTGGGTATGGGACTACGCCATCACAGTAACACTGCTGCATGTTGGTCTGACCATAGCAGGTAAAAGCAAGTGTATTAAGTCAAATGGAGATTTGCATGAGACATGTGTATTTGTATGTATTAAGCACTGGACTTGCAGCGTTGGGACACAAACCCAGTCTGACTGCTCTGACTGGTAATGGACACACCTATTCATTCATTCGTTCATTCATTTATTCATTCATTCATTCATCCATCCATCCATCCATCCATCCATGCATCCACCCATCCATCCATCCATTCATTCATTCATTCATTCATTCATTCATTCATTTACCCATTCATTATATTTGTATTTATTTGCCTTCTAAAAGTGTTATAAAACAAGTTATGTCATGAGTGTCGTTTATGATGATCAGACCCAGGCTACAGGCAGCTTGGCATAGATGACCACCCTGTGCATTAGTACTGATGGGAGCTTCTTGGTACTCAGTGACACAGTGTATATATATATATATATATATATATATATATATATATATATATATATATATATATATTCAATAGTGGAATACGCAAATCCTCACATCACATTTGGGACATGACTGAGAGCCAGTGATGTGATGTTAAAGATAGAATTTAAGTAGAAATAGAACAGTAGAAATGTTATCAGTTATGTTTGTAATGTAAGAGTAGTATTTTGCCTACTAATATAAAGTATTTGTCAGTATCACCAACCATTTTTGTTCTCTTACATACAGTAGCTTTGGGCAGAACATGACGGAATATTCCACCATGCTGTTCTGAATCATACTGAATAATTCACATGCATGCTAATTAGCTTCTCCTTGCTAGGCTAGCAAGGTTGTGTCGTTAATGTGAGTTTGATTTTTTTTTTTGCCTGACTTTTTTCCTCCCCCTCTTTTTGCTGCATCTAAAACCAGTGCACGGAACTATGTCAAGCAACACATTATATAGATCTCTCTTTCCCTCCCTCTCCCTCTGCCTGGTTCAACCCCCCCCCCCCCCCCCCTCTCTGGGTTGTGTAACAGCTATGGCTGTTGGTTGTGGTTCATGTCCACAAAGACCCTTCTCTAGAACTCTGGTGCAGTACAGTATATCTTGACGTCTTGAGGTTATGTCGAAAGCAGTTGTGCGGGTAGCACGGCTATGGCTATGTGATGGTAAAATAGATTGGTGAAAAAAAAAACAGTGGTGTGATGGTGTTCCGCTTAATCCTATCAGAGAACTGATTGGATTTCAATCTCAACCTCAGGATGTTTATGCAATCACATTTAACACTAAATCTGCAGGAAGTGACCTAATCATCACTGTGTGTCAATATAGTTGTATTCCTTATTTTTACTGCTTAATATTATCATCAATTGCTTTTTTGTCCTAGTCCTGGTCAATTGCTTTTTGTTCTGGTCAATTGCTTTTTTGTACTTATGTCTGACATCCCATCAAGGAATTGGCCTGATCATCACTGTGTAAACTATATCAATATAGTTTTATTCCTTATGTTTCTTTTTACTGCAAAATATTATCATCAATTACTTTTTTTCCTGGTCTCTTGTAGTTATGTCTGACATCCCATCAAGGAAGTGGCCTAATCATCACTGTGCATTAATATAGTTGTATTACCTATTTGTCTTTTTACTGCTAAATATTATCATCAATTACTTTTTTTATTTTCCTGGTCTCTTGTAGTTATGTCTGACATCCCATCAAGGAAGTGGCCTAATCATCACTGTGCATTAATATAGTTGTATTACCTATTTGTCTTTTTACTGCTAAATATTATCATCAATTACTTTTTTGTTTTCCTGGTCTAGTTATGTCTGACATCCCATCAACAGAACATTGGTGGATGGCTCTTGGTAAGAATTTCAGTCACACACACCTACACCAATTAAATCCTGCTGACACCAAGCATTCTGTATGTTGGCTGGCTGTGGTGGTGACATCATAATGTTTACCAACATTAGCATAGCACAAACGTCCACCGAATTTGAATTAAGAGGTGGAGTCCCAGATACCAAAGCCCTGATAACAACAGACTGTGCTACTCGAATTTTATGTTTACACAAGGTTGTGGATACTTTCTCCACCAGAAGCATAGCATAGGTCTAGAACCTTCTAACCTCCACCTACGAGCACTTTCCTGCACTCCGTCTGTACTTATAACGTCCTTTGCTTACTCTGTTTTCTACTTTGCATAACTGTAGCTTGATCTGTGCCCTCTATTGTAAGGCACATTGGATGAAAGTGTCTGCTAGGTGTAAATGTAATGTAATGTAAAACACAACAAAAGCAGTTTTTATTGAGCGTATTGTTATAAGAAATGTGATTATTAAATTATACACAGGCATCCATCCGTCCACAACCTTGTGGGGGGGTCTGTGAACCTGTAAGTGTCCAGAAATAGTCTCTGTGAAAATGCCTCAGAGGCGATTTCTAAGGGTCAGGATGCAATTATCCCGCATATGAGTACCAGTTTCAACAGTCTGCTGTGTATGAGCGGCATATTTTAACACTGATTTTCATGGTAGTCTCTATTAAACCATTGCTGTTGCCATTGACAGCATTAGATTTTTGTGTCAAGAAGACATGACTAATTTCATTTCAACCACGCACCTCACCTCGCCTACATTACCGTAAAGGAAGATGGCAACGGCATTTAGACATTTTGATTTACATATTTCCAACTGTTGGCATTTTAGACACAGGAAACAGACTGTCTTTCATTTTTTTGTTTAGTGACCCAGATGATTCTATTTGATCAGTTCCAAAGCCTTGTTGATAGATTTTTTGGGCATTATTGAGAAAAGTATTTTTTAAAAAATATGATGTGTTTTGTCTTTTCTTTTTGTAGGTGCAGGCCTAGTAATGATGATTCTTGTGGGTCAGATAGTCGCTTACAAACTGTTTCGCAGTGCCCTTGTGTACCCTGCGGACCTTCATAACTTCTAATGCCATTTTTAACTCCATGTACAGATAATATTGTTTTATACTGTTTTATACTACATCAAATATCACAGGTAATTTTAGAGTCTCTGCATGCTACCTTTTCAAAGGAATATGTGTTTGGAGAAAAAAAAACACTGTTGACAATAATTAAACATTTTTGTGCAAAGGATCTATGTGTTTCCTCATTACTTTTCAAAAAAACACTGGCATATTGACCATCTGTCTACTTGGAGCATGTCCTGGATATATGACTGTAAAGAAAAAAATCACAGTTTCTTTTCAAGACACCCAGAATATGGCTCTAACTAAAGTCACCTTATCAATCAGCTGGCTAACTCCGAATACATATCCACATTTGTATGCTAGTCGTTTCTCCTTAAATGTGCAATTAGGCCTTTCAACACGCAGGACCGTATCCCAATTCAGAAATCAGAAAGTAAATGTTGCTGCATTTATGAGTCGTGCTGAACATCTGTTGTCTGTACAAATCCTCCTACATGAAAACTCAAGAGAAAAGAAAACCTGGGTCACAGTCTCAGCGTTTCATAACTCTGGGGCTGCCGACTGCCATCAGTGTACCATGAAAGGCCGAGGGGAGAAAGTGTGTCAGCTTCTCTCTCTCTGCGAAGGAGGCCGCTCTGGTCACAATTTTCTCAGCGTCACCCCCACACACTTAAATCCCAAAGCTCGGGTCCACTAATTCCTTCAGAACCTCGAGTGGCAGCGGCAGACCTGGACAGGCGCGTGCAAAATGGAAACCCCAGTGTGTGCCACCTGAAAAGACCGAGAGCCACTTTTAGAGGCGACTATGACCACACTGCTCTGGTGACTGTGACAAGGACCTGTTGTCTGACTGGGAGCAAGAGGGGGAAAGGAAGGACATTAATCATTTAATAAGATTACGCAGGGAAGGGTGGGGGGTGGAAGAAAAGGGCTGCTGGGGGAAATTAAAGGGGTGGGGCGAGGTGTAGAGAGCGGAGCGGTCTTGGCATCCCTCTAAGCCCAGTAGACTGACTTACAGGGGGCCAGAGCGTTGGTGCTTCTGTGCTGGACCATGTCCGCACACATAGGGATGCAACAGAGTCAGGCACGGCTCACCACATACCAAGGATAAGGAGGGAGGTGTGTCAGGACAGCAGCTCTCAACCAACTTCACTGTTAAATCAAGATGGTCACCAAACTGGTCTTCTGTCTTCATCTAAGGTATGTGCGTACGTGTGGTGTATGACGGAGGAGAGACACAACCAGCATTGGCTTAGACCACAGAGTGGTGCTGTAATGTGTGTTTGAACGCCTCTTGTTGCTCAAGAGGAAAGTGGCAAACTGTGTTGACAGTCCCACTCATGTGATTTATGCAACATGTTTTGATTTTGTTGTTGTTTTTCTTGGACTGTCCTGAAGGAATTTCGTTTTTAGAAGCTAATGTAAGTATTTGCTTGCTTATGCATTTTAGTACAACTGAGAGAGTCATCATGTCAGTTTACAGACAGGAGAGGAGATGGATGGTTATGTGAGCAGTGATAACTATGATGTGTTCCACTGACTATAATATTACATGATACAATACAGAGCTCCCTACAACTCAATTCCAGCTCGCTATTCACCATCGAGAAGTCACTAGGAACCATACATGCCAAAACCTGCAAAAACCCCACTCTGGAATGCTAAATGCTAAATGCTAAAAGCAAAGCCTTGCATAGCTTTCACAGGAAGTCACGCAACAACACCTTCTCCTTGTGCAGATAGCATTTCACTCTATTCATGTATCTGTGGGTGTGCATTTCACCACAGTAATAGGGTGGAAAACTGTGCCCAAGTCTATCCATGGGTACAAGAGATTAGATGTCAGGAGTGATTTTATTTTCCAGCAGGATTTTGATGATTTTATGAGTAATTGGGGAATTCTTTTTTTTTTTTAAATCAAGCAGTCAGATAATTACACAGACAAACAGATGTGCTTTTGGAACACAAAGGTCATAGCCAGATTTTTTTTGTTGTTGTTTCTTTGAAGAACCCACAAAGATTTTACAAAGGAAAAACAAACAAACAAAAAAAAAACACAAGATCTGAACCCTATGAAGAATCTGTAATGAAATTAGTTTGTGCAAAGATAATTACAACAATCACTGAACTATGTAAACAGTTAAATGAATGACAAGGACACTAACTTGCGCTCCAAAATGTTGATGACAAAATAATGACACTAATTGTCAGCTTGGACAGTTTTTGTAACCTTAAAAAAATACTCTTTGTTTTGCTCTAAACAACCAGGGCTTTATAATCAGAAACAGGGTTCAAAATAATTGTACCATGCAGCTGTGGCCTAAGTGTTCGAGAGTGGCTAGAATGTTCAACCACACTTGCACAAGATCTTTTATCACATAGTGCCTTAATAAGAATAAAGCTCTATGTGTCAACTGTTTTTGTTTATGAATAACACCCGTATTGGTTATGGATGTAAAGTCACTTGGTTAAGTATGTCTGCACCAGAAAGGCCGATCATATTCAAATTCTACTTCCTCTACATTTAATACACAATCTACTGTATTAGCAGGAACAGGATCTTGCATCATGCTAAAGGGATGCAAGCTCAATGGGGGCCAAAAACCTTGTTACAAGCATTCGCCAGCACGTCAATAAGAATATCTAAGTAGCATTTCAATAACAAACACACACCAGTAGATGGCACTATTAAGACCGCTTTAATAAGGGCGCTTTAAAAACTATGGCGTATGTCGATCAAATATCCAAATAGGCGTGTTCTAACTGCTTTCAACTGGTCCTTTTTACATGTTGCTGTATTTGCGAATAGTGTGTGTTGTGCATAACTACTCTCTGCAGCATAACACCGGTAGCCTAAAGGTCTTGTATCCATGTACTATAGGCTATGTGTATGTTTTGTACACCCCCAGAGTGTAGGCTATACTACAGTGGCCTATCTCACAGCCTTGTCTCATACTTTTAAGTACAGGAGGAGGCTTCAGTCAGCCTATACAATTACAGATTCCACGAACAAATGGAGATGTAACTTACTTGTAAGGTGCCTAAAACAAGAAGACGTAGGCTATCAAATACTGTACGTACAAATAACATCTTCTCTCAAAGTAGCGCTTATAACCTGACAGAGCGAACAGCCTCCTCTGCCAAATAGCTGCTAAGGACTAATAATAACCATTAGCAATTTGGAAAATTCCTAAATGGTGCGTGTCTGTCAGATGATTACAATTTCAAATGCAAATTTCCGTAGCAATCAAATACATTACCGTAGCAATAAGACACATGCAGTAGCATGCAGGCTGCGAATTTTCATTAGGGAGGGGGCCATTGGGCCTAGGCAACAAAAGTTAGACTGAGTTCATCTCTCAGGCACACCCACTCTATCACCTGCATGTGGTTTCAGGCATACATGAGATCATATACTAAATCTGTCGACCTGAAACACATGGGTAGGCTACTTAAGGAACGACAAACAAAATGATCTATAACCTACTTATTTAAAATCGTGTTTAACCTCATATAGGCGTATGTGCTTATAGCGTATGATTATGACAAAGAAGACATCGGACGCCCTTGACTTCTCAGTCAAACAGGATAACAGTAAGGGTGGTTTATAAAATGCAGGCCTAATGCATATTTTTCCTATGAATAGGCAGACAAAAACTCCAGCCCACTGTAAAACCCCAAAGGAACATAACCTATGATTAAAGGCTAAAGGGTGGCCTTTAATAATATATAGTGTACTAAATATTAGCGACAGAGTTTCATTAATATATTACATAGTTATAGTTTAGATATGATTTATTGTCCCGATGACACTGTAGGTCCTCGTAAATCTAAGGTCGTTTAACATTATTGCCAATGCCTGCCATTTAGCCTACTGTAGTCATTCAAACCGATCGGAACAATGGTGACTCCGCCCGCATTGCATAGTTGTAGGAAGCTACGGGGCGGAGCTGATGGTTGATGGTTATTCATGACGGTAGCAAAGAGAAGAGCGGGTTGTTCCACACAGTTCCAGCAGCAATCCGAAGTTATGAGCGAACTTTAACAATAATGCGGCGTGCAGCATGAATCGTCAAGACGCGAAGGGAGTTGTCTTGACCGGCTATTACAGTAACAGTGAGTCCTTACCGCCACATCCCGGAGTAAACTGTGTCGAAGAAGCCGATCCCGCTGTTCCAAGGTGAGATACAGTTGCCGAGCGTCGCATTTTGTTATGACAGCTCATGGTATTAAGAATAGACAACTGAGGTCTAAGTCATAGGGTGTCGCAGAACTGACACAGGCAACTCCTGGAAAATATCGAAGTAGGCAGTAGCCTTTGCTACTTTGGTTACTTCTCGTGTGATGTAGCCTACAGTTACTGCACTGAAGCGTTGACAGTGTGCTTTTCTGTGTCTGTCAGTGGATGGAAGCAAGCTTTTTGAGGCTGAAAAAAAAAAAAGCCAGTGACCCTCAGTAGGCATTACGTAAAAAGAGGGTTGTGTCATTCAGGCAGATGTTTATGTGTGTGACTTAACATCTGTCAGCACGACGATATAACTAAAGAACATTACATCGGATAACTAACTAGACAGCAGACAGTGTTTGCCTGTGTCACCTATCCATTCCTCACAAACAAGACAAGCCTTGAAATAGGATGCCCATTAACTCCCAGTGCTGTGTAGGCTACCATCTGTAATAAAAAGGTGCCTTTCAGGTCGTCCAGCACTGCCTTGGAAACAGGTGTCCCTGCCTACCAGCTGTGTCTCCAGCTCCCAAGTGGCCAGTGTGCTCTGTAAGGGGTGTGTGTGTGTGAGTGTCCATAGTGGCATGCATTGCCAGCTGGTCGTTCTGTCAAACGCATCTGGCCCTTTCGGCTTTTTCTATGCCAGTTGGCTTCTGTGTCCGTGGTCTTGCATGGGAAAGGGTCGAAGCACAATAGGGGTGAAACAACATGGACCCTGTGTGTGTGTCTGTGTGTGTGTGTGCGTGTGTGTGTGCGCAGTGCATGGTCACATCACTAACGATACTCCTGTGTCGTTGTGATAAAAACAGCCAGCCCATAATGGTTGTGTTTGGTGCACATGACTTACAAAGAAAAACTTTTAGGCTGTTACTAAAAGTGAGTCAAACCTAATGTTTGTGCTCACACAGTTTTTATTTTACGTTTTGTAATTACTGTAAGGCCAGTAATTTTTGTAAGGGAAGTTATTTCTATTTCTCACCAGTCCAGCTACCTAAAATGGACATTTCGCATGTGGCCTCCACCCACACTGACTTTGGGCAGCTGTGACTAATTAAAGATAGGGCACTTAAAATTCTATTTGTATTGATATGATTTGTATACACAGGGCCCAGAACTCCCAACGTACAGTAATGGCCATTGGTGAAAGCCTGTGTGAGGTAAAGGCAGTATGACTTTTTCCCTCAGGCGAGGTGAAAATGCACAGTGTGTTGGGTATAATGGACACCAAAGCAAATGCAGTGTGTCACTTTGTTTATTTTGGATCTGTTACACCTGAATCTAAGGAAGTAAAAGAACTTACCAAACAGAGAGTTGCTTGCATAGAACAGTCACCATGTACTGTAGGCTAACTATTGTATGGAAGGGGATCATAGTGTGGACAATAGGCTGCTGGAGCCTTAGACGTAGACAGGATGTCAAGGTATAGAGAGGCTAAGTCCCACACAAACAGCATGAATTATACATAGCCAAGTTCAGCAGGGCTCTGTATTAGTATAGTGATGGCGGATCAACTCAGACTAGTTGATGATGGGTGAGACGAACAACACACTGTGTGTTGTGAGTTTAGTGGAAAGTCTGCAGGCAGTTATTCAAATGATGACTTTCCAATAGTTTTCTTTGTTCTGTTAGAGAAGCTAAATATAATGTTGTTATGCAGTGCAGTAGCAATCCCAGTTCAACCAAAACTCACAGGGCCTAAGAGGACTGCCACTGACATTTGCCATAAGATGACGAACTAAACCTTTGCATCATTTTTGCATATTTGCCTCATGTATGGATGGATGAATGGATGGATGGATAGGCAGCAGTCAGGTGGCTTACCCAAACACAATAACTCAACTCTCTTGCCAGGTTATTGTTTTAAAAAAAAACCTACAACCTTCCTCTTGGTACAGTAGGTCATGAATGAAAACATGACATTTCGACCCTGCGTTACCTTCCCTGAAATACCTCCAGCAGGGTCAACATCAGATGTAAATAGCTGGGCTCAGCATGCAGAATCAACACGGGTTATCAACTCTTCCCCTACACTGCTGCGCTCCGTGTCCTCTGATTATTTTTCCGTTTACACAGTTCATGTTTTTCTACGTCCTCCACCACCTTGTGCCTGTGTGTGTATAAAGTGTTATTGTAGGTCTGGTGTGTGTGTGTGTGTGTGTATGTGTGTGTGTGTGTGTGTGTGTGTGTATGTGTGTGTGTGTGTGGTGGGCGGGGACCTCTATTGTAAAAGCCATTGTAAAGTGTGTTTGGGGTTTGTGTGTTTGCATACTGTCTGTTTGATTTAAGACCATGTGGTCTTGTTATTATTGCTGCTGTTGTAGCTAAGCTAATCTAATCAGGGTTATTTGGGGGTGTCATTATTATAATATTATAGTGTGCGGTAGTAGGAAACATAACAATGGATACAGAAAAGAGAAAAGGATTGCGAGAGAGAGAGAGGGAGAGACAGAGACAGAGACAAAGACAGAAAGAGAGAGAGAGAATGAGAGAGAGAGCAAGAAGAAATTAAGGAGAGCCACTGAAGAACCGAGCACCGCCCTCCGCTCAGACCTTTTACATTTAACCACCATTTACATTTAAAGAAAAGGCCACTCAAGCTCTTTTCTGAGGCCCCTCCGTCTTTGTTATGGACACTTCAGAACTGGAACCATGTGACCTGTTGGCTAACCATTAGTGGCGTAACTCAACTCAGTCATGGCCCTAACTTCTTATGCGTGCCATTCCTGGGCCTGTTGCCATGGGAGCAGAGGTCAAGAGACTCCAACATCTGTTTCCACATGTTATCAGCGTGCCAAAAAAGACCTTTTTTTGGGAGTCTCGTGGAGGGAGGAATACATTTCCTGTGAGAGAAAAAAGCGAATCCCTTGAAGCGCCCTGGAATGGCCTTGTGTTCTGCATCTTCTCCCAGCCCCCCCTCCCTCTCCCTCTCCCCCTCCCTCTCCCTCTCCCTCTCTCTCTCCCTCTCCCTCTCCCTCTCCCTCTCTCTCTCTCTCTCTCTCCCTCTCCCTCTCCCTACTTCCTCCTCCTGCTCCTCCTTGCTATTGTGAACCACTCATTTGTCACTCGGGATAGCTGGCGAGCTATCTGACCTTTTCATTTGAATAGGAGTCGCGGCTGGACAACACTGGACACCCCCCACCTCCCCACCCCCCAGAGCCTTGACTTTGTGTGTTGGTGGTGAAGGGCAGGCAGAACCAGCTTGTGAAAGTTTGAGTTTGCATACACTGTTTATTCATTTGGCTTGCAGAGTGAGAGAGGAAAGGGGGAGGGGGGGGGGGGGTGGAGGGGGTGATGGGAAAGGTGTTGTTTGTATGTGTGACTGTGGGATAGATTACATGAAACACCTTCCTGTTTCTCCATCCTCTGGATTTAGCGCCTGTTATTTATTAAACATATTTGTAAAGCCCTGTTTACTTAATAGTTTCAGTTTCTTCAGTTCAGCCACCATTGGGTTTGCTGAACAGTCACTAAAAAAGGGTGGTGTCTCCAACTCCTGCCTGGTGTATGTGAATTGTTTACATTCTGTGTTGAAATAGTCTAGCATTTTTCTGGGAATGTAAAAATATTAGGTGTTTAAGAACTGGCAAAAGGAGTCACTTTGGCTCTTGTTTGGAAACGGGAGCGTGGTGGCCTTCATAAAGTGTATCATTTAGAGTGAGATATGAGGACGGTCTTAGTCTGAGCTCATTTGATAATTATGCGGAAATGTTTCGTTTTGTATGTGTGTGTGTGTGTACAGTACAAAGTGCCACAGCGGCTTTCAGATTGGAAAGAAGGTGTGTAGTTTACGTGGTGGCACGAATGTCGGCGAGTCATCGATACCCCCAGAGTTTCCTCCACCTGTGAGGTCAGGACGGAGTCATTTTACACCTACTACCGTTTTGCTATGGTGGCCTGGCTGGCTCATTTGTTTTTGCTCCTGTGCTCACTCCTTTTTCCCAGGGATCATTTGGAGGCAACGCAGCAGACACAGTTTGAAAAAAAAAGAAAGAAACCCCAACAAGCCCAGGGTTTGTGCGGTGACATATTTTTCATGGTGAGACTGTAATGACAGTTGGCCTTTGAGTGGTTGCGTAACAGTGCGGTACAGTGGATTGGGTGGAATTCTCAGGTATCAGTGTGGTCGCCTAGGTGTTTTATGGTCTGTCTGTCTCTCTCTCCCTCCCTTGGCTTTGCACTTCTCTCTCTCCTTCTCTCCCTCCCTCCCTCCCTCTCTCTCTCTTTCTTTCTTTCATTTGTCCGCTCTTTCGCTCACCTGGTTCTTACTCTCTCTCTCTATTTGTCTGTGTCGGCTCCTCCACTTGGTTTTCGTTCACTCGCACAGCTTTAGAAGTGTGTCTTTAGAAGAGGACACTGTTAGTGAAGGCAGCTGTTAGTAAAGTAAAGGCCTGAACTGAATTGACCCAGATTGACTCTGCGTGGCAGCGGTGGCGGCGGTGGTGGCCAGAAGAAGAAGAGGCGAGAGGCATGTAAGATGCGAGTCATTCGCTCCCCACGGAACTGCTGACGTTTCAGCATTTATTTTTTGCTTCCCCCAGACATGGCAGCCGCCACCAGGCTGACCCGGGTCGGCGAAGCAGGGGAAGGGAGGGGAGGGGTGGGTAGGGTAGGGGGGCCTTGCTGGCCCATTTGTACCCATCTGCGATTCCCTCTCTCTCTGGGTTCTTGCAGTCTAGGTCCCCCTCCTAGTAGCACACAAAGCATTGTTGATTTATAGTTTCACAAAAGTCTTGTTTATGCGTATTTGGTAATAACAACCAAATGATGTTGCTCCCTCCAAAAAGATACAGTTTTGTTACTACACAAATCTGAGATTTGAAAAGCTAAATATATAAGCTGGAGGCAAAACGCAGATGCTGCATCTTGTGGATGCACAGGTTCTGGTTAATGAAGTCCAAAGGCCAGTTTAAGAGTAGGGGTTGATCTATACTAAATATGTGAACAAGTTGTGGAATAAGTTCTGCTTAAACAGAGTAGTAGAGTAGAGAATAGAGATACTTTATTCATCCCGAAGGAAATGAAGGTGTCCAGTAACATATACACATCATATGCACATCATACTGTATACACATTGACACATATTTCACAGATAAACATATACTCATATATCACCTATACACATCTACACATATAACACATGACATAAACACACACATAGGCACACTGACATGACATTCACACACACTATCATACTACAGGAGTAAAGATAATGAAGAAAAAACCCAAGGCAATGTACTTAACAGTGGCTGCATTTTGTCTGTTTAGTTGTGAGTGCATGCAGTCTTAAACTGCTTCTCTCAGCTGGTCTGGTGCCTGGGTTTGGTTTTCGAGACGTTTGGCAAGATGTTTGTATCCTCCTGTCCCCATGTTGTGACTTAGTGGCTGAAGCCTGAAGCCTGACGCCTACTTTGGCACAGAGGCGACATTAACCGGGTGAAGTGGTTTGCTTACCACCGGGCTTTTCATATTAATGCTGCACGGATTAAGTTTTATTTAATTAAAATGGCTGCTTGGAATGCCTCACTGGCTTGTTGTTTTGTTTTGTGCTGCCTCCTTCTCCTCCTCCTCGGCCCCATGGGAGGGTTGACTGCAGATAAAAAGCACAAGTCGAGTGAGTGAGTGAGTGAGTGCACAGCATGCCTGCAGGCCTCCTTCTCTTCACTTCACTCAAAGTCCATTTCAGACTTAAACTCCATTTTCAAGCACATTCTCTGGCATCACAGCACCCTTTGCCATTGGAGAAGAGACCACCCGAGGCTATGTGGTGCATATTTTTTGCTGTGTATCCTTGTAAAATGTGCAAATGCTACGTCTCATTAACTAATAAATTAAGCCACCGTTACAGTTTAGGCACTAGTTCATAGAGAACCTAAACTGTTCAGAGCTATATTTGTCTGAGGTCCTTCCTAGGAATACTGACCCTTTGTCAGTCCATCCCTTCCCACAGTTACACAAGTGGAGTCATCAGTGTAGTGACTCTGACTCAGTTGGTGTGTCAGCCATCCTGATTGTGTGTGAGAATCTAACCTCTGTTCCCTTCTCTCCCTTGTCTCTCCACCCCCCCCCCCACCCCCCCCACCCACCCTCCAGTCGCAGAACAGGACACTACAATGTCCAGAACCGCTCCAAAAATGCCACGGCAGCGGGCAGCGCGGCGGGGACGACGAAGCCTCCGTACAACCGCTGCAACTCGCAGGACTCCCTGGACATGGACGCCTACTGGAAGGAGGTGGAGAGCATCGGGGAGGCCGACGCAGGACCTCAAGAGGAGGTGCAGCTGAAAGTGGCGGATGGTAGGGGCCTCTTTCTTTTTTTTAGTATGTTTAGTGTTTTTATTAGGTCAAGGTATCTTTAAATGTCCCCAGGGTATGATTTGTTATGCAGCCCAGCAGAGAAACACACACACCAACAATAAATACAAAACTTCAATCACAAAATAGACATAAAAATAGACCTAAGAACATCAAAACATAAATACTGACAGGAACTTAAAAACACTCAACAGGAAGTGTTTAAAAGGACGGTTAAAATTAGTTCTTAAATGTATTCTGCAGCTTTTGAAAACAAATCTGGGTCCTGATGGTAAAAGGGGCATTAAAATTATTAGTCTGGTTCCGGTGGCAATGGTCTTCAGGGTCTATTTTGGTTCGTTTAAAACTATGTAAAAAAAAAAAAACGTACCCACATGTGTTTGCTACATTGTAACATTTTTCTGACTAGTGCGTACTATAGGTCTGAGAGCGCCCAAAGAGAGCAGTGATGGACAACCTGGATTCAGAAGCTACAATCCAATACCACATATTGCAAATCACCTAGTTTTAACTGTGTGTCTAATACAGTCGTTTTCACTAAGTAACTCCTCTACCAGGCTAATTAGAATCTAATTGAATCCAATTAGAATTCTAATCAGGTTGATTAGAATCAGATAATTTAGTAAGTGTCTGGAACAAATATGTGGTGCTGGATTGTAATGTTTGAAGCTAGGCTACCCAACACTGAAACTGGGGGAAATAATAATGGTGAGATGCAGAATATGGTCAATGACGCTCCCAATGATTGACAGTAATTAGGCTTCATTAGCGGTTAACCAGGGTGGCAGAGAGTGTTGTGTGGTTAAGCAATCGCATGGAGCTGCACCCAGGTTATTGTTAGAGACACAGACAGAGACAGAGACAGGAGAGGCTGACTCCACGCTAGACAAGCTAAGAAGGCGGCATATCTGTGTGTGTAAACACTATAGGGAGGCCTGCCTTTCATTTATATCAGTTTTGTGCAACACCACCCATGACAGATCAGTGAAAATGGAAATGTTGGGTACCTATTTAGGCAGATAGCATACAGAGGAACATCTTGGCCATAATCTGTGGTCCTTCCATGGTATTAGTAAAATAATGGACAAAGAGAGTGACTCGTTTCTGGGACAAGCAAATGAAAAAACAAAGGGGAACAACTGTGAGGATGAGGGTTGAAAGTACAGTGAGCGGTACAAGGATCTCATCCAGTGTGTTTGCAGCAATCAGACGGATTAGACACATTCCCTTATGGCCATTGTAGCCCACCTGAGAAGACTGTGGCCAGGGGGATTTGCGCTGATGTTTTCCTCATCCCAAACCTGTCAAATGTAGCCTCACACAGATAATGGTTGTCTCTCTCTATATTTAGCAATGAAAGGAGAGCTGCATCTAAGGCTTTGAAGATGCAATCTCCTCTTTGCGTGAGGAAAACGTGACAATGGCTATGCCCCGAAACCTGCAGGAAAGGACTATAAACAGGAATAGCAGATGGGAATTTTTTCTCTGCTTACACATGGATTGTTTTTGTCTTTAGAGAGGAACCTGAACACTTTGACTTCCTCACTAGGGTTTATGTGAACATGAGTGTTTGTGTGGGTGTTTATGTCCTCTTGTTATATACAGGAACAGAGTCTGTGTGTGTGTGTGTGTGTGTGTGTGTGGTGTGTGTGTGTGTGTGTGTGTGTGTGTGGAGGGCTTGAGGATGTGCATCCTTTGCTCCCTACTCCACCGTGTGTGTGTGTGTGCGTGTGTGTGTGTGTGTGTGTGTGTGTGCGTGTGCGTGTGTGTGTGTGTGTGTCCAATTTATCTGTAGCGTGCAAATTAGTTGCACCGCAGAATAGCTGTGTATTATAAATAAGGAAGGTTAGCACAGAATTTTTGCTCACCTGATGTTGCTCTATTATCAAAATGGCAACCTCTGTATTCACACTATGCAGCTGTATTGAGCCTACAATTACTGTCTTTCACAAAAGTCTGACTTTTGATGGACTTTTGAAGCAGACATTTGTTTGACATTTGTACTGCCACTGGGTTATTATTTGCTGATAACATTCTGATTATGTATTTGTTAATAATAAGTTAATAATCACCAAGATGGCGTCCGGCTAGGCCTACTTTGTTGCTGGTTTGTCTTTGATGCAGCAGGTAATTGCTGCAATCTGTCAGTGTATCGATTGCAAGTAACCGAGTTGTGATGATCTCCAAGCCAAGTCCCTGTGAGCAGATGGCTTCAGTCAAGGAAATCTGACCTCTGTAATGTGCTGTCTCGTGCCAGTAATGCTACGTCATTCTGTGACTCTGGGCCTCAGTTGGCTCGCTAGGTGGCAAAACACCACAGACCTGACTCGGGAGCTTCTCTGACTACCTGATGCTAAATTTATACGCCTTCGGTCTTTGCTCTGTGCCATTTTCATATCCAGACGGTGGTCATGACTAAACACGTATTAAAGAGGCAGGCAAAATCATGCAACTATTTCAATACAATACATTAATAGTGGACTGCTTTATTTTTTTATTTTTTGCTGGGACTGAACACAAGTGCCAAAGCCAAAGATCTGTTGACGCGAAATAATTTCAGTCTTCAGTTTCTGAGAAAAATATGGGCAGGATGTTCATTGTCTTTTGTTTAGGTTTTTTGTCAAAACAAAGCATAAAGCTCAACTCAGCTCAAGTGTTTGCGATCTCAAGGGGATGCTGTGGCCTAATGGTTAAGGAGTTGGTCACAAGTCACAGGTCACAGGTCACAGGTGTGACTCAGAAAAATGTGGGAGAGAGAGTCAATAAGCAACACTCCCCTGCACTCTCGTCCATGGCTGAGCTGCCCTTGAGCAAGGCATATAGCCATTCATTGTACCAGGGGGACTGTCCCTGTACCTAATCCAGTGAAAAAGTCACTCTGGGAAAGACTGTGAGCTACATTTGATGTAATGTAATCTCTGCTAGAGAATGTCTGAGAAGAATATCAACAGAACATGTCCATTGTCTTTTTCATTTATTGATTTATTAAGGACCACTCACATTAAAATGCATACATGTGCCAGTTTTTAACCTGGAGGCAAATTTTCAACAGTAGCCCTTAATGAGGTGTGTGTGTTGTTTAAATAACCTTGGATTGATTTCTTTGCCTAGGTTTTTGTTTTTACTCTTCAAAAAACAAACTCCAAAGCCAGTTCCTAGGCGTTAAATCCATCAAAATAAAGGATTTTTATTTTTTTCACACTAAAATCAGTGTGCCTCGAATTTTTAGACAGTTTTTTCCTACAACAAGTAGCCTACTGAATAGGCCTTCTACAGTTTGGGACACAGTCAAATGCAATTTTCCAGTTCTTTTCCCTTCTCCTATCTCGTAGAGGGGGAACACGAGGAGGCATGGCTGACCGAGGCGGGTCTGGCCACCCTCTTCCAGGAGTCGGTGTCGGAGGACCCGGACGCCTCGGAGGACAGCAAGGTCATGCTCTCCACGCTGACCCGCACGCAGGCCGCTGCCGTGGAGAGGCGCGTGGAGGTGCTGAAGCAGACCCTACGCAAGAGGAACAAGCAGTACCACGCGCCCGACGTCAGGGAGATCTTTAAACCGCCGCCCGGCTCCACGGCGGACTCGGAAGGGACACAGGTAAGAAGCGAGAGGCCTGCTTGCTCTGTTTAGTAACATTTTAGTTAGCAGTTACAGTTACACCATTTAGCGAACGCTTTTCTGAAAATACGATTTACAACACTACATTATAAAAAAGAAAACACCACATATAAAAATACTTGGCAAAGTTATATAAAAAATAACAAAAAATATATTATATTATATTGTATTGTATTGTATTGTATTGTATGAGGAAGTATAATCAATACTTACATACACTTTTATAGGATGAGAGTAAAAATATTCTGGTACATGTAAAAACAATAAATGGTTGGTAATAAATCAAGTAAGTCTTAACTAAAACATTGTGCCTTTAAAAGTTTCTATGATATTTCAGAGACTTGGGTGTGTGCATTGACCCAATTATGGTTTCCTACAGTAGTGGACTAGAGAGCTTTATACACCACAGAACAAAACTACCTGTGGGTAACACAGATTCAGTTACCCATTGTAAATGTCATGGCTAGCAATATTCTTATAAAGTAGCTGTTTCGAATTCTGATAATCTGACAGATAGTCAGTCTTCATTCAGTGGATTGTTCCCTCAATGACATGCATCTTTAGTTATTGGGCAAGGGCATATGATTGGCAGGTAGGTCCTTGTTTTGATTGGTTGTTGGATCCACCTCTTCTAATTGGCAGATACATTTTATTTGTAATAGCTGTTATGTGAATGGATGTATCATTCGAGGACTGTTGTTTCCAATCAGTGCTCCAGTTTTGCAGTGTAAATTTCCTACACTCCTGGGTTTAATTAGGTGTCCAAAGCTAGAATACTGTTTAGCAACCCGTATACTGTTTAGTCTGCACTAGTCAGAAAGGGGGGGGGGGGGGGGTCTGCAAAATACATGACTTGTTTTTGTTCCATCTGTTAATTTCACTCTCACTGTTATACAAACCATGTCAGTAAAGTTGCTCTAGGTGACATTAGCCTGGTAGCTTCTTCCTCGTGATCCTCTGAAGGTTTCATTTGTGACAAACAAGCTTCTGTTTAAGGTCACTGAAGAAATGTGTTATATACTCTAGTCAGCAAGTTGTTCTTAAAACAGGATCAGAGGAAACATGGCAGTGAGATTGTGTGAGATTTCCTTAAGGTGACTGAAGACATGTATTGTATAGTCAGCAAGTTGTTCTTAAAACAGAATCAGAAGAAACATGGCGGTGGTGAGATTTCCTGGCCTCTCCCCAAGAAGTAGCAGCAAACTGACAGCAGACACCAGATCCCCGATGACACAGACAGTTAGGAGTGCTGTACTGTACCATCGTCAAGTTTGCACATCTTGCTGCTTGTAATTACGATGATAAAATCTCTTAAAACCCCGGTGAGATGGATGACTGGCTGTCAATGACTTCAGCTTTATCTGAGTGCCACCTGGCTTGCGATCTCCTCACTGACAACAGCCGGAGGGGGAGGTTTTTTTGTCCTTGAGAGGTACATGGTATAAAAGTGGCCCCTCCTCAGTCCCCATGGCTAGATTTGTCACCGCCTGTCCTGACCAGGGTCAGAGTTTATTTTTTCTTCCCCACTGTGTTTGAGAAAATGATGTTGATACAACAGTCACAGTACCCTAAGTAACCTCAAATGAATTACATTACATTGAGCGTATACCGTTATCTGAAGCAACTTCTAACAGGAAAGTCACACTTGAGGAAAGCAAATCACACTTAAGGAAAACAAATGAAAATATTGCCGCCTCTGAGCTATGTAGCTTGTTGAACTGACGCTACCTATTTAGTTAGACCTGTGGTTATGTGTAGTCTTTAGCCAGACAAGTGCAAGCCTCTTTCATAGACTTAAATCTCAGTAGCTTTTTCTAATCACAGATGACAGTGGAGCTGGTCTTTACATCAATAGCTTTGACTCTCTCAGTGATTACGTTAGAGTTGTAAAGGTGTTTGTAGGAGCTGATAGTAAAACCCAGCCTGTGCCAGGAATTATTCTTCTGATGAGATCAGCAAGGCAGTTGCTAATGAGGTCATGTCAAGATTACTCGTTAAATGGCTAGTCAGTTACAGTACCTACAACAACCTTTGACAAATCTAGATAATAGCTAACCTATTTAACCCAGTCAAGTGTGGTGAGGTTGTTTATTCAGTCAAAAAAAGCACATTCAGCTTTTGCAGCAAATGTGACAAAGAATAGTTAATGACCAACTGCAGTTTTGCATATGACTGTTTTTAAAGGTGTCATTGTATCGTTTTTTTTCATTAATTTTGCGGTGGACTCTAGTATTAATGAATGCCCTGAAAAATGCTTTAGTGCTCCTGTTTCACGCTGTTTTGGGTTTGGTGGAGGAGGTGGGGAGGGGAGAACGACAACATTTCGGCTATGCTAGTCACAGGTTACCATCATTCAAAGTCCATTCAGTCATAGCACACCAAATAGAAGATCTAAACCTTCTAAACAAAGCTCCTTACCTATATGTTGCTAGGTGAATGTGCTGCAACAAGACTCCTATGGTAATCACAACTATGAAAGGGTTTTTTTTTTTGTAACTCACGAAATTATGTCACTTCATATGCTCTTTTCTTATCCGCTCGTCATCCCATGTATTTTCTTTCATCGACTGATGAAAGCAGTGGGGGTAGAAGAACAGTTTCACATGCAACTCAGCGTGACCTATATTATTTTAAAAAGGGCAAGTACTAAATGGTTTCTCTGGGAATGACACCTTTTAAAAAAGTGGACATGCTTTGAATAGTAGTCAGAATACATGTAGTGTTTACAAGTGAGTTATTCATCTCATTTTGGGGAAGCGAAGTAAAAAAAAAAAAAAAAAAAACCCAAGCCTGTCAGCAGAATCACTCTGCAGTTCCTAGCAGGTCTTGTTTACTGCACCAGGGCCAGCCTGACTGACTCTGACTGTCTTCTTTTGCGTCGATTCTTCTTCTCTTCCCCTTTCAGCAGCCGGGAGAGGACTCAGAGGCTGCAGAGAGAAGTGAAAATGGAAAACGGGATGTTGCGTCCTCTGGTATGTGTTACTCAGCCAGGACACTGGCCCAGGCATGTTCCACCTCTGTCTCTCTCTCTCTCTCCATCTCCCTCTCTGTCTTGTCTGTCTCACTCTTTTTCTTATGCTCCCTCTCTCTCTCTCTCTCTCTCTCTCTCGCTCTTACTCTCTTTCTAACTCATTGTCTCACATCTCTTCCTCTCTCTCTGTTTCTCTCACATTCTCTCTTTTTTTCTCTTTCTGTGTCTCTCTCTCACTCCCCCCCCTTTCTCTCTCTCTCTCTCCCTTTCTCTCTCCCTCGCTCTCTCGCTCTCTCTCTCTCTCTCTCACCCTCTCTCCCTTTCTCTCTCTCTGTCTTTTTCTCTTTCATTTTCACCATCTCCTACCTGGCTTTATCTGTCTTTCATGCCCTGCTGTTATTTCCGGTATCAGTTACATTATGGCACCCCTGCAGAGGGGATGTGGAGAGAGGAGTGTGAATCAGAAGGTCAGTCGCCTTCACTGTGCCATGAGAGCCAAGGGGCACTGCATGATTGGCGTTTTATGGCAGAAGCAGAAGAGAGATTTTTCCCTTTTAGCTTTTAGAGAGGAGGGAAAAAAGATGGCTCGCTGTGCAAAGAACAACAAAAAGTACCCTGTACATATGCCCCAGTCATCACCCCCTCCACACACGCA
>CM059282.1:15556980-15561980 GCA_030347295.1 Setipinna tenuifilis
AGAAAGAAAAAGGTGAGGCAGAAAGAGAAGCCTAGTTCATTACATTACATTACATTTAGCAGATGCTTTTATCCAAAGCAACTTACAAAAAAGGGAGGACATAAGCTGACAGAGGTGTAGAGGAACACAGGGTAAGCAGACTACCTTTATACATACAGGGAGTTACATGTGCCTAGGTAGGTTTCCCAGAGCAGGGACACTACAGACACACATACTCCCCACATGGGGACAGAGTTAGAGAGAGTTGGTTTAGTTGAGTAATCAGCCAATCAGACACAAGCACATACAGTAGCAGCCTGTGATATTAATGGCCTGGTGGGGGGCAGTTTTACACAAAGCACAAGACAGAGTTGGTTTAGTGTTAGTTTTGTTAGGAAGGGAAGCAGTCTCAGAACAAGCTTCACCAGCTGCAAGCTTCATGGTTCATCAGGTCAGCAGTCAAGACTGGACAGTAGACATATTGATTAGGTGGCCTGCTGGAAAATGGCATTAGGAGATTAAAAGACGTTGGGCCCCCCTTGTACAGTAGCTACTAATTTGGGTTGTTGTGCCCAGGCTCGGTCTGTTCTGGGGACTGGTAAATTCAGAGTGTTTGTTGTTTTCACCTCACACTGAAACAGAAACACATTATGAATATAAATTCAAAATAAAAACCTACAGAGTCGATTAGGCATACTTTTGTCTGGCTCCAGAATTTCCTCGGGGGATAAGAAAAGTATCTTTTCATCTATCTATCTATCTATCTCTGTCTGTGCTGTGACTGGGTACCAGACATCAACAAAACATCACAGAGTCTAGCCCCATGTGATGCCTGTGGGTATTGTTAGTACCTTGACCTAACACTGGAGAACGCACCCATTCACACTGACATAACAACAATAACATGGAGATAATAGCTGAGGGGCGGCATACAGATTACTAACTCGTCTCTTATCTTTGTGTCTGTGTTTTAGTGATAGTGATAGAGTTTGTTTCTTTATTTTGCCTTTGAAGTTGGGTCTGTAATGCCAGTGCGCAATGTGTAAAGAAGTGGGTAGAGAAGTGTAAACCAAAAGTGACGAATATCAGATAATCATCCGAAGGTCATGCAGGAAGTAGCCTTGTGTGTGTTTGCTAAAAGGGAGGATTCACAATCCATTCTGCACCAAATATGGAAGAAATATTAGATATAATTACACAGGGCTCCGCCACCATTAAACAACTGCCATCGGTGTTGCATTTGGAGATTCTAGACACTACAAATTCTTCTGTGTAGACATATTAAAGATTTTTTTTGTTTTGTTTTTGGTAGTCTTAACATTGACCAATTGACCTTTTATCCAAGCTTGCCCGGATGTTTATTTGAGATGTCCTCTCGTAAGCGGCCTTTCGGTGGATCAGCGTGTCCTTGTTTTCTTACCAGCTCGTGGAGTTTACCGCGTTGGCAGGATCTGTGCATATTTAGCAGCAGCAGAAAGGGGAAGTCCAGCTCTCCCCCCTTCCTCCAGGGCCACAGCCGTGCACATGATTGTGCGTTTTTCATTTCAAACTGACACAGAATATCACTTTACCATTTAAACTAACCTCATTGCTGTCTGTGAGTGGCAAGAGGTGGTCATAATACAACACAAAATGGATTTAAAATGTAGTTTCACTGCTATATGAAATCATCGATCGAATCAAGATGAACAGTCATCAGCAGGGATTGATGTAAGAAAGCTATGTGAATTGTTGTGAGTATTGAACTGATAATGTGGATGAATTGAGGGTAAAATTGGATTACTCTGACCCGGCCCAAATGGCGTCTTGTTTTTTACAGAGTCGGGTATTTTTGGGGTTCCGCTGGCCACGCTGATAGAACAGGACCAGAGGAGGGTTCCGGGGACCAAGGTTCCTCTCATACTTCAGCGGGTGAGAGAAACAAGTGCATACTTACTGTACTGTACTAAAAGCCTGCAAAATAATGTCATCTTCTTTCTTCCACATTTCAAATGATCCAGATTTCAGTAGTTTATAGTAATAATATTAATAGTAATAGTAATAGTTTATAGTAATAATAGTAATAGTAATATTTCAATTAGTTTATAAGTATGTAAGTATTAGGTTGGGGGGAGTTAATTGAGAGGAAAAGTGCATTAGCTAGCATTATTTTTTTGTGAGGTTCTGCCTTCTTCCTGGTATTGGGATATCATAATGGTGTAATAACAGGATAGTTCGCATGCTCATACTTATTTACAGATGCACACACATGCACATACACGCGCGTGCACACGCACACGCACACGCACACGCACACACTTACACGCACACACACACACACACACACACACACACACACACACTTATACGCACACACACACACACACACACACACACACTTACTCATTGTAGTCATTGCAGGTCATCCTTTAAAGCTGTCATGTTTCCCCCCATAGCTAATCAGTCACATAGAGGAGGAGGGCCTGGACACTGAAGGACTTCTACGGATACCCGGAGTGGCCATAAGAGTCAAGGTCAGTGTCTCTCCGTATCGGGCATGCAGGCTTTGGCAAGCATAACAAAAGGCAATGCCAGGATGTAAACATCAGTCAGTTTAAGATCGAACACTTGCTGAAAGAATGATTGTGTGTGTGCACGTGCACATGCGTGTGTGTGTGTGTGTGTGTGTGTGTGTGTGTGTGTATGTGTGTGTGTGAGTGTGTGTGAGTATGTGAGTGTGTGTGTGAGTGTGTGTGTGTGTGAGTGAGTGTGTGTGTCAGTGTGTGTGTGTCAGTGTGTGTGTGTTAGTGTGTTAGTGTATGTGAGTGTGTGAGTGTGTGAGTGTGAGTGTGAGTGTGAGTGTGTGCCCATGTGCCCATGTGTGTCTACATTCTCAACACATGATGGCAGCTTTGGCATGTTCAGTCTGGAACAGTCTTGCAGCAGACATCCATCCCCTGACCCAAGCCCTTCACCACCTGTACTGTATGCCACCAACAGGTGGTCTATTTAAATAAAGTGCCACACCCCTACTTACCAGTACCCACTGCTTCTACTGATGAGGCCTCTCCCTCTCTCGCTCTCTCTCTCTCTTTCTCTCTCTCTTTTTTCTCTCTCATTATTTTTTCTTTTTCTTTTCTCTCTCTTTCTCTCTCTCTGCACACTCACAGCTTCTGCCGTTGTAGAATCTCTTTCTTTCTCTCTCCCTCTCTCTCATTCTCTCTCTGTCTGTCTCTCTCTGTCTCTGTCTATCTCTCACTCTTTCTTTTTTTTCTCACTCTCTCATTCTCTCTGCACACTCACTCCTACTGTTGTAGGATCTCTTTTTCTTTGTCTCTCCCTCTCTAATTCTCTCTCTCTCATTCTCTCTCTGTGTCTGTCTCTCTTTTGAATAAATTCTGGCGCTCTCTCTCTCTCTACACACTTACTTCTTCTATTGTTGAGGGATCCCTCATTCTTTCTCTCTCCCTCTCTCTCATTCCTTCTCTATCTGTCTGTCTCTCTGTCACTGTCTCTGTCTGTCTCTCTCGAATAAATTCTTCAGCTGTCTCTCTCTTTGTACACTCACTTCTTCTATTGTTGCGGGATCTCTCTTATTTTCTCTCTCCCTCTCTCACATTCCCTCTCTGTCTGTCTGTCTCTGTCTCGGTCTGTCTCTCTCAGTCTCGAATAAATTCTGCAGCAATGAAATGTAAGCTCAGTGTGTGTGTGTGTGTGTGTGTGTGTGTGTGTGTGTGTGTGTGACTTCTGCTGCTGCACGATGCTTCTGAGTGCGATTTAATTTATGTATTCATTCAGTCACTGCTCTGCTCTCCTCAGCCACCTCCACCTGTCTTTGCGGCCGTAAATGGGAATTTACATGGCCATGTAAATGGCTCTTTCTGCGTGTCCTGGGGGATTTGAGCTCTCTTTTGTGCGCCGCGTAGGAGGCGAGCGGTTGCAATCTGTATGCACGGCGCTGGGGCTGGCGCTGGGGCTGGATGGGATGGAAAAGGCAGATGGAGCCGCTGCCAAATGGAAAAGCCTGTATCTGCTGATGCAAATCACTGGTGCATAGTGTAGAATTCAGTGCAGTTTTTGGGTGATGACTTATGCAGTGTGAGTGTGTGCGTGCGTGAGTGTGTGCGTGAGTGTGTGCGTGAGTGTGTGCGTGTGCGTGTCTGTGTGTGTGTGTGTGTGTGTGTGTGTGTGTGTGTGTGTGTGTGTGTGTGTGTGTGTGTGTGTGTGTGTGTGCGTGCGTGCGTGCTTGTGCATGCGCAAAACCAACTTTAACCATCATTATGCAGATCTTGTTTTAATTTGAAGGCATTTCTTCACAGTTTATTGGCCTGTTTGTTTTTTTTTTTAAACTTAGCTCAGGAACATTTAGATGGAACAGTATGCTATACTATAGTTGTGTGAAAGTGACTACATCTGGCTAAAGCAATGTCCAGGGTATTAATTATCTAGTTTTGTGCTTCATGCTGGAAACTGGAGAGAGTTTTGCAGCAGGCAAATAGCATTGCCAAATACATCAATTAGCCAGCTAGCTCGCTCTGTTCGATCTGTGCCATGTGGTGTTGTGGGTGCATTGAAAGCTTATTTGGCTCACTAGTTTTATTGTGGCTGAAACTCTGTAATGCTCAAACTATTAGTATTTGAATCATCTATTTGTTTCTCTCTCTCTCTCGCTCTCTCTCTCTCTCTCTCTCTCTCTGGGGGAGGGGTTGTGGATACGTGGACCTGTGATGGGTCAATAAAGGGATTTTAAACGTCTCTCTCTCTCTCTCTCTGTCTCTCTCTCTGTCTCTCTCCCTCTCTCTCTCTCTCACACTGTATCTGTTTGTTTACTTGTATATGTACCCCTGTGTGTGTGTGTGTGTGTGTGTGTGTGTGTGTGTGTGTGTGTGTGTGTGTGTGTGTGTGTGTGTGTGTGTGCGTGCGTGTGTGTGTGTGTCTGTGTGTGTACCACAGGCACTGTGTCAGGAGCTGGAGGCAAAGTTCTACGAGGGCACGTTTCCATGGGAGACGCTGAAGCAGCATGATGCGGCCAGCCTGTTGAA
>CM059282.1:15566980-15579480 GCA_030347295.1 Setipinna tenuifilis
CACATACACACACATACACACACATACACACACATACACACACATACACACACACACACACACATGCTGTGTTAAAGGTGTGTGTGTTTGTTGCTCAAAAGTACTTCAGTGACTCTAATTGGGCAGAATTGCTACCAGACACCTGAACTGTAGCCCTGGCAACACACTCAGTGTCCAGCACTGTGTATCCACTGGCAGCAAGGTGGAGTTATTTTCTGTGTGTGTCTGTGTGCGTGCGTGCGTGCGTGCGTGCGTGCGGTGCGTGCGGTGCGTGCGTGTGTGTGTGTGAAGTACACAGCTGTGTTAGATAGCCAGTGGTTGCTGCCGAATAGTGTGTAGTGGTAATAGCCCATCAGTAGCTTCTTATTATGGGGGGCACAATTATGAGGCATATGCTTGGGGATCTAACGATCTAACTTGTTAAACAAGTGCTAAAATACAAAAACAAGTCATAAAATACACTTTTATGCCGCTGTTGTGTCTTTCACCTAAATTGATGCAAGGGCTGTGGTAGCCTTTAAAATCCCAGCGTTCTAAGTTACCAAGTGGGTGTGTCATGAAATGATGTAATGTCGGAAAAAAAAATGTGAGAAAGTGTGAATGTTTCTGCATGCAGTCAGCTTATGTCCAGGTATGTCATGTCCTGTTGTGTCATATAATGTATATCTCTCAGAAGGGCGCGTACATCAGTAACCTAAGAAGGTGCTGAACCAAAAGACCAAAAATATCCATGTGCTTTCATTCGGATGAGGACCCCTTTGTGTTTGAAACGTCATTACTATGCACTACTCTCTGAAGTGAATGGACCTTCATTCTTCATTTTTTGGATAATTTTGTGTAGTGTAAGCAAGTCTGTTAATGGCACGGTGTTGAGAAACATGTGGATGCGAAATCAGTTTAAAATAAACGTTGTGAGTCCACTAACTCAAACCGAAAGTTTATGAGAGCTAAATTGGTCTTTTTTTTACTGTGATAACTTCTGTGTTTTTAGTGAAACAGCAGGGGAGTGGCCGATAATAGTGATCTATGATATATGTCATTTTCATATCAGCCGAAGCCAGGTTTATTACTTAACTCCCTTTGTAGTTCACCGACCTGGTCTGGTTGCCACACTAATATAACAGGTTTGTCCAAGTTCATGTGAAAAAAGAGATAACAGGATCTCTTCCGCTGTCTCTCTCTCTGTTAGATCCCCAAGTTCATCATCAACCAGGTGCGTGAGCAGAACATGGAGCGTCAGAAGCAGAAGAAGGCGGGCAAGGAGAAGGGCATGAAGAGGCTGCTGAAGAAGATGACCCACGACAGGGACAAGGCCGACAAGCAGGACAGGAGCACCACCGAGGTGAGGCACGGAGAAGGAATGATGAAGGGAGTGAGGGGAGGATGGAGAGAGACAGACAGGCAGAAAGATAGACAGACAGGCAGGCAGGCAGGCGGGCAGACAGACAGACAGTCAGGTAGAGAGACACAGCAAAAGAGACAGACAGACAGACAGTCAGGTAGAGAGATGCAGAGAGAGAAAAAGAGAGACAGACAGACAGACAGAGAGATATAGATAGAGAGACGCAGAGAGAGAGACAGACAGACAGACAGGCCATGGTCAGGAGGAAAAGAGAAAATTTGAGTCACTCTGATGGTTTACGTGCACTGTAAAAACACTTTTTGACAAGTCAACTGGAACTAAAGAGCAGAGAGAGAGCAGTAGAGAGAGGGGAGAAAGAGGGGAGAGAGAGAACAGTAATACAGAAAAACATGTAACACCATAGAAACATGTAACACCATAAAAAGCAATTAGCACCTGTTCTGGACAGAAATGTATATAAATATAGTGTGTCTGTGTGTGTTTGCACTTGTGTATGTATATGCGTGACTGATTTAAGATTTGACTGTCTGACTGTCAAACTTTACCTCAGTGCTGCTTGGTGCCATTGCTGCTTACATGGGCTGCTTTACAAAATGGCTTCCCTGTGACACCTAGTGGACAGCCTCGGTACTGCTACTCACAGTCTTGCTTGGACAAGTTGTGTAATAGGAACATATGAGGCAATTGCACAGTGAAGCGTGTTCCAAGTTAAACAAGTAATGGCCGTAAATAAACAGCATTAAAACTAAATGAAGCGTTGTAAAATACTAATTTTACTGCCGAAGTGGTAACTGTGTGTGTGTGTGTGTACCTGTGTGTGTGTGTGTATCTGTGTGTGTCTGTGTGGGTTTATGGACAGAATGACACCTCTCAAGGGTTCATCCGGGTGCAGGCTCCTGAGTTCTCCAAGGTGTCCATGGCCGTACAGCTGACTGAGGAGCTACAGGCGGCCGACGTCCTTGCACGCTTCCTCAGCCAGGAGAGGTGAGCACAGCGCCCCCCCTCCAAACACCCAACGCCCATCCACATGCACCCTCCACTACACACAAACTCACATCCGCATGCGCCAGACAGATAGCAGCATCAACTCTTGTGGTTGATGGTGGTGGTTAAGGGACAAACCTAGTTTATTTTATTTTTTTAGTATAATTTTGCCTTTATTGTGATAGGACAGTGAAGATGGTGACAGGAAATGAGAGGAAGTGGGAGAGAGAGAGAGATGGGGTAGGGCTGGGAAATGACCCAGGACGGATTCACACCTGGGTCCCCATGGGTGGTGAAGTGACAAAGCTAGTTTATTTACCTCAGAGGTACCATAAACCTAATAAAAGAAGAGCCTATTGGCATTTGTTTAGTTAAGATAATGAAGCCCTGGGCTCTCCTACCAACAGGATTACAACTACCTCTGGGTTAATGAACCAGGTTTATTACTTAACTACCTTTGTAGTTTACCAACCTGGTCTGGTTACCGCATTATTATTCATGTAAACACCTTATCCCGCATACAGAGGTGTCAGTTCCAGGTTCAGAAAGTAAAAACCCTGCCACAAATTAGATCCAACCAGGTCTGCATCAGCTGATCGTAATGAGCACTCAGTGAAGTCACCTGTGTTAGAAGGAAAATGTGGCAGAGTTTTTACTTTTACTACTCTGAGCTGGGATTGACACTTCTGTCCGCATATGATCAAAATTAGGATAATCCTCAAATTCGGGATACTGACATGCATGTAAATGCACTCACTCATCCTGTAAGCATTGAAGAGTTTGCGTCTTGCTCCTGTGGTTCACAACCACCACAGACTGTTCCGTGATAAGCCAGTCTTTCATCCTCACCGCTAGAGTGTGGCCCTAGTGTATTAGTGCATGCATAATCTCAGACACAGACGAAAGGTGTTGAATTAAACAAACAAACTGTTCAGCATCTCCGGTTATCCTCAGCAAGCCATGACTGTGAGACTGTGGTATGACTAATACACTGGCAAATTCCAAGAAAGAATAGATAGATAGATAGATACATAGATAGATAGATGGGTAGATAGATAGATAGATGGGTAGATGGGTAGATTTATAGATAGATGTATTAATGATTGATTCGTTGATATATTGATCAATCTCTTGATCGATTCAATGTTTTTGTCCTCAAAGGGAGTTGCAGTATTGCAGTGGCAGTTCGCATAAGTAGAGATACTGCATTTGCAAGTAAAAGTAACAGATACACACAGTCACCAACAGCTACAACTGCACCACTGAATTATAAAATCATTTCATAAAAAAATGAGTGGAAATAGAATTGAGTGCAGATGTTCTGATGGTGATGGTGAGTACTGCGGTGCACTTCACCACGTAATTAGTGTCGGTATCAGCCCGTATCTCCTGTTCGAGCAGACTGCCAAAGGTGTGTCCCTGCTCTGCTCTGTCCTCACACACATGTGATAATTACTGCAGTCATTTTCCTCCCTCCTCCATTCCCTCTCTCTCTCCCTCTCCTGCTCTCTCTATCTCTCTCTCTCTTTCTCTCTCTCTCTCTCTCTCTCTCTCTCTCTCTTTCTCTCTCTCTCTCTCTGTCTCTCTCTCATTCACTTTCACACTCTTTCTCTTTATCTCTATCTATATCTCTTTCTTCACCCCTCCCTCTCTCTTTCTCTTTCTCTTTCTCTCTCTCCCTCCCTCCCTCCCTCTCTCCTTATGAGTCAGGAGGTGAGGTGCTATCTGAGACTTACACTAAACACTCATTAGAGGTAGGGTAGGGCCTGCCTTAGCATGGAGCTGTTGTGTAAGGTCAGCTCTGACTAGACTCAAACAAAAGGCCTGTTTAAAAATGGGCTCCGAGCTGGGCCCAAATGCATTAGAGCTAATTGAATTGAGAGGGAGCATAGATTCTATCTTGAGGCATGTGTGTTCATCTGTGTGTGTGTGTGTGTGTGTGTGTGTGTGTGTGTGTGTGTGTGTGTGTGTGTGTGTGTGTTCTTGTGTGTGTGTGTGTGTGTGTGTGTGTGTGTGTGTGTGTGTGTGTGTGTGTGTGTGTGTCTTTCTGTGTTTTAAAAGAACTTTTAGTGGCCAAGAGGAATCGGGTCTGGAATTGTTTTGTTTGTGTAGCATTATTTGCTACAGCTGGCTAGTGTTTGTGTTTTTTCCCTGCAGCCTTAGAGCACTGGAGAGTTGAGCATACACTGTCTCATTGTAGGATACAATGCATATGTTAGGACATTGTATGGTATCTTGTGGTAACCAATATATTGCTGCTGTTGTGAGAAAACCTTAAAAGTCGATTTATTGTTCCCTTTTTACTGTTATTTTTTCATGACACAACCTTATAGGTCAGTGTTAATGTCAGTCTGTCACTTTTTAGAAATATTTAATATGCAAGCACATGACTGTGTTATCCTATAACACCAACTTTCGGTAACACTTTACAATAAGGGTACATGAGCAATACATTTGTTAAACATTATTGCATAGTTATTTTGTAATGATTCATGTATGCATTAATCATTAACTTCTTCTTGTTTATACAGTAGTTAATACATTAATAAATGTATATTCATGTACCCTTATTGTAAAGTGTTATCCAACGTCCTCACACAGACAAACAATCACTAATTTCACTGCATGTCCTACTCTACCCAGTATGTCTATGCAAGTGACAATAAAACATCCTTGTATCCTTGAATTTCTAATTGCCTGAGGGTTCACTCTGTTGCCCCTACTACTCTAGTGTGGGTATGTTAGCAGTGATTATGCTAAAAAAGAGCCATGTTTCCTCAGTGGGGATGGAGTGGCCTGGCAGACATTAGCATTTAGCTTCTTTTACAACCGTTCTTTCGAAGATTCATATCGGGTCCCCATTTGTTAAACAGACGTAGAACACTCGGCTCACTCACGATAATGGCCTCGTATCTCTCCCTTCCTCTAATCCAAATCTTGTTTTTGCATCAGTGTTGTTGGCACAAAGAGGACCTACCACAATGAAATTAAACACCAAGCTTGTTCAGAGCTCAATTTGCGTGCAACAGCAAAAAATAAATAAATAAATAAAACACTGCAAATTCCTGTTTAAGTCTTTTTATCTGTTAGTGTTATGTCATTGTTGCACCGATGTGATTGTAGTGTTGTTATTCATGGACAGTGTTTTAGTCAGATGGCCAGAGTCAAAACCTCAATTATACCATCATTACTGCATGCAGCTTTTTGACCTGAATCAGGCAGTGTGTGTGTGTATGTGTGTACTGTGTTGCGTTTGTGTATGTGGGTGTTCGAGTGTGTGTGTGATGTGTATTAGGTTTTGTATATGTGTGTGCATGAGTGAGGGTGTGTGTGTGTGTGTGCACGTATATGAGGTTTGTGTATATGTGTGTGTGCACTGTCTGTGTGTTGTGTATGAGGTTTGTGTATATGTGTGTGCATGAGTGAGGGTGTGTGTGTGTGTGTGTACGTATATGAGGTTTGTGTATATGTGTGTGCACTGTCTGTGTGTTGTGTATGAGGTATGTGTTTATGTGTGTGCATGAGTGTGTGTGCATGAGTGTGTGTGCATGAGTGTGTGTGCGTGTGTGTGTGTGTTTTTTTTATATGACTACACATGTGACTGTGTCAGCTCAGGCTAGTTCCTGCGATGTGCAGCCAGATAATGTGACGCGACTCCTGACTTCCCCTCACAGTCAGGCCTCAGACGTGTGTGTGTGTGTGTGTGTGTGTGTGTGTGTGTGTGTGTGTGTGTGTGTGTGTCGTTTGTCATCTTTGGCGAGGGGGTGACACATGGCGCTCCTGGCTGTCACATGATACTCTGGCTGGCCCCCCGGGGAAACAAACGAATCCCCCCAGCCCCTTGTCTGAAAACCGTACAGAGGTCAAGGCCTAAAGAGTAATAGGCTAGCACAATAAGGGCCAAACGCCAAACAGACTTGTAGAGTATAAAAATACAAAGGCATTAAAAAAAAAACAAAAACAGGGAGTCTGACTTGCTTGTTACTACTATTACTTGCGTCATAATGACTTGGCTTCTCCCAGCGTGTTCAGGCCCCTAGTGGCGATAATGGTGTCAAAAGTCCTTCATGCTGCTTTCTTGCGGTTGCTAATTGAAGCTTCCTCTCCACTCTCCCTCCCTCCCGCAGCTCCGTGTCTGTGTCTGTGAAGAGGGAGGATCTGTGCCTGTACGAGATCGGAGGGAACATCAGTAAGTGTGCCCATCTGAATGAAACTTCTTTCTTTCGCCACCATCTGGGAGTGTGTTATGCTGAACAGACTGGAGGCGGAAAAGGGGGGAAAAAAGAAGGAAGAAGAAGCCTCTGTTGCCTTCAGGCAGTGAGAATAGGGATGTTAGTGTGCTTTTATTCTCTTCCAAGTCAGCCACATTTTTTTGAGAAATATTATAAAAAATAAATAATTTAATATAAAAAAATAAATAAATAAATATATATATATATATATATAAAGGCCCAGGCATGTTTCCTTGTTTTAATCATGCACTGATCCCTAAGTAATTTCACTATCAATTGGATTTTAAATTGAAACAAAGCAAAAAGATTGATGCCACATGTTGGGAAATGTATGCTCTTTATTTGGCTTATGTTAATGTTGTAATATTGTGACTTATTTATTGTGATTGAGAAAAGAGGGATAGGTTGCAGTTTTTTGGTTGTTGATCAATGAAAGGCAGGTAAAAAGTGTCTGTTGTCAGACATATCCCTAACTGTAAAACTCACCTTTTTAACAGTAATGGAGTCAGAAAACAAGCCCAAATTACCCACAAAAATGTGGAGAGCTGTTTTTAATACACTAATAAGGCATTGGGTGCACTATTGTCACTGTCACTGACTTTGTCTCCTTGTGGTGTGCAGAGGAGCGCTGTCTGGATGAAGAGGCCTACATGAAGGCCCTGCTGGAGCTCAACCCCAGTGCCGAGTGGGTCATCAGGGCCACGCAGCGCTAGGAGCCGCCCTTACGCTACGCTCCGCTCCACCAGAGCCAACATCCACACCAGCGATGGAGATTCGCACCAGCCCACCAGCCACCAGCCAAATGCTGGTAAAATACCAAAAGTGGCTGGTAGATTTCAGACACAAAATAATCACTTACTGTTCAGTGGCTGGTGATTTTTTTTTTTTACCATTTATTTGTCAGTGTCTGGTAAAGGTTCACATTATGTTAAGTTTAATTTCCACCAGTTGGTCCACACCACATGGGATGGGAGCGTCACGAGAGAAGAAGGGAAGAAGGGGCAAGAAGGAGGAAATGGGAATCCACACACGAAAGGAAAAGTGTAACCAAAAGAGGGAAGCCAAGGTCGTTCACACACTAAGCCTGAAATGAAGAATGGGAATAGCGCGATGTAGTTGTTTTAAACTGGGACCTGCTGTCATGAAGTATGTATGACTGTCTGCAGTAGTTTAGTTTAGGGGGCCACTGGCACATCCAGTTTTTTTCATGTTGTAATTTTTTTTGAATGACTGAAGCAAGTGTGACGTGAAAGAATTCTTTAAAATCGAACGGACTTGTGGAAAAGTGATATCTACCCTAATGAGCCCCCCCCCCCTTTTTGTTTCAAGATAAGACAAAAATATGCTTCTTTGAATTTTTGGTCTAGTCAGCACTCAAATGTTAAGGATGGACCTTAGCTATCCCCTGATGCCCCTAAGATGCATTGCTATCTACATTAGTCAGTTCTTGACTATTTTCTTTACCCACAGAAAATGTGCTCTGTTTGAGTACAGGGTGCTGCCTGTGGCTTTTGTCATGAAACTTGTAACACTTCTAGGACTACACACAGCACTTTCCCTCTCTATGTATGAAGAAGTATGTCTCTTCATCTTAAGCTATTTCATTTTGTGTTTTTCGAGTTTTTTTCCAATCAAAATGGTGGCTGTGTGGCTAAAATGGCTAAAACAGGGAAGAACAGGTGCGTAGAATCTACTAAAAAGCAATTGCAGTTCTTGTCAAACCAGTGAACCGAGTGAACAATCCAGCATTAACATATTTTTTTTAACATTTTTTTTGGGCACCATTGCGTTTGAAGTGTTGCAGTGCAACAGTAGACTGTGGTAATACCAGTTCCCACAGCTGGTATCTGTGCTCAGACAAAAATAATCTTTAATAGACTTTATAGCATGCAAAACTGCTATGCCACGTAACAGTGCTGAGAGGGTGCAGTGAAGTTTAACATGTTAGCCCAGAAGCTGCGTCCATGACCACTAACTAGAGTTGCTGTCAGGTTCCTTGACGTGATTCCAGGATGTTTTTTTTATTTCTTTAGAGTGCATACGTCATCAAAAAAGAGACAAACACTTCTTTTATTTGAAGCTGCTATTTGAGAAGTAGTCTTAATATGACTCATGTAATCATGTGTTTTACCATGGGGCAAACTAAGAAAAAGTGAGAGAGAGAGAGAGAGGCATAACATCAAGTGCATTAGCCATTTATGTCACATGTAGCTGAAACTGAGTTGCCTGGCCTTGTGAGTCAGGCACTTTTCAGTGAACAAGTATGGGATAATAAGATGTATCGTAGTGCAGGTCTTGTCTCTATGCAGCAAATGTGCTTTGTAAGCAACCAAAACTTTTCTTAAATTCTCTCATTCTCTAACACGAACCACTTGTATGTGCTTATCTATGACTGATTATATTATTATTTATTGGTCTTGTGCATTTCATGAACATCTCTTTATTTTTGTTTCGCTCCCTGTGTCCTCTTCATTGCCACACAAGTTTCTCGTTTCTCTCTCTCTCTGTGTGATCCAGATTTTACTACATTCAGTAATAATTCTTTTCATCACTAACAATCACACTAATGACTTAACATCAAAAAACGTCAACCATCAATCAATGCTATTATTGCTTTTTTGTTTTTTGTTTTTTTTCTCGACAAACACTCACACTGCCAAATGGAGCAGTGGCTGGTGGGTAATATGACCTGATTGTGATTGGCCACTTGTGTCTTGTGACTTGAGTGAGCACCTGCTCAGCAGTTTCCTGGGAATTTGAAAGGTACTGCAGTGTGTGTGCTGGCTCTAATCTGAACCGTCGCTTGTCGCTGGCTGGAGTTTTTATTATTAAAAGGAGAGAAGACGAGGCGAGAGAGGGGTTGTGAGGGGTTCCGCGAGACACCTAACCCCCCCCCCCCCCCCCTTTTTTTTTCGCAACAATAGCAGCCGTCTGTCTGTTTCTACGGCGACTGACTGACCCACCTCCGTTGTGAGGTGATTATGGGATGTGTCAGCTGTAATCAGTGTTTCCGAGTCAGCACTTAGGAGACAGCCAGCACCAGCGTAGTGGGCCGGGCCTTCGCCCCATAAGGTACTTTTCAGAGGAGGAAATTGTGTAGTTTAATACAAAATAAAAAAACGAGACAATTTTTATTCAGCATTTCATCTTGAATGATTTCAGGGGCAAGGGGGACAGTCAGAGTTTACCCTCTGGGGGTAGTGTTATCACAGTGCATAACGCTGAATGAATATTATATTTTTCAACCAGATGATTTTTATACACACACACATACACACACATGCGTGCACACACACACACACACACACACACACACGGAAATACACACACACTCTCTCATGTCTAAGCTCAACACTGTGAATAAGACTGTTATGGAGTGTCTCAGATGTACTGTGCTGGACTGTACTGTATCTGATGCTTTAAAAATGACCACTGAAATTGTTTTTGTAAATAAATCTGTAATTATTCCATGTCTTTGTTCCTTGGTTTGCTCAGCAGAAATCTCATCAAAGCTTGGTCAAGTTCATACCTATGTTAACATGTTGTGTGTGTTTGTCTGAGGGTGTTAAGTCTGTGTTCTCTTGCTAAATAAAAACAGTGTGTGTGTGTGTGTGTGTGTGTGTGTGTGTGTGTGTCTAAGGGTGTAAGTCTGTGCCCTGTTGTTAAATATAAGCAGGGTGTGTGTGTGTCTATGTATTTGCGTGTGTCTGAGGGTGTATGTCTGTGCCCTCTTGTTAAATATAGGAAGGGTGTGTGGCTGGGTGTGTACTGTATGTGTGTGTGAGTGTGTGAATGTGTGGGTGTGTGTGTGTGGGTGTGTGCATGTATGTGTGTGTGTTTCTAAAGAGTTAGTGTGTGTGTATGTGCAGGCCTACTGCATGAGCAGCACTCGTTTGCGCTCATGGGCCTGCGTGGTGGCCTGTATGGCCTGCCTTGTGTGTGTGTGTGTGTGTGTGTGTGTGTGTGTGTGTATGAGTTTCTAGAGAGTGTGTGTGTGTGTGCAGGCCTACTGCATGAGCAGCACTCGTTTGCGCTCATGGGCCTGCGTGGTGGCCTGTATGGCCTGCCTGTAGCTCTGGAAGGGGACGGGCACCAGCGCGGGGGGGCTGAGATGACCCCCCCTCAGCATGGAGCACAGGGCATCCACCATAGACTGCAGCAGATGGACGTCTGCAGAACACACACATGTACGTGGACATACACACACACAGACAGATAGACACACACATGTACATGGACATACACACACACACACACACACACACACACAGACAGATAGAAACATGTGTACACACACACACACACACACACACACACACACACACACGTGTACATATGCATGCACACACACACATACACACAGATGCGCATACAGACAGACACGAACATGTACACACAGGAAAAAAATACATTACATTTAATACACCTGATAAGCAGCATATCTAGCCTGCCCTATAGGGTGTAATGTGGTAGTGGGTTGTAATAGCACCATCTTGTGTTTGGTTGTATTAAAACATACAGATTTATTGCACTGAAATGCTACAGCGCATTGAAATGCCATGCAAGTTATTCTCCATCACTGCAAAAATCATCTCAACTGTGTCATTTTTTTTTCATTGACTTAAGCACATTGGAAAGTCGAGCAGAAAGACATAACACATAAATACAGTAAGTTAATGTCACCTTTTCTGTGGTTTCTTTTCCACTGGGTCATCCAGAATCCTTTCAGGGAGATGTTTTTGAATATAAGCAACTTCTGTCCACATAAGAGAGAGAGAGAGAGAGAGAGAGAGAGAGAGAGAGAGAGAGAGAGAGAGAGCGAGAGAGAGAGATACAGAGACAGAGAGAGAGGGAGAGAGAGAGAGAGAGAGAGACATTATATCAGTGTCCATGTTGCTGATTTTGAATTCATTATCCAGGCCTTGGCTCAGGTCGGGGCTTTGTAAAATATAACCACATAAAACATGATGGCTTTCTTTACTGGTAATCATCAGAATGAGATGAAAGTGATTCCGATTTGTCGTTATGATTTCACAGCACACCTAATGAAATCAGAGGTGTCAATCCCGGGTTCAGAAAGTAATAACCCTGCCAAGTTTTCCTTCTAACACAGGTAATTTCACTGAGTAGCTGATCTACCTGTCTTGAGAGCTTATTATGATCAGCTGATTCAGAGCTGGTTGGATCAAATTTGTCTCTGAATGAAATGTAGCCACTGCATTTAACCCCTCACACCAGGGAGCAGGGGGCAGCCATGAGAACGGCACTCAGGAATCAGTGTGTTGGCACGGTAACCATGCACAGGGTACCTCAGTGTCACTGCTTTCTACTAGTGATTTACCCTTAATTAATTTACTATTTTACCTCCTTTATCTTTTATGTTTACCTATTGCTTTCTGCTTTACTCTATGTCTTTTATTTATCTTATACATGTTTTACACTTATTTTATCTTTTATGTTTTATGCTTTTATATTGTCCTTTACTTTTATTTTTGTTAAGCACATTGAACTGCCTTTGTGCATGAAATGTGCTATACAAATATGCAACTTGACTTGGCTTCTGTCAGTTGGTGGATTCAAACCTGCGACCCTCCAGACCACAGGTTTGTTACGTTAACCCCTAAACCGCCAGGCCACCACTGCCCCCAAAGGATGATGTGGGTGTGGATGGTGAACTTACTGCTGGGATCTGAAGCGGTTTCTTTGCCATTCCACCATATGTCACCAAAGTCCCCCCAGAGCTGAGGAGCCAATCAGAATGCATGGAGTCAGCCCAGAGCAGAAGAGCCAATCAGAAGCATAGATTCAGCATGCACACATGTAATCCCTTAAAAGCATGCTTAATCGTCCATCTTAGGAGTTAGGTTTTAATGTGTTTGTTTTCCTTTTTTACATTATTGAGAGTATAGCAAAAGCTCTAA
>CM059282.1:15584480-15606980 GCA_030347295.1 Setipinna tenuifilis
CACAGGAGCAGCAAGCATCCGTAACCTTACGCTGTGTTTACCAACCGCTGGCAAGTCCCACTTCTCCATCCTTATGATGGAAAACAACACGTGATTAAAAGAAGAAAACAAATGTACTGTACAAATGATGTTTTATGCAAAATAGTGCCACCATGTGGACAGTGTGGGAACACAATGGGGTTGAGCATGAGCATTGTGGTCATTTTGGTCAGGCTATGACTAAACCCACTTGTGTTTTTTTATGTGATTGTATGATGCTGTCATAAGATCATCACAATGATCTGATTTTAGGAAGCTGCAATGTCTAAATTTAGAATGACAAAATGTACATGATTCTTCCCACTGTGAATGGTGTATTTTCCACAACAACTTACTCTCTGGAACGAGGATGTTGATGATAGAACACATACCTATACACATGCATATAAGTTATAACTACACCAAAATACGGAGAAACCTCATATCAAGCAAAATGTAGACAATATTTTAGAGCTGGTACTTTTTAAGGCAAGATTGCACAGTAGCTCAAGTTTGGTAACACTTTATTTCATGGTTCATTTCACTATGTATCTAAATGTAACACCATGTAATATTATGTATGTAACACTGTACATACCTAACACTAATCCTAACCCTAACCCTTACCCCAGCCCTGTGGTACAGTGTAAGTACATAATGTTACGTATTGTTACACACTTTGTTAGACTGTACCTCATGATGTAGATTATGCTGTAGCAGTGACCGTAAGATGTGTGTAAGTGTAACCCTACGCTTAACTGAGCTGTACACAGTGTTGTTCAAACATTTGGTATTAGCTGCTGCTAATGGACAAAACAAAAAAAGTAGAAACGCAAAAGCTCCATTGATCCTCACAGGACGGACTGCCACACCTTTTTCATATCAGATTTTAAAGTAGACCTTATTAAGATCAGCATGATAGGATATGTTAACATGGTAATGAAATAGCCTACCCAGATACCATTGGCTTATCTTAAAGTATATGGGACAATATGACGGGTCAAGTACCAGCAGAATTTATATGAAGCCATTTACAAACCGACTCAACTGGACAGTCACATTGTGTCACAAGGGCTAATTTGTAATTATATATATTTGCATCACCTTTTCAGCCAAAACCATAATTTAAAAATTAACTTCCTTTTTTTGTGTTATGTTTCAATCTTTCCTGTGTCCGTTGGCTAGGCCACTGGCTCTGTCACTATGACTACTTTCAGTTTTTACAGTCTTACCGCTATTAGCACAGTAGGCGTTTGTACAAAACATTTTGTACAAAAATGAGTTTGATGTTAGCTTCTAAATTTCTTTGAGTAACACCGTGTACTGTAGAGCTGCCTTTCCTTGGAGCACTGCTTTGAAATGCATGCCACTGTGCTTTTGTGCTCTGGGTTTTTGTTCCTTTTTTCCCCTTTATCCTGTAAGTGTCTGGTCTAGTTAAAAAAAGAAAGGATGTACTTGACACATATTGCTGACCTTGTCTGTTATTCTTCTGTACAGTTGTTACTGACTCAGCTTTTGGTCTACTGTATCGCCCACACACCCTTAATCAGTTTATGATTACTGGCATCTGGACTCAAAGTTCTTAAATATAGCTGCATACATACACTTAAAGACAGTAAGACACAAAGACACACACACGCACACACACACACACACACACACACACACAAACACACACACACACACACACACACATGCACAGACACAAGCATGAACACACACACACAGACACACAGACACACACACACACACACACACACACACACACACACCTACCTAAGCTGCTCCAGGTCTGGTCCATGTCGTCTGTACACCAGTGCTGAGCAGGAGTGGACACGCCTGCACTGATCAGTGACCCACCTGTGGCCTCCACTGAGTACCAGCATCCCTGGGGCTTGGGCTATCCCCCTTACCAGTATACTCTTCATCATATCACAAATACACACACACACACACACACGTATACACTCACTCAAGGCAGCATGGACTTGGTCCTTACACTGGGCTGCTTTACAGTAAGTGGACATGCTCCATTAACCCTGTGATGCCGTGGTGTGGCCAGTCCGGTATGGAGGAGGAGGGCCTCATGGGCTTGAGAAAGCTTGGACTGCCCCCCCCCCTTGGACAAACCCATACATGGGTTTCACTTCCTGTCATCTGCAGGCAGTGCACTACACTCCCACGTGATGGCCTGTGTTAGTCACTGACTGCCTTTTTACCATCTTGACACCAAAAATTCCCCAAGGATAGCTAGTCTGGTTAAACAGTACACTGTGAGTAGCATTAATGGAGTAGCATGTTTGGGGAAACTTACATGATGTACTGTAAGTAGAATTCATGTGGTGATTGACATTTACATAATGTTTATTTGTAACTGTTCAACTTTACATCCTTCCCATGGCTAAGATACAGCTTCCCTGCCACTCTCAAGGCAACATCAAGGCAAACCTCATGTGATTACTGTACATTGGCACAACGGACAGTTTACCATCACGGCCTGTGTTTCAAGAATCTCATTTTGTTTCGTGAAATAAAGTGCCCTCTAAGCCTTAACTGCTCTCTTTGTTTCTTTTTTCTTACTCTCTCTCTCTTTCTCTCTCTCTCTCCCTCTCACACACACGCACACGCACACACACACACACACATCTCTTTGTGTCAATTGATCTTATGTAGTGCTTTAAAGCTCAGGAAACCAAATAGTGGTCAATTGTTAACAGCCCGCTATGAGTTCCTGGTTCAATCTCTTTCCGTGAGTAGTACCTAGGAATTATTCCATTTTCAAGCAGTCTCCCACACCATTTCCTTACAGCCCCATTTAATTGTTTCCTTAGACGTGTTTTATGCACATTGAGGCATTTTGCCAAGGTTAAGGGCACCAGTAAGCTAGCTGTGTAGTGAATAAATATATACATAACTATATGTATATAATTACTCTGCACATGATTTACTAGATGTTATTCCATAGGAATTGTAGTGGATGACCTCAATTTGATATGATGGAGAAAGGATAGAAGAAGACTTCAATAAGCAGTGTTTTTAAGTGCCTTCAGTGGGGAGTATATTTGAATAATAAAATACTGCATCATACACCGTACAGCTAATCAGTCCACCACACCATGCAAACACTACAAGGGAACACTGACAGACAGAATGAACGAACGGACATCTATCCATATCCATAACCTTCTACAACAGAAACATGCAACACATTAACGTTGTATTGTTTATTTTCAAAAGGGGTCCACAGTCATGACTCCATACTGTATGTATGTGTTTATCATCACATGATTGGAAACTTCATGGTTGGCTTTAGCATCAAAGAATCTGGAGTGTAGCATAGCGCTCTAGAATCTTTGCTAAGCACTTTTACACATTTAGAGTGTTCAGCAGAGCACTCCGACTGGCAAGCTTGAGCCAGTTTTTGGAGTATCTGGCCTGTTCATACAGTCCAGGCTTTTGGTTTTTTAAAGGGTGTTTTTGGTGTCAGGTTTGGGTAGTCTTGTGGCTTGCTGACTGGTCCAGGATCAGTGTGTTTGCTGGTCCTTAAGCAGCTGGACATGTGAGTGGCTGAACTCCCACCAGGTCCAAGGCCTTGTTAAACTGGACCTCCAGCACTTTGCCAGCCTTTATGATCTTGGCGTTGCGCATGCAGCCCTTGAAGGAAGCACTAGTGGTCAGTCCAGCCTGCTTCAGTCCCGCTGGAGAAAAAAAAAAAACAACAAGAACAGGAGTTAATGGCTTAGAACGGGCATCGTCACAAAATGAAGAAACGGTTTAATTTTTAAAAGTTTACATTTTTAATTTGATTTAAACATCTAGCATTCGCCTTGTATACTGCCTGTATTGGAAGGAAAACTTGGCAGGATGTTTACTTTCTAAACCCTGGATTGACACCTCTGGTGATCAGGAGGTACAGTACCTGGGAAGCCTCCAAAGTAGACGGGGTCGTTGGTGTCTGCGGACGGAGCGGTCCTGGGACTGACCGCCTCCACGCTCTTGCCGTCCACCACCAGCTCCAACTTGTGCTTCACCTTGTGGGCAGCGACGGTGTGCCATTGGCCGTCACACAGCCCCGCCTCTTCCTCTGGTGTGTAGGTGGCAGTGAAGATGCCCGCGCCGTTATCGGCACTGAAGAGAAGCTGCAGGGACGAGAGGAGAAAAGAGAAGGAGGGACGAGAGGAGAGGAGAGAAGGAGAGAGGTTTAAGAGAGAGGAGAGAGAGGATAGGACAAGTTAGTGGCAGTTAAAGAGGAAGGAGAGAGGATAGGACAGAGATAGAGAGAGTGTCTAGTCTTTTTCTCTTTTAAAAGCAGAGTGAGAGCTAAATAATAATAATAATAATAATGATAATAATAATAATAACCTTTACTTGTACAGCACAGTTCATACAACAAGATGCAGCTCAAAGTGCTTTACAGTTTGGGAAGGTCACAACAAGACAAACATTTCTTGCAGTCCAATGGCATCGAAACGAAATGGCGTAGTGACATTATGACGCAATGACCCGTAAATGCAGTGAGAAAAGAGAGAAAAATAGAGAAGAAAGTGAGAGAGATAAAGCAGGCAGAGAGAAAAGCGTACTTTGCCATTCTGCAGTGCGATGCCCATCCCCTCTGACTGGCTACTGACGCCCATGATCACTCCATCGCTTCTGGACGTACGGAACTCCAGCTCCACGGACACCTGTTGACCCACTTTATACGTGGCCACTGGATACACACACACACGCACGCACGCACACACACACACACACACACACACACACACACACACACACACACACACACACACACACACACACACACACACACAGATTAATTTCTCAATACCAGTCATCAGTTATTATAGTAACTATAATATAGGACACTGACCATTGTGAGACCATAATGTACTGAAGGACACTGAACACTGTTAATTACTTTGACCTACAGACTCACACACACACACACACACACACACACACACACACACACACACACACACACACTCAGAGTGAAGAAGCCTGTTGTCTACTGGAAACAGGCTCGAAAACACTCGTGCTCCCTGCACCAATATACAGCACACTATTGGATTCCAATAAGCAGGAACCAGGAAGTAAATAATCTGGCTGTTTGTCTGCTGGGGGCGGAGTAAGGGGGTGGGGGGGGGGCAATGCTGGTTCATTTCCTTGTAATGAGCACAGCAGTCATCTGTCCACAGCACCTGGCATTTGTCCCGATATGGGTCGTTACATGATTCCGCTGAGTAACTAACCCTCCGCAAACACCTCCACACATCAGTAGACCCGATCGATAGCTCTCTTCCCACAGCCCCCTCACCTCACCTCTGCACTGAAGGCTGGGACTGTATGAAAGACTACGGCTGGTGCTCGCTCACTTACTCAACACATGCCAGTCATTTACACCATGCCGAGTTGGACAGTCAGTACTGCAGGTCTGAAGGTCCATCTAAAATATAATTACGTCCCTCACTGGATAGCTAAGGGAAGTAAGGGTGAATGTAAGTGTGCTAATCAGACCCACTTTATGCCTTGTACTGTAAATGGTAAGCAATTTGGTTTTAAGACGGAGAACTACTTAGCTCTAATGGTTACAGAATTACCTCAATTTAGTACTTTTGCCTGCTAAAACCTTCTCATATTTCACCCTGATTATAAACTGGTGGTGCTGAACTTACCATTTGATTATTATTTTAATCTTATGATTATGATCATTGTTATTATGATTACGAGCATAATAATAATAATAATTACAATAATAATATATTAACGATGTAATAATAATAATAATAATAATAATTATTATTATTATTATTATTGTTATTAGTAGTAGTAGTAGTAGTAATAGTAGTGATAGTAGTAGTAATAGTAGTTAGTAGCAGTAGTAGTAGTAGCAGCAGTAGTACTATTATTCAGCCTTTGGCCTGTACCTGCTTTGGCATATCCCGAGCCATCGAAGTAGGTGCCTTTTTCGGGGTTGGCGAAACAAGAGCCCACGCGGTAACTGGACGTGGGGTTTTCCATGTCCACATCACTGCCCATCATTTTAAAGTTCCTGATGCAAGCGTCAATACTGTAGACCACCTAAAAACAAACAGACCAAGTTGTCAGTTACATACGGAGCATCACGTATGTAATACAGAAAAAATAGAACCGTAAAGGTCTTTTAAATTAAAATGAATTCCTTTAAAAATGAGTTTTTTTTCAGCCTTTTTCTTACACAATTTAGTAGATTTTCTGATGCCTTTTTGCAATTTTCAGTTAGCATTTTTACCGTCTTTTATCTCTGGCTGATTGCTGGGTATTTTGTGTGTGTGTGTGTGTGTGTGCGCACACGCATGTGTGTCTGCATGGGTATGTGTGTGCCTGCCTGTCTGTGCACATGTGTGTGCGTGAGAGAGAGGGAGAGAGAGAGAGAGGAGGAGTGTACATACTGGGCCGATCCTCTTGGTGGTGTAGTTTATGGGGAGGTGGTGTGTGTGTGTGTGTGTGTGTGTGTGTGAGGAAGAGTGTACATACTGGGCCGATCCTGCTGGTGGTGTAGTTGATGGGCAGGTGGTGTGTGTGTGCGTGTGTGTGTATGTGTGTGTGTGTGTGTGTACATACTGGGCCGATCCTCCTGGTGGTGTAGTTGATGGGGAGATGGTGTGTGTGTGTGTGTGTGTGTGTGTGTGTGTGTGTGTGTGTGTGTACATACTGGGCCGATCCTCCTGGTGGTGTAGTTGATGGGGAGGCCCCCTACGTAGAGCATGCCCACCACGTCCAGGATAGTGTGTGTGTGTGTGTGTGTGTGTGTGTGTGTGTGTGTGTGTGTGTGTGTGTGTGTGTGTGTGTGCACGTGTGTGAGAGTGTACGTACTGGGCCGATCCTCCTGGTGGTGTAGTTGATGGGGAGGTGGTGTGTGTGTGTGTGTGTGTGTGTGTGTGTGTGTGTGTGTGTACGTACCGGGCCGATCCTCCTGGTGGTGTAGTTGATGGGGAGGCCCCCTACGTAGAGCATGCCCACCACGTCCAGGATGTCGGCCTTCTTGGGGCTCATGGTCGTCTTGGTGAAGCGCCCGTCCACCGTCAGGATACCCGTCTGTTTCTGCCTCATCACCCGGATCTGAACACACACACACATAATCAGACACACACGCACACACACACACACACACGCACACACACACACACACACACGCACGCCCACACACAGACACACACAGACAGACACACACGCACACACACATAAACACTTTTTATTAGCACTGACTTGAGCACTGCTGCTTCTGTGTATGACACAGCATCACGGTATCACTTTACTATAATGTACAACACATGAAAAACACAAATAGGTACCACACTGCTAGGAAGTATGGAAATGTGTATACAGTGGTATATGGTATACTATATATATATGGTACCATATACGTGGCATATGCAAGAAGTTTAGTTTGAATCTGTTTATGGCGTGGCATTGTATTGTGTACTCCTAACCATTTAACAGTTGCTACTGACACCATACTCTAAGCCTTTACTACTCTAAGGTTTCAATTTTGTTTAAAAGCAGAAACTGTGTTGTGGGGCAGTACACTGGGGCAATGTTGGACATTCAGATTGAGTAATAATAGGCAGCTGGCCTCACTGACAGAGTGACTATTGGGCAACAGCCCATCTGATGCAATCAGCACATCGATTTCCTCATTCGTCCTCTCTGTCTCTGTCTCTGTCTGCCTCTGTCAGGTCTTTCTTATGTCTCCTGCTGCAGTTTATACATCAGCAGTACATTGCTGTGCAAAGGCAAAAGAACGTAACTTTAATTTTGGGGAAAAATTAGTTATTGTCATTTTAACCCTGGCTAACAATAAAAATCAGTTTTACTAAGTGGCCCGATATCTTGAGTCGATTTCTTCCATGGCACTCTCCCCCTTGTTTTGTGTTACCTCTTAACTGCCCTATGGATTAAAAGCAGAAACAGCCCAAAAAAATAATATAAGATAAATTAGGCACATGTGATGAAGAGGCTTTGATGGTGTGTGTGTTTGTAAGTGTGTGTGTGTGTGTGTGTGTTTGTAAGTGTGTGTGTGTGTGTTATACGTATGTGTGTGTGTGTGTGTGTGTATCTCGTGATCGCCGACCTTGTGCCAGTGGCCGTCGCTGATGGTGCATGTGTGTGTGTGTGTGTGTGAGTGCGTGTGTGTGTGTCAGTGTATGTGTGTGTTTGTAAGTCTGTGTGTATGTGTTATATGTATGTGTGTGTGTGTGTGTGTTATACGTATCTGCGTGTGTGTGTGTGTGTGTTATATGTATCTATGTGTGTGTGTGTGTGTGTGTGTGTGTGTGTGTATCTCGTTAGCACCGACCTTGTGCCAATGTCCGTCGCTGATGGTGCGGGGGACGCCCACGGAGGTGTTGCCGTTGCCCAGGTCGAAGCCCAGGTGCGCCTGGCCCTCCTTGATCTGCACCGTGGCGAAGTCGGCGTGGTTGATGCGCGCCATGTAGAACACCAGACCCGACTCGGCCGTCGTGCGGATCTCAAACTCGATGATCAGCCTGTGAGGAGGAGGAGGAGGATGAGGAAGAGGAGGAAGGAGAGGAGGAGGAGAGGGATGAGAAAGAGGAAGATGATTAAGATGAATAAGTGGTGAAGGGGGGAGAGGGAGGAGGAGGAGGAGGAGGAGGAGGAGGAGGAGGAGGAGGAGGAGGATAAGTAGTTGCAGGAGGAAAGAGAGGAGGAGGGAGAGGAGAGGGATGAGAAAGAGAAAGATGATTTAGTTAAGGAGGTGGAGAAGGGGAGAGAGGGAGGAGGAAAAGGAGATAAAGGAGGAGGAGGAGGAGGAGGATGAGTAGGGGTAGGAGGAGAAAGAGGAGAGGAAGATGATTAAGTTAAGGAGGTGGAGAAGGGGGAAGAGAGAGGAGAAGGAGGAGGAGGAGAAGGATGAGAAAGAGGAAGATGATTAAGTTAAGGAGGTGGAGAAGAGGGGAGAGGTGGAGGAGCAGGTCTGATTACGTGTCACCCTTACCTGTTCTTGACCTTGGTGTCGTCAAACTGGAAGGCCATGTGGCTGTTCCTGGAGAGCCCAAACTGCTTGCCCATCTCCAGCACTATAGGGGCAGCCTCTGCAGCACAGGGCACCTGAGGGGCCAGAGGGAGCAGAGGGACCAACAGTTAGTTAATCACCCCTGCACCCTGCACCACTGCTGGCCCTCTGGCCAACACACACAAGCCTTGGGGCTTATGAGTAAGGTGCAAGAAAAAGGTGGTAATTAATGGGGCTGATTAAAAAATAATGAAGGTACTATATAGGACTTTTTTTGTTTTTTTGTTGTTTTTAACTAATGCACAAAACTTGGTGGTAATGAGTAAAGTTGAAAAAAAAAATCAATTAAGGCAATTCAATTGTGTGAAATACAACTGCTATAGTGACAACAGTGTTTCCCAATTATATATATATATATTATTTTTTTTTTTTTTTAAAGTTGTCTCATATGATAAATAAGGTGCTTATTAAAAAGACCTAGTGCACTATGAAGGACACATTTTTGTAAAATACAGTCAAAAGGGTAAACAAAGCTTTCAACAATTCTCTATTGGACATAACATCTATCTGCATAGAATATGTGGTAAATATGTGAATATGTGACCAAGGTGTGGGTATTAGTGGCAGATGTAAGAAGCTAAGAAATACCCATTTAGACACTTTATAATACTAAAACGTTGGTGATGGATTTAGGCTTAAATATATATATTTTTAGGATTACCACCACTAGATGGTGCTGTTGATAAAGGCTTGGATATTTGTACACTCCTCTCTGTTAACAGAATCACAAATATGGGCAAGAAGGAAGTAGTTTTCTTTTGTCTGTTTTCTAATAATCTTCTCTACTGTTTACCCTGGCTTTGTGAGGCACCCTTACAAACATGCTCTCTTCCTCTATATAACACACTGTGGAGCTTCAGCACAAGGCTGCACAAGACATACTGTAGCTCCACATGATGACAGTCCTTGAGCATACAGAGGAGATTGTCCTTTCATTAAGGACCCCTGACAATGGACAATGACATGGCATGAAAGGGCTTTAGCATGGCCTACAGTATATGACTATCACAAATAGATGTAGAGCCACTACAAGCAGCACAGCACTAAGAGCGAGTCCTAAGAGCTAGAGCACCAGGAGGATCTATTACAGTTCAATTCAAATGTGGCAGCATGGTTGTGTGTTTGCGTAGAAGCATGAGTTGGATGTGTAATTGGATGTTTGTGGTTGTGTGGCAGAGGATGGTTGTTTGGGATGGGGTGGGGTGGGGTGGGGTGGGGTGGAGAGAGGGTAGGGTTGGGGTACCGCAGCAGCGTCGGGGTCGACGGCGGGGGTGACGAGGGGCTCCTCTGGGGCGCTGGTGGTCTCGGCAGGGGTCGGGGGGGTGGCCTGAAGAAGGGAGACGCAGCAGAGCGGAGGGGGGGGGGGGCAGAGTAAGAGGAGGCAGCAAGAGCACAGCACAGCATGGCAGCACGGCATGGCAGCGGACTACCTACACACGCCGAGCTACTGGCAGGAAGGTGTTTGTGTATGTGTGTGTGTGTGTGTGCTTGTGTGTGTGTGTGTGTGTGTGTGTGTGTGTAAGAGACAGAGGGAGAGAGAGAGAGAGAGAGAGAGACAGAGTAGGAAAGAGAGAGAGAAAAAGAGAGAGAAAAAGAGAGTGGGAGAATGAGAGAAACAAGACGAAAAAGAGAGCGAGAGATCTGTACCCATGTGTCTGTACTCTAGACATGTAAAATATGAGAGCTGTGTGTGTGCTTTGATCACATTATGTATGCAGGGACATATGCAGAAGCATGTTCAGACATCACCAATGTGACACCCATTTGATGATCTAGTTCAGAAGAACATGAGGGCATATGCAGAAATGGAGAGCCAGAGATGAAAGCCCCCAGCTATGGCAAGCCACACTGCCTTCATAAAGCATGACAAGCCTCTGCAGCTCGACTTGTGGGTGGGTGTAGCATGGTTAGCATTAGCTGGCGAGAAACACAGGCTTATATATATATATTTTAAAAGCTGCTTCATGGATAGAGAAAGCATGTGGAGCCTGACCTCAGATCAGGGCTAGATTCATTTCAGATTCAGTGCAGGACAACACTCACAACTCACACCATTGAGGGAAAACAAACACCCTATCATTTTTTTCTCATTTCTCCATCTGTTTGTTTGTCTGTTGGCAGGATAATGCAGAAAACTACCAGCATAATTTTTAAATTCAATTTTCAAACTCTGTGGAGGGTTGGAACAAGAGGTCATGGAAAGAAGCATCACATTGTGGAGCATTTATTTAGGGTTTTTTTTAGTTGTGGATCACATATTGTGTGTTATTTGCCTGTAAAACTGGTAGGTGGCACATAATGGCCTTGACAGAACTCTAGAGGGTATGCTATTCAGGTGGTTAAGTGATAAACCTGGTTTAGTTTACTCAGAGGTCCTCTTCTATCAGTTTTATGACCATCTCTGGGTTAAATAAACTAGGTTTGTCATTTAGCCACCTTTGTAGTATACTCCCCAGCACTCTCTAAATAGTTTGGCTCCACTGCTATGATGCCAGTGCCAATGCCCAGTCTCAAACTGGTTCTGTCTGTTTCGACTAAGAAAATGGCAGGTACTGGGGCCAAAAAGCTGGCACGGCTCCCTTAACTTGGTGGTCCCAAAGTTGGAAAGCACCATATCACGGTGCCTGATGCTGAAACCAGTGGACATGTGTGTCCCAGTGCTAGTGCCAGTGCTGGTACCAGAAGTACCTCAGCTCAAGCACTGGCACCAGCACCAGCATGGCCCTGGTGAAAAAAAAAGGCATCTGAGTGCCCTTATACCTCTTTTCCACCAGGCCCATTCTGGTGCTCGTGCCAGTGCTAATGTTGAGCTAGTTCTGGTCAAGCACTGGCACCAGCATTATGGTTCCGACTTTGGGACCAGCAACTTCACAGAGCTGGGCTAGTGCCAGCTTTTTGGGACCAGCAGTACCTGTCACTTTTCGGTTGAAACCAGCAGAACCAGTTCCAGATTGGGCACCGGCACTGTGGCGGTAGTAACAACCTATTATAGTTCTGGTACTAGTTCTGGTACTAGGACTAGTTCCTTTAGACCCAGTTTCCTGTTGATGTCTTGAGCCTAGTCCTTAAAAGGGAACTCACAGTGGACGGTGGAAGAGGTGGTGGGACTGGTGCTGGCGTCTCTTCCTCCTCCTCCTCCTCTTCCTTGTCCTCCCCATCTCCCTTAGGTGGTAGTGGGCCGGGTGGTGGGGGAGGGGCCAGGTTGGGGCACTGCCCTATTTCAGCATTCTCAAAGGCCACTGGTCGAGAGAAGTCCACCGGACTGAGAGGGAAGAAAAGTGATGGTTAATGACATCAGGAGACAACACAGCTTTGTACCAATGAAACACAGTTTGTACAGGTGGATTTTTTTTGAAGAAAAGTATGCATTCTATTTATCTAATTCATGTTTGGGTGTCACATCAGAATTGGATGCAATTCTTTATCTCTTAGGTTTAACAACGACAGCAAAAAATAATGATTGTATGCATTCCATCTATAATTTATGTTTAATAATAGAGTTTCCTCATAATGAAACAAACACTATAAAATTGCCTTAAATTGTATGGGGATGGTGATAGCAAAACCGAAATGTCTGCTTTACTTCCTTGCATTAAAAAGCAACACTAAACAAAAATACATATAAACTAGTTTATGTTATCAGCAAGTTAAGGTTTTTTGGGATTTTTCAGTTCTTCGCTCTTCAGTTCATCTGTAGTCTCCTGGTGATGAACTAAGGCTGTGACTCTGGAGAAGAGCTTGTGCCAGCTTCGCCGGCACTGGGTATTGCCCTCACATTACTGCAATATTGTGAAATATGGACAAGCTTATCGCACAGGACAGTCTCATCTCTCTGGTTTAAATAGGGGTCATCTGAGTTTATCTACTCAACTCAGAGAGTGAAAGAGTAGAGAGAGAAAGAGGGAGAGAGAAAGAGAGAGGAAGAGAGAGAGACAGCGTGAGGGAGAGAGAGGAAGACAGAGAGAGAATGATGGAGGGAGAGAGAAAGACAGAGAGAGAGTGAGAGAGGGGGAGAGAGAGTGATGGAGAGAGAGAGAGAGAGAGAGAGAAAGAGAGAGAGCACTGGCCAGTGGCTAAGATTGATAATTATTTAACAGGCGCTATCCCTTCATCTGGTTATCAGATCACAGCTTTTTAGCTGATAATTATCCTGCCCAACTGTGTCTAGGAATTGATGGCCCAATATTGCATGGGAGGGAGATGCTGCGAAATTGCGAGTAAATTAAAAGCAGGATGGCTTGAGGTACGCAAAATACATAATTCTCATATTTAAGATTCTGATCGCTTTTCTAATTATGAGCAATCCCCACAAGGGTCAGCAAGTGTGACATGCACAAGTGCTTTTTAAAAGTTCATAAAACATCTCTGCTCTGTTATATTAACGTTTAACAGACAGACACCTTATTTCTTTTGAATGAATATTAGTCCCCTTGGATGATCATGATGACAAATGTTATTATTATTATTATTATCTCTTTTTGCAAGCCTAACATAGTGTCAACAAGGAATTACTATTTGGTCCTGTGGACAGACATGGTGTCCTATTCTCCATCTCCTATTGTGAAGTAAGGTAGGTAGAAAACAAGTGAAGGTAGAAGAAAGTGATCCCCATTTGTCATTGTGATTACACAACACACCACAGCACACAGTCCACACAACGAAATTGCAATTCTGCATTGAACCCATCACACACTTGAGCAGAGGGAGCCTGGGGAAACAGTGTGTGGGGGTACCCCAGTGTACCTCAGCGGCACTTCTGGCAGTTGGTGGTCGAACCTGCAACTCTCTGTTCACAGGTCTGTTACCTTAACTGCCAGTCCCACTCCACCATGGGACACTGAGTAACCGCGAGTTGCTGATGGCTTATGCTGAACCACTACTCTGCCCTTCAGAGACAAAGTGCCGTACTGTAACTATGTGAACACACAAACTGAGAAAAATGCATTTAACGCTGCCACCCTGCCCAGTTACATATGTTGTAGGTATAATAGTTATGTACTTTTTTAATGGGAACAAGCAAGAGATTTAGTCACAAGACAAAGGGTGTGTTATAAAGCCAATTTCCAGTCTAATCTCAATGACACATTATGCGGTTACTGCCTTTTGGCTCTTGTAGGGCAGTATTGTCATATCTATCTATAAATGCAAGGAATGTCTGTCTGTGTGTGTGTCTATCACTCTGCTGTTCCACGCACAACTCTCGAACCATTCATTCCACTGAGCTTAAATTTGGTAGTTGTCTTGCTAATGGCACGTGTAAGTGCAGTGACAAGTTTCATGTTGCTAGGACAACAAATACCAAATATATTGGTAAAACAAGCTTCAATTGCTTTTTGCCTGTGTGTCACACTGGGCACCATAGCCACTCTCTTACACAACACAGCTGCACCAACAGCCTCTGAACTAATCTAGCTACAGGCTAAACAACCTTAAAAAAGAGAGGTGGAGAGAGTGAGAGTGTGTATGAGTGTGCATTCACTCTCTTTGTTTTAATCTTTTATTTACATCTCCTAAGCTTTCACCTTTTACTGTTCTTCACTTTTATCTTTTTAAAGAAGGAGAGACAGTGTTGATGAGTCACCCTCTTACCCAACACATCAACAGGCTCTGCGCGGGTCTGGCTAAAGGCTAAAAAGCTTTAAGAAAGAGAGAGGAGGAGAGGGTGAGGGTGAGAGTGACTCACACAGTGTTGATGGGCTCTGCGCTGGTCAAGCGAGAGGCTAAAGAGCCTTAAAAACAAGAGGAGGAGAGAGTGAGAGGAGGAGAGAGTGAGAGGAGGGGAGGGTGAGAGAGTGAGTGACTCACACAGTGTTGATGAGCAGGTTCCAGATGCAGCCGTCGAAGGGCAGGTTGGGCCTGTGTGCGGTGGCCTCCACGTCAGGTGGGAGCCCCCCGATGAAGAGCCTCTCGATGTGCAGGGGCTGGCCGTTGGTCAGGACATGCTCCAGCCTCTGATCCTCGTCCACCAGCACAGAGAACGCACTAGGAGAGCAGAGACCAGCTTTAGACTGCGTGTCTTTGTGTGTGTGTGCGTGTGTGAGTGTGTGTGTGTCTGTGTGTGTATATGTGTGTGTGTGTGTGTGTGTGTGTGTGTGTGTGTGTGTACATATACCACCAGCACAGAGAACGCACTAGGAGAGCAGAGACCAGCTTTAGACTGTGTGTGTGTGTGTGTGTTTGTGTGTGTGTGTGTGTGTGTGTGTGTGTGTGTGTCTGTGTGTCTGTGTGTGTGTGTGTGTCTGTGTGTGTGTGTACATGCACCACCAGCACCAAGAACGCACTGAGAAAACAGACCAACTTTAGACTGCCTGTGTGTGTGTGTGTGTGTGTGTTTTGTGTGGTTGAAATAGGAGTCATTTGCATTTACTCAACTCAGAAAGAGTATGTGAAAGAGACAGTGAGAGAAAGAGAGAGGAAGAGAAAGAGAGAGAGAGAATATACGTATGAGAGCAGTTGTTAAAAGCTGTATGCAGCAAATTGTCCTTTTTAATGCTCCTTAAAGGCCAGTCAACATTGACTGGCTTCTTGATTAAATATGTTCCCTTCAGATGAAACATAAACCTCTTGCAAATCATGGAGGGACACGGAGGAAGAGAGAGAGAGAGAGAGAGAGGGAGAGAGAGAGAGAGAGAGGGAGAGAGAGAGAGACAGAGACAAAGAAATAAAGAGAGAAAGAGAGAGAAAGAGAATATACGTATGGACATGAGAATGGTTGTCAGAAGTAATTCGTCCTTTTTGATGGTCCTTAAAGGCCAGTCAACATTGACTGGCTTTCTTGATTAAATATGTTCCCTTCCCTAAAGTTAAGTCCCAAAGGAGTGAGAGTGAAGCGCTGAGGTGATGTCTTACCCCCCGATCCTCTCGATGCGGAGCGAGTGCTCGCGCCCATCATGCAGGATGCCCTCGTCGGGCCTGCGGATGATCTTGCGTGGGTTCTTCTGGCCGGTCGACACCAGCACCTCTAGGTCCCCCTGGTTCAACTGCACCAGCAGGAAGGGCTGCAGAAACACACACAGACACAGACACAGACACAGACACAGACAGATACACACACACACGACACGTCAACCAAGGTCATTCTGTGCAGTTCAGCCCCTTCCTGCTTATGATTCATCTTTAATTGCTATGTGTTTTTAATCTGTCTTGTTATATTCTGTATGTCTTTTATGTACCTCATACTTATCTTAGTTTTATCTATTTACGCATTCACTCCCTTTGTTTCATTTACATTTTTAATGCTTTCACTTTTTATTATGTACGTTTACTTTTGTTAAACACATGGAACTGCCTCTGTGTATGAGTGTGTGTGTTCACTCTCTTTGTTTCATTCACATCTTTTATTTACATCTCCCAAACTTCCACCTTTTACTGTTCCTCGCTTTTATCTTTGTAAAGCACAGTGAACTGCTCCTGTGTATGAAATGTGTTATTACAAATAAACCCGCCCTCCCTTGCCAGGCTCCGAACAACCTCACAAGAATTCCAATTCCAGATTGGGTGGAGGACGTGCTACCAAGTGAGCTTAAAGCCAGGCTAGTTTATATATGACTACCCTATATATAACATTTAACTATATATATATATATATATATATATATATATATATATATATACATATATATGGCATGAGCGTTTATGAAGGGAGCATGCCCTAAATGTCATGATTGAAAGCTTTTGTGGGAGCACACTGATGTTGTGGACTTTGTGTTTCTGTTCCTTAACTTTTTCATCCAGCGCTGCTTTTTGGTCCAGCACCCAGGCTACTTAAAGCGTATGTGCATGCTTAAGGTCTACACACCACCTATTTTATTGCCTGTACAGCCCATACATACGTTTACAGTCATTTAGAACCCGTTCCATTTCTGGAACTTTCTGCTTAGTGATAAGTTAACTTTTAGGGAACAAAACTCAGGTTTCCCACGTCAAACATGACGCAGCAGCAGCTGCCATAACCCTTATCTCCAGGTCACTGCAGTCTGAAGTACGCACGGAGCCCAAGGGGGTCAGGGAGATTTTTCATTTTTTCGTTTTTCATTTTTCACACAGCCCTGCTGACGGCTAGCAGAGACGGCAGAGAGGAGCGGAGGAGTGGAGCGGAGGAGTGGAGCGGAGCACCGTGCCGTAGCGTGACGTGGCACACACCCCTCGGTGCCCGTGTGTGTGTCTAAGGGGGCCCACAGCAACTCCTGATGAAACCAGCCGTAATCGGGGTGGGAAGTGGGCACGGGAGCCCACAAAGGCACACACATACACACACACACACACACACATACGCACACACACAGACATACACAGCCCTACCTAAAAATATGTCCAGGAAGTGTGTAGTGGTGCCAGTGTCCACAGTGGCATCTCTGGAGCTGGCAAACCCTTACCACTCACACACACACGTACACACACACACACACACCCTCCTCCTTCTAGATGGTTCTCCGACTTCAATTCAACACGACTCCCCCGCTGTCTCCCAGCCAAATTGACCGAATAAATGAAGAGGAGGAGGGAAGAGGGGGATGGGGAGAGAGGGCAGGGGGTGGGGGGTGGGGGTGGGGGTGGTGGTAGGTGGGCAAGGGGGTTGACACTGACAGGAAGAAGCTACGAGTCAGGGGCAAAAAAAAAAAGAAACAGAAAAGATCCACCGGCTCGTTTCGAAAATGACATCCACTTCATTTATGGCTGATAATGATTTCTGGAATAGGTGATGGCCCAGACCTCGGCCCCATTGGAGAGGAGGGGGGTGGTGTGGGGGGCGGAGGGAGGGCTATTGGATGCTATCCATCAAAGTGTCGCGGGCGTAATCTATTTTTACTAACCACGCTTCTGCGGGAGGAAGTCGGAGGTTAAACTCACTATCATTTCCGCAGGAGGGGGGGGGGGGGCACCTCTCTAATTGATGTGCCAGGGCCCCTGGTGGCTCGCCACTCTCCAAGGCGGACAAAACCACGGCAAGGCGAGGATGAAGACATCGCCGACAGAGACAGAGACGGAGCGAGTCACGTTTTAATTAAAAAGATTGCTGATCCCCCCCCCCGGTACCCCAGTCTTCAGTGACCAGGGGAAAAGCAAAAAAAAACACACACATACACGCACACACAAAATCAAAAAATAAATAAAAAAATAAATACAAATGAAAGGGGGGGAGGGGGGAAGGGAGAAAAATCTTATTTGCTGAGGGGCAAAAGCTATTACAACAGCTCATGTACGATCAATCTCTTTTACAGATCACATAATAAGGTGGCCTCTTTGTCCTCCCTTGAGTTGATTACGATGGTGCTGGGAGTGTTTCAACACCTCTCTCGGTCCAAGACGCGCTCCCCCTTTTTCAATTACCTGATGCTGGGCCTCCTAAACGCTGCGGCTGCTACTGCTATTAAACTCTTCCTGGAAGCATTACACAATTGCTTTTCAGCACTCGCCCTCAGGCTTCTCTTGGCCTTACTCCTTAATCAATAACTTCAATTGTGGATTTACCAAAAGTTATGGTTTTATCAATCCCTTAAAAAGACCTTGGGCCCCACAAAGGACAGGGGGAAGCGTTTTGGGGGTTGGGGGACAGTGCTCTTTACTGCTTGCAATTGTTTTAAAACCTTTGGCTAAATGCTTGTCCACTTGAAGCTGTTTATGATTTAAACTGTTCGCTGCCTCGCTTGTAAGAACACTGTATGCCAAGCTCAACTGAAGTGTTCCCATTGCTGCTATACACTACATCAACACTGCCATGGTTACTAGTGAGACAAGTGCTTATGGCTGTCACGGAGGTCCCTGTTGAGTGAGACAGAGAGAGAAGCGATGCCAAGCTAAACTTAAGAGTCCCCATGTCTTCCTGTACAGTACATTAAAGCTGTAGCAGCTATAGGCACTAACAGGCTCTTATGGTTGTTATGGAGATCTCTGTTGAAAAGTATTGTGCATTAACTAGTTCAAAAGAACTCGTTGATTAAACAAGTTTATTCTTTCTATCGCTTTTATAACTGATTTTGATCAGGGTTTCTTTGAAAAGATGAACAGAAATATATTTCTTCACTGTTTTCCTTTGGTTTTGTTTTTCAAAGGTTAGATAAACTGAACGTGAACTAGTTTTCGTAAGAAAAGAAGAACTATGAACTTTAATTTATTCTTTTTTTTTTGGATGAACTGCACTTTAAACTAATGCATGTGTAACTGAGGTCTTCCTGTGCAGTCCAGACCCAGTCTCGAGCCTGCAACCTCACAGCAACTCCAGTGTAGGAGACACATGCACCAAGTGAGCTAAAACCTGGGCTATTAGCTTAGTCAGTAGCGTATGTTTTTAGGGTGTTAGAAGGGAGATTTGCTAATGTTCCACATTGAGCTGTGCTAGCTGGCATCCACTACACATGTAAAAAATCCGAACTTTGCACAGCTCTGCTGTTGAGTGAGACAGGTGTGTGTGTGTGTGTGTGTGTGTGTGTGTGTGTAGGGGGGGGCGCCTCACCTCTCCAGTCTGCCGGCGTCTCCTCCGTTGCGTCTGGAAGAGAGGGATGCCCCCCTTGCCGTACAGGATGATGCCCGAGTCGCTGGTGGTGCTGAAGGAGAGGGAGATCTCTGTGCCCACGCTAAAGGGGGCCGGGGGCAGCTCCATGAAGCCTGGCTTGGGGAAGCTGACCGTGTGCAGATTCTGTGTAAGAGAAAAAGCCAAGTGATGGGATTTATTAGGTAATACTGTAATATAATATAATAACAGATAATGTCTGTCTGCACGGGAATGTGGTGAGATTTAATACATAATACTGGTCTGTCTGCACGGGAATGTGTCTTGCACCACTTTTCTGGCCGCCACACTTCACATACGCAACACAAAATGAGATTCGCCTTTACTGGGTAAATATAGTTTTGCTATGCTGGCCTAATGTTAGCCAAAAAAAGGTGCCATGTATTAGGCTCCAATATCACACTTAGGCATTCTGACTGATCCATTGCTAGCTTATGTTTCTCACTGAGGCGATAAGAACCCAATAAATTAATGAAGGAATTTTCCCTATTAACGGCAAAAGATGGTGCACCTTCTTAATGCAACCCCTACAGTCTTTCCCCCACCGATGCTGTACGCTTGCATTTGATATCCATCCACCCCATGTTTCCCTACTGTTTGTAGTCTTCCCCTTCTTCAGGAGAGTGGGTTGGTCTCTGCACTGTGAAATATTTCATTTTGGCTTTTCTTTATGAATAAATAAAATGGCTCAGAAGGTATGGACCACATGAAAAAGGGGGTTTTGACTACACAGTCCTCACTGTTTTTGCTAGCCACTGTAAATGATTTAGACTGCCTTTTTTCTTGTGCCTGTGCTTTATGTAAAAATGCCCCCCACCAGGCCATTAATATCACAGGCTGCTACTGTATGTGCTTGTGTCTGATTGGCTGATTACTAAACTAAACCAACTTTCTCTTATTCTGCCCCCATGTAGGAAGTATGTTGGTCTGTAGTGTCCCTGCTCTGGGAAACCTACATTACTTAGGCACATGCATCTCCTTGTATGTATAAAGGTAGTCGGCTTACTCTGCGTTCCTCTACACCTCTGTTAAGTTAGGTCCTCCTTTTTGTAAGTCACTTTGGATAAAAGCGTCTGCTAAGTGTAATGTAACATAGTGTATTGATTAATTGGTGGCTGAACACACGTTTAAAGTGACCCAAGTCACACAGCAGAAAAAAGAAAATAACATACGTATTTATACTACATACAACTACATACATAGTCATAATTACATATTCACAATCTCTCTAAAAATCATACATGTAGTTAACCAGAAAAGTAGAAAAAAGAAAGCAATAAGCAAGAAAGAAAGAGTTTAAATCATGTTCTTCACTTGGACAGCTCAGGATAAGTAATTTATATCATATTATATAAGACGTACAATTTAATCAATATTACTTAAAAAAAAACAATGAATTAGTTACCTCTTGACCACCTGACAAGCAAATGTATAAAAGAAAATATGAAAGTGTGTGTACCTCTATGGAGCAGCCCTTGGACAGGCCCGTGTAGTCTGGGCTGCTGAGGAGGTTGTAAGGTGTTCTGGAGACTTCTATGTCTTTCAGGCAGCCCGCATATCTTTTTGTGGTGACCTCAGGCCTATGGGATGACACAGAGAGAAAGTTAGCCAGCCGACATGCACATGCAAACACCATGTCCATGTCCATGCTTCTGTGTAATGCCATCAAAATGTACAGATGTACAAGATGTACGATCAGCACCGTAAGCAAGTCTGTGCAAGTTTTTGCTGCTCTCGTTTTTTTTTTTGGGGATAGTGTGCACATTTTGATGAACATCTGTCATTCTGCATTTTTTTTTTTTCATTTCATGATGAAAAGTCTGGCCAGAAACTTCCATTGATACATCCATCTCATTAGATGAATGATGGAGGAAAAAAAAAACAAGCTTCTAGGGAAGTGGAGCCAGAGCACTAACTAACAGAAGGTAGACGAGGAAGAGGAAGAGGAAGAGGAGGAGAAGAGAAGAGAAGAGAAGAGAAAAAAAAAAGCTATTTGAAAAGCACGGAGATAGAAGCAGTGCTGGTCTCCAGAAAGTTTGCCCTGGCCTGCCTGTGCTTATAACTTTGTAAAGAGGCTGGGAACACAAAAACATCTTTCACACTCTCTCTCTCTCTCTCTCTCTTCCCTCTGAAATTCTGTGGTTCTTCCCTTCCCCTGAAAGACTTCTGCTGACCAGCACACGCAGCTGGAGAAGAGGCAGAGGAGGAGGAAGAGGAGGAGGAAGGCGTGACTGTGAGCGAGTGAACACCATGACATGAATGGGAGACTGGAAGGCTGCTGGCAGAAGGTAGCAGCGAAGCCGAAAGAGAGCTATTGGTGGATATTATGCTAATCGGCTACATGCAAATAAAATGTGTGTAACAGCACATTTGCTTTTTTTTGTTGTTTTTACCTTGACGTGATACTGCAAGAGCAAAACAGGAAAAAAAACAATATGGCACATTATTAACATTTAAAAAAAAAAAATCAGCTAACATTGGTACACATTGAGATGTTCGGGTTCAGTGTTCAACATCTCACAAGGCACATTTCTTATGGCACAAGTCACAAAGGACATTTGTGGGAGTTAACGCTGACTTTTCTGCAATTAAAAATACATCATTTAGAGATAAACGCGGTGCATTCTGCTCAAAATGAAGCAACATATGACAAAATACTCTAAGTCCTTGCCACATAATAAAAGATGTCTAGGCAAGAATGTCTTCACCTTCTGAATAATCAAAAGATTGTCTGGCTAATAGGCAAAAAAGAAAGACAAGCTTTGGTCTGCTGTAATGAGCTAGCCAAGGTCCAGTAAAAACTTTAAACGAGCTAAGCCTGCTAACCATGTTTTTTTCACGACCACACACATAAAATGAACTCTATAGAGATTCTCTTAAAAAAAGGCAAAGCCTC
>CM059282.1:15619480-15621980 GCA_030347295.1 Setipinna tenuifilis
TCTGTTCTAGAAAGATTCTAATATAACACATTCTATTCTAGAATCATTCTAATATAACACATTCTATTCTAGAAACATTCTAATATAACACATTCCATTCTAGAAACATTCTAATATAACGCATTCTATTCTAGAATCATTCTAATAGAACACATTCTATTCTAGAAGACGAATGTGCCTCAGCTGCCTCACCGTTCACTTCACCTTCCAGCTTCTTGGCCTCGTCCAGCAGGCGGTAGCTCTTCTGCAGCGAGCCCCGGGCCTGGTCCTTCACTGGGCCTTCAGGGCCAGTGGCCTAAGGGACAGGAACGAGAGGACCGATCAGTGACTTCATTAATTTCATTATTATTTTTAGGCTTGTGCCACTGTAACTGAGGTCTTCCTGTGCAGTCCAGGCCCACGCTCAGGCTCGAACCCGCAACCTCACAGCAACTCCGGTGTGGGAGACAGGTGCTTTAGCATAAGAGCACCAAGAGAGCTAAAATCCGGGCTATTACCTTAGTCAGTGGCGTGAGTGAGTCAGTGAGGTGTCAAGAGAGAGGAGAGCTGTGCTGTTTGGCATTCGTTACACCAATATTGCAACATAGGGTGATGGGACAGTAACTGCACACTGCAACAATTTACTTTCAACAATATTATTAATTTCTTTATGCTTGTGCACAACATAGGCCTATGGGACAGCATTGGCACTCTGGATAAATGACTTTCATTAAAGTCATTCCCTTTTTTTAGGCTTGTGCCAAGATTACACCGTGAATTTAAAACACACCGGACAAATCACTTTCATTGTCATTAATTAATGTCATTAATATATTAATGCTTGTGCCGATATCACAACAAAGGCCTGTGGCCTATGGAATAGCAAAGGCACACCAAATTAATCACTTTTTATTCAAGTCATTCCTGTCTTTAGGTTTGTGCCAAGATCACAACATGCATGTAAGTGACAATCCAACCCGCACAATCACGTCACAGACCAGCTGCTTATGGGACAGTCATGGCACGATGGAAAAATCATTTTTCACAAATGTTATTCACATTTTTAGGCCTGTGTCAAATCACAACATACATTGAAGTGACATGTTGCTACGGCATTATTTCAAAATGATAAATGAAATATAAACATTTATTGATGAATCAAACATGTCAGTGTGGATGTGGTTGTGTTATTGGTGCGTCACAGGCATGATATATATTTCCCGTCTGTGTGTGTGTGTCTGTGGTGTTTTTATTCAGTGTGTGTGGCACAGAGCTGAGCTGAGTTTAATGTCTCACACACAACATGTCTGAGAAGATAGAGCACCAAGGGGGACTAGTGTTTCCTTTTAATGTCTCAGACCCTGATTCAGCTTCCGGGGGAATAATAGAGTACGAGGGAGAGAGAGAGAGTGAGAGAGAAAAAAGGGAGAGAGAGAGAGAGAGAGAGAGAGAGAGAGAGAATGACAGAGAATGACAGAGCGAGGGAGAGAGAGGAAATGAAAGAAACAAGTGTGGCAGAGAGAGAGAGAGAGAAAGAGAGAGAGAGAGAAAAAATGAGAAAGAGGGGGAGAGAGAGGAAATGAAAGAAACAAGAGTGGCAAAGAGAGATAAAAAAGAGAGAGAGAGAGTGAGAGAGAGAGACAGGGAAAAGAAATTTCCGCTCACCTCTGCTGGCTTTTGCGGCTGAAGTGAAGGAGCAAAAGAACTGTGTGTGTGTGTGTGTATGTATGTGTGTGTGTGTGCGTGTTTGTGTGTGTGTGTGTGTGGTTGGTTAGGGACAGGAGAGGGGGAGTGATGATAGCAGGGACAGAGCAGAGAGGAGTGTGTGTGTGTGTGTGTGTGTGTGTGTATATGTGTGTGCGTGTGTGTGTGTGTGTGTGTGTGTGTATGTGTGTGTGTGTGTGTGTGTGTATGTGTAGCAGGGACAGAGCAGAGAGGAGTGTGTGTGTGTCTGTGTGTGTCTGTGTGTGTGTGTGTGTGTGTGTGTAGCAGGGACAGAGCAGAGAGGACACTTTGATCTGTGGCGCGTGAAAAATGGAGCTGAGTAAAAATGCACCAAAGGTTTGGGGACCCGAATCACTGTGACATGTCGACATGTTAGGCAGTGTGTGTGTGTGTGTGTGTGCACATCAAAGTCAAAGGTATGCTAGAAGTATGGCTAGTTAAATGGCACAGTGTGACACTATAGATAGGAGAGGAATTAAATTAAGATTGAACTGAATAAAACTGGGAGTGCGTATCTGTTTGAACATGGATGTGTGTGAATACACAAACACATGTACATATTTATGGCCATATCCTGTTTGTATGTGTGTATTTGCATATGTGTGTGTGTGTGTGTGTGTGTGTGTGTGTGTGTGTGTGTGTGTGTGTGTGTGTGTGTGTAAAACAGAGGTATGGGTGTTGCTATAAAGAAACACACATACAAAAAACACACTCACAAACAGGACATGAACATGAATATGTACATATGTGTGTGTGTGTGCGTGTGTGTGTGTGTGTGTGTTTTGTGTGTGTGTGT
>CM059282.1:15626980-15629480 GCA_030347295.1 Setipinna tenuifilis
AGTTACCTTAAAAACATCAACAATGGCTTTGTGTTACAACCAGATTCAAATTACTTCAATAAACGAAAATACAAGGGTACAGGAGACGTTTTTCTCCACGTAATGTAATCTGAATAGACTTCCGGCATACACCACGACATATCACGTGGTCTCGATGACGTACATGCCGAAGTGCACGGTGCACTGTTTACTGAAAAGAGATTATTGCTGGAATTTGATGTTAAAAGCAAGGAGGAATTGTTGCGCTCTAGATGTAAAAAACTCTTTGCTCAGGTGCGTAAAAACCAGAGGAACAGATACAGTCAGTAGAGGATGGTTCGCACACTGATGAAAAATGCTCTGCTCTTAATTAAAAAGAAGGATATTTCTGTATATTTTTGTAGACTTTGTCTCTTTTTTCATCAGTGTGCGAACCATCCTCTACTGACCGGAATTTGATGTTAAAATTGATTTTAACATAAAAATAGCTTAATCTATATATTTTCTCGAAGCCTACAGTCTGCACATGTGATTTAATATGCACTGAAACATGTCCCACCTTCTTCCATGCCATGGACAATGCATAGTCCTTTGTAGTACTTGCATTATATTGAAATGCATTGATTGTTTAATATACACTATGGGGCTTTAAAAGTTAGTGTATTTTAAAACAAAGTAAAATATCAAGGTAACGTTGTCACACTCAAAAGACGAGAGATTCCTAAATAACGACATAAACTGACAACGAGGGCATTTGAGTCCATAGCAACCAGGGTTGCTATGCGAAAGTACGGGTGTGTGCTTGTGAAAACTGTCGTTAAAACGTTACTAAACTTAAAAGAAATTAATTGGGGAATACTTATCTAAACCCTCGAGATGTTAGTTCATTCAAAACACTGAGGCAACAGCCTTAACTGGGCATAACCAGGCTTAAATCTCACTGATATCAGGCAACCGCTTGACTCGTCTCATTGAAACTCATTCATTTGATTCTGGCGTTTGGTACACAGCCCAGCACGAACGAAAAATGACGTCACAATCCCAGAATACTTGATGTGGGCGAGGCTTGACGTTAAGCCGCGCCTTCCCGCAAGCCGCAGCGAGAGAAGCCTCAAAAATCCGGGGCTATAGCCTCGAATGCCCAGGTCTAACAACGCCCCTGACGTGGTGCATTACTTTGATTATGTTTGCGCAGATGCTGCACGTTAAGTACACCGGAGCCTGACGGCTGGTTTTTGTTATATGTTTTCTAAAGAAAATAAAGGTTTGTGAACTGCAATTCCCATGTGTTCCTCTGACTGCCTGACCACCGTTACACTAACAACCAGTTTAAAACCAACTCACACGAATGGTGTGACTGTTTGAAATGCTACCTGTCAATCTGGCTCCCTGCTAGCAGTATTGGTGGGCTTGAATTGCCGGCAACATTGTCGGGGTCATCTTCAGGAGGACGAACAAAATATGTGTCCATTTTTTTGTAATTTGGCTTTGCCCTGCTCCCTTTTTTTCCCTTTCTTTGCGCTTTGTCGCCCCACTTTTATGTTTATATGAGCTGCCACTCATGTTAACTTCGTAGTAAAAATGCTTGCCAAGTGACGGATGACGTTACTGACAGTTGATGACGATTTTACCCAAAATACACCTAGAAACAGTATGCCATCCCGGGCCCCCCCAAGGCCCGGGCCGGGGGCGGGCCGCACCCCCAGCACCCCCCTAAGCTCCGCCCCTGGGTCTCACACTTCCTGTCTCTCTATTTACTCTCAGACAGACAGACAGACAGACAGACAGACAGACAGACAGACACACACACACACACACACACACACACACACACACACACACACACACACACACACACACAAGGAGGACATATACCCTTAATTTTCTTCGGGATAAATTAAGTATCTCTACTCTACTACTCTACTACTCTACACACACACAGACACACAGACACACAGTCACACAGACACACACACACACACACACACACACACACCCTTACCCGTCCAGTATGGCGGCGGACTCGTTGAGCTCTGCAGCGTGGCCCTCGGCCCTCAGCAAGAGGTCCGGCAGCCGGTTGTCACTCAGGCCGTTGGTCAGTCGGCTCACCTTGTAGTCCAGCTGGTCATGCAGCGGGCCCAGCTCCCGGCTCATGGAGTCCAGGTCCTACACATGCAGAACACAGACCGGTTAGCTGTGTGTGTGTGTGTGTGTGTGTGTGTGTGTGTGTGCGTGTGTGTGTGTGTGTAGGGGGCCCAGCTCCCGGCTCATGGAGTCCAGATCCTACACAAACACGCAGAACACAGACCGGTTAGCTGTGTGTGTGTGTGTGTGTGTGTGTGTGTGTGTGTGTGTGTGTGTGTGTGTGTGTGTGTGTGTGTGTGTGCAAGGGGCCCAGCTCCTGGCTCATGGAGTCCAGGTCCTACAGACGCAGAACACAAACCGGTTAGCTGTGTGTGTGTGTGTGTGTGTGTGTGTGTGTGTGTGTGTGTGTGTGTGTGGTCGTGCAGGAGGCTCCCGG
>CM059282.1:15639480-15649480 GCA_030347295.1 Setipinna tenuifilis
GTGCTAAGGGGCTGGATGTCAGTGGCAAGTTGCTGATAAGCTCCACTGGAGCTCAGGTTACTCTGGGTAGCTGTGTCCTAGTGGTTAGGGAGTTTGTCTTGGGATCAGAGGGTCAAAGGTTGAACTCCTGTATCAGTAGGCAAATATGTGGGTGGGGGGGAGTGAATAACCAGCATTCTCCTGCATCCTCATCAATGGCCTAACTGCTCTTGAGCATGATGAGCACCGTGTTGATCAAAGTCGGACTGTTCCTGTACCTACCTCACTGTAAGTCGGTCTGGATAAGAATGGCAGATAAATGCAATGTAATGTCTCTACTACTGTGTCTTTTTGCAGGGTGGGAGGTATTTTAACATATTATTACACTTATTTTATTTTTTATGCTTTTATATTGTTCTTTGCTTTTATTTTTTAAGCACATTGAACTGCCTTGTGTATAAAATGCGCTATACAAATAAACTTGACTTGACTCCCTTCTCGTTACCTCATGTAACCCACACAATGCACAACACACAATTAACCTGACCCCAAAACAGTCGCACAAGTGAAACAAATGGCTCAAAAAGGCCCAAAAATCGCACAGTGTATGCCCGAACTAAGAGATCCCCTTACCTTCTGCGGCGAGTAGGGTGTTCTTGATGAACTGCTCCAGCTCCTGTGCTCTCTCATGGGTGCTCTCGGCATCCGAGTCTGTTTGTTCTCCATCAGCAGACACCTTTGTGGCCTTTGGGGGTCGAGAGAAGAAAATAGGGCGGAAAAGGGAATTGAGTGATTTGCACATAGCAACCTGAATGATTGTCACATCCAGATGTATTGGAAACATATTCAAACTGCACACACACACTCTCAAAACTCAAGCGTGTGCACACACACACAAAACTCAAGCGCGCGCACACAGACACACACACACACACACACACACACAGTCTTCTGCTATGTATTTAAAGACAGTCTTCTGCTATGTATTTAAAGACAGCATGCTGTTGCATAGGCCAACACATACACACACACCCACACACACACACAAACACACAACACACACACACAACCATAAGGGCTCTTGTACTGTAGGTGCATCAAAATGGACAGAATGCCTATGTAAATAAAGAGTATGTTTGTGTTCCAAGTAAGAGCCTTAGGGAATAGCAACATTTCTCTTCCCCACTCTGGTACAAGGACCAGCATTCACTGGCCATGCGGTAAGGATCCATTGAACACTGAAAAGTGATGGCAAGGACATCTTCCACAAAAAAAGTACACAGCACTGCACATCCCCTTACCACATTTAAATGGGTACAGGATCACAAAAACGCAAAGTACATAAAGAAAAGTGTACAGACCTTCTTGAAAGGACATCTCACACACCTACACCTACAGAGTCCTTGGCTACCAGTTTTGCTGTAGCACCGATCTTCCTAACAGTGTTATGAGTGCACCATAAGTGGTGCAAAACTCTTGCGAAACGTGCCACCAGTAGTATGTCTAACCTCCAACTTGCAACCTCGCAACCTCGCAACCTCCATCCTGACAACTTTCTACAGAGGGGCTATTGAGAGCATCCATCTGAGAGCATAGTTTGGTAACCGCACTGCTGCAGACTGAAAGGCCCTGCAGAGGATTGTGAGGACAGCGGAGAAGATCCTCTCTGGAGCCTCTCTGTCCCCTCTCTCAGGCATCTACATTACTCACTGTGTAGTAAGCCCTTTATTGTCACTAGTTAAAAGTACCAGCAAAATTAGCCATCAAGCCATCCAACATAGATACAGACATACATTGCGTCATTACGCCATTTCGTTATTGTGTTAAACTGCTCCGGTGCCACTGGACTGCAAGAAATGTTGTATGTATGAATTCTGCTATACAAATAAAGATTATTATTACCATTATTATTATACTGTACATGAATATGACAAGGGGGTAGACATGATGGGAAGACAGTGATGTAAAAGAAATACAGCATCACATGAGGGAAGGGGAGAAGAAAAAAGCCAACCCCCCCCACCCCCAGACTATGCTCCTATGGGGAACATAGCATTGTCTGCGCAAAGCCAAGAGTATTGTGAATAAGACACTACTCATTCCTCCTATGGACTATTCCCCTCACTACCATCAGTTAGGAGGCTCCACAGTATCACAGTCCGCACCTCTAGGCTCTCCCCAGGCACTCAGACTGCTAAAAACCTGTAGTGCGCCAGAATGAAGGTGCAATACTATCTAGCAACATAGAAATCAAACTACATGTAGCCCCACACCATATCTCTCTGTCACTGTTCTTTGCTGCTAATATCCTATATCATATGTATAAAATCATTTCCCCATAACCACTAGCTACAGAGCTCTGTTACAGGCCATGCTCTGTCTAGCGTGTTTGCTTTCTGTCACTTGTCTTTTTGCACCTTGTGTAATGTGTATGTACATGTGTATCGTAGAGAGAGAGAGAGTGTGTGTAGGTGTCTGGGTATGAATGTGTGTAGTTTCTCATGATTTTGTGTGTGTGCACTGTGTGTGTGTGTGTGTGTGTGTGTGTGTGTGTGTGTCTGTGGGAGGGGGGGGATTTCCAATAGTGTGCGTGTGTGCACTATTCTCTATCTGTCTTGTCCATACTGTGTTTTAACAGTTGCGTGTATTGCCAATTGTTCCCGGTAAAACGCTGTCTCGTCTCATTGTGTATATGGCTGAAGTGACAATAACGTACTGATATGTGTTTTTTGGTGAACTTATAATAGTCAAATATAAATTTTAAACATTTTCAATTTTAAAATGTTATTTGTCGTGTGAACTGGAGTCTCTGTCAGATGGTCACATCATAAAGAGACACCAAACAGAGACAATCATAAGTGTTCTTCACTCGTCAGCAAAAGGAGAGGAGCAGTGCGAAGTTATAAAGTTGCACAGGAAAGACGGCGTGGAAAAAAGTCTTCCTTAAGGTCTTTCTCTTTCCTCAGCTCACCCACGGGGGCAGTTTCATTGATTTACGCTGTCATCGCACTGATGCGAGGTGTATATACCGCCCACAAACCCCTGTTGTACACTCATGAAAACCCCTCCAGCCTCCATCCCTTCCCTGCCCTCCCTTCTTTCTTCCAGTCGTCCCCTACACTCCCACCTCAGGCGGGTTATTTACGCCTGTTTACGTGGCCATTCCGACTCTCTCTCCACTTCAATAGAAGAACTGTACAGATCACCTTGACACCTGATGAAACACCTTTTCACTGAGGCAACAAACTCTCTGTGAGAAGGTGTGTGTGTGTGGGGGGGGGGGCAGCATAAACATAAACACTGCATGAATAGAGATTTCTGCTTTTGGAGAGCAGAGACTGCAGTATAGACCTCTATGGACATCTGTGTAATTCACACAAGAGTGAATTAGTCAATTAGTGATGCAGTGATGTATGTACTCAATTCTATGAACAGTGTCTATACAAACATATCGTACTTTCTGTCCATTTCGATGCACTTTCAAGAGCTTGTGTGCATGCCTGTGTGTGTGTGTTTGTGTGTTTGTGTGTGTGTGTGTGTGTGTGTGTGTGTGTGTGTGTGTGTGTGTGTGTGTGTGTGTGTGTGTATACATCTGTCCTGACTTACCCGGCTGCGCAGTTCATCCATCTCGGTCACCAGGCTGCCCAGGTTGCTGTCGGCCAGTTGGAGGAGCCTCTCTGGTGCCCTGTGTGGGGACAGCATGTGCTGCAGGGAGGAGAGGAGAGGAGAGGAGAGGGGAGGAGAGGGGAGGAGACGAGAAGAGAGCAGAGGAGAGGAGAGGAGAGAAGAGAGAGGAGAAGAGGAGAGAAGAGAAGAGAAGAGAAGAGAGGAGAGAAAAGGAGAAGAGAGGAGAGAAGAAGAGAGGAGAGGATAAAAGAAGAGAAGAGAGGAGACGAGAGGACAGGAGAAGAGAGGAAAGGAGAAGAGAAGAGAGGAGAGAAGAGGAGAAGAGAGAAGAAAACACAAGCAGGTGAGGAGTCAGCCCGACTCACTCTCTTTGACAGACACATCTCACTACACAAACACATCTGAAATGAAATCTGAGCAATAGAAGAGAGAGTCCACCAGGGCTCAGACTTGTTTGGAGAGAGCACAAACACACACAGTTATATGCAGCACACACACATATAAAGCGCATACGCGCCCAATGGAACTTTGAAACTCAATGAGAAATGCACATTACCCAGGGAATCTCACCACTTCCCATTTGCAGCGGTGCTGATCTTTATCCACAGAGCAATGCATTAGGGGACCTGATGGAAGTGATGGATTTTATTTTTTTTGGAAGGGGGGACTTTGTTAAGGCCTCATTTCTGACTTATATAAATCACTGCCCTCCGCCTACCAGACAGAATAATTGACCAGTGCAGTGAAATTCATAACAGCCCAAAACTGGTTTCTTTAGGGGTAAGGGGTTGGTAGGGGGTAGTGAATGGGATACATGTTCACCTGAATCTGAGGAGCAGGCTTTCTGTAATGAAAATAAATTGGAATTTTATTGTCATGTTCTTTGAATATGGAACAGACATATGAAATCATAAAGGCAATTTTGAAGTGTCCGGGACAGGGCAGGTCTAACTTATATGGCACTGAAAACTTAGACTGGCCACACACACGCAGACACACACAGACACAGACACAGACACAGACACAGACACACACACTGTCTCTGTCTCTCTATATCTCTGTCTCTCTGTGTGTCTGTCTTTCTGTCTCTCTCTCTTTCACTCACTCACACACACACACACACACACACACACACACACACACACACACACACACACACATGCAGGTGGGCATTTACGGGCTCAGCTTCATCCATCAAGGGGAATCCTGGAAGACTGACAGCCTCACTCAAGATGTCTGTAAAGGGCATCGGATCCCCAGGAAGACAACCCCCACCCACCCATTCACACCCACACACACCCACGCACACACACACACACACACCCAAACCCACACACACACACACTCACACACACACACACACACACACACACACACACACACACACACACACACACACACACTTCACATCTTTGTTTTGCCCTTTAGCAGTAATCTACATCTTTGTTGATGCTAATCTTCACATCCTATCTTCATAGCATTTCTTCCTTCATGTCCTTATTTCCTCCATATTCTTCCTTAATCCGGGGATTTTGCCTCCTTAGTCTTTCCTAATCTGAGGATTTAGTGGGGAGAGACACGCTTTGTGTCTAGACATTACAGATGTGCCATGAAACACACACACACACACACACACACACACACACACACACACACACACACACACACACACACACACACACACAGCAAGAGAGAGAGAGAGAGCAAGACTGAGAGAGAGGGAGAGAGAGATAATTGAGAGAGAGATAGGGTGTGTATGTGTGTGTTCTTTTTTCTTTCTGCCTCAGTTTTCAGTGCCATAGGAGAGAAAATGGCGCCCTCAGCAATACAGGTGGACATCGTGTTTGTTTATGTTTGTGCTTATGTTTCAATTGTTTAGCCCCCAACTCAACTAATTTTATATTTGAGTCAAGGACCAAATAACACATACAAGAGAAGTGGTTCACCCTGGGCTAGCCTTTAAACAGTGTACTATGGAAATAAAGAGCTAGCTAGTGGATCATAAGGAGGAATTAGCCGAATTTTGTGAGAAGTGCTATATGTTCACCAAACACATCCCCACAAAATCCCCAACAGTACCTCTAAAAGCAATGTGACAATTTGACCCATTTACACCTTTTTAATTGACAACTACATTTGGTATCATGTTAAAATTCAAGGTCAGAAATGTCATGTCAACAAGAAACATGTAAACCTATTGGTTCTAGTGACCCAAAGTGCTATGCAGTGTGCAATTTTATGGTCAGAGACGAACACCCTGAATGTAAGACAAGTATTGTATTTTAAGCATGATACTGCTGATAATGTCAACACAAATTAGCATGTTTGCTAGCTTTCAGTGCCAGCCTAGCTTTTAATGGCGTTTGCAAGGTTGGTGTATGCTTTTAGGTAACTTCATAAAGCCACTTTGAAGTCCATCATATGAGGAAATCACTTTGTTATTTACACCACACACACACACACACACACACACACACACACACACACACACGCACGCACGCGCACACAGACACACACAACCTGACCAATTGTGTGATGTAGCCATGAATCTTCTTTTGTTTGATGCTGATCCATACAGACAGCAACAAACGGGAACAAACACGGAAGCACTGAAACACAACAACACTGATGCCTACCCATCACATGGTGCTCACACAAGACAGATTTACAGTGGCAGCCAGCGGGCAAATGTGAACACAATCTTTCTAGCTTTCCATGACCATGGACCTGGCGATTTAAAACACGTCTTGCCACTTGACAGACACTTACATAAGTTAAAAATTAAAAATTTGGTGTAGAAAGGCACCCCCTATATTAGGAATGTAACTGAACATTGATATACAGTGTAGCCCAAAACTATGGGACAGATTTTAAATGCTTATATCTTGGATTATAAAAATGATACAGAGTACCAAATATATTTGTTGTAAAGCTGACATTTAGGAGTTTTTCATACAGATTTATTTTTCTAGGCAGATGCGCAATTTGTTTAAAAGTCGTGCCATTATCAGGGAAATGGAATTGCTAAGTGCAACAGAACACTGTGTTTAGATTAGCATGCAGCAGAGACTGCTGCACAAATCTAAATTATAGACAGTTTTCCTGTTTTACAAATTTTAATTTTGAAATGTTTTTTATTCACAATGTGTAATGACTTCAATTCAGGTTTCAATTCAGGCCTGTATTTTGAAACTTGGCTGTGTTTACACAAACAGAAAAAACACTGGTTTTTAAAAACTAGCCTAACATAAAAGTTGTCTCTAATTCTGTTGTAAACTGGTGTGTGAAGAAAATTAACCTATGTCTCACAAACTCCTGGATGTCAGCTTTACAGAAAAAAAATTGTATGATACTTTGTATTATTTTTTTATAATCCATGATATATGCATTTTAAATGTGTTCAGCATTGAGAAGAAGATGTGAACTGAAACCATAAATATCTGAGTGGGAGACACATTCAAACTCCAGGACTGACAGCTAAACAAATTTCAAAGTGGAAGCTTTATAAATTCCACTATAGGCAAATATACAAAGAAATGAGAAACATAAAGTTCAAGTCAAGGTATGCAAATATCAGAGTGAAAGATACATAAATTCCAAAAAACATAGTTCTCCAGTATCTGCTATCTTATTAAATGTCTCACAAAAGATGGGAGCATTCATTGTAAGATCTCAAAGAGCTAAAAAAAATACTGTTTATTTGTATTCAACACCTGTCACTAGTTTTTCAGATGTGCATTCTTTGTTAGTTGTTTGGGATTACGTAAAGACCAAGGCCTCACTACGGACGAGGCACTTACTTGAGTTTCAGATTTAAGATCAAATAATGACATTGCAGCGAAAGGGAGGAGAAGACACCCCAGCTGGTGTCGAACCCCACTCTCCAGGGTACCAAACATGTGCTTTGACCACAACACCAAAGAGCCAGGCTCGCCGGTATGGCAGTCAGAGCACACCCACAACCCTAGTGATGGTCACTCCATCACAAGACATCCATCATGTGGACTGGAGTACCTTGCCTACTGTCAGATGATATAGAGATATGATATGATATAGAGATCTAACAAAGTCAAGGCTCTTACTTTGAGCTCCTCGGTCATGTTCTCGAAGCGGTAGAGTATCTTGTAGGGTGGGGGGAGAGGAAGGGTGAGGTTGACACTGTTGATCAGGCGGAGGAGCTTGTCCATGTCGCTGATGAGAAGGCCGCTGCACTCATCGTCACAGGCTGGAGGAAGATCACAAACACAAACAATACACACACACACACACACACATATACGTGCACACACACACATACACACACACACATACACAAACATGCACACAGACACACAGACACACACACACACACACACACACACACACACAAATAAACACACACACACACACACACACACAAAGTTAGTGTGTACCAACAAACGGGTCTATGTCCATTTGTGCTTCATGGGCAGGACATGGGCAGGACATTAGAGTGACCGACTGTCTGTGTTCTCCTTGTCATGACACCTCTGTGAATCAAGGACTTCCTGTATCTCCCATGGAGGCAGAATACAGCCTGAGGACTGGTGTGTAGGTCTGTGTGTGTGTGTGTGTGTGTGTGTGCGTGTGTGTGTGAAGGTGGGGGAGTGTGTGTGTGTGCGTGTGTGTGTGTGTGCGTGTGTGTGCGTGTGTGTGCGTGTGTGTGAAGGTGGGGGAGTGTGTGTGTGTGCGTGTGTGTGAAGGTGGGGGAGTGTGTGTGTGTGAACACGGCTGAGGGTCATGGGTGTTAACGGCTCAATGCCCAAGCGTGCCTCGAGCAGAGGAAGGGGCCACACACACACACAGGGCCAGCCATGCATGCACACACTCCTACACACACACACTTCTACACACACACACACACACACACCATGCAAGGGCAACCGTGTCAGCGACCAAGGAGGGACACTGCCTTGGGAGATCATTTGTGTGTGTGTTTAAACATAGGACACAGTTGTGTGCCTCCCCTTATCACACACACACACACACACACACACACACACACACACACTTTCCTTTCATTTCTCTCACAAATTCATATATCTTCTTTATCTTGCCATCTCTCTCTCTCTCTGTCTCACACACACACACCACAAGCACACACACACACACACACGCACGCACACACGCACGCACACACGCACGCACGCACGCACACACACACACACAGCATTTAGTGTCTTGCCTGACACATGTCGACCTCCTCTGCAGAATATAAAACCCCACACACACCTCATTGGAAGAAGGAGCACTCCAAGGTGCCATCCTCCTTTCAATCAGTCAACTGTCGCGAATCCATGAGTCTCCCCGCTCATTTCAAATTAAACAGAGACGGTGGTGGCATGGGGGGGGGGGTGGTGGTGGTGGTGGGGACAGCCGGGTGGAGGGATGTTGAAGTGGAATGGGGGGGTGGGGTGGTGGTGGTGTGTGTGTGTGTGTGTGTGGGGGGGTGTGTGTGTGTGTGTGTAGGGGCATGAGAATAGACGAATAAGAAGCCATGCGTGAAATTCAACACAGAGTGTGAAACGGCTTTCGGCAGCCCATTATAAGCGTCCGACATGCCACTGGCGATTGGAAAGTGGGAGGGAAAAAAAAACATAATATAAAAAAAAAGGAGAGGGAAAAAATAACGATTGGTGGAGAAATTGGGGAAAAAAAATGAAATTGAAAAAAAAAAAAAGAATGGTAAAGAGAGTAAGAGGAAGAAATGGAAATGGAAGAACGAGAGAACGAGAGAAAGAGAGGAAATGCAGGGGAGACACACACATCGCCTCAATCAACAAACTTCTCAAGGCTTTGGTGAAGCCCAAAGATGTTCTATTCTGACTTCTGACTGGTGCTAAATGCACATAACAGAAAATACAGTGGCCTCCACCTGCAATTGAAGGCCCATTCTAAACAACGTCTATCCCATGAACACACACACACTCACACACACACACACACACACACACACACACACACACGCACACAAGGCCAACTGAGCAATTACTCATCCCACTCAGTCATGAATTCAACACCTGATGACTCTTTCTTCAACAAAGCCCTCACAAAGTGCTGCCCAAGGAAAAGCCACTTCGCAATACTCCAAACTGGTGTGGTGTTTTTTTTTTTTTAATTTAACTATTTTCTAAAGTCTTTTCTGACACACAAATAAAACAGTCACACAAATAAGACCCCATCCACTAAATGCTGTGTTAAAAAGTGTCCATCTAGACCAAGGCTGCCAAATTTGGGGCCCCCTGATCTAGACGGTCAGTGACTGTGCTGTTGATGTAGTGCAAACACAGCAAACCACAGATGCATTCCTCCATGCACAGAAGAACTCAAGCCCTGACAGTCCCCATAGGAACACAGTGACAACCATAAATTTCTT
>CM059282.1:15654480-15656980 GCA_030347295.1 Setipinna tenuifilis
CGTTGCTGAAGCCGCGCACAACACCATAGTACCCCTGGGCACAGCGCTCACACTTATCCCCCTCCGTGTTGTGCTGACAATTCTGCAGGAAGGACAATAGAAGAGAGGAAAAGAGAGGACAAGAGAGAGAGGGAGAGAGAGGGAGTTCATGAGTGAGGAAATGTAATTATTTCAAAATCTTCTTCTTTCGAAACAAACACAGAAATATGTACCCCTCAGTTGTGTTGTTGGGTTGGATCGTGATCCAACTGTCATGATGCTGTGCATTAGTGCTTGCTTAGTGTTTGCTAAGGATAGCTAGCTAGCTAGCCAGCTAGCGATAGGATACAGTAGGTAAACAACACATGGATGATGCCACATTGATAGCCTGCCTTTATGGAGTCAGATTAAGCTATTATTTCAGTTTGCAAACAAATTGTTACTCCTTGCCTTTCTTTTGAAAGATCCGATAAATTTCAGTTTTTTTTACTCCTTATGTCATGTCTGTTTTCTACTTGCTTGCTACCGTAACCTCTCACACTGACCCACCCAGTCCTATTAGTTGACAGCACTGATCCACTGATCAGACCTCAGCACCTACCCCCAGCCCAGCCCTGCCCCGCCACACTTCTCCTTGTCAGAGGTAGTATTTGGGGTTCCTTAATTTAACAAGCTGTGAGAGATGAAAAGTGCAATAAAATAAATAAGCTAAACAACTTTTTTGGCTGCCCCGGGCTGAAGCGACACCACTGGTTTGACAACAGGTGTGTTCATACATGTTGTAGGCTAGTTAATTAGCTAGTGATTAGATGCATCATGTCTTACTAACATCTACAACAGCTGTGCAGTACAAACACACAAAAACACCACACCACATCACACTGCACCACACCACACCCCACACTGCTCTTCAAAGACCTTGCCACTGACTGCCTGTCTGACAGCCCTGCTTATTTCATGGTGCATTTTACGGTTATACAAATGTGCAGAATGAAAGAGAGAGAGAGACAGAGAGAGGGAGAGATAGAGAGAAAGAGAGAGAGGAATAACAAGAGAAGATAAAGCAAATAGAAAAAAAGAGAGAGAAATAAGAAAAGACGACCTGACAAAAAAGACAAAGAATGAGATAGAGGGACAGGAGAAATGGGCAAAAAAATAGTCAACAAATGCCAAATAGAAAACACAAACGCAGTCCCCACAATGGCTCATATGTGTGATGTGCACGTAAAACAAAACACTGACACAAATTAGACGAAAAGCCCTCTACTTGCTATAACAGTGTGTGCTAGTGCCTGTGCCAGGCTGCATATCCTTCCTCACGGTGACGCCGCTGACAGCCTATACACACCTGGCACCGACACCTGAGGCTTCTTGGCACAGCGCGAGAGGCCCCGGGGCGGGCACAGAGCCTCTGCCAGCAGCAATGAAAAACACAGACACAGATGCCATAACTCAGCCTAGCCGCAAGAGAGAAGCTTGAGAAGCATCTCCCCCGTTGTGCACAACACACACAACGTACCGTACTTTCAAGATTATGTACTGTTACTGTTAGCCCTGTCACCTTTTTTCTGCTTGCCTGGTTTGAACTTGGGTTTGTCTGTGTGTTTATGTCTCACAAGGTGAGGTTACTGGACAGCTGCCCACAGGTGTGTGATTGTGGTGCAGCATTGATCCTACAAGATGGTACAACATGGCTACATTAGCATTTGCGGTTCACTTCCTTCTTCCCAGCATGCTTTGCTCGTGTTTTTTTCATTGCATTTTCTTTGCACATCACTTGACTGACTTAAACTGTCTTCACAATTATTTGTATTATGTCTTAAACTTATTCTAATTGCATTACATCTTTGAAGCACATATATATTACCTAAATAGTTATATATATATAGTCTTAAGCCTTTTTGTGTTGGTTGGTTTCCCACTTTTCATTATGCTTGAATTAATCCTGGTGAGCTTCATCAGTATCATATATGCGTGTTTATGTTTATGTTGTGCTCAAACTAAATCACCCAATGGAGAATATTAAACATGTAAGAAGTCTTTCGTCTTTCTTTAAGAAGCTTTTTGTCTCTTAACCCATTCCCTCTTCTCTCTCTGTCTCCCTCCCCCTTTTTACTCTCATTTGTTTGGGAAGTGGAGAGAGCGAGACAGAGCGAGAGCGAGAGAGTGAGAGAGAGAAAGAGAGAAAAAGAGAGTACTAATCAGGAAAGGCAAGTTGCAACCTACTGATCCAAGGCGTGCCGAAGACTTTCATTAACTTCTTGTGTACCTCAATTACCTAAATGACGGCGTACACACTCATTTAGCATTTTCAATTTGCAAGCTCCGTAAAATGCAAATGATATTGTTATTAGCGCAAATGCAAATCAAAGGAGGATGGCTTCAAAGACTGAGGGGGGAAGAGAGAGAGAGAGAGAGAGAGAGAGAGAGAGAGAGAGAGAGAGAGAGAGAGAGAGAGAAGGAAAGTGCCAGAAAAGACTGTGAGACTGTGAGACTGTCTCTGGCTGTGGAGAGGGCTGAG
>CM059282.1:15661980-15664480 GCA_030347295.1 Setipinna tenuifilis
CGCCGTAGGCCGTTATCTGTGTGAGGACACAGAGATTGTTTGATATGTCCTTCATGGTCGACATTTCTCCTGTTTTAGGACATTTAAGTCTTTTTTTGGGCTTTTATTGGTTTTAATCAATGTATGTGGGCAATGGTAGTGGAGTTGCACTTGGGATCATAGGCCATTATCTGTGTGATTGACACAGACATTGGTCGCTTTAGCAGCTGGTAAGGTTTCACATTTTGCAAAGTTCATTTCCACATCTGTGTTATCTGTGTAAGGACACAAAGATAGTTGATAGATTGATAGATGTCCTTCGTGTTTTTTAAAGTATTTTGTGGGCTTTTATTGCTTTTAATCAATGTATGTCTATAGTGATGTACTGTATGTGGGCAATGGTTGCTCTTGGGATCGGAGAGTTGTGGGTTCGAATACTGTAGCTGTAGGTAAAATGCAGAGTGCTCTCCTGCACCCACATCTATAGCTGAAATGCCCTTGAGCAAGACATCTAACCCCACATTGGTCCAGAGGGACTGTCCCTGTGCCTAATTCACTGTATGTGGGATATGGGCATCAGCTTAATGTAAAGCAATGTCATGGTGATCAGTGATTAGGGCTTGAAAAAGCAAACACAAGATGGGTGTGAACTCACTTACAGGATTTGACAACACTGTGCCCTTGAGCAAGGCATTTAACCTGAATGTGCTCTAGGTCGGACTGCCCCTGTACTTTTTACATTACATTACACTTAGCAGACACTTTTATCCAAAGCGACTTACAAAAAGGTTAAGGGTGACTTATATTAAACTATACTTAGTTCAATATAAGTCACTCTGGATGAAAGTCCCTGCTAAATGACAAGTAATTTAATGTAATTTAATGTTTAATTCTTATAAATTGGCATAACGTGATCTTGACAAAACTGACAGTACTGCAAGCACAGTACATATTACATGTGTTCACATTTCATTTATGCATTGATAATCATGTGAAAATATTCATAGCAAGCTGTCTCTGGTGTGGGGGGGTGTGCGCTAGTACATGGAGTGTCTCAGGGGGGCATCAGGCAGTTGAAAGTGTGGAAACCACTAATCTGTGTAGATGGCAGATCGAGCGAATTGGACGGCACTGGGCTGTGCCTGTGATCTTAGTGTGTGTGTGTGTGTGTGTGTGAGAGAGAGTGTGTGAGAGTGTGTGTGTGATCTTAGTGCACAGCAAAAAGACTCATTTCCAGTCCAGTGACGTGTGTAGGGGTGTCCATTTTGGCGTCAGTAAGTAAACACCCCTGCCTCTTTAGTTCCCAGGATACAGTGCTCTATATAGTAAACAAGCGGCCATTTTGGATATAGCCTGTGTATGATGGATGGCATTTTGTCCCCTACACGGAGCATAGATCCCCAAGCAAACCACTTGATGTCCAGTGATGTGTGTATGTGTGTGTGGTGTCATGACAGGACTTATGTAGTGGCTGTGTCCTACATGTTCACTCATTCATTATGAAGTGCACTATAGAGTCAAAGTCAAAGTCAAAGTCAAAATTATTTGTATAGCGCATTTCATACATAAATGCACTTCAATGCGCTTTACACAAATTTTAAAATAAAATACAATTAAAGATTTAAAAAGTAAAATACAATTTAAAATAAAGCAAAACCATTAAAATAATAATAAGAAGAAGATAATAAAGAATAAAACATAAAAATAAAGAGAGGGGGTGAGCCAGGGATGGAAATTCATTCATTCACCAGCTACCAGCCAAATACTGGTAAAATATGAAAGTAACTGGTAGATTTCAGACATAAAATGCTGATTTACTGTGGAATGGCTGGTAAATTTTACCATTTATTTCTCAGTGGCTGGTAGTAAAGATTCACATTTTGCAAAGCTCACACACACACACTAACCATGGATCCCCGGAACTGTTTGGGCAGCCTCCAGTAGTAGGGTTCGCTGAGTCTCTGGTTGACCAGGTCAGCATTGGCGATGATCTCGGGGTGCTGGAAGGTGACCCCATGCGTGGTGTCCTGCTGGTTGGTCTTGTCCACCAGAGGGAGAACCGTCTGCTCCGGCATCAGTGTTAGCTGAGGAGGACAGGGAAGATATAAGGTAAGATAAGTGTGTGTGTGTGTGTGAGTGTGTGTATGTGTGAGATTGTGTGTGTGTGTGTGTGTGTGTGTGTGTGTGTGTGTGTGTGTGTGTGTGTGCGTATGTGTAAGATTGTTCGTGTGTGTGTGTGTGTGTGTGTGTGAGATTGTGTGTGTGTGTGTGTGTGTGTGTGTGTGTGCGTATGTGTGTGTGTGTGTGAGAGTGTATGTGTGTGCGTGTCTGTGTTGATAAATACATTTTCTTAATATAATTTAACTCCAGATTCTCCCTTCATATTGCCAGTCAAGGAGGCAAGCAAGCGTAACTGTGTTTGCATGTTACTGCTTTAGTTGTGGGTGAGAGGAAGTATGTATAAGTATGTGTTTGTGTGTGTGTGTGTGTGTGTGTGTGTGTGTGTGTGTGTGTGTGTGTG
>CM059282.1:15669480-15679480 GCA_030347295.1 Setipinna tenuifilis
ATGTTTTGTGTGTCTGTATGTATTTCTGCTGAGCTGGTGGACGGCTTTTATAGCTTTTGCTGCAGAGTTTAATGTTGGACGCGGACAGAAATGTTTGTTTCTTGCTTTAACGAGAGCCACCACCCTCTGTCATCATGGATGGAGGGAGGGAGGGAGGGAGGCACCTCTGCATGGTTCTCATCCTGTGGTTGGGTAGGGACACACTCACTTATGATTACTCCAGCACAACACTCCTTCCTTTCTATTCGTTCGTCAGCCCAACTGTTGCCGTGCAAGGGCACACCAGCTTCTGGTACTCTTGTAAAAGTGCACATGACTCTCACACTCTTCTCTCTCCTGCTGTGTCTCTCTTTCACTCTCTCTCTCCTTTCTCCCCTCACACTTAGACACACACACACACACACACACACACACACACATGCGTGCACGCACCCACCCACCCATGTACACACACACACATACACGCACCCTCACACACACCCTCCCCCACACACACAGACACACACACACACACACACACACACACACACGTGCACACACCCACCCACCCATGTACACACACACACATACACACGCGCTCACGCACACCCTCCCCCACACACACACCATGCATATCCTCACACTGTGCTCCGATGTTGTTCGACCGATCTATCATGGCTCACTGCGGTGTGACATTTATGGGTAATTGCAATAAAAGCTTCCAAAATACAGTGCTATTCACGCTTCCGCTCAGCTCCACGTCAAGCTCCCGTCTGTCCGTGCCCGCCAAAGAGGCTTAGTCATGCCAGCCACATCTCACATCTCACGGCTCACGTCTCCGGGCCCACTCCACTCCACGCTAATAGCCCACATTCACACGCTCCACATTATAAATGCCTAAGGTCATGCATACGGCACAATGAGAAATGAATGAAACTTTTCAAACTATCGTCTTTGAGTGGTTACCGGGGTAATTTGAGTGCCTCTGGGTAATAATAGGGGGTGTGAGGGGGGAGTGGGGGTGGGGTGGGGGCACAGGGGTTGGGGTTGTCTTTGTGGAATGGCTGAACATTACCTTGCAGGATCCCTGTGTGTGTGTGTGTGTGTATGTGAGTGTGTGTGTGTGTGTGTGTAATATCAGTACCTTGCAGGATCCTTGGCCTGTTGGTGTATGTGTGTGTGTGTGTGTGTGTGTGTGTGTGTGTGAGTGTGTGTGTGTGTGTGTATGCGTGTCTGTATGTGAGTGTGTGTGTGTGTGTGCCTGTAATAACAGTACCTTGCAGGATCCTTTGGCCTGTGTGTGTGTGTGTGTGTCTGTGGTTGTGTGTGTGTGTTTATGAGTGTCCATGTGTGTGTGTGTGTGTGTGTGAGTGTGTGTGTGTGTGTGTAATAACGTTACCTTGCAGGAGCACTGGCCCGTGCGGTCGGCGCAGGCACACACCCCCTGGTCGGCGTCGCAGGTGTCGGCGGTGGCTCCGGCGGCGTTGCACTCGCAGGTGATGCATTGTGGGAAGTCGCGGTGGCCCAGCTTGCACTCGTTGCACTTCTCGCCGGTGAACTGGTCGCGGCACCCGCAGCAGCCCGTGTTGATGTTACACTGCTGACTCACCGAGCCCACCACATCGCAGCCGCAGGGCTACGGGGTTTACACACACACACACACACACACACACACACACACACATACACAGGCACACATACACAAACGCACCCACACACACACATACACACACACACACAAACACATACATACACTCATACACAGGCACACACAACAATGGATTGTGTGCACACACACACAAACACACACAGACAAATGCACACACAAACACACCCACACATACACATACAATACATACAAACGCATACACAAACGCGCGCACACACACACACACACATATTCAAATATGACACACACAAACACACAAATGTTTTCAAGATTACTTTCACTCTTTTTGCTATGGAGGTCACATAAACTGATCAATATAATTTGTCTAAACATTGTATACAACACTGTGGCTTCACTTCAATATACTTTTAATCAGTTGAAGTTACTGAGGGGACAAGTAATGCAAAAGCAACTACACAGTCCGTTCAAACTGGGCACACTATAGCACAGAGCAGCAGAGCCTTACTGATGGATGGGTGGACCAAGTAGGAGGAAAAATGAGGAGCACACCGAAAAACGAGCACAGTCACAAAATGACATTTTTCAAGTTATCCCCCCTATTGTTAGTTGCTGTGAAACCCCAGCTTTTTCAACAGCAAATCTGCCGCTAAACATGCATAGTCTCCAGGTAAAAGTGTTTTAAAATAGCATTTACTTATAAAAACAAAAAAAAGAGAGACAAAAAAATCAGACTAAATTACTATTAAATTATTATTTTCTTAGTTTCATTGGTGCTCGATTTTTCGGGGGCAAAAGGCCAGTCTAGAATAGGCAGGTTGGCCAGACTGACTGACTGAAAGGTGGTAGGGGTGGCCCCAGGCTGCCCCTGGGTTGTACCAGAGAGGGCTGGAGGGTTGAAGATACAGTAAGTACAGTAATCAGACAGAGACTGTGTCTGTACCTTACAGCCGGTGGTGATGTCGTGGCCCCAGTGGTTGGGGGCACACTTGTCGCAGCGCTCCCCGATGGTGTTGGGGGGGCAGATGCACTGGCCAGTGTTGGCATCGCAGTTATTGCCCACGTGGGAGCACTGGCACGCTGGAGAGATAACACACACACAAGCACAAATGCACACACACACACACACACACACACAAGCATACATGCAGGCATACACACACACACAGACACACAGACACACACACACACACAGACACACACACACACACACACACACACACACACACACACACACACACACACAGACACACACAGTTTTGGCTGATGTAGATTTTTCACATGACCATACATGTGTCAAACGCCTACAAACTATGGCCTTTACTGTACTGGTGTTATAATAAAGGACATTGCTAGTATATTATCCAATACTGTTGTAAACTACATGAGAGAATGTGTGTGTGACCTTTATATTTTGGAAACTTTGCAAATCTGTCAGCTGCCTGCTTTGTGACTGTGGCCTGAATGTCAGTGTGATGTGCACATGCATGTGTTCCTGTAAATACATGAAGTAAGCACACTGCATGTGTATGTGTGTGTGTTTGTTGTGTGTGTGTGTGTGTGTTTGTGTGTGTGCACATACATGTGCTGTTATATGAAGTATGTGAGTGAGTCCAGTAATGTGTTTCAGGATGTACATAAAGTACATGCACAAATGTGTGTATGTGTGTGTGTGTGTGTGTGTATGTGCACATACATGTGCTGTTATATGAAGTATGTGAGTGAGTCCAGTAATGTGTTTCAGGATGTACATAAAGTATGTATGTATGCATGTGTGTGTGTGTGTGTGTGTGTGTATATACATGCATGCACATGTGTGTAATGCATAAATGTGTGTGTTCTCACGTGTGCAGCCGCCCTCCTGGAAGTTGAAGTGTCCCGGCTTGCAGCGGTCGCACTTCTGCCCGGTCACGCCCGGCTGGCAGCGGCACTGGCCGCTCTCGTCACAGTCGAAGGACTTGGAGCCGAAGGAGTTGCAGTGGCACGGCACGCAGCCTCGCCCAGAGTCGGGGTGATGCTCTGGCTGCAGAGGGCAAGAAAGTGGGGTGACCGAAAGGGGTGGGGTGGAGGGGTGGGGAGAGGGGGTCATTTACTGTGCCAGTCGTAATGCTCCTCCTACTGGAAAGTCCTGCTTGAAGTATTTCTGTTTTTTTTTTTATTTCTGGGGAAACTCTTCTCAGTTTTCTCAGTTAATAACCTAGCATGGTCCCAAGCATGATCCCTTTTGGGGATGGTATATTATTGTTCAAGGATTTTTTTCAAAAAAATCACCAAAGTGCTTTAAGCTCCCAGGGTGAAATCTTTCAACAAAACACGATTTCAAAAGTCGGCCAGATTTTTAGCCGGATAAAGGTGCTGACTCAGAGAAAAATGTTGCTGTTTTGGGATTTAGATAAGCCTAATCTCAGTAAGCCTTAATGAAATACCCCGCCAGATGTAAGCCTTTCCCCCATTCTCTGGAGGAAGCTTTGCAGTTAGACTTAAGTGTACAGTAGACGTCTTAAGCGCAATGTGGAGGACACAGCTGCCCTATGTGGGGACTGAACATCTGAAACATCTGATAGTTTTACATTACATATAAAAAATTAGCTCCACGACAGAAACAAACACCAAGGTAACTTTCCAAAGCAGGGTGTGTGTGTGTGTGTGTGTGTGTGTGTGTGTGTGTGTGTGTGTTACAGTATGTCACAAAAGTGAGTACACCCCTCACATTTTTCTACTTTTTTATTATATCTTTCCATGTGAGAAGTCTGAAGATATAACACTTTGATACAATGTAAAGTAGGTGTAAGCTGTACACTGCCTACTTTACATTGTAAAAGTGTTATATCTTTAGACTTCTCCCATGGAAAGATATAATAAAAAAAAGTACAAAAATGTTAGGGGTGTACTCACTTTTGTGACATACTGTATATCAGACAAAGCCAGCTGCCATCCAGGAGCTGTTAGATAAACCAGCAGAACATGACAAGAGTGCACTCAGTCTGTGCTAACGAAGCTCCACTCTCATTAGCGGTGTGAGTTTTTAGCTTGGTATGCGGGTGTGTGCAGCACCAGCTAATCAGGCTAATTGCTCTCCAAAGCAAGCAGTTAAAAGCAAACTGAGATGAGAGGTCAGCGTGGCAAGCACACCGATTAAAAACACACTATGTTTGTGCGCATGTTCTAACTAACACACACGCTAGACCCATGATCTTGCACACAAATGCTCACCCCCCCACACACACACGCATGCATGCACTCATGCACACACAGAGACACATACACACAAACACACATGCACGCACTCATGCACAAACACAGACACATACACACGCGCACACACACAAATGCACACACCATGACCATGCATACACCTTATTTTGTAGCCTCTCTTTGTGTGACATGAATTTCAACAGTATCAAAACCCCCGTGCAAAAAATTAGCACAATTTAAAGCAAATGAAAATTTAAAAACAAGTGAAAAACGCCATGCTCATTTTAGCTCTCAGTCAGGGAAAAAAGGGCTCTGAAGAAGGCCAAGTCAATGTGGGTGTGATGACGAAGCTAACGGGGATGCTAAATAGAAGGCTAATTAGCTTCAGAATGACTGCAAGATCTACTGTACTGCAGCATTAAAAACATTGGCATTTGAAATGTCAGGCTGATATATAATATCATATCATATCATATCATATCATATCATATCATATCATATCATATCATGTCATATCATATCATATCATATCATATCATATCATATCATATCATATCATATCATATCATATAATAATATATTGTGTACATAATTTTGTTACCAGGCTCCATCTTGCACAAGCAAGCTTAAAGTTGTTCACTTGTTTTTCAAGGCTGGCACACGAGAGATATGTGAATTAGATAGCCTTGTCTACCATTTTTATTGTAGTAGAATAACCTACGCTTTGGCTTTGAAGACTTGTAGAGGCCAAAACAGAGAAAGCGTTTGACCTTAAAAGCAGTGTATGAAGTGGAAATAAAACTGTGTTTATTATGGGGAATAACATAACATTCCTATTTCCTTTCTAACGTCTTCCTACTGTGTTTAAACTTCAGAATTTACCCTTCACACAGTCAGCTCTGTACAATGGTTCTCTCGCCCTTGGTCGCCCTCTCTATTGCTCTTCAAGAGCCTTACAACTAATCTCTCTCCTTGACTCTCACTAATCTTCAGTCAATCTTTAGTTTTCTTTTCCTAAAGCAATCTTTCCAGCAAGGCCTCTTCAGGAAATGAAGTTAAAATAATAAAAAAACAATAAACAAAAAGTGAGTGATAGTTCCTAACAGGCATACAGTACAGATGGGGGATCTGCGACGACACTTTCAATGACAATAAAAGTGATTCCCATCTGTCATTGTGACCACACAGCACACAGTACACACAATGAAATTCTACCACTGCAATTAACCTATCACACGTGTGAGCAGGGGGCAGCCATGACAACAGCGCCCGTGTAGCCACGTGTGGGGACGGTACCATGCTCAGGGCACCTCAGTCATGGGGGAAGATCGAGAAGAGCACTGGTCACTCACTCCCCCCACCCACCTGTTGGTGTGGGGAATTTAACCTGTGACACTTTGGCTCCAAGTTCGACTCCTTAACCGCTAGCCCATGACTGCCCCTGTCCATTGAAGCAGTGGTGAACTCAGAGAAAGCGCATGCTGTGCTTCCTGTGTCACGGCCATTGCTATGGTGCTTTTCTGGCTCTCCAAAGACTAATGGGCACATAGTCAAAGACCTCTCTGTGGTACACAGAGCCACTCTCCTAATTGGCCTCCAGCCCACCAAGGACTGTAGGACAGGAAGTCAGACTAATCATAGAGCTTGCTGGGAGAGAGAGGAATGCAATAAATGGATGTACTCTCTTCTACCTGTTGCTGAAAAACCTGTGGAGTTGCTGAAAACTCCAGATGAAAATGTCACTCAGGGAGACGTCATGCTGGAGGTATAGAGCAGCATTTACTGGTAAGATGGAGACCAAATGGACCCTCACCAGGTGACTTTGTCAAGCCAAGACACTCACCTCCTGAACACCCAGTCCTTACTTCCAACGTGCTTTAAAGGAAGTGATTACAAAAAAAAGAGAGTAAATGCTGTTTTGTACATGATTGAACAAAATGCATTGACATGTGTTTACCGCATGTATAGTACATGTGTTTGCTACACCACTGCCTATAAGGCTACAAAGATGGAGGAGACCAGGTAGCAGTTTCTTAAGAACAATCCATCCCTCCATTTCTCCATTTCTCCATCCATCCATCCATCCATCCATCCATATTACTGATGACTAGTTAAAATAGGCAATCACATAGGCCAGTTACTGTCATGAATGGCTATTTAGCTGTGGGCTTTCTGCAGGCTCTTGTGCTGAACAGAGCAAATGAAAGGCTCTACAAGGAGAACAGGGTTACAATGCACTGGCTAATCTCCCCATCAGACCTCTTCTACTCATCTTTTTATCTCGGCTGCTTGAAAAAGCGCAAAAGCTCTCTAAAAGAATCGGGAGAAGAATAGGGGGGTGATTACCCTCACATCTCCCCTTTGCTCTGTCCTTATTTCTCTACGATACATGGACATATGCAAATGTTACTTAGGGTATTCTTGACCCCTTTGGTAAATGCCAAAAATCATCCTGAATACTGATTTAAAAATCAAATCACTTTCATTTTTTTTGCACTACCTCATCATGTGATAGAATGGGAATAAATGGAGATTCAAAGGTGAATGTGTGGTCCCTCCGACTGAAAGAGTCATTTAAGATCAACTTTGAGCTGGTTTTAGATGAAAAACAGAAAAGAGAGAGAGAGAAAGAGAGAGAGGGAGAGAAAGAGAGAGAGAGAGAAAGAGAGGCGGGGGAGAGATTTCACAGCAATGGGCTTTCACAAGCTCCATCAATGGGTTTTCCACACCAGTGACCTGGCACCGAGAATGGCTGGACTACATACATGTTTGCTTAATTTTGACAAACTGCAGGAGGGCTATCAAGCATAAATAGAAAGAGTAATTAGTGTGCATGGGAACAAAATCTTTCTTTAACAGTCAGTCCCAGTGATTTTAACATACTGTAGCTTACCCACAGTCACACAGAGCCCAGAAATGGTTCAACAACGTAGCAAACAACACGTTTCCCGGCCATGAAAAGAGAGGTTTACAAAAGAGGGAGTCTGTTCGACTTGAAATCATTTAACAGTTCCACGGGAAATGTGTTGCTTTTAAAAAAACTAATTTATGCACAGATCTCCCCATGTCTAACAGCCTTAGTATCCTGCTGACCCACCCACGTTTCAGCTTACTAACAGGCTCCTGTTATGAAATTAGCCAAATTACTTGGGTATGCTATTAAATTCATTATATGTGATTCGTTGCATTACATTTAATTAGTCTGACGTGCCTTATGTGTGTTGCCAGTTGTGTTAGCCATCAACAAATTAAGAACCCAGAGTCTGTGTGTGGCCAGCTGTGTCCTAATGGTTGAGGGGGTGGTCTTAGGATCGAGGGGGCGCAGGTTGGAGAAGTGTGAGGGTGCACTGTAAAACCGGATTGTCAATACAACTCAAAACTTTTGATGTAACTGATTACGTCAATAGTTTTAAGTACATTAACTAAAAAGTGAACTTTAAAAGTTTAAGTACAAAAATTTATGTACTTAAACTTTTAAATTAACTTTAATTAAAATATATAGTTAATGTACTCAAAACTATTGACGTAATCAGTTACATCAAAAGTTTTGAGTTGTATTAACTTATCTGGGTTTACAGTGTGGGGCATGAATAACCTGCGCTCTCCTGCACTCTCATTCATGGCTGAGGTGTCCTTCAGGAAGCTCGTCTAACGTGACAATGCTTTAGGGCCACTGTCACTGTATTTAATTCACTGTACATCCTTCCAGATAAGAGCATCGGCTAAATGATGTGGAATGTTACACTGTAAACCCGGATAAGTTAATACAACTCAAAACTTTTGATGTAACTGATTACGTCAATAGTTTTGAGTACATTAACTATATATTTTAATTAAAGTTAATTAAAAATTTTAAGTACATGAATTTTGTACTTAAACTTTTAAATTAACTTTAATTAAAATATATAGTTAATGTACTCAAAACTATTGACGTAATCAGTTACATCAAAAGTTTTGAGTTGTATTGACAATCCGGGTTTACAGTGTATGTATTACACCAATGACTACACATCTGCCCAATCTGGGAAACCCGTAACCAGTGTAGCACACATCAAAGTCACACAGCCATGATCTCTAGGTGCAAAAATGTTCAAACTCCTTCAAACGGCAATGCATGCACCGCAAGTATGCCGAAAAACAAAGAAAACAAAAGATTACTGAAAAAAAAAACCCAGAAATACATGCAGCTAAAAATATTCCCAGTGTCAACTGGGTCTACAGCAGTATTAGTGAAATGACACTGAGGTTAATTTTCAAAACACAGGCATAAAAAATAACAAAACTTACTAAAAAGAAAAAAAAACAACTAAAGCAACGTGCACACACCCACACAATTTATCAAGCAAGAGTGTTTGTGGTACTGCAAAACCTATAGAGACTCTAAATCAATTAAAAAAAAAAACAAATCTCAAAAAAGCTCACCACATCCACAAAACCAAAGTTAAAAACCCACAAGGTAGTTAAGTTAAAACCAGCACACAGCAGTACACCACTGCAAACTGTCCATGCACACAGCACAACACACAACACCACTGCAAATCGGCCTGTGTAATGCACACAGTATCACACCACACCACACCAAACCAAACCACAGCACCGCACACAGAACAACACAACACAAGACAACAACACACCACTGCAAATCGGCCTGTGTAATGCACACAGTATCACACCACACCAAACCAAACCAAACCAAACCACAGCACTGCAAACAGCACAACACAACACCACAAAACACCACTGCACATGTGTGCACTGCACACAGTATCACACCACACCGAACTAAACCAAACCAAACCATAGCACCGCACACAACACAACACAACACAACACAACACAACACAACACAACACAACACAACACAACACAACACACCACTATACATGTGTGCCAGTGCACTGCACACAGTACCACACCAAACCAAACCACAGCACCGCACACAACACAACACAACACAACACAACACAACACAACACAACACACCACTATACATGTGTGCCAGTGCACTGCACACAGTATCACACCACACCAAACCAAACCAAACCACAGCACCGCACACAACACAACACAACACACCACAACACACCACTATACATGTGTGCCAGTGCACTGCACACAGGATCACACCACACCAAACCAAACCAAACCACAGCACCGCACACAACACAACACAACACACCACAACACACCACTATACAT
>CM059282.1:15681980-15689480 GCA_030347295.1 Setipinna tenuifilis
GGAGGGAGGCGAGAGATGTGGAGAGAGACAGGAAACAGGAGGAAAGCCAAAAAGACAAACAGGAAAATATCAAAAAGAGACAAAGACAGGAGAATACAGAAGCAGAGAAGAAAGAGTGAGGGGTAGGGGGAGGGAGAAAAAAGGGAGAAAAAACAGTTAATTTGTGAATTTTGTGCATTTATTATAACACTTCCTCTCCACTCGTAACTCTGAGCCTTGCGGTCAGCTCGCATCGGAGAGTGCCAAGGCAAACTAACCAGCCAATTGCCTCAGTGGAGCGAGCCGAGAGAGCCGAGAGAACAACAGCTTGCCGCCGACAGCTTCCTGACGGCGCAGTCAAACACTTTCATTATTCCCTCTTTAAAAGCCAAAGCGAGCGGCGGGGAAACACAGATGGTGACAGACAGGCAGGCTAGAGCTGGAGGCAGCATCTGCTGTCTCTCTCGACGTTCTTTCAATGTTTGTTCAACGTTTGCCGCCAGTCCAGCGGTTCTGGGAGGCATATATGTGTGTATGTATGTGTGTATGTGTGTGTGCCTTGACAAATTTGAAATCCACTTTTTGAAGTTTGTTTCGGAGCTGATCATCAGATCATAGATGAGAAGCCATCCCTGCCCCCCCCCACCCCAACCACATCCCTCCTGAGACAGTTGTTGTTGTTTGTGTGTGTGTGTGGCCATACACACAAGACTCTGTGCAATATTAGGATCTGCACGTTCAGGGTGTCGATGGAGAGGTTAGTGGTGAAGTGCGGGAACTGCTAATTACATTTTTACATTCACCACAAACTCCTAAGCCCCTCTGTGCACCATTTGTAAATCAGTGACCACCCCAACCCCCACCCCCTTCTCCCACAAACTCTAAACCCACTTCCAGCACCCTCTTTTTATTGAGGGGACATTGGCACGCCACAGCCAAATGTTGATTATTCTGTCTCTCTGTTGAGTGAGACTGAGAGAGCAAGAGAGAGAGACAGAGAGAGAGAGAGAGAGAGAGAGAGAGAGACAGACAGACAGAGAGAGACAGAGAAAGAGAGACAGAGAAAGAGAGAGAAAGAGAGAGAGAGAAAGAGAAAGAGAGAAATGGAGAGTGTGAGCAAGCTGGCCACTCGAAGCGAGACATTTTAATCACTGCGGAACACTCAATTAGACCGCTGTAGACACGCGGCCTGCTGCTTGCTGCCCCTCCCTCTTCCCAGCGCCGCTCTGACCCCCCCACCACCCACCCCCAACCCCCAACCCCTAACACCCCCCCACTTACCCCTCAACCCGTTTAGCAGGAGGCAGGGGCAGGGCACGGACACAAGAGAGTGGTCACAGTCAGCCAGACAGACAGCCAGCCAGCCAGGGGCCTATTTGGGACTGAGCCATTTACGGGCCGTGGAAGAGAGCTGATTGGATTGGGCCTCTCGTGGGCCCCCGGCGGAGTGACAGAACCAGTGCCAGGGCGCGCCGAGACCGCTCGCTAATAACAGTGCGCGGAGTGCCGCGTTTTTTTTAGAATGGGTAGGGGTCAGCGTCCATTAAACCAATTGGCCACCACTGCAGCAGCCATTGGAAGCCTAACAGGAAGCTCTAATACTGTGGTGCTATGGAATGGACCAAACAGATTGGTAATGATCGTTTTCATAAAATTGTAGGGTTGAAAATGGCAAGTGTCATTTCTGCAAATAGACACTAACAGGATTACACAATCGTAGATGACACTGAGGTTAGACAAAAGTGTTTAATTAAAAAAAGCACCTCCACTTTAAAATTGTGACCTTAAGTACATTTTACATTTTTTTACTTTTATTTTAGGATTACTAATAACTGCTGTTTTTGTCATTAAGAGCTGCTAATAAAGGTCAGACTGAGTGTAATTGACTCATTAGTCACGGCTGTTAAGGGAAATCTATATATATTTGATCAGTATTGTCATTAGTGTAGCTTTTGCTAGAGATGTATTTTTATCCTTAAGAAAGTGGGCAATTATTAAACAGTGACAGCTGAGAAAGAGGAAAAGAGCAGTGTGATATGTACATCTGTGTATAAATTAAATAAAATTCTCATAATTGTGTGTAAAACAACATAATTGCAGAGTATATTTATATAACCAAATGCACAAACTAAACACAGATTTATCACCCCTTTACATTTTACAGCAGCATTATTTTTTTTCTAACACACGCACGCACGCACGCACGCACGCACGCACGCACGCACGCACGCTCCCTCCCTTCACTCACCCTGACAGTTCTTGAGGGTGATGGCGTCTCCGTAGTAGCTGTCGGTACAGGTCTCACAGGTGCCCCCCCGTACCCCTCCCTGCACCTCAGGCAGGCTCCGCTCACACACACACACACACACACACATGCCCGACCGTACGCACACACACGCACACACACTCCTTCACTTACCCTGGCAGTTCTTGAGTGTGATGGCGTCTCCATAGTAGCCGTCACTACAGGTTTCGCAGGTGACCCCCCCGTACCCCTCCCTGCACCTCAGGCAGGCTCCGCTCACAGGGTCACAGCTGCGGGGCTCCAGCAGGTCCAGGTTCTCGTTACACTCGCACGGCCGACACGACCCCCCCGGGACACCGGGCTGACCGAAGAAGCCATTGGCACAGCTGAGGAAGGAAGGGATGCAAACGGCCGTGGTTAGTTACTTAGTGTGTGGGCATGTGTGTGTGTGTGTGTGTGTGTGCACACCGGGCTGACCGAAGAAGCCATTGGCACAGCTGAGGAAGGAAGAGATGCAAACGGCCGTGGTTAGTTACAGTGGTTAGAGTCAAGGCCACTCTGGTCAGTGACACTCAAGTGGAACAGACCGAGAGACTCTTACAGCAAATCCAGAATCACTTCCTTATTATAATAATAATAATAATAATAATAATAGTTGTTAATATTATTGTTATTATTATTATTATTATTATTATTATTATTATTATGCAGGGTTTTTATAGTGTTTTTGTTAAGTACTCAAAGACACTTTACAGATTGGAATACTACTGTACGTAGTGGCCTATGGCGTGAATCAACTAACAAAACTAACCAATGCTACTACAGTAACTCTGACTGACACACCTTAAAGTGGCCAGGTGAGCATTGTGGACAGTGCATGACTGGGTGCTGGGTAGTTACTGCATCAAGTGTGTTCATACTAGCAAGTGTGTTCATGCACACCAGATGTATCCATTTCACTGTGCTGTTGTGAAGCGTCTTTTAAATAAATCAGTTAAGATGCACCCTTCAGGACATATGGCAGTGTACTCTATGAAAAGAAGTCAGAGAGTGCCTAAGTTCAAGTGTTTAATTGTGTTTTTTTAATATGCATGACAATTAAGTTCAACTTCACATTAGCTGTAACCCACTGATAGGCAAAAAAAACAGCTCTAAAAACTGTTTGTTTTGTCGTAAAATTCCTCTCAGCAACATTTAAAACTTTGTGGAAAAATCAAATATTTACAGAAAATAAACCAAAATAAACAGCATAAAACACTGTCTTATCTTTGGCACGGAAGGGGAACTATGCTTGTAAAATGGGTACACAGACTCCTCGGACATACTGTACAGTTGACTTGTTACTGGGATTGCCTGTGTCAGTCATACACTTGTTCAGATTCACTGTACTGTTTTGATATACATTACAGTTTTTACCAATCATTTTCACGCGTTTTGCAGGGCAATGTCCACTTTTGCAAAACTCTTAACACAGTGTGCTGTACCAACATGCGTTTGAGCACATCAATTAACATTTGCTGCAAAATGCGCTACAGCAACCTAACTATAACACACGCTGTCGGTCAATAAGTCTGCAATGCCAGTCAATGTACAATAACCTAAAAAATGCAAACAACTTGAAACAAATCACTTAAAATCTAGCCTCTGTCTGACAGTATGGCACGTTACTGACGTGTATCATAAATACACACTTTATCAAACAATCTAAGTGACATTTGTATGTATTCATGCACCTTTGATAATAGATAAATAAAGAGTATAGGTTATACCTATACAGTTTAGAAATGAATTACAGTATTTTGTGTAAAGTACCATATGTATTAGAAAATGTTGATGCGAATCACAAGGTGTTTTTCAGTGGATTTTCTATAGTTCGCAATTTTTCTGGATTCTAACTGCAGTACACATTTCAGAACTGAAGATAGATTGTGTCAATCAAATATGCACAATCATACAAACAGAAAACACATCACTCCAGATAGACACCAGGATGATCTGTAACATGTGATACCTTCACCCTGTGCTTACATATAATCACATAGTGTTCCACTGCAGGAAAGGTGAACGCCCATTACCTACATCAATTAGAGTATGTTTCACTGCAAAAGAATGTACATGTAATATGTGTTGTACATGTAAATGTATGTAAATATTAGCCTGGGCCCGCCCATACTGCCTGTGATGCTACATTGAGGGAGACCTGCCAGACCAAGCTCTGTCTACAAGCTTGGTGCAACAGCCAGGCTATGTAAATATAGTCATCCATAGAAGTTGTTTTTGGCCCTACCTACTGTAATGCTGATCCATGGTGCTGCTACATTTTGGATAAACCATGATAAAGCCTACAGTACATACTGGTAATGTAATACACAGCAACTCCAATAACAACTTTCTACATCACAATGTTTTGCCCATAAACATGCAAATGTAACCTCTTTGTTTACCTGTTACGTAACAAGCTATAAAAATAAAAAAATATTATGAAGAAATACACACCTAAGTGTAAAAGTGCTAAATATCAATAATTATTTGGCTTAAAGATGCCTCAAGCACATTATTTCTTTTTTGTGTGACAAAATGCAAAATGCTGTTACACTGTATTGTATTGCTTTTAGGTTTTGGTCCTAGAGTTAACTGTTTTGATAAGAGTATCCAAATGTCTGAAAATTTAGCTGTAGTTGTACATAATTTTGTTGGTCATGAACATTAAATGAGAGAAGTATTTATGAATTTTGGTCGAAGTGGTGATTGAACGCAATTGTGTGAAAGCAACGCGAAAGAGAACGTAGTTTGTCTCCCATAGACTTTCGTTCATGCAAGTGTGTTAAGAGTTTTGCAAAAGTGAACATTGCCCTGCAAAACGCGTGAAAATGATTGGTAAAAACTGTAACTAGGTACACTGTAACAAAGTGTGCAACAATATATAACATAACGTACTTACACTGCAATTAAGGGTTAGGGTTTGGGTCAGTGTTAGGTATGTACAGTGTAAGTACATAATATTACATGTTGTTACATGTAGATACACTAAAAAATAGAGTGATACCAAAAAGTCTGTTGTAACCACTAACCAGCCATGTTCTGTCAGGTGGCTAGGCTGCTAGCAGAGGGCTTTTAAAATGCATGTAAACAACATATGGGTAGCACTTAGCTCGTTTAGCTACCACCCCCACCCCCCACCCCTTCCCATCCCTTTATCTCCACCTCCCCATGGTACCCCCCAATGCCCTCCAACGCCAAAAATGCAAACCAACCATGTGCCGGTGTGTTTGTATAACAGCCTTGCCACCAGGGATACAATCCCTTCTTTTATACATGAACACTTCCTTTATGCATTTTAGAGAGCAGGGTGGGAATCGGAAATGAGAGAAAGAGAGCGAGTGTGAGAGAGAGAGGGAGAAAGAGAGAGAGCAAGAGTAAGAGATATATAGAGAGAGAAGGAGAGACAGAGAGAGAAAGAGAGTGAGCAAGCAAGAGAGAGAGGGCTAAAGAGAGATAGAGAAAGATAGAGAGAGAGGAGGAGAGCTCTGTCTGTGAGAACGAGAGAGAGAAAGGACGAGAGAGGAAGGAAAGTAAGGGCTGTGAGAGAGGAAGAAACAGAGGCAGAGACACCTACAGTTTCAATATCAGCTCCTATCAAAACATAAAGCAGCAATCTGGAGCAAGACTAAGCATATGAGGACACTCAGACGATAACTTTCTTCTCGCCTTCCCTCCCTCCCTCTATCCCTCCCTCCCTCTATCCCTCCTCCTCCTCCTCCTCCTCTCCCTGTGTGCTCCAACTCCTAAACTCCTTATCTGCGCCGCCCTGCTCCTCGGCAATATATCTCCCCTCCCCGAAACGAGACGTGTTTGCGGGCTGATAAAGATATACATTTCCATCGACCACGCGCTTGTACCAGACGGCTCCTACCAGCCTTATCTTATCCCCGTAACCCTCTCTATCTGCATGGGAGTGGAACCAGGGGAGGGTAGGGTGGGGAGCGAGGGGACGTTTTGGGGGGGGCGTGGGGGCTAGGGAAGAAAGTAATCATTCCGCATCACACTGAGCAGATTCCGCTGGTCGCTGGAGGCTTTATTAATTGGATGGGTTATTGCTTCTGACTGTCTAAGGCGACGTGGCCTGGAACAGCATGCCGGGACGTGCCTGTAATTTTCACTTTCGAGGCCGTCGGTCGCACAAGTAAAGAGGGGCTGCTTGTGTGTGTGTGTGCGTGCGTGTGTGTGTGTGTGTGTGTATTTGTGTGTGTGTGTGTGTCCATGTGTGTGTGTGTGCGTGTGTGTGTGTTTGTGTTTGTGAGTCTGTGTGTGTGTGTGTGCGTGTGTGTTTGTGTGTCTGTGTGTGTGTGTGTGCGTGTGTGTGTGTGTGTGTGTGTGTGTGTTGTTGTGTGTGTGTGAGTGTGTGAGATTGGAGCTTGGCAAGTGCGAGGCGCAGATAATGCAGATATCATGGACCAAACACAAGTCGCGGCTAAATAGGATGTCAGGCTCCCTTAGCATCCCACAGGGAAGGGGAATGGATGACTTTAAAGAAAAAAAAAAGATAGAGCGAGGAAAGAGAAGAAGAGAAGAAAAGAAAAAAAAAACGAACCGATTGCCCATGGGGGTCTGAGTCGTTGGGCGTCAACAGGGGGGTAAAGGAGAGCGGGAATACCCAGAATGCTTCTTGGTTGCTGGCATGTGTCTCTCAGCATCATCTGTGTCTTTCAGAGATAACAATTTCCGTTACCTGTTGCCACTGCACTCTTAATCTTTCCACAGGAGGGGAGCAGGAAGGAGGAGGAGCAGATGTATCAAGAATATGACTTCTGAATTTGGGGCAGAAATCACAACGACCAGGCAAAGCACCACCTGGACAAAACAGGATGCTCGGCTTTTAATGCTGATGATTTGACATTAAGAAACTCAAGAAACTGATGAAAGCTTTTTGAACTTGAAAGACACATGCTGTTTGAAAGTGTGGTTCTCCTGCCAAAGCTCCAGCAACCCAACTATTTAACTCCATTAACTTCAAAAGTAGCTGTCGATCATGTTACAAAAAAACCCTTGGTCCGTTGCTCTGAAAATACTCAAGCTATTTCCAGTAGAGGTTGCCTTGACGATAGAATGTAACAAAAACCAGCGCTGGGAGCTGAGGGCTGATTGGTCTGTGAGTTGCGCTCATCAGTGCGTCATGGACCCTGCTCCCCTGTGTGAACTTCAAAGAAGACATTTTTAAACCGACATGAGTGCCCCTTCCCCTTCTCCTCCCTAAACACACTTACAGTACAGTATAC
>CM059282.1:15701980-15714480 GCA_030347295.1 Setipinna tenuifilis
CATTCCCTTTAAGAGCCAGCGGGCGCATTGTCCATAGCCTGTTGCTATTACGATGGCGGATTTTCCCGGACGGTGGAGACTGATCTGCTTGTGCGTGAAGTGAAAGCGTGTGAGTAGTTAATATTCGGGGATGGAAAGAATCCCCCCAACCTTCGCGGGTCATAGAAGTATGGGAGGAAATATCTTCAATAATTGTGTCCTCCTTTGGCAAGAAGAGAACTTTCGAACAGTGCCCAAAGCGGTACAACAACGTCAGAAGACGTAAAACAAAAGCTTTAAACTCAAAGGAAACATCAAAAATAAAAGGTGGAGGTCCATCAAACCATTGGTCCACTAGTTTTCTTTTTGATGATTAGTCCATTTCATTTCTTACAACTTGCCACGCTGTTTATTAAATAAACTGCAGAGCATTGCAATCGCTGTTTATTTAAAAGACAAAAGAAACTGCAGAACATTGCTATAAACTGCAAAACATTGCTATACTCTTATTATTTGTGCCTGTTTGCTTATTAAAACATAAAAAATACATGGCTATACAGGCTATACACGTTGCAACTTTTCTGCCAGTTCAGCTCGCCTCTCTGGGGCAGCAGCAGGTACATCGGGGTTCAACGCGCTGTGCGCCGAAAGCGGTACAACAACGTTAGAAGACTGGAAACAAAGCCTTAAACTCAAAGGAAACATCAAAAATAAACGGAAGGTATAGGTCCATCAAACCATTAGTTTTCTTTTTGATGATTTGTCCATATTATTTCTTACAACTTGCCACGCTGTTTATTTAAAACGACAAAAGAAATCGTAAATAAACTGCAGAACATTGCAATCGCTGTTTATTTAAAACGACAAAAGAAATTGTAAATAAACTGCAGAACATTGCTATAAACTGCACAACATTGCTATATTCTCGTTATTTGTGCATGTTTGCTTACTAAAACATACAAATACATAGCTATATGTTGCAACTTTTCTGCCAGTTCAGCTCGCCTCTCTGGCGCAGCAGCAGGTACATCGGGGTTCAAAGCGTTGTGCGCCTCTAAAATAGCTTTTCAACAATGCGCCAGTGACGAAAAAGCACCTTTTTATTAATCAAAAGCGCAAATGGTTTATACGTCCTCATAATAGCATCTGGTGCGCTTTGCGCCAGACCACACCTCTTCTTTTCGGTGAGCCGCCCGTCACGGCGCAATGTCATCTGCTACCTCGACAACGTGATTTTTTGCCTGAAAAAATGAACGTTGCGCTGGCACAGAATAGCAATGACAGCATGCGCATGTCGCGAATGCACAATGCGCCGCGGCAAAATAGGGCCCTTTGACTTGACCTTGACAAAAGGTTACTCATAGGTTCCCCCTACAGGAACCCTTTTGCCTTTTGTTTGCTTGGGCCTTCCTATCTCATCAGGCCATTTTTGCAATATTAGGCTTTGAAGATACCATAAGAAGCCCCACCATTGTTATCTTGGTCTTATGCCTCATATAACTGTAACACATGGTGAAAATAGACACATTAACAGTGTCTTGATATGAGACAGACATACATACAGACCAACCAACAGACTTATTTCATCCCAAGATCAACTAAAGAAAATATCAGAAAAGGTTGGATTAATTCATTCATTGATTAACTATGTGACTGTAATCAGACCCATTATATAGGCCTTACAATACAGGAGATTCAAAGAAAAAACAAATACAATGGTAGGGCACAACCTAAAAGGAAATGGCAAAAGAACAAACCCGGAAAACTCTGCAGTCTTGACCTGACTGCCCAAGACTTCACAACCCTTCACAACCCCCATCCCCAACCCACCCCTCCACCATCCACTTTACAAAAAAACAATCACATGAAAAATGAAAAGTTCAGGCAAAGCCATTTGTCGCATACTGTACTGTAGGCAGGAAAAAAAATCAATATGGAGTTCAAAGAGGGTCAGCACAGCTCAACAACACATGACCAAGAAACCTTGTTTCCTGACCCGCCAAACGATCTCACTTACCAGACAGACTCCAGTGATGTGGTCACAGTCAGAGGCATGGCCATGGCAGCCGCAGGGCTCACAGCTGCCCTTAAACACAGTGCCATTCACCCTCCGGTACCCCGCCAAACAGCTCTGTGCGGGAAGAAAAGGACAACACATCATAAACAAACAATTTCCCAACATGCACCATACCAAACAAACAGGGGAAGTTTTTTTGTCAGATTTAATGGCTTGAGGTTGGTGTTGGTCAGTGACACGACACTGTAAAAACATGTCACTTCTTGCTCTCTCTCTGTCTTGTGTCTTCGGGAAGGATCAGATCAAAGAATTATGGGGCTATTTTTTGGGCTGATTTTTTGGGCTTTTCGGCAATCAGTAATTATCTGATGGAGCTTTTAATGGATGCATCGTCCCCGTCCCAGCGGCACAAAGAGCTCTGATTTTGAGCCGTTAATGTGGAGATGCTGATGGAGTACTCCCCTGCAAAGTGAGAAGAAGGCTGCCACTGACAGACGGGCACTATTAGTAGGAGGATTAGGAAGGGAAATTCAGATGTCTTGTTCTAATCTTTGTTCTCAACTCACACCATTGTCTCAGCTCACACCTAATTGAAATGTCATTTTGTCACTGAGAGTTCAGTTCCACTATGAAAAGTGCACAACACCTGTGCTGTGGAGTGCTGTGTCACAATGACAACTGGGAGTTGGGTGTTTCCCAGGTGGGCTTTCACAACACCACCACAGACACTGGAGTTTCCATTAGATGGGCCGCTCATATGATCTCATTCTGGGTTGTGTCTTTGTAATGAGGAAACTTTTGTAGATGTGAGTGGTGTATGAACCACATTAGTAGGAACACTTCAACCGTCAGGTGGACACTAGTTGGTAAGCATTCCTCTCTTGAGCACAACATAGCATCCACTTTGCTAGTACTCTAACAAATGCACCATGAGCCAGTATGCTTACACACACACACGACTGAACACACACATGAGCGCATACACACATGAATACACACACATGAACACACATGCACAAATGCACACACCCACATGCACACAGACATACACACACACACACACACACACACATGCATACATGCAGCCACCCACACACATGCACACACATAGACACATAGATCCTCCAACACACACACACACACTTTTTTCTATGAAAGTGGAAATTCAAGGAAGAAAGACGGCGTATATATGATGACCACACCAATAAACATCACAGCGAGTTTTTGCAGCTCCATGCAGTTTTCCTCTACTGACCTTGTCATTACTAAAGTGTGTTACCCTGTCAAGCAGCTGCACACAGGGAGGAAAGGAAGGAGGGAGAGGAGGGAGAAGAGGGAGAAAAGCAGTCAAGAGGAGAAGAGCAGAGCAGAAAAGCACAGGAAAAAAAGAGCGGGAGGAGAAAAAGAGAAAAAGAAGCAAGAAGAAGTGATGAATCTGCTTACTGGGAGATGAAGCCCTCCCGGAGCAGGGCTTGGAAATAAAGTTTGGGATGAAATAAGGATGGAAAAAATAAACAACACACAAAAGATGGACTGCCCCATTACAGTTTATACCAGTGCTTATACTCTAGGTTAAAAAAAATGAACCACAATTAGCGGAATATTACAAAAAAGAAAAAGAAAAAAAAAACAACAACAGAAAAGATGTAGCAGATGGAATGGACATTACATTTTTTTAAACAGTGCTTATACCCTAAATTAGAAAAAATAAACACAATTAGTGAAATCTTACGAATGAAAATAAAACAAAAGATGTACAAGATAGACTGAGCATTACAGTTTTTTATTATCAGTGCTTACACTCAGTGCGTATTATCAGTGCTTAAAAATTTACAAGTAAAACCCAATTAGTGAAACCTAGTGAAACTTTAGGCAGCAGGAACATTAGCTCAGATCCACACAGTTACAAGCACCTTTTCCACCTCTCACTTTTTGGCACGACACTGAGTGTTTTGTAATAATACACAAAGCAAGCTTCTCTACATAAGACACATACTAAGCCTGACTTAATGTCATATTTATACGATGTGTTAAAACACCAGACCCATGAGCCCAGTGATAAACCCTGGCTGGGTGGTGTCTGACACTTGACACCACTCTAAATGAACCAATCAGTCCCAGGCACTGTAAGGGGAGGACAGAGACCTGTCTTTAGCAGAAATGAGTGGAAGTGTTGCAGTTAGAGGAAGAGGAAAAGGAAGAGGGAAGTGGGAATTACCAGATGAACTGTACAGACACCGCAGATGCGGACTAAATGTATCATCAGATAGACAGTCTAGCTACATTGTGTTAATGTAGTTGTGTGTGTAGTGTTTTGACAAGATCAGCCCTGTTTTTTAAAGACTGTGTTTAAGTTTAAACAATGATATAAAAAACTGTGTGATACAACTGTTATATTTTAGTATAAGTAAAGTATATTTTCTCAAATGTTTTCATACATACAAGTAGTGTGTTTACTCATACATAATTACATGACAGCAGACTAATGAGAGAAGAAACAGTCTGCTTTGCACACCTCGTGCATGTCTTGGAGTAAGCTCAGCTCCATCTTACATTGTAGTCTTACTTTTTCAGTTACAGGGTAGCCACACAACATTTTAAAGACTAAAAATAAGTCTGGGTAAGAAATGTAGTTATTTATGAAAATATGTATATGTATTTTATATATATATATATATATATATTATATATATTTTTTTCTTTCTCTGAACTAGCCCCTACCTCATTTTGTGATAGACATGGCTATTCTAGGCACTAGGCAACAGCCCTGAATGAACACAGCAGCTGTGCCTAGCCCAAACACTTTTGAAAGTTTTAAAACCTCTAACCTCACTAAAACTGTTTTACAGGCATCTCCTCCTTTCTCTGGGGCTGCAGCTCCAGGCTGTGTAGTGTACACTCAGATATGTGTGCTCGTACCTCTGTAACGCAGCTAGATTAAACACTTTCATCACTACAATGCGCTTTGGGGAGCCTAGGTCAAAGTGAAATACAACCATTGATATTCGCTGATAAACTGTTGCCCTGGTAAACTGTTGACATGGGCGAAATCTTTATAAGCGAACCGCTTGACATGAGTGATGAAGGCTTGCTTGGCTTCTCTGGCCTTCTGTGGAAAGGTCAGTCTATTGGACTGGGAGGCATACTGTACTGTAAGTGCTCTCTCTCTCTCTCTCTCTCTCTCTCTCGCTCTGTATCCTCTTCTATGTTGTCACTTCTGAGTGGTTTTTTCGCCAAGGGGAGGAAGATGAACTGAACGAAAACACATACAAACACTCACGCACACACACATACACATACACGCACACATACATGTACAGACACACACAAACATACGCACAGGCATACAGTACACACAAACACAAAAATTCCAATTCCCCTGACACAAACAAACACTAAATGGTTCTGTTAGCCTCACACACACGCACACATCAAGCGAAACACAAGCACACACACACACACACCACACACACACACACACACACACACACACACACACACACACACATAATCATCCTCCCCCGGGTTTTATATGGAGAGCCGATGATAGCTCGGCCTTCTATTTCATTTTGGTGGTAGCAAGCACCTGAACATCTGCTGGTGTCAGCATAAAAGCCAGGGCTCAGAAATCAATAGCCATGGCCGTTCTAATGGAGGAGACACTTTGAGAAGAGTGTGCCGAGCTCTGTAATAGCACATCATTCTCACCCCCCTACCTCCCACTGTGTGTGTGTGTGTGTGTGTGTGTGTGTGTGTGTGTGTGTGTGTGACACAGTGCCCACACAGGCACAAAGGAGACTGGGTGAGCTTTCTCCCTCTCTCTCTTTTTTCTCTCTCTCTCTCACACACACACATACACACGCACACACGGACACGCAGGTCGAGAGAGAGACACACACAGTAAAACATCCTCTCCCAGGACACCAATATACACCTGCAAACACAGACAGACAGACAGACAGACAGACAGACACACACACACACACACACACACACACACACACACACACACTCTTAATCTCACCTCACAGGAGGTTCCGCTGTAGCCGTGGGGACAGTGGCACATCTCCACAGCGGTGGCTCTCCTGTCCCCTGCAGCCGACTCACTCGCCTCCTCTACAGACACAGAGCTCAGCCTAGGGACATGGAGAGGAGAGGAGAGGAGAGGAGAGGAGAGAGGAGGGGAGAGGAGAGGAGAGGAGAGGAGAGGAGAGGAGAGGAGAGGAGAGGAGAGGAGAGAGGACAGAGGAGAGGAGGGGAGAGGAGAGGAGAGAGGACAGAGGAGAGGAGGGGAGAGGAGAGGAGAGAGGACAGAGGAGAGGAGAGGAGAGGAGAGGAGAGAGGACAGAGGAGAGGAGGGGAGAGGAGAGGAGAGAGGACAGAGGAGAGGAGGGGAAGGAGGGGAGAGGAGAGGAGAGAGGACAGAGGAGAGGAGGGGAGAGGAGAGGAGAGAGGACAGAGGAGAGGAGGGGAGAGGAGAGGAGAGAGGACAGAGGAGAGAAGGGGAGAGGAGAGGAGAGAGGACAGAGGAGAGGAGGGGAGAGGAGAGGAGAGGAGGGGAGAGGAGAGGAGAGAGGACAGAGGAGAGGAGGGGAGTATAAAGGAGGGGAAAGAAGAGAAGAGGAGAGGAAAGAAGAGGAGAGGAGAGGAGGAGATGAGGGGAGAGGACAAGAGAAGATAGGAGAGGAGAAGAGACAAGAGGGAAGGGAGAGAGGATTAGAGCCATACATAGACAGGACATGGTTGAGAAAGAAAGCAATAGAGAGGAGAGGAGATAAGAGGAGGAGAGAGGAGAGAAGAGGACAAAGAAGAGGAGAGTAGAGGAAAGGACAGGAGAGGAGAGAGGAGAGGAAAAAACAGAGCAGAGAGGAGAGGAGAGGAGAGGAGAGGAGAGGAGAGGAGAGGAGAGGAGAGGAGAAAGGAGGAAAGCAAAAATAAAACCAGATAGGAATGGACAGAAAGAGGTCGGGAGAACAGAGAAAACAGGCGGAGAGGAAAAAGAGGATAGAAACAACAGAGAACAGGAAAGAAACAACAGAGAAGAGAGGAAAAAAATGAGAGAAGTGGAGTGGATAGAAGAAAAGAGAACAAAATAGAAGAGGCAAGAAGACAAGAGAAGAGGAGAGGAGAGCAGCGGAGAGGAGAGGAGAGCAGCAGAAAAGAGAGGAGAGGAGAGGAGAGAGGAAAGAAGAGGAGAGGACAGAAGAAGAGAGCAGAGCAGAGGAAAGGAGAGCAGCGGAGAGGAGAGCAGAAGACAGGAGAGGAGAGGAAAGGAAAGAGGTAGAAAAGGCATTATGAATGACAGCCACAGAACACAGGAGAGAGGAGGGATGGAAGAGAAGAGGAGGAAATGACAATGATGTGAAAGACAGATAACAACCAGGAGGAAGACAAAAAAAGAGAAAGAAAAGGAGAGGAGATAAGATGTTAGGATAACCCACGAAACCCAGGGAAGACAATGAAACAAATAGAGGGATGGATGGATGGAAGAGAGGAGAGAGATCCAGTGAGTTGGGGGAGGAAAGTGAGTGCGTATGAAACTACAGCTCTGTAATCACAGATAAAACCTCTGGGGGGGAATGGGCAATGACTCGCTGAGTGATTGACAGCATGAATGAGTGAGTGAGTGAGTGAGTGACTGATTGATTGAGGAAATGACTGATTTAATAACAGTTACCTGATGAAATGCCATTGTGTGTGTGTGTGTGTGTGTGTGTGTGTGTGTGTTTGTGTGTGTGAGAGAGAGAAAGAGAGAGAGAGAGGGAGGAAGAGAGAAAGAGAAAGAAAGAGACAGAGAGAAAGACAGAGAAAGAGCCGGAGAGAATGTGAAAAAGAGAGAAAAAAGAGCAAGAAAGAGACAGTAAAAGAGAGAGAGTGAGAAAGAGAAAAAAGTGTGAATCTCCTAAAAAAAAGGATGCAGGAGTGAGTGAGTGAGTTGCTTGTTGTGTTGTTGTGTTATGTGCTGTGCCTTGGGCTCTGCTGCAGTGCCAGCGTCTACCTGTAGATGGCGGCGTCATCATCACAGTAGGTGGCCCGGAGGAGCAGGCGGCGCATGTTGTTCAGCACGGCCATGAAGTCCCTCTTGCTCACCGCCTGCTGGGTGTCCGTGTGCTGGAAGTTCTCCGGCAGCAGCACCAGCCGCTTGGTGCTCTCGGCAAACGGGTAGACCGTCTGGCCCGATGACCTGTCCGTCAAACTCATCCTGTCACCCTGGGTTGGGGGGTTGTGGGGTAAGGGTGGGGGGGTGGATAAGATATCGAACATTAGAACCTTCTCTTTTTTCCCACTGTCATCTCACTCACACTTTTAGTCTCCTCTTCTCTTCTCTCTCTCCCTTTCTGTCTCTCATTTCACTCTCTAACCCCCCACCCCCCCGATGACCTGTCCGTTAAACTCATCCTGTCACCCTGGGTTTGTGGGGTAGGGGTGGGGGGTGGGTGGTGGATAAGATATTGAACATTAGCACCTTCTCTTTCTCTCTCTTTTCACTTACATTCGTTCTACTTGTCTTTATCTCACTTTTCTCTCACTTTTCTCTCTCCCTTTCTGTCTCTCATTTCACTCTCTAACCCCTCCCAGGTTGTGGGGTTGGGGGGAGACATTCTTTCTCCTTGTCTTTATCTCTCTTTTCAGTTTTTTTTTCCACTGTCATCTCACTCACACTTTCAGTCTCCTTCTCTCTTCTCTCTCACCCTCTCTGTCTCTCATTTCACTCTTTCTCTCCCCCATCCCTGTCTTTCACTCAAGTGCTCTGCTTGACAGACAGCGAGACAGAGGCCGTGTTGATGGCTGTGTGTTTTTTAATCCGCTGCTGTCACGGGAGTGACGCACAGCTGTCGAGTCACAGAGAGTGATGGGACTGACTTCAGCCCCGCTCAACAAAGTCAAGACGATGTTTTCTTTTTTGGCGTCTGACAAGATTAAGCATTTTGACAGGGGGTGGAGGATAGCAGTGTGTGTGTGTGTATGTGTGTGTGTGTGTGTGTGTGTGTGTGTGTATTAGACCGCGCAGAAGTGCCATCCGAGTGGGCTTCATCACTGTGAAGAATGCGTCACTTGTGTGTGTGTGTGTGTATATCTGAAAGACCACAATAAAAGAAAGCAAGAAACAGCAGGAAGGACAGCGATGCCAAATAAGAGGCAGGAAATAAAAGTGAAGGGTGGTGACTGAGTTGGGAACAGTGGATGTGTGGACCATGGGTAAGATCCAATGAGAAAGAGTGACACTGTCTGTGTGAAGGAGAGAGAGAGAGAGAGAGAGAGAGAGAGAGAGAGAGAGAGAGAGAGAGAGAGAAAGAAATAGAGACAGAGAGATAGACAGACAGACAGAGAGAGACAGAGAGGGAGTAAGAGAGAAGTGAGAGGGAATCGTGGCTGTCAGAGAGAAGAGCATGTGAAAGACGGCAGAGAAAGATTGATTAGGTGTTCGTGTACCGTAAGACTGTCTGGGAGTATGCCCTAATGGACAGCCCTCAACAGCAGGTGAACTTCAGACCTAGAAGCAGAGATCCATCCTCTCCCTCTCCCTCTCCCTCTCCCTCCACAGAACCACCCTCTGCCTCTCTCCCTCCAGGAAACCACCATCTTCCTCTCTCTCTGTCTCCCTCTCCCTCCAGAGAACCATCCTCTCCATCTTCCTCTCCCCTTCTCTCCAGAGAACCACCCTCTCCCCCTCTCTCTCTCCCTCTCTCTCCAGAGAACAACCCTCTTCCTCTCTCTACCTCTCCCTCCAGAGAACCACCCTCTTCCCCCTCTCTCTCTTTCCCTCCAGAAAACCACCCTTTCCCTCTCTCTCTCCCTCTCCCTCCAGAGAACTACCCTGTCCCTTTCCTTCTCTCTCTCTCTCCCTCCGGAGAACCACCCTCTCTATCCCTCTCTCTCTCCCTCCAGAGAACCACCCTCTCTCTCCCTCTCCCTCCAGAGAATCATCCTCTCCCTCTCTCTCTCCCTCTCTTTCTCCCTCTAGAGAACCACACTCTCCCTCTATCTCTTCCTCTCCCTCCAGAGAACCACCCTCTCTCTCCCTCTCCCTCCAGGGAACCACCCTCTCCCTCTCCCTCTCTCTCCAGAAAACCACCCTCTCCATCTCCCTCTCCCTCTGGAGAACCACGCTCTCCCTCTCTCCTTCTCCCTCCAAAAAACCACCCTCTCCCTCCCTCTCTCCCTCTCCCTCCAGAGAACCATCCTCTCTCCCTCTCCCTCTCCCTCCAGAGCTGAGATGAGCTGCACTGCGAGTGATCCGGCAGGCAGTGGCGTGGTGTTTGTTCATCCCACCCATTTACTCGCTGTCGCAGCGCCTGCCGGGGAATTAGGCTTTATAGGTGTCGGCCACTTTATTTGCTTAGGAATTAATGGAGTGTGCACATGCAAAACAGGGTTTAACTATCAATAATGACCTGTCATACACACCCCAACCACTGCTGCGCTCCTCTCCAGGTTGGAGGTAAATGCGGTGGGGGGGTGTGTGTGGGGGTGTGTGTAGGGGTGGGGTGTGTGTGTGTGTGGGGGGGGGGGGGTGGGATTGCTGACAGGAGCTTTCCCTCACAGCAGCGGCTCTATAAAACAGCGTGCCAGGAGCACACCGCGGCCTGCCGTTAATGAGAGACACACTTCCAGGCACTTCCTCTCTCTGTCTGTCTCTCTGTCTCTCTCTCTCTCTGTCTCTGTCTCTCCCTCTCTCTCTCTCTCTGTCTGTCTCTCTGTCTGTCTCTCTCTCTTGCTCTCTCTCTCTCTGTCATCCTCTCGTCCTCTGTCTCTCCCTCCCTCTCTCTCTCTGTCTCTCCCTCTCTCTCTTTCTCTCTTTCTCTCTCCCTCCCTTTCAATTTAGCCGCCTCTATGCTGTGGCTTATGGTTAGCCAGGCCAAAACAGCCCCTCCTACTACACTGCATTTCGTACAGAGGGTTTGGCTGTGCTGAGAAACGTTCTTCTTCCTGGAGGTTTAGACTATGCTGAAATTTAAAACGATTGGATCTGCCTTTACCCAAACATGAACGTCTGGTCGTGACATATGCAATTAGCCTGGCTATAAGCCTGCCTACGCACTACAATTTAAATGTAGCACACAAAGTCGATGTCATCACTCACAAACATTTCCTCTGTTCCCTGATTGGTCCAGCAAGATGCTGCCTGAGACAACCATGTCAATGGAAGCAAACCCAGACTACCACTGTAGAGAGATGATAATCGAGTGGAAGTGCGTAGGCAGGCTTTAGCCAGGTGAGCACAGGGTGGAACAACTGCCTCTTTCCAAGGAACTCATTGGGCAGATACAAAAAGACTTTGTGAACTTTGTTTGGAATGAGTACCACTGGCTTGCTGCCGATGGGACAGATGGAATAGGCCAAGATGTCTGTCTGGAAATGCTGTGAATTGGAGCAGGAGGGGAAAGTGGTGGGCCAGGTTAGCATGTTTAAGACTCTAGATGAGTCAAGAGTTTTGGTTGAATTTGTTTACTTTCAAGCGACGACAAACATTGAATTGTTTGGTAAAAAAGATGGTGTATGTACAAAGGGTTGCTGTCAGTTGATGATAGCAGCAGGTTGTTGTTTTCTTGGTAATGACGAATTGTGATGCATGTATGTTTTTTCTTATGATGGGCTGTGATGGATGAATATGGTGTTGAAGATGTAAGGGAGAGGTTTTTTCCTTTCACGTGCTGACTGAATGCTTTTATTGACTTTGTTGTAACATGTCATGATGTAAACCGGTGACAGTGATATAATAAATGAGTGTTAAATCTCTCCCTCCCTCTCTCTCTCTCCATGGAAGATGATGTGCAGCACTAGCAAACACGAACAGACAATGTAGATATGAGCTGCGGACCCCATAGCTCACAAACACATATGTACGTGCAAGCAAGCACACAGAAAAACATATGCACTTATACAACAGGCACACACTGTGTTTGCACACACACAGACACACACACAAACAGACGCGCGCGCATACACGCACACACATACACACACACGCACACATGCACATACACAAACACTACAATGTGCCTTTGGTAAAAATACAAATGCCAGATCCCCTTTTTTTAATAAGTATTTGACATTGCTTCCGAGTTCCTTGTAAAATATATATGCAAGAGCAGTGTCTGGGCTGGGTTCTGACGCAAGACAGCAGGAATCTAAATGGGTATTTTGTCCCCTGTTGAAGCGTCAGGTTTCTTTGGTCATACTTCTTAAAAAGATCCCCGGCTGTTTCATCTGCAGCCAAGGGAATGTATCAATGGCTTGTCTCGTCAACGCCGAATAGCTCCGAACGTCTGAGGCTTTGCAGGAAATCACCTGTGAGACTAGCCCACCGCCACACAGCTCATCGCTCGGGGGGGACAAAGGAGAAGCGTCCCCCCAGGATGGAGCTTGTGCGTGGATAATTGCCTGCAGCCGTCGACGTCTGCTTTACACTGGGGGGCAGGGACGACAGCGAGAGAGCGAGAGAGAGAGAGGGAGAGACAGAGAGGGAGAGAGAGAGGGAGACAGAGAGAGAGAGACAAAG
>CM059282.1:15719480-15721980 GCA_030347295.1 Setipinna tenuifilis
TTTAAAGCATGTATTTACTCTATGTCGTCAGCTTACTTAGCCTAACAGTAACAAATAACAGTATTTCTCATTTGTTTTATACAATAGTTTTACCATACCTTCCATATTTTTCCCAACAGCGTTTCTTTCACCCCTAACATGATCTACACTATGCCAATATGACAGTTCAGCAACAGCAGAAGACAATGACATGTGCTGCAAGATGGTCAAATTATTAAGCTGCATAAGCATATATATTTTCTTTGTAAGAAGCAAACAGGCTGTCTAATATTCCTTCATAATCTTTCCCTAGACAGCAACAGTTGAAATAGCAGCAAAGAAATGGCAAAGCACCTTTTCTCTGAAACACATTTCACCTCTATTCACTCTTCAGGTACGGTACGTCTTTTGTGCCTGTGCCCAAGTGGTTCTCTTCACTGAATCTGTCACATTCCTCCTCTGTTCCTCCACCTCTGCTGTCTCCCTTTTCGCCAACTTTGTCTGTCTCTCTTCCATTCAAAGAGAAACACGGCTGGCTGGCTGGCTGGCTGGCAGGGCTGGCTGAATAGAAGCTCTCTCCTCCATGTACTGCTGAGCTACTTCCTGACCTTGAGGTGAGGCTTAGGCCCACTGTGGAAATTACCGAAATGTAAATTTTTTAAGAAAAAAATTATTTAGCTAAACCTACACTGACCTGGGATGTTTCCCGAAGCGAGACCCCTCCAGGAGAGCATGATTGGTTAACTGTGTATGACTCTGGATGCCCTTTTCCTGCATATATAAATCCCCTAGTCTCCGAAAGTACTGTATCTGCTTACATGGGTGACCTAAGGGTCTGTGTTCAGTGCCGGATCCGCTGCCAGAACATAAACCTCTGCTTAGTACTCCCCACAAGACTTACTGGAGGTCAGACACACACACATGCAAGCATAGGCGCACATAGGCATACACAAACACACACACACACACACACACACACACACACACACACACACAAACACTCATTCACAAACCCCCCCCCCCCACACACACACACACACACGCACGCAAGCACAAACCTACAGCTTGCAGTGTAACACTTGTGTAACATGACTGACTACAAGTGCATGGCCCTGAATAAACGAGCTTCCCACTAGGTCTCCATAACACCAGCACATATCTCCAGCATGGATTCAGGAAGTGAAGAGAAAAGAATATCAGTGTGCAGAGATGGGCACTTATGAGAGCGCATAACTAACTGTGTGGCGCAGCCAGACTAAGCTAAGCTCTCGGTGGAGCCCACTTCGCTTCTCCACCATGACAACCTCTTTACACACATACACACACACACACACACACACACACACACACACACACACACACACATACACACACACATACACACACACACATACACATACACATACACATACACATGCACATGCACATACACACACACACACACACACATAATACACACACACACCTACACACACACACACACACACACACACACACACACACACACACACACACACATATGAATTCCAGCCCAGCCCAGGGTTGGCTCAAAGGCTGCTGCCGTACTCCACCCGAGGCTACACAAAACACAAAAAAGGGCCACCAAACAAAAGGTGGATAGAGTGCAGTGCAGTGGGCGGAGGCGAAATGCTATTAGCTGGAGATAATCAAATTGTTTAGAGCGAAAAAGAGCATGTTCATTTCAGCATCCCTTATCATATTAGGTAGGTAGGACCAACACTACTGTATATATTAAAGGCCCACAGATGCACTTCAATGTAAGGGATGTGTTTTTAGTGAGCACCTTATATCCTAGCAATGCTAATCTCCCCTACCAGCACTGTCCTGTACTTTGGTACATTGTTATGGGTTTGCTTGCTCTGTACTCTGTTCTACTTTGCATACCTGTAGCTTGATGGTGTCCTCTATTGTAAGTTGCTTTGTATAACAGCGTCCGCTAAGTGTAATGTAATGTAATGTTGTTGTTATTATGGTGTAATTTTAGCATTGAGGTGGGGGTGGGGGATAGTGGTGGGGATGAGGGTATGCGGGGTACAGTATGGGACGGGGGGGACGGGGGTGGAGGCTGGCCGCTGTACCAACTAAAGGGAGAAAAGGACACAAAGGAGGATGGAGTGGCCAAACTAGAGCAAACCCACCCCCACCACCCACCCCCACCAGCACCCCCAGGCTGGGGGAGAGAGGAAATGAACAACAGGCTCCTCTGCTGGGTTTCATGGTTTCATAGGGGCCTGCATTTAAGGACACCAATGCTCGTACACACACACACACACACACACACACACACACTCACACACACATACACACACACACACAGGCACACACACACACACACATGCACATCCACAACACAAATACACACAATGAGTTTTTCTCTTTTCCTGTTGCTCCCACCATCTCTTCCCTGCTTTGGTCCCATTAAAAATGGGATACAAAGACCTCCCAAAACACTAACAAACACACAGACACACAGACACACAGACACACACACACACACACA
>CM059282.1:15729480-15736980 GCA_030347295.1 Setipinna tenuifilis
TGCACCCACACACACACAGATGTACACACACACACACACACGTGCAAGCAAACATGTGCACACAAACATGTGCATACTCATATACACATACTCTCGATCTCTCTCTCTCTCTCTCACACACACACACACACACACACACACAGACGAGTGACATCCTACGTTGTTGTAGGCCCAGTGGGAGCTGGAGCACTGGGTGGCCACTCCGGAGCAGTAGCATTTCTCGCAGCCGCGGAGACTGTCGCCCTGGAGATTGTAGAAGCCCAGTTTGCAGCGGTCACAGTTCTCCCCCTCCACATTCTCCTGCAAAAGACGGAGGGAAGAGAGAGGGATCAGTGGCATCAGTGAAGGAATGGAGAAGGAGGGTTAGAGAAAGAGGGGGGAGAGAGAGGGAGAAAGAGAAGGAGTGTGTGAGAGAGAGAGAAAGAGAGAGAGGGAAAGATGGAGGGAAGAGAGAGGGAGGCCATCAGAGAAGGAATGGAGAAGGAGGGTTAGAGAAAAGAGAGGGGGCTGGAGAGAAGAACAGAGAGAGAAAAAGAGTCAGAGAGAGAGATAAAGTGTGGCAGAGAAATAGAGAGAGGGAAAGATGGAGGGAGGAGAGAGGAAGCCAAAAGGGGAGAAATGGAGAAGGAGGGGGGAGAAAAAGGGGGAAGAGAGAGTGAGAGGGAGAGAGAGAAGGAGAGAGAGAGAGAAAAAAACAGTGTGAGAGATAAAAAGGGGGGGGGGGAGAAACAGAGAGAGAGAAAGATGGAGGGAGGAGAGAGGGAGGCCAACAGGGAAAAAATGGAGAAGGAGGGGGAGAGAGAGGCAGAGAAAGAAACAAATAGACAGAGAGAGGAGAGAGAGAAAGAGAGAAAGGAGGTAGAGAGTGAAAGAAAGAGGCCATCAGGGAGGAAATGTAAAGAGAGAGGGACAGAGAGGGAGAGAAAGAGGAAGAGAGAAAGTGTGTGAGAGAGAGAGGTGGGGGGATGAGAGACCATCAGGGAGGTGTAGGAGATGTACAGAGAGACAGAGAAAGAGAGGAAAAAAGAGAGCGAGAAAGAGAGAGAGAGCACGAGAGCACGAAAGCAGACAGAGAGGAAGGGGATAACAGCTGAATAAGAGTGTGTGTGCATGACAGCGCGAATCCCTTACACACTCCGACGCTCCTCATAGCCCCAGGAGGAGAGAGCACACACACAAACACACACACACACACACACACACATAGATACACACACACACACACACACAAACACACACATACACAGACACACACACAGACACATACACATACAAACACACACACACACACACACACACACACACATACACACACACACACACACACAGCCACTACTAATGAACAAATAATGCAGCACTGTCAGCTCCGCTCAGCTCTGCTGGGACCCAGCGGGCGGGGGTGTGTGTGTGTGTGTGTGGGGGGGGGGGGGGGGGGGGGGGGGGGGCTCTGGGATGCGTTCGACTTTGTGCTTGGGCTACCAACCCTGCTGCCTCTCCGTCAACATCCTCCCATCCTCCGCTGGAACTGTCCCCGGCCGCCGAGCTCTCCACAGAGCTTTGTGTGTGTGTGTGTGTGTGTGTGTGTGTGTGTGTGTGTGTGTGTGTGTGTGTCTGTGTGCGTGTGCGCTTCGCAGAACATAAAAATATGCCACTCTTTTTTTTTAGGTTTATTTTAAGACGACAATTTGCATTTGCCTTTTGAAGACAAAAACATATCATCATATCATATCCTATCTGCTTGGCAGACGGGAAAATGCACGGTAGGGTAGGAGAGTCTGTGGTCCCCAGCTGGATCACTCGTAAAGGAAAGCTTTCATAGCACAGCGTTGTCAACTACATCACCAAAGGGCCCCAATTAGCACGTTAGCAAGCTGGGCTACTGCTGCTGCGGGTGTTGGCAGTGAGGCTCCCTGCCATTTAGATAGTTGGTTCACTACACTACACTTGGGCCAAAAACCCCACACCACTGCTCCTCTGCCACGGGAGAAACATAAACATGCGCAGAGAGAGAGAGAGTGTGTGTGTGTGTGTGTGTGTGTGTGTGTGTGTGTGTGTGTGTGCATGTGTATGTGTGTGTACATTTGTATGTGTGTGTTTGCTTGTGTGTGTGTTTGCCTGTGTGTGTGTGTGTGTGTGTGTGTGTATGTGTGTGTGTGTGTGTGTGTGTGTGTGTGTGTGTGTGTGTGTGTGTGTGCATGTGTATGTGTGTGTACATTTGTGTGTTTGCTTGTGTGTGTGTTTGCCTGTGTGTGTGTGTGTGTGTGTGTGTGTGTGTGTGTGTGTGTGTGTACGTGCTTGCGTGCTTGCGTGTGTGCATGCAGTGCATGAGTGTGTGTGTGCGTATGTGTCTGTGAATGTGCTCCTTGCATGTCAGCCAGACTAGGTATTACATCTTCAGCTTGGAATGCCTCCATCTGGTCCAGCACATAATTTACGGTCATCTCTGAATTTTATATTCCACTTACGTTGGCCGGCAGCCTGTGTAAAGCCATAATTGTTGGGGGCCGCCAACAGTCCACTAAAGCTGCGTTCAGGCACCCAGGAGGACATTCAAAATTTTGGACAGAGACAGCAACTGAGCATCAGCAGCACTGAGGAAAGAGAACAAACACGCTGGATATTTTTGTCCTGATGTAAGCCAGTTTTTTCGTAATCTTGGTCATAGCCGTGACAAATCTGCACTCTTAGCACTCTGGAGGTGGTGAAGGAGGAGATGAGGGCGGAAATGAAGGAGGAGGAGGAGGTGGGGGAGGAGGAGGAGGAGGAGGAGGAGGAGGAGGAGGAGGAGTCATGGGTAAAATGGGGGAAATAAAGCATTGCTGTATCGCAGGGGTGAGGAAAACCCTCACTAATGATTGCTCCCTAGAGGAGTTGGATGGTGGTAAAAGTGTTGATGTGAGTGTTTGCAGAAGGTGGATTGCTTTGCGTTTTTGAGTTAGAGAGCGAGAAAGAGAGAGAGAAAGAGAGAGAGAGATAGAGAGAGAGAGAGGATCAGAGAGAGGATGAGAGAGAGAGAGAGACAGAACTGGGGAGAGAGACAGAGAGGAAGAGGAAGAGAAACTAAGAAAAATGGAAGGCATGTGTAAGTGTGTGTATGAGAGAGAGAGAGATGTATAGAGCCAGCGAGAGAAGGGGAGAGAGAGACAGAAATAGAGTCAAAGAGAGAAAGAGAGAGAAAGCAAGAGAGACAGACAGACAGAAAGAGAGAGAGAGGTTAGAATAAGGGGGGGGAAAGAAAACTCTCAAAAAATTGAGCAATACGTCTCCATGTGCCCCAGCCGGATGACGGGTTTAGCAGCTATTTTCACACATGCATCATCTCTCACCGCTCACCGCTCACTGCTCAATAATTAGACCCCAACAAGGAGCAAAGTTCACCGCAAACTCCTGGACACGGCCCTGTGCCCACAGCACACCGCGCATAATTGGCTGAGGAGGCATCAGCCTTCAGGAAGCAGGAAGCCCCCACACACCACACACCACACATGGACGTCGGGGGCTACGGTACGGTACGGTACGGTATGGTATGGTGGGGGCGATCGGCTTCGGCAGCTAGCTGATGAACCGCTGGTAATTAGCGTCAGACCTATGGAACCCCAAAGCCCAGATGGGTGACAAGCTAAAACTGGTAATTTGAGGAAAACTCAGCCTGAGCGCTTTGCACAGCATGGCTTGTGTGTTTTTTTAAAAAATGAAGAAAAGAAGGGCTCATTTTAGGGGTGTTCTTTGCAGTCTATCGTGCGCATGCAGCAAAATTGACAAGGGTCGTCGCTGGTGCGGCCTTCTAGACTGCAGTTGCAAAAGGGGGCCTTATAATAATTAGACGGGCATTCTTGCAGCCTACCTTGCACATGCAGGGGGACTGACAGGGGTCCTCGTTGGTGCTGCCTTCTAGACTGCAGTTGCAAAAGGGGGCCTTATAATAATTAGACGGGCATTCTTGCAGCCTACCTTGCACATGCAGGGGGACTGACAGGGGTCCTCGTTGGTGAGAAAGATTGGGGGGGGGACCTTATTTTAAGACGGGCATTCTTGCAGCCTACCTTGCACATGCAGGGGGACTGACAGGGGTCCTCGTTGGTGCTGCCCTCCATGCTGCAGTTGCAGCGTATGCAGTGGGGGTAGCCGGTGTAGCCGTATTCACAGCGCTGGCACTTCTCTCCACCATAACCAGGCTTACAGCGGCAGGAGCCTGCCGTTAACTCTGCAAAGACAAGCAAAAGCTACGATAGCACTTTATGCAGATAGCCCTCCCATAGAGACATTAAAAATGATTTGTTGAAATTTAGTTCAGTTCCCACCTCCTCACCTCAGCAATAAGCTCCCTCTGCTACAGTATTTATAGTAATACAGTATAGTGAGATATTGACCACTGGGAGTAAAGAAGGGTCCCCCCTCCTTACAAAAGCCAATTTAACCAGGTAAAGTGTGACCAAACCTACTACCGGCAAAAGATGGTGACTGAGTTTGAGGTCACTCCAAAGAAAACATTTCTGCAATTGTGTCCCTTTTACTAAATGTTTATGTTGGCAATGTTCTGACAGATTTTGTCACGAATCTAAACTAAATTAGTTTATGGGTGATACATCTATTGCATTAAAAGGAAAAAAACTAAAATGCCAAATTAAAGAACCACTAACTGATCTCCTAATCTTATTCTGATCTCAGACACTGCAAAAGCCTTGAGACATGCTGCAAGTTTAAGCTTTTTTTGTACAAACTTGACAGAAGTCATGATTTATGATAAAAAAAAATCATCTGTCCTCCTAGGGTTAGCATTTCCAGTCAGCAGTGTTGGGAAGGTTACTTTAGAAATGTAATTCATTACAGTTACAAGTTACCCTGTTTAAAATGTAATAGTAGTGTAACTTTTTGAATTACTTTATCTGAGTAACATAACTTATTACTTTTTGATTACTTTTTGATTACTTTTCAAATGTTTTCATGATTTTTTCCCGTAAACATTTTAACAGAAAGCCCCGCATCCAACTGTGGAGAGAAATGGCAACAGGGATGTTTTGTAGGCTACGGTAGCCTATAAGAAAAACACACGAAACAGTTTTTTTTTTTTAATATAGGCTGTTTTAGCAAGGTTTTGCTGACAATATTAAGATGTAATTCAAATTGTAATTTTGAAAAAAATCAAAAGTACCTGTAATTGAATTACACATTTTTTCCCCAGTAACTGTAATGTATTACTGTTACATTTATTTTGTAATTAAATTACGTAACAGAATTACATGTATCGCGTTACTCCCCAACACTGCCAGTCAGTCACATTCAAGGTCATTTAGTCACGTTCACAAACATGGAGTCTTTATGTGTCAGGGTCAGAGTTGAAAGGTCGTGTGAAAGCACCCACCACCCTCGACCTGCGACTCGTCAGGGATGCAGGATTGGTCCAGAGAGCCAATAGGATTGCAGGAGCAGGGCCTACAAGGGTCCGCCTCCTCTGGATTCACCTGAGGTATTCACAGCCACAAGGATAAAGAGTGAAGTAATCCCACTTACATGTTGTCTGGACACACTTACATATTAACAACACGCACACAGCACAATGAGAGCATCTCCCTATTTATGAATCAAGTGGGTTGATTCATTGATTCATTCATGTTTGCAAACATTAAACTACCAAAATGGTATATTAGATTTTATACAAACAACTTTGCTTCATAACATGTCATTTGGATAGTAGACCTACAGAGATGTTACCTGGTTTGTTGAAATTCAGGTTTTGTTTTTGTTTATAGGTCACTGATTTCTCACCTTAATCACAGCCAAGTCCTAATACTAACCCCAACAAGACACAGTTTAAGCAAGCAAGTTTATTACTAGTCTCAAAATCTGTGTCTAAAGAACCATCCAAATTAAATGTGACCTCATATTTTACTATTATTCCTAATGCTATAGGGCTACTTCATAGAAATCTCATTAGGTAAGGTTTTAAGTCCTCGGCCAACCGCCGTGACCTCAGCTGATGAACTCTTACTCCGACAGGTCTGTAGTATCCTCCAGCGCAGGACTGGCAGTTGATGCCGGCCGTGTTCCTGGAGCAGCCCAGACACACGCCGCCGCCCTCAAACTCGCCGTGGACGTTCACGCTCAGCTTCCTCTCCGCCACCGTCTGGTTGAAGTAGCACTCGTCTGATTTGCCATGGCAGTTACACTCTACACACACACAACAAACAAACACACAAACAAACACACAAACAAATAAACAATCAAGCAAACACAAAATAGAGCTGATAGAGTTGAGGAAGTAAAACAAAGGCTCCACAGCAAGGCTCCAATATATATATATATATACTCATTATAGTCATATAATATTCATAATTATTCTAATTAGGTGGGGGTAATGTAATAGCCTAGTGATTAGCCTAAGTATTGGTTCCCTTTTACTGTTACACATACAGTATATTGCTGCCTTTTGTAACTGGAGTTAGGTCAGGTGCTGAATGTTGCATGCCTTTTAGAATGCAGCACAGTTATTATACATAAAATATAGTACATATATATATTCTACTACAGTAATTTACCACTCAAGGAGGCTCTCTTAAGGTCTAAAGCAGAGCCAGTGTGAATGACCTTATCCTACTGGTCATTTCCAAACAGCAGGTGTTAAAAGTAGGAGGGAGGTAGGGGAAGGCATATATTTTGTGAACCTTTGCCTCTAGGTCTTTAAGTACCTTTATTACAGATTTTTTTTCTACATTGATCTTTAAAATGGAGATCTAAATAGACTCTGCTGCGTTTTTCTCACTGGGATTTCTTTCTGGACTCATGAATGGTGAAATTAGAGCGTTTTGCCTAAATGACGGTGCCAAAAAGCTTCAGCATTTCAGCCATTGAAAATCTCTCATCCATTTTCAAAAAGGCACCTTAATAAAGCACTTTCAGCAGTAAAATGACATGATTTTCACTCCTTATGCTTTTCACTAGCTCCTTCTCCTCACATTTAACTGTAACTGTAAAGACTTTGCATGTACCAATTTATGAGGTACATAAGGTTATGGTTTCACTTCAAAGAAAGCTTAGAGGAGAGGAAGGGATAGATATGCTGTAGCAGGGTATGCAGTACAAGGGCTAAACTCATGATGACGGCCTCATCACACTGGTTCTGGGGGCTAGAGGGGAGAGGGAGAGGAGGAAGAGGAGGAGGAGGAGGAGGAGGAAGAGGAGGAGGGGGAGGACGGGTGAAGCATGTTGACGGACAGCTCGGCCTCTTACTCTCGCAGACGTGGCGCGTGAGGAAGGTTCCCGCCATCCAGGGTCGCTGGTGGTAGCCGGGGCAACAGCGGTCGCAGCTCTCCCCGCACGTGTTGTGCTCGCACTCGCAGCTGAATTTCTGACAGGGCCATCGATCGACAACAGCACTCAGGCATCATGTGTCAACTTTTCAAACACCCCCCACCCCACCCCACCCCACCGCACACACACACACACACACACACACACACACACTCACACTTCCCCATTCCCACTTTCCCCATCCCCACAAAG
>CM059282.1:15739480-15746980 GCA_030347295.1 Setipinna tenuifilis
CAGCTATAAATTAGTTCCAAAATGATGTCACCTACTGCTGACTGTTACCATGACTTCAAGACTATCAGAAACATCTAGTTCATTGTTCTATATTCACCAAAAATCTGACTTCATGTAAAAACCACTGGCATAAATAATTCCAACGTCAGACGAAGACAAAATTACTTTTTTTAACTTTTTTACTTCAATCTTCAACATTAACTAGCATGTTCTCTAGTTCGCTATATTTAGCTTGTTAATTAGCTAGAGGACTAGGCCTGAAGTCGTCACTTAGAAAACTCCTGCCTTGAAACAAATGATAAAAATAGGATTTTGTGTAGGATTTTTATGAGTAAGTCAGACAGATCTTCATTCCAAGTGCATGCAGGGGAGTACATCTTGGCACTGTGAGAACTAAGCCAGAGCCATTCACAAGTCAGCAGCCTCTAGTAACTTGTGTTTAGCAAAGAAAAGAGTAAAGCAATGACTTGGCAGGTCACATTTAATGAAAAATCGGAAATCGGAATTGCCCCAGAAAACAACAATCGGTGCATCTCTAACAGACAGACAGACAGTCAGACAGATAGATAGATAGATAGATAGATAGATAGATAGATAGATAGATAGATAGATAGATAGATAGACAGACAGACAGATAGAGAGATGGACAGACCGACAGATAGATAGATCTAAGAACAGGTTTAAAAACACTCACACGTCTGGTCACTATGCGGTCCACCTCCCGTGGGTCGTTCTGAGCGAGGGTCATGAGGTCAGCATTGAGCGTCCTGATTCGCTGGAACTGCAGCCGGATGTAGCGGGCAGAGGTGAAGTTGAGCAAGGTCGGGGAGGGGTCATCGGCACTTGGGCGGCCATTGATAAGGGAAGTGTGAATCTGGCCACAACAAGCATGATAGAATGAGGAGGGGGGCAGATGGTATGCCTTAAACTTGTATCTCCATGACCTCACCACAGAATCATAAAGTCATAAAATAGCCATTAAATATTAATTGAAAGTCATGCATGTCTATATAATCTCGCAGACACACACACACACACACACACACACAGATATAAAGAGTGTATCGTCTTTTGCTGTGGTCAGAGCATACCGAAATAATTCACAGCATGCAAACACTGATGGCTTTTAATGTGTCACCAACTGAGGCAATATGGAATTGAACATTGTTTATGAGTCGCAGGCAAATGCGTTCGATCCCTGTAGAGTAGGGTTAATGAAGTCTGCTAATTAAAGACATGAAGGATGTTTTTTTTCTATCCTTCTCTGGGCTTGTTTTGAAGAAGCGGCGAGAGTGACATTTCAATCGCCTGATCCACCATCCACCCACCACTCATTAGAACCTCACTGTGATCGTACGACAGAGTGTTTGGGAGCGGCTGTGTCTGCGTATAAAATGTGTATGTGTGTGGGTGGGTCTGTGTTTGTGTGTGTGTGTGTGTGTGTATGTGTGTGAGAGAGAGAGAGAGAGAGAGAGAGAGAGAGACAGAAAGACAGAGCGAGAGAGAAAGAGAGGGAAACAAGAAAAGACAGACAGAGAGAGAGAGAGGGAGAGAGAAAGAGATAGAGAGGAAGAGAGAGTTAATACACGTTTTCTGTGCTTCATGGGCTGTCAGCCATGTGTTCAGCCCATCTGCGTATGCTTATGTGTGCACGTCAGTATGCGTGCCAGAGAAATATGGCCTTGTATACATGCATGGGAAATATATGGGTTGTGTGTGTGTACATGCTAACTATCTACGTGACTGAAAGTATGCGTTTGCGTGTGTGCGTGTATGTGTAAGTATGAGAGTGTTTTTGCTTGTTTAGCCCTGTTCAATTTCTTCTGTCAAAGGCAATATTGTGACACAGATAGTGTAAATATCGCCCAACGGCAGAAGAATAGACGAAGAATACACAAATCCATAACCAAACGACTTATGAGTAAATATGTCTTCTGTTAATGCAGGACTAGTTTAACATAAATCAGACTACAATAGAACACCCACACAGAGGGACAAACAAGCTTTTGCAATTTTGCATGGTTTGAGGTCAGTTTTATCAGCCCCCTTCTGTATATCAATACCATACTGCTAACGTTAAGATAACATTAAGATAACATAACATGAATAAGGATGGTCCACTGTTCGGCCAGAGATCAGTGTATCTGTGAGGTACAGTGTTCTCGTATGCACACACGAGTGGTTTTTGCACTGGTTTGAGGTCAGTTTTATCAGCTCTCTATATCAATACCATACTGCTAACGTTAAGATAACATAAAGATAACATAACACGAATGAGGATGGTCCACTGTTTCGGCCAGAGATCAGTGTATGTGTGAGGTACAGTGTTCTCGTATGCACACACAAGGCTCGCGGTTCATCGTGTCCTTCATGCCCAATTGTACTTACTCATCAGTTTCTCCTCCGTGGCTGATTGAAAAGGTGCTAGTTGGCAAAATCGGCAGGTAATTAGCTAGAATTAATTCACTGCCAGCCTGCTGTTGTCCCACACGTGAAGTTAGTGTACAGAAAGAACGAGAGCAATGTGCCGAAATGCATGCATGACTGTGATAGGGGTCTGCCTGAAGAGGCAAAAGAGGCTCTTACTTTCTATTAATTTCACGTTTTTTTTTATCTTGAACTGCTGAATACCAATGACGAAGTTTAACTGGAAAGTCAAAATTACACATTACTAATGAGTTATGCACTTACACTGTAATAATTACATGCTGTTACATGTAGATACACTAAAAAAGGAACCGTAAAAAAGTGAATAGCATTTTATTATACTGTTCCTTTTTTAGTGTATCTACATGTAACAGTAACATGTAACATGTAATATTATGTGCTTAATATTATGTACTTACACTATACATACCTAACACTAACCCTGGTACTATGTAAGTACATAATGTTACAGGGATGGTTTATGTCACTTGCATAGACATACAGTAGGACATGCAGTGAAATTGGCGAATAGATATGAGAATATAGTGTGTTACATATTGTTACACACTTTGTTACACTGTACCTAACTGATGTTACAGGGACAGTAAATTAAAATGTAACCCCACAATAATACACAGCTACTGAACTTGACACATTCTTACAACATATCATGTAAATACATCCTTGTAAAATAAAGTCTGACCAAAAAGTGTTATCCATGAATATTGCTACCAATATCCTACAGTACATATAGTACTACCTCTCCATTCTCCAGAGGGTGAATCTTGGAGTAGAAGGACGTACAGATGACCTCGTTGTCACGGGTGTAAGACGGCGGGCCGGTGCGGGGCACCACGTTGTAGCGGGTCAGGCATTCGGTGTCTGTGATGGCGTAGTACTGCCACGGGGTGAACGTGACGCCGTCCAGAGAACGCTCCAGAATCCAGTTGCCCGGCCGAGGGGAGTTGGCTGCCTTTAAGATCACGTAGGCAATCTGAAACACCTGGGCGAGAAATGGACAACAAGAGGTCAGTCAGTGTGAACTCTTAGCTAATATACTATTTGGGACTTGTACATTATATTTGCTTTGTTTGTGCAACAATATATATATGAACTATTTGGGACTTGTACATTATATTTGCTTTGTTTGTGCAACAATATATATATGAACTATTTGGGACTTTGGGACTTGTACATTATATTTGTCTTGTGCAACACAATATACATATACATGTATAGTTTCATATATTATACATATGCATATGCATATACATATACATATACATATACATTACATACACATATACATATACATATACATATACATATACATATACATATGCATACACATATACATATACATATACATATACATATACATATACATATACTGTATGTGTAACCATACCCTACTACAGATGTGTAAAAAGTTGAAACTGTTATGGACCACAGTCACATTTCATGTGTGAACTGTAAGTTGTGTTTTGCATGTCTTCCAGGGCCCTCACACCTCATTACTGTGTGTGTGCCATGCTATTTAAAACAGCCGTGCCATCTCAGTGTACAGCGCTGGACAGTATACAATCATTACAGGGTGAAGGTGGTAATGAACACAAATACGAACAGCTTCCTGGAGCATATTTATGCCCAATTACACCTCCCTGTTTACACTGTCTATAGCGTCTAATTGCTGTCTGCTGAGCTACTGTGAAGACAATGAAAGTTGACTGCACAGAACAATTGTTTCCGACAGAGTGGGTCCTGCAAAGTACAAACTACTACTAGGTGAATCCTGCGATCTTAAAAAGTAATAAGATCATTTGCGTGGTAATCTGAGGTGATTGGACCTTGAAGAAAATTGCCCCTGCCTCCTGTTGCTAATAGTACCATAACCGTTTTGTTTCATCACAACAGAAAACAAAGGAAAATGTCTTTAGGCAAGGTTTTGCCCCAAAAAACACTAATGTATCTGTTAAACCACATGAAATATAATTAATTGAAGTATTATTTACATCAGGGATATAATAAAAAAGATTTTGACACGTGTAGTTACAGATATACTCCAGCGCAAAGGTTTAGTTGAGCATAATGCAATAATCTGCATTCCAGAAGTACACAGTACTTCAAACAGATGTGAAAAACAGAAATTTAAATGTTCAAAAAAAAATAATAAAATAAAAACAAATTAAAAATAGAACAGATTGCATGACAGACTCAGCCTCCCAGAACAGGAAAAGGGCAAGTAGACAAAAGGGAATGGCAGAGAAAAGCGCAACCCCAACAAGAGAAGAAGAGAAGACAGAAAGAAGCAGAAGCCTTCCCCTCGATTTCCCAACATCCCCAGCCCGGCGGAGAGAGACCTGAGGCTTGTGCAGCGTCTTTCTTCTGGTGTAACCTGAACGCACACTCACATTCATTTACAGCGCACTCCAGGGCCTAAGGTCTGACACAAACTCTTGCAATAACACTTAAGTGAGTGTTGAACACACACACACACACACACACACACACACACACACACACACACACACACACACACACACACACACACACACACACACACACACACACACACACACACACACACACACACACACACACTACGTGAGACAATGAAGCAGAAGGGGTTGCATACTTAATATGCCTTCTCAAACAAAACAGGATGAGGAAAAAATGCAAGGTTTTTCAAACAAATACCAAAAAATCAGGGTTGAGTTGAGGCAAACCTCTGTGCCGCTCCATTCCACGTCCCGCACAAAGTCTCTGCTGCCATTGGCAGGGAGTGGGGAGGGAGGGATTCACGGAGGGTTTCCCTTTTCATGTGGTCTGGACGGGGGGTGTCGCGTTTCGCCGGCGACAATGGCGCTGGCGTTATCATTGCCATGCTTATGCCCTCCTCTGCAACCCGAGAGGACGGCACCCTGGACGCACGGGGAGAGCAGCCACAAAGACGCTTTGTCTTCGCTCGGCAGAGGAGAGGAGAGGAGGGGGGAGGAGGGGGGGAGAGGGGAGAGGAGGGGAGAGGAGGGGAGGAGGGGGGAGGAGGGGGGAGGAGGGGAGGAGGGCAGAGGAGAGGAGAAGAGGGGGGAGGAGGGGGGAAGAGGGGAGGAGGGGAGAGGAGGGGGAATTAAAGGAAACAGTCTCCCAGCACAGAGGTCGGGAGAGGAGAGGAGAGGAGAGGAAAGGAGAGGGGAATGAGGAGAGGAGATAGGAAAAAAATGAGGAGAAGACAGGAGAGAAGATAGAAAAAGAGGAGGGGAGGAGGGAGGAGAGGAGAAGAGACAAGAGGTGAGAAGAGGAGTGGAGAAGAGAGAAGAAGAGAAGAAGAGAGGGGAGGGGAGGGGAGGAGAGGAGAGGAATAGACAGGAGAACAGACTAGAGATGAGGAGAGGAGTGGAAAGGACAGGATAGAAGATGAACAGAGAAAAGAGAAGAGTGAAGAAGAGAGGGAGAATAGGACAGGAAAGGAGTAGAGAGGAGAAAAAGGAGAGGAGAAAAAAGGAGAGGAGAAAAGAGGAGAGGAGAGGAGACGGCTGTGTGCTGGCAGACACTCTGGGCCTTCATGCTCTGTTGTAACAGGGACATCTCCTACCTGAGAGGAAATCATGACAATGCAAGATTTTTTTAATCTTTAGCTCAGCGGAGGACGCTAGAATATTAAGATGAGTAAAAGACTTCTGAGAGCACAGCTCTGTTATGTTCTTAGCTCAACAAAAATCCCACAATAGAGCCAGTCCCTCTGATATTCTAATATCCCTCTGGTGTTCAGAGTACAAGAGCAAGAACTCTGTAACTCTGCATTAAATCATTTTTGGGGCTTTTTATACTCTTTTAATCAGATAGGGTAGTAAAGACAACAGGAAGGAACTGGGGAGACAGAGAAGGGGCGGGATCAGGATTCGAGCCAGACTTGAAACTGGGTCCCTGGGATATGGTATGGGCAACCTAGTCAACTGCACCATAGCATCCCTTGCATTATATCATTATTGACTAAATCTATTCAATGTTGCTCAGCATTCTGCTATATAACTAAAAGAATGGGACTACACTTTATTTTACAGCTCTTTGTAGTGCATGTACATGTAACCACCTAACACTAACCCTAACCCTGTGGTACAGTGTAAGTACAAAGTGTTACATACTGTTACACACTGTCTTACACTGTACCTAATTGATGTAACAGGGACTTGTAAAATAATGTGTAACTAAACAAATGACTACATTCATATGAAGGCCATTCTTCATTATTTTGTGCCACCAACTGTAAGGACAAAAACGTTTTATGGGACCACGAGCCCTCCTACACACAGACAGACGGAGAAAACAAAGAGCGCCTTTCTGCAGTACCTCAGCTGGAGGCTCATATGAGTGACGGCCTCATCTGGCTGGTGGGGAGGCCAAAAGGGCGTAGTCACTGTCACAAGCATTGTTTGTTAGGGGGCAGCGCAGGCTTAGAGGGCAAGGGAAGGTCGCCTTTAGCGGAGCCCCATCACCGCCAGGGGTACTCCACCGGTGACAGGCACGCCGACATGCACACTCCTGAGTGACAGGCAGACAGCTCTGAGAATAGACCAAAAACACCCTTTAACTCAGCCAAAAATATAGTTAAGGGGAGAGGGGGAGGGGTGTTGGTTAGAGCTGTTTGTGTGTGTGTGTGTGTGTGTGGTTGTGCGTGCGTGTGTGTGTGTGTGTGTGTGTGTGATTGTGTGTGTGTGTGTGTGTGTGTGTGTGTGTGTGTGTGTGTGTGTGTGTGCGCGTGTGTGTGTGTGTGTGTGTGTGTCTCAGTTTGTCAGTTGGGGGCCCACTTTGTTTGACAGTCACCAGAACTTTCTGGAATAAAGACATCTCGACATCTCTGAGCACATCACCTAACTTTGCCACCGCCAAACAGGCTTGATATCCAACAGGACCACAGTGAATTACTAGATTTTCAAGCTTATTTCACATAAAAATTAGCTTGATGGAAAGGTTAATTTGGGTTAAGTGATGTATGTACACTAGCCAGTTTAAAAAAAAAACACATTTAAAGGGGGGCTTTGGAGATGGACCAATTTATATAGGGAGCTTTGGAGA
>CM059282.1:15749480-15801980 GCA_030347295.1 Setipinna tenuifilis
GGAGTGAGTGCCAGCCAGTGGCAGCGGCAGCAGCAGCAGCAGCAGTGGCAGCAGCGGTGACGGTCACAGACTCATTGGCTCCATAGTGACAGCGTCCAACACAGAGGCCATGGGGGGAAATGGGACCCCGTGTGAAGCATAAATAGGATTCAATTTTACAGTGTGGTAATGGCGCGGGGGCAAGCAGTCACTCTCGCATAGGACCACACACACACACACACACATACACACACACACACACACACACACACACACACACACACACACACACACACGCACCCATACACACACACACACAACAAAAGATGTAGTAATGTACGAATGAATAGCGTGAAGAGGAATGGTATCTCCCATACACACATTCACAATGGCCAAGCACCAAAAAATTGTAGCTTGCTACGGAAAAAAAATATTTGTTTTGGATGATGATAAAAAATAAAAAAAAATCTTTCATATAGTCTTCAAGCTAAGGCTCATTCCCATCCCAACACCATGCCTCATGTGAAGGCCAGCCAGCTAGCTTAGCTTAGTCCATTATAAATCTGCAAGGGCACTGCAGGGCGCTAGGCTACACTGTGCGGAGAGGAGAGGAGAGGAGACTACTTTATGTAGGCTAGTCAGGACCCTATGAAGAGACACTTCAGCAGCGTCGGTGACAAATGTTGTGGACCCAGTCATGTCGGTATTTCTTTTCGCAGCACGCTGTCACACTGCAGGAGCACTGAAATACGCACCCGTGACATTTGTTTATATATCACTTGGCACAGCGTTAGCGGCAGGGCAGCCAGCGCTAGTTTCATCTAGCAGGGCTCTGCGCTGTGCTGGGGTTCAAGGATGACATGGATGACATGTCGCCGTGATTCCATCAAGCAGGTGACAGACAGGCGATGATGTCATTGACCGATGGGTCCGGTGGTCGTTAGCGTGCTGGAATAGCTTTCTAGGCACTTTTCTGCGTCAAATTTCAATCACTAATTAAACAGGGGGAGCGGTGATTTATGAAGGCACGGACACGTGTGTACACACACACACACACACACACACACACACAGAAAGAGAGAGGGACACACACACACACACACACACACACACTCACACACACACACAGAAAGAGAGAGAGAGGGACACACATACACACACACACACACACACACACATGCTTGTGCACACACACATAAACACAGGCACATAAACACCTGCAACTGTGCACACATTTACAAACACATTCATGACTTGACCACATGTACACACATGCAAAGACTTTTCCACATACAACTCTTCGCTTTCATAGAATACTTAGCTCATTTACTTGCATAGGTTCACAGTTGCTGTAAAGGGAAAAAGGTGTCTATTTAAAGAAAACAAGAAGATTGAAATAGGATGGTGTTAGCAAGGTGATCTCTTTTATATAGCCTTACACTCTCATCCATCTCCTGACATATTTCTTACCTACCCCCCCCCCACACACCCCCTTACACACACACCCCCACCCCATCGCCCCTCTATATTGTGATATATTTAATCCAGTGAGCTCGGAATGACATGGTCATTAATTCTCCGCTGACCTGGCGCTGGCCTTTTGTGTTCAACGCCAGGCGTGTATTAATGAGGGAGACGTACTTGCCTTTCAGTTTCCAAGAAAGGAGGGTGGGGTGGGGGGGGGGGTGGGACGGGACGGGACGGGGGGGTTGAGGAACCCACAAGTCGGACACGCTGACAGAACTGTTCACGCGGGTCCACTAAGGATGTGAACTTTGACCTGTGGACGCCATAACTCAGGGGAAGACAAACCCCCATGAATCACTTTTTTTGTAGAGGGGGACTTGTGCAGAACCATGTGTGATCATACAATAGAAAATGGCCTTCGGGGAGGAGGAGAGGAGGGTAATGGCTTTGTTGCGAGGAGAAAAATACATTATACAGCTTTGTTACTATGAACCCATACACTGACTGCAGTCTGTTCTCTCACCTTTACACACACACTCACTCACTCACACACACACACTCTCTCTCTCTCTCTCTCTCTCTCTCTCTCTCTCACACACACACACTCACTCACTCACACACACACACACTCTCTCTCTCTCTCTCTCTCACACACACTCACTCACTCACACACACACACTCTCTCTCTCTCTCTCACTCTCACACACACACTCTCTCTCTCTCTCTCTCTCTCTCACACACACACACACATACACACACAAACACACACAATCAAAAGTTTGAATCCAGCGGGGACCTGACTCTGTCTAGAGCACACAGCCATATTAATGGAGGGCCTCTGTGGATTTGAACAATTTCCTGGTGTAGGTCATCAGTGAGTCATAATGGTCCACTGGCTGATCTCAGACCTGTGGTGTGTATGTAGAGCATAATACAGTTTTTCTGAATTGCTAAAGCACAAAAACCAATTGGCTGGCCCAATTGCCCAATTGCTTTAGCTACTTCTTACAACTGCTCACTCTTTTGTCAATACCTTAAACCATTTTAGGTAGTAAAACACAATTTGCAAAACTCACTGACTCCTCTTTGCAAAACTCTAAACACATTCTCATTGTCAAAACACACTTTGCAAAACTCATGCCTCCTCTTTGCAACACATTCTCATTGTCAAAACACACTTTGCAGTGTAGGACACATGTGGTTCAAAATGTTAAACATTCTTCTCCCCATTTGATCATCAATAAAGCACACATGGCAGTAGCTAAGCACAATGAGTCAAAACTTTATTATTTCATTTCAAATGACCTGACACCACCAATGTAAGCCAATTGAGAGCCACAAGAAGGTTGCAGCTTGAAAATGGCTGCCAACCAGAGACAAGAGAGGGAGGGACATAGCAAGGAAGAGGAGGTAGAGGAAGAACAAGAGGAAGAGTGATTTTTTTCTGCTAACCAAATTAGAGTCACCATTATAGATCACATTCTTGTCCATGGGTTGATGGCGATCTATGAAATTTCTTAGAGGCCATGGAATTGGCCTGTGCCATAGGCCAGGAACAGTGTCCAGGACAGATATGACACGTCAGGACATTCTTTCCCTGTTACCTGGCAAGGGACATCATTGCTTGTAATGTGGATGAGGTGCTGTGGCCTGACCAAACCCAAAGGCATGATATAGTAAAGCCCAGTGATCTCTTGCTTGCAGTACTGTATACAGCACTTGTAGTTTTCATTTGTACTGCATTCCCAAAATATATTTTTGTTCGAAATATTTTAGCAAGTAATCTAATATTACCACTTAATTTTAGTCTATGTACAATGCATATACATCTGAATTGTGCTATTTTTCAGTTGAAAATGCATTTTCAGGCCTATAAAAAACAAGTTATGCTATTATACAAATCTGAACGTTGTGCTTTTCATTTTTTGGTGTAGTGTTTACTAAATGCTTCATTGTAATTTCATTTTGACCATTGTGTTAATGTTTTGAGGACAGAGTTTGGTTTTGAGCACACGTAAAACTGTTTTGAGGGTTGTAGTAGCTTTTGCAACAAGAGTCAGGAGTTTTGGGACATGCATGTGAGCAATTGGAGTTTGTGTTTACAGTTTTGAGAAAATGGGGCAAGGTTTCAAAAATTGAGTTTTAGCAATTGTGAAAAACTGTAACTGTCTGTGTCTGCAGCACAGCACAGTACAGCACAGTACAGTCATCATGGCTAACCAAAAGAAAGGAACGGAAAGAAAGGAAGAAAAGATAGAGGAAATACATAAGAAAAAAAAGAATAGTGAAAAACGGGCCATTGACAGAAGTGCTATTTTTGTGTGCGAAACGGCATTCTTTAAAAGTTCCACTGTGGTTAACCTGCCCTGACAGTCTCTTTTGGTTAACTGTGGATGCTCACTAAAAGACATATTCAGACATTTAGTCAGCATGACCTTAAAACAGCGGGACCCTTTTTTTATTGGTCGAAAAAGTCACATGATGGATTTGTGACAATATATATATATATATATATATATATATATATATATATATATATATATATATATATATATATACTGTATATACTGTATATAAAACATCTTCACTCTGAGTGAAGTGTGGTCACAGGGCTTTGAGGATTTCTGCTAGTTGCGACGCTCACCTCTCCTGCAAGTCTCTCTCCGCAGAGGTCATGTTGAGGTCAAGAGAAGAAGTAAGGGTCTTCCCCTCCCTCTCCAACCATCCCCAAACCACATGGTGGTGAATGACCAGTAATGATTTCCACCTGAGCTCTGGATCTCCTTATTCACTCCCAAGTTAATCTGACATCCCCTGACATACAGGTGCACTTACACACACACATGCCCACACGTGCACACACATGTACACACACACTCGCTTACACACACTCACACACACACACACACTTACACATGCAGACACACACACATACCATGCAAATATTCTTCGGATGACAACGAGGTGCACTAGTCACCCTTTGCACAAGTGAGATCCTCTTGGAACTTGATTTCACACTGATGGCAGATGTGTCATGGTTAAAACATACCAAATGTGGCACGTGTGCACACAATGTGCCGCCATACAAGCCCCCAGTCCTGAGAAAATACACGCACCCCACCCTCTCAACATGCGTGAAGCGTGTATAGAAATGGTCCAACCCATGGAGAATCATGGCTCATATCTTAGAAATTATTTGACATGGTTTACAGAGTCATATGGACTTGATTACAGTGGAGCATAAACGAGAGTATACACTCACAGTTTGACAAGCTTCGTTATGTCAAAACACACACTCACACACACACACACACACACAAATTCACACACATGACAGATGGAGACAGAGACAGAGAGAGTGAGAGAAAGACAAGACGATGAAGAAACCATCTGTCTCACCTGCTTTAGGTCCAGAGTGATGGTTACGTAATGGTACACCATACCATTCTTGATACTGGGGCTCTGCCACCACTTGTTTGTCCCATCAATTGCATACTCAATAGGATGTCGCTCTGCGGAATAGACAACAAGTCCAAATCAACAAATAGCCTGAGTTTGCTGATGCTAAATAAAAGGCCCCCCGTTCCTCTAATCTTAAAGAGAGTGGCTTTTCGGAGGCTTACACAGGCCAAGGGCTGTGTGTGTGTGTGTGTGTGTGTGTGTGTGTGTGTGTGTGTGTGTGTGTGTGTGTGTGTGTGTGTGTGTGTGTGTGTGTGTGTGTGTGACATAGCCCTAAATGCCCATAGGTTTGGCAGCAACACTGACAGCCTGCTGATGATAGAAATGGATTTAACTGAGATCTCTGTATACTTTCCAGGCTAATGAAAGGTAAAGTTATAAGTCAAGTCAAGTCAAGTCAAAATTATTTGTATAGCGCATTTCATACATAAATGCACTTCAATAAGGCATTAAACATATTTTTTGACGGTATCATTTTCCCCCCTCAGTTAATCTTTTTGATAATAAACGGCTAATGAACAAGACATTTTTACTGAAACACCTTGAAACATTTGGGCGAGATGGAAACATGAAGCCCATCTAAAAATGCTTAAGCTGTGAATCAGCACTAAAGCTCACCATTACAGTGTGCCTATTATCTGACCAGGTTGTTAATTACATTCAATTTCCTCAATCAGTGGAGAGAAATTAAACCCAGGCTTAATTATTCATTTTTCTCTAATTCATGAGAGGAGAATTCATTTAAAGTAATCTCTGCTTCAGACCAGTCAAGTGAAGTCGGTCTTTCTCACTTTTTTTTCCTTCTCTCTCTCTGCCGGAGATGACTCTCTCAATTAGTAATTATGTTAATTATCTCACCCCCCCCCCCCCCCCCCCCCCCCTCCGCCACCCCCCTTCCTCTGCGTTTGTGGAGAAAGACATTAAATGCACCTCCACCACCTCCACCACCGCGGCAAGGCGAGGAACATGATTCACACCGCAGTTTTGCTCCACGGACAAGAACAACAACAACTAATATGATTAATGCACCTTTTGTACCGTCGTCTGAGTGAGCAAATGCCAAGGCATTTGTAACAGCTATTAGCTGATGACTCAAAACAGGTGAAAGTACAAATGTTTCAGTTGTGTTTCCAAAAAGACAGATGTTTTTGATTCTGTCTTTTCACAAAGGACCAAACATTTCACAAGCCCTTTTGTTTGAAAGCTGTTATACAGTTCCCCTGAAAAGAATAAAACAAATAATGCAACACAAAGATGTTACAGTGCATCAAAGATGTAAAAAGACACACAGAAATGACACAGTGGAAAAGCAATGGGTCATAAATGAGACCTGATTTAGGGAGACGAGACCCTTAGCCCTTTACCAACACAAAGCAGGAAGTCCTTTCGCTAGCGATCAAAAAGCATCAATAAGCTAAACCATGAGCAACATGTTTAATTTACGGTTGGCCTGACTATACACTCATAGATGTCTCCCTCCCTTCCTCACTCCCTCATTCCCTCCCTCACTCCCTCCCTTTCTTTCTTTTTCACGATACCCTCTCTCTTCTTCTGATATTCAATCCCACAGTCTGACTATCATCTATGCGGTCGAGAAGTGTTGGTTATCTCCATCTGCACTTGAGATATGTAGCCATAAGCATGCTGTCTCTGAGCTAGCTCCCGTCCGCTGAGCAAATAAGGGGGATTTGTCTATCATATGCTTTGACTCTTTGTGTTTCTTGGCTGCAAGAGATGGTGTGTGTGTGTGTGTGTGTGTGTGTGTGTGTGTGTGTGTGTGTGTGTGTGTGTGTGTGTGTGTGTGTGTATGTGTGTGTGTATGTGTGTATGTGTGTGTGTGTGTGTGTGTGTGTGCGTGTCTGTGTGTGTGTTTGTGAGCGTGTCTGTGTGTGTGTTTGTGAGCGTGTCTGTCTGTGTGTTTGCTCGCTCTTAGAACTGGCAAACTGGCGGGAGTACAAAGACAGAGAGAGTGGCGGGAAGGGGGTGGGGGGTGCCTAGTAGGGCCGCAATGTGTATGATAAGCACCTCAGCTCACAGATGACAGTGCTCATGGAGAGTGGGTGGGTGGGTGCACGCCAGAGCCAGAGCCCCTCTCTTCTCTTCTTAGGGGGGGCCTCTTAGGGGGGCCAGCTCAGCACTCCTCCAGATCACCTCCACAGCACGCGGCCAGATAGCCATTGATTTTGGACTACGTGGCTGGGCTACGCCGGCCAGGGTGGCAGGCTTTCGTGATGAGGCAGCAAATGGATCCTCAGAGGCCCCCTTACTCTGCCCCCCTCCCCCTATTTTTGCAAATGGCTCTAGGAACTTTTTTTTAGCGGATGAAGGAGCAGGGGGGTGAGCTGACACAGAAAGGTAGAACGTGCACATCTGAGTCTCAATTCCCTATCTCTCTTTCTCTCTCTGTCTTTGCCTTTGTTTCTCTCGCTTTCTTTCTCTTCCCCACTCTCTCTCTTTGTCTGTCTTTCTCTGTGTGTCTCTCTCTCTTTTTGTCTCTCTCTCTCTCCCTCTCTCTCTATCTGTCTCTCTTTCTCTGTCTCTCTCTGTCTTTGTTGTTGTCACTCTGTGATCCTTATTTATGTGTCACATTTCTCTTTCATCTGTCTGTGAAAGAGGGTACTAGTGTATACATTTTTGGTGATGATGTGTTGATATTGATGATGTGATGGTGTTATCTATCTATTATGTATGTGTGTGTGGTGTCTGTGCATGTGTGTGGTGTGTGCATGTGTGTTGGTCACTGTGTACTCTGTGTGTGTGTCTGAGTGCATGTGTGTGTGTGTGTGTGTGTGGTGTGTGTATGTGTGTGTGTATTTGTGTACTCTGTGTGTGTGTGAGTGCATGTGTGCATGTGTGTGTGTGCTCGTGAGTGCATGTGTGTGTGTGTCTATCTGTGTATGTACAGTGAAGAAAACAAGTATTTGAACACCCTGCTATTTTGCTATTTCTCCCACTTAGAAATCATGGAGGGGTCTGAAATTGTCATCGTAGGTGCATGTCCACTGTGAGAGAGATAAACTAAAAAGAAAAATCCAGAAATCACAATGCATGATTTTTTAACGATTTATTTGTGTGATATAGCGGCAAATAAGTATTTGAACACCTGTGTGTCATCTAGAATTCTGACCCTGAAGGACCTGTTAGTTTTCTTCACTGTATGTGTGTGTGTGTGTGTGTGTATGTATGTGTGTGTGTGTGTGTGTGTGTGTGTGTGTGTGTGTGTGTGTGTGTGTGTGGGTGTGTGTGTGTGTGTATTCTCACCAAAGGCTCTGGCACTCTGGAGGTTGCATATGCGGCACTGGGGGTTTCTGACGGGCTGGCCAGGGACGTGCTCCACCAGCTTGCAGTACATCTCTGGGCCCTCCTGGCCACACGTGGCGTTGGCTGTGATGTTGGCCATGGTGGCCAAGTTCAACACCGCTGGAAACAACCCTGAGAGCAGGAAATAAGAAATACATACACTCATTAGGTGTGTAAATCGGAGCTTTCATGACAGTATAATAATAATAATAATAATAATAATAATCATAATAATAATAAACTGTATTTGTATAGCACAATTCATACAAGATATAGCTCAAAGTGCTTCAACAGTTTGGCAGGAAAAAAGACAAGTCAGCATTTGTTGCATATGAAAAAATGTCCCTGTTACATCAATTAGATACATTGTAATAAAATGTGCAACAATATGTAATGTGTGCACATGTGTGTATGCACTTACACTGTACCATAGGGGTAGGGGCAGTGTTAGGTACATAATACTACATGTTGTTACATGTAGATACACTAAAAACCATAAAATAGTGTTACCAAAAATACAACTGAAAACAAGTAAAATAGAGTGCAATAAGACACTCTGATGAAGTGTAGAGTGAAGGTTAGGTTACCATGATGCCTTCATTGCACCAGTATCTGTGTTCATGTGAACATAGTCATTAATCAGATCATCTGCTATTAAATCAATTTATCGATATGAATCAATATATTGTTACACCCCTGTTATCACTAACTAGTGCAGAGCCCATTGACACTGTGCCAGGGTACTGTGTTTAGTATACCTTACATGTTTAAATAGGATGTGAGATGAGATATCAAAATGCGCATTTGGAGTTGCGTCGTGTAGTGAAGTTTCAGGTTTGTTTTCCTTTATTTATGTATGTGTAAGCAGATGTATATGTGTATGTATATGTATATGTATGTGTGAGCAGATGTATATGTGTATGTATATGTATATGTATGTGTGAGCAGATGTATATGTGTATGTATATGTTTATGTATGTGTGAGCAGATGTATATGTGTATGTATATGTTTATGTATGTGTGAGCAGATGTATATGTGTATGTATATGTTTATGTATGTGTGAGCAGATGTATATGTGTATGTATATGTTTATGTATGTGTGAGCAGATGTATATGTGTATGTATATGTTTATGTATGTGTGAGCAGATGTATATGTGTATGTATATGTTTATGTATGTGTGAGCAGATGTATATGTGTATGTATATGTTTATGTATGTGTGAGCAGATGTATATGTGTATGTATATGTTTATGTATGTGTGAGCAGATGTATATGTGTATGTATATGTATATGTATGTGTGAGCAGATGTATATGTGTATGTATATGTTTATGTATGTGTGAGCAGATGTATATGTGTATGTATATGTTTATGTATGTGTGAGCAGATGTATATGTGTATGTATATGTTTATGTATGTGTGAGCAGATGTATATGTGTATGTATATGTATATGTATGTGTGAGCAGATGTATATGTGTATGTATATGTTTATGTATGTGTGAGCAGATGTATATGTGTATGTATATGTTTATGTATGTGTGAGCAGATGTATATGTGTATGTATATGTTTATGTATGTGTGAGCAGATGTATATGTGTATGTATATGTTTATGTATGTGTGAGCAGATGTATATGTGTATGTATATGTTTATGTATGTGTGAGCAGATGTATATGTGTATGTATATGTTTATGTATGTGTGAGCAGATGTATATGTGTATGTATATGTTTATGTATGTGTGAGCAGATGTATATGTGTATGTATATGTTTATGTATGTGTGAGCAGATGTATATGTGTATGTATATGTTTATGTATGTGTGAGCAGATGTATATGTGTATGTATATGTTTATGTATGTGTGAGCAGATGTATATGTGTATGTATATGTTTATGTATGTGTGAGCAGATGTATATGTGTATGTATATGTTTATGTATGTGTGAGCAGATGTATATGTGTATGTATATGTTTATGTATGTGTGAGCAGATGTATATGTGTATGTATATGTTTATGTATGTGTGAGCAGATGTATATGTGTATGTATATGTTTATGTATGTGTGAGCAGATGTATATGTGTATGTATATGTTTATGTATGTGTGAGCAGATGTATATGTGTATGTATATGTTTATGTATGTGTGAGCAGATGTATATGTGTATGTATATGTTTATGTATGTGTGAGCAGATGTATATGTGTATGTATATGTTTATGTATGTGTGAGCAGATGTATATGTGTATGTATATGTTTATGTATGTGTGAGCAGATGTATATGTGTATGTATATGTATATGTATGTGTGAGCAGATGTATATGTGTATGTATATGTTTATGTATGTGTGAGCAGATGTATATGTGTATGTATATGTTTATGTATGTGTGAGCAGATGTATATGTGTATGTATATGTTTATGTATGTGTGAGCAGATGTATATGTGTATGTATATGTATATGTATGTGTGAGCAGATGTATATGTGTATGTATATGTTTATGTATGTGTGAGCAGATGTATATGTGTATGTATATGTTTATGTATGTGTGAGCAGATGTATATGTGTATGTATATGTTTATGTATGTGTGAGCAGATGTATATGTGTATGTATATGTTTATGTATGTGTGAGCAGATGTATATGTGTATGTATATGTTTATGTATGTGTGAGCAGATGTGGGCTAAATCTACCTCAGGGACCACAGTGCAGCGATGCAGCCGTGTTGTGCCAGAAGGGAAATGGCCAGGGGCGATTTTAGCATCTGGTCTTTAGGGGTGCCCGGCCCCCAGTGCTTATCACACAACACTATTATTATATATAATATATTATTCATTTGGCACTGAGCCAGGGGGTGCCGAGCAGTTTCACGGGGGTGCCTTGGCACCCCTAAAAATGGTCTAGATTCGCCCCTGGAAATGGCTATGGTGCCCACACACACACACACACACACACACGCGCACACACACACACACACACAGACACACACATAAATGGCAATTGAAGCTTCTTTTAACAATATATTTGGCATTTGTTGTCCTAACAAGATGGAACCTGGCACTGGACCCACTTGTGCCATTAGCAAAACACCTACTTGAGCTCAGTAGAACGAATGGTTTTGGAGTTGTGCGTGGAACAGACAGAGTGATACACACACACACACACACACACACACATACACACACACAGTGACACATGGACAGACACACACAGTGACACATGGACAGACATTCCTTGCATTTCTAGATGTCCACAGCTATGGAAGCTCACCTACTGCTACCCACTGCTACAGTGATGGCAGTGGTGCAAGGGCAGGCATACCCTTTGCCTTTACGCCTGAAATGAGTCTATTCCCAAAAGTAGATGGCAAACAGTGAACAGACATGTAGTAAATGGAAATTTAATATTAAACGTCCAGGTACATACTGTACATTACATTCTCTTCTTAAAAAGTCCATCTCAGATTACAAATGTGACGTGTTTTTAGTTTTCAGTGTGTCATTGTGTCTTATAATGTTTATACATTCCCAACATGTCAGGGGGTATTTTTTTTTTGGTACAAAGAGATAATTGGTTCAATTTGCATCAACTTACTTTGTCTTGAATGATTAGTTTGATTTGCAAATGTTTTTTTTAACTTTCCATTGCATTTGGGCCCAGTCCAACTCACCATAAGAGACAGATTCCCCAAAATAACCAATAAAGAATTAAATCTGAGATTAACCTTTCTAACTATTCGAAACAGCATTCATTTACTAAAAAACAAAGTTCAGCTGTAGACTATGTCTTTGTTTGGGCTATTTATAAACTAATTACTTTATTACACTACAATCCAGTTTCAATGGCAACACCCAGTGTGAATATCACCTATTGACATAAAAACTGACACGCTTATTGCAGGGACATATAAATACATATTATTAATGCGTACAAAACAACAAGCTATGCCAGTGTAGTATTTCAGGAAAACAATGTTGGTGAAAGCCAATTAGAATTTATGTATCAGTCATAAAAACAACATTTTCATGCACTCCCACACATTTACATGCACACACACACAGATACACGCTCACAGACATACACACACAAACTACCACACACTCACTCACACACACACACACACACACACACACACACACACACACACACACACACACACACACATATACACATGAACACAAATATACACATACCCAGCTGTTGGAGATTTGGGTTTCCATGAAAGTCATGTAACACCATAACAACAACCATTCTGTGGCACTTAAGAGAGAATGCAAATCAGTTAGAAAAGGCATGAGGGAGAAGAGAGGATTACAGAAGAGAGGAGAGGAGAAGGGAGGAGAGGAGAAGAGAGGAGAGGAGAGGAAAGAAGAGAGGAGAGGCAAGAGAAGGGAAAGGGAAAGGAGACGAGAGGAGAAGAGAGGAGAGCAGAAGAGAGGAGAGGAAGTCTGTACAGATCAGGGTGTACGTGTGTGCGAGTATGTGTATGTGTGTGTGTGTGTGTGTGTCTTTGTGTGTGTGTGTGTGTGTGTGTGTGTCTGTGTGTGTGTGTGTGTGTGTGTGTGTGTGTGTGTGTGTGTGTGTGTGTGTGTGTGTGTGCGTGTATGTGTGTGTGTCTGGGTGTGTGTGTGTGTGTGTGTGTGTGTGTAGGGTGAGGGGGGGAGGTATGCGCCCTTGTTTTGTGAAGGAGCCCTGGGTCCCCTTAGCTGTGCCGCTGTGTGAGAACAGTGGATGTGAATCAAAGACCAAGCCCATGGCTCAGAAATGACTCCCAGCTGTTCACCCAGATGTCCAGAGCAAATGTACTGTGAAGAACATCTGAAAAGGCACAAGGAAGGGAGAGGGAGAGGGAAGGGAACAGAACGCAAAGCAGAATAGAGGCAAAGTGCTGTAGAAAGTAGTAGAAAGTTCCCTCTCTTTTTCTCTTACTCTCTCCCTCTCTCTCTCTCTCTCTCGCACATTCTCCCTCAGTTCTTCAAATGTACACCTAAAAGAATCAACTTGAAAACCGCAGATTCTACTGTGTTAAAAGCAGCTCGGTATTAAGTGAGTGGATGATTTGTGGGAGGGTGTGTCATTTTAACATGAACATTACGAAAATCGCTCAATTCCTTTTGCCAAGGAGAGTTCCCCCTTTTTCTTAGTAGAAAGTGTTTTAAAAGGTTTCAAGCCCAGACCTTGTGTTCTGCCCTGGTCCTTCTGTAGCATGATTATATGAATATAAGCCATTTAAACTGACTGGAGAGAATCACTGCTCTCGGGAGGACGATTACATTAAGAGATCGCTTGCACAAGATAATGCCAGACACTCGGAAACATTGGTGATTATGAAGCTGGCATAGATATACAGCAAGGAACACAAGACTCGCTTAAGGAGTCACTCAAAAGAGTTCAGACTGTTACTCAACTGAACAGAGGACAGGACCATTATCCAGTCTGATTATCTCCTGTGAAAACAAGGCCTTAATCGAAACATCCTCAGTTTTAATTACTTGTATACAACTTGTTTATCTGAAGTATCCCCATTTGCGTAGTTACTGTCCCATTTTGCTGAGTCACATTTTTCTTTTTTTGTCTCACAGTTTCCTGAACTGCACATATTTTTCTCCCTTTTATTTTCTTCCATAAAAAATCAACTGGTCAGGCAACACAGAGGAGAGAGGCCATGGGCCATAAGCCCTTCATTATTCACCATGTCAGGAATTCTGAAAAGAAAACTCTCTCTCCCTCTCTCTCTCTCCTCCCCTCTCTCCCCCCCCCCCTCTCTCCTCCCCTCTTTCTCCCTCTCCCTCTCTCTCTCTCTCTGTCTGAGAAGTGCAGTATCGATGGCAATGCTTCGTTCATTCCTCTCCCAGTACCTCTCCTCCACGTCAGATCAATAGGGCTGTTGATGCTGAGCCCATTTATATCATACCTTGTTCTGACTCCTCATTCAGGTTGACAAAACTAATTATTGTTTTATGCCACCCCTGCTCTGCCCTACGCGGCCAGTCACGTTGTCTCAAGTCATCATTTCTCAGCCATTCCTGTAAGGAGACCTGACCAGTGCATGCACATCAACGAAATGGCCGTCCACCTCTCTCTCTGTCTCTTTCTCTGTCTGTCTGTCTCTCTGTCTCTCTCTGTCTCTCTCTCTCTCTCTCTCTCTCTCTCTCTCTTCATGAGCATTCAAACTGAAGGTCAAATTAGCAAACAGACATAGCGAGTGCATCTCCATGGGGCTTTTATTTCTTTTCTTCTTCTTCAAAAAAAGATAAGCAGATGAGTTTTTAACAAAAAAAAATAGGAGTGCCTTAGTCATTTACATCAATCATAAGTTAACGTCGTAAGTGCCCTGGTTTAGAGCTTCAAGTTTGGAAAACATTAAAATCAATGCTTTTCACTGTAACACACCCAGACAGAGATGTCACAGCATGGAGTGTTTGCAAGGTTACCACAGATCAGACGGTAAGTCCACTCCTGTCCATGTTGTTGAGTACTGACAGACTGATACACTGAATGGACAAGAAGTGTGTGGACAACTGGACAACCCCCCTATGAGCTTCTTCACTCACACTGTCAACTATAAACATCAACACAGACTGTCAACACAGACACCCACACTGATATGTGTGCAGTGCACGCACAAACACACATGCAGAGAGAGAGAGAGAAAGAGAGGGAGGCACACACAAACATAGAGAGAGAGAGAGAGAGAGAGAGAGAGACAGGCAGACAGACAGACAGAAAGATAGACAGATATATAGACAGACAGTAGGAAGTATGCTTTCCAAGTGCACAGACTGACAACATTATCATATCCCTGCCACCTAAGGGTGTATTCATACCAGGAATGTCTGATAGTTCACTAGCTCTGCTCCAGACCAAAACAGAATGTTTTTTGTTTTGTTTTGTGCTGTTCGCTTTCACATGGCATTTTTTTAAGCAAGTGGACTATAATAATTTTAAAATAAAAACACATGTGGTAAGGTCGTTTAGTCATTGGATACTTGGGGTTGGAGAGGCAGAATGGTCAAAGTGACAGCTAACAATCACGGAGCTCTTGCTGCGCTCTGTATTGCATTTAAGCAAGAAATCATCTCTGATTTAACAGCTACGACCATGTTTAGCCAATTTTGACCAAGACTGCTAAGCAGGAGATTCATCAAGTATCCTAGTTTGGTCATGCTAGGCCTACCAGAACAATATCTGTAAAAAAAAATGTAAAAAATCTAAAAAATGAAAAAACAACTAACATTTTACCAATAATATGTGACAGCGAGAGCTTGTTAGCTACAAAAGCGTATGGTTTTTTTTGCGTTTGGGTCGGATCACGGACCCTGGTGCAGTTCGTTTGAGGTGTGAAAGCAACCCATGCTTTCACACCTCAAACGAACTGCACCAGGGTCCGTATGAAACCATACCGAGACCACCTCACCAGCTCAGCTGGGTCTTGGTTCGCTTGTTTGGTCTGCACCACAGTTCGATGGTTTCTATGCACACTGGCACAAAAGGTCTGAACCCAACTGAACCCTACAGACCACCAGCATTCCACTGGGTAGAGCTTTGGAGTTACAGTAACCGAATGAGTGTTCAGCTATGGAAACGTATCTGACAGAGCACGTTTACATCAATATGAAATATATTAAATCATAAAATCATCATTTATTCTATTCCAGCAAAACTACCTTTGATATTTTTTGCATCTTTGATGTAACCTTGCTTTTGTTCCTTGTTTATGTTCGTTCTTGTTAACAAACTGCAGACTCAGAGTGAATTGGCAAATTGTATTGATATTGTGCGCACACACACACACACACACACACACACACAGTCATGCACACACACACACACACACACACAGGTAAAAAAACACATTTCACAGCACAAACACCTTTAAATAAAAAAGTGTAGCTTGTTTTAGATGTCAATATCATCCGCATATTCCCAGCACGTCCACAAGATAGTTACTGACAAACAAAACAAAGTAACAAAACAAAAAAAAACGACACACACACACACACACACACACACACACACATACACACCCCGGCCGGGCCACGTTTATTTCACTGGTAAAAATTATACTGTCGATTCCTATAAAACATAAAACTGCCGTCCTTGAGGGATGCCTGCACATTTACACACACACTTAACCCCAGACGCTGGATGCCTCCTCTGGGGTCAGCCTGAAGGGAATTGATTGATACGGCAGCATTTATTTTTCATCTCGCTGGCATTCATCAAAGTCGGGCCGGCCTGGGTATGAGCGGCGTGGCTATCTGCGCTCAATGCCAGAGCTGAGAAACTGGACACTCAATCACTTTGGCGGACAGGTCACCGTGTCACACCATGTCTGAGACTGTGCACTTGTGTGTGTGTGTGTGTGTGTGTGTGACAGTGTGTGTGACAATGTTTGTAACAGTGTGTGTGTGCATGTGTGTCTGCATTTGTGTGTGTTTGTGACAGTGTGTGTGACAGTGTGTGTGTCTGTATTTGTGTGTGTGTGTGTGTGTGTGACAGTGTGTGTGTGTGTGTGTGTGTGACAGTGTTTATAACAGCGTGTGTGCATGTGTGTCTGTATATGTGTGTGTGTATGTGTGTGTATGCGTGTGTGTGTGTGTGTATGTGTCCATCTCATACGTCATTTTCGCTGGGGATTAATGTGTACTCTACACCTGAGCTTTATCCCCGCAGGGGCAGGTTGGACGGCCAGGGACATGAGCACAACTAGCCCAGACAGCCAGGCCATTATCGGGGGAGACCGAGGCATAAACCCCCCTTGTGCTCCCCACCACCACCACCAACGCCACCACCACCACAGCCTTCTCTACGGCTAATGCATAATGTTGTGGTTCCACGCTGTCAACTTTTATTTTGCCTCCCGATACATTACTCAAACAGAAAATTAGGTGACTTGAAACAGGCAATGGAGGGGAATTAAAAAAGTGTGTGTGTGTGTGTGTGTGTTGGGGGGGGGGGGGGGCACCAGTGGTGTAGTAGCCACACTGTGGATTGCTAGTAAATGACAGGGGGGGGGGGTTATGCTCCTGCAGTGTAGCATGAGATGTGTGTGTGTGACGGTGTGTGTGTGCATATGTGTATGTATGTGCGTGTGTGTGTGTGTGTGTGTGTGTGTGTGTGTGTGGGTTTTATGCTCCTGCAGTGTAGCATGAGATGCTGAGGTGCAGATGTGAGATGTGAGTGATGGTGTTAGTTTAGCACAGTTTAGTTTAGCTCCCTCCGGGGCATCCAAATAACTACCCCGAGCTACTGGGCTACTATTATTGGGCTGGGACTCCTCAGAAATACAAATGTTTTGATTTTTTGTTTTGATTTCAAGGGCCATCAACATTATGATCCAGTCCGTGAAACAGATCTTTTTTTTTTTACAAAAAAACAAATTATCTGGATATATCTTGTTGCATGCCTTACACAATACATTACTGTCACGTTCTATCAAACGTGACATTAGGCATATACTAGGGCTGGGCAATTAATCGAAAAATTAATTGAACAGACAATCGTCAATGTTAACCTACAATGATCAAGCACATGATGACTAATAATCATTGTTTATTATTACTGTTATTGTTATTTATTTTGTGAAATGTTCTTTAGATTTTGTGCATTCCACTGTGTGTGTGTTCATGTACTGTTCCTTGAAAGCACACTACCACATGTTGTCATGTGATTCTACCCAGTCCAGCCAATTAAAGATGATTTTGATTTGAAGTTCTATCGCCCAGCCCTAATTGTGATAAAAATCGATATCCGTCAATATGGAAAAAATATATTGTAATCAAATTTTTCGCCATATCGTTCAGCCCTGGGGGGTATTCCAAAAAAGTGGTTTAGTGACTAACCCAGCTAAGTTCACTCAGAGTGAGTTGTAAACCTTATAATAGAAGAGTCATAGAGGTTCATCCCTCTATCAAAACGAAACCACGAGGCTATTCTATTAGAAGGTTTACCACTTGCTGTGAGTTAACATACCCAGGTTAGTGACTAAACCTGCTTTCTGGAATACCCCCCTGCTCTGTAGTTTCTGTTTACATCTTTTTAGCCAGCACTTGTCCATGCTTATGCTTACGTAGATGCACTGGTTAACACAACTCATACATCCTTCTAATCAAAGATAATATTCTCATTACAGTCGCAGCAATGTTGTGCTAAATCGTTGTCTGGTGATATGTAAGCCCCGCATGCTAACAGGTCTACTGAAATGTCCTCTGTGATTACTGCAGCGTCGTCCGTCCTTGCTCACCGACCCTCCAGGGACTCTGTTTGCTGTGGTGTGCAATGTGTACAAAGTCTAACGGTAATGAAAGCTTACAGTATAAGCAGATGACATACCACACACACACACACACACATAAACACAGGCACACAGACAGACACACACATACACACACAGACAAACACACACAGACACACACACACACACACACACACACACACACACACACACAGACATACACAGACACATACACACGCACACAGACATACACCCACACACACACACACACACACACACACACCACACACACACACACACATATCTGGCTGTGTTGGAGACTTTTCTCCGCCATGTGTGTGTGTGTTTACTCTCTCGCCCCCGTCTCGGTGGATTGTGAGCCGTGAGGAGAAATGAAGCCTGCTCGTCATGTGCCATGACAGGCAATTATGAACCTGTTAAATCCAGTGTAATGCAAACGGGGGAGCGGTGCAGAGCGGTGCGGGGGAGGCCTGCCTGCCTCGGCTGACAAGAAGCCTTTTAATGGCACGACACACGGTCGCCCCTAGTAACTACATGTGTGCGTGGAGAGCCACTCAGAAAATGAACGACTTTCTTAATAGAGGATAATTGCAGTTGGATGAGTTTTTTCTTTCTCTCTCTCTCTCTCTCTCACTCTTGGTGTCTTTTGTCATTCTTAGCCTGTTTCTCTCTTTCTCAGTCTCTCTCTCCCTCACTCTCTTCTCTCTTCTCTTTCTTCTCTCTTCCCCCATTTCCCTCCCTCTCTGCCCCTCCCTTCATATCCCAATCAGTTGGATGAGTTTTTTTCTCTCTCTCACTCTCGGTGTATTTTTTCATTCTCAGCCTCTTTCTTTCTCCCTCTCTTTCTCTCTTCTCTTTCTTCTCTCTCCCCATCCCCATTCCCCTCCCTCTCTCTCCCCATGTTCTTATTCTTCCCCTCTCATTTCCCAATCAGTTTCTTCAAAAGGATGGTAAAAGCTCTGATGATGGGCTTTGGGTATGTGTTGCTTTTGGACACTGGTTCAGACAGAGTTCTAGTCAGAAAGGAAAAGAAGGGAAGTATGTTTTGCTTATGCCAGAACCTCCCACGACGCAGGATGTTTAAACAGACTCCTTAACTTCCTGTGTGTCCCGAACTGTCTGGCATCACACTCGAAGATTTTTCCTACAGTACAGTACAGACAGTCATGTTTAGAGGACCCTCACGCTCTTCCCACTTACAGTAGATGTACACATTATATTCTGAGTGTACTCAGATGAAATAACATGGAGAAAAAGTGCATATGTAAAAATGCTTTGTCCTAATTTTTTTGTGGCATTCAACATCTGCATTATTTTCTCATGACACGTTTACAAGACAATATACTTCTATACAGTATAAAGTATGTAGAGTGTCTTTGTCCTAGTTTTCATGCCTCTGAACTGTGGATACTGAGGCGCACTGCTGATGAGGTGTCCTGGAAATGCTCTTAGACCAACTCAACCCTGCGCTTTAGCAAACACAGGACGATTGCCTAGACTCAGGAAGTAATATTATGGCAAACCAAAAGTGTGAAGTGTTTTCCCCACAAAAGTGTTTGTATGTGAAGTATATTGGCACCAAGTATGACAAGACACAGTGTCAGATGTGAGCTAGACAGACAAACACAGACAGACCGAGCAACTGACTGACCACCCGACTGACCACCCAACCCTCTTTATGGTGACTTAGAGGGCCCTTGTGCTGAAAGCTCATTAGGCTTTGAATCTACTGTTTAGCCATTAGCAGGCAATGGGCCAGAACACTATTTTAAAACACACAGTCTTCCACACCTACTGGAGGAAGATTAAACCTAGTCCAACTTGTTACGCTAAGCCATAGAATCACAGACAAATCAATCTGGATTTAGAACAACCTGCCCTCCCCCAGAACCTGAATTTCCTTTTTTTAATACCATTTTTTTAAAACTATCAAATAGGCATGAGTGGAGGTGTAGGTTAAGCCCACATTTTTAACACTTGTAGATCCCCTGACTATTCGACCACATGCTCTTCATTCCAGATGTAATGTAATGTAGGCCGCATATTTCTTTTTTGTTTTCAAATTAAAACCATGCAGACAGAAAAGAAACCCAGTCTCTCTACCACATCCAATGCATGCACACACACGCACGCACGCACACACACGCACACACACGCACACACACGCACACACACACACACATCTATGTAGTTCCTACCCCTGTCTCCTGCCCCCCAGCCCCCTTCTCCACACCCCTCCATTATACCCCTTCTCTGTGATACCCCATCCTCCAAGCCTCCAAGCATTTGATTTGCGGCCAAGCGCGATGCTCAGCCACCTGATCAGAGCTCCATCAAAGTCAAGGTTGTGCCTTAACACAATCTGAACATCAATCTGCACCTCGCCGAGCCTCCTGAATAAACAGTTGTGCCTCCTTGTGTCACAACACGCACTGAATGGCAACCAGTCTATGCAGACAGAAAAGACTAGGATCTCACAATGCTACCAGGACTAATTGCAGAAGTAATTGCATCTTTGATAAACTTTTTAGAAATAAGCTATAGCAGTGCTGCAATTCTTGTTTTTTTTGTGTGTGCTGTGTTGTTCTTTGAACATTTTTTTTGTAAAGCAGGCGTGAAGTGTTGGGATTTCTTTCATTTGGGTTGTGGATAGAGCTTAATAAACTTATAGTCTCTAGGATAGAATAGAATAGAATAGAATATAAATAGAATAGAATAGAGTAGAATATAAATAGAATAGAATATAAATAGAATAGAATAGAATAGAATAGAACAGAATAGAAAAGAACAGAATAGAATAGAATAAAGTTGGACCAGTGAGATCTTGGTATGATTTTAAGTAGATGTCTCTATCTCTATCTCTCTGTCTCTGTGTGTTTATTGCAAAGGTTTAGGTGTAAAGCACAGCTACTTGGTGAATGTGCTGTGTTGACATTGTCACTGTGACCCACAAGGAATGTGTTATCTTTCAAAAATGTCATTTTCACAGACTGTGCATCAGGCAGGATCCTTGAATATTGTGCTTTGTGGGTCATCCTGAGTGCCTAATGGTGTGGTTTAGACTTTGCCATAGGGTGTAGACATATACAAGCTACATCTCTTTGCCCCTGAGCTTCTGGCACTGGGTGCTGACCTTCAGTATAGGGCCTTGGTGCCATTGTTTTGCTTTTACTCCTACCTTCCAAATATGGCTTGCTTCCGATTTTGTGTCTGCCAACGTGTACATGGTGAAATATGGATTGTGGCTTTCCTATTCTACTGCAATAACCAGAGACTCTAGTGTCTACATCACTTCTGGGCAGATTTTGTCTAGAGGTGTGGAATGTGGCTTTTGTAAAATGTAAAAGTTTTATCTTGTTTCTTTCTGCTGTTTACCAAGCCAGCTTCCTAATTAGCACGACTCTAAAGCTATGTAGATGTAAGAATGAGCAAGATCAGCTGTTCAGCCTCACGAAACAGCCATTTTTATTTTCAGTACAGTACTACTCATACTCTGTCACACGGTGTAAGATAAACAAGCTCGGAGGACAAATATCTGAACCTAACAGACCAAACTACACAAAAGTAAACACTGAAAGTGAAAAAAGAAATGCACGAGTTTGTGAGCTGATAGCAAAGTGTCTGAGACCCAGACATAACATTTTCCAGCAAGGATCACTGGCCAACCCCAGACTAGTAAACAGGAAAGCACAGAGTATAAAAGTTAATTCTTGAAAAATACAAGCAATACACAAGCCGTCTAGACAGGCTTCTCAGGGCAAGATTTTTATCAAGTGTGTTCACTCGTTTTATCTGTAGAAAAACTCAGACAAATCACACAGACACACACATACACACATAAATACTGAAATACAAATACATGCACACATGTGCTAAAAACCAGACTGTGTTTATATACAGCAGATACACACACACACGCACACACACACACACACATACAAACACAGACTCTCTCTCTCTCTCTCTCTCTCTCTCTCTCTCTCTCTCTCACACACACACACACACACACACACACACACACACACACACTTTTGTATTTGGTTTAACTCTCGGCAAGGTTTTTATGGAAGAACACAGATGTCACTCCATATCACCAACAGACATACAGCTGCATCCGAGATACGGCCAAAGATTACCAGCCAAGAAAACATCCATACTCCCCCTGAAAGTGCAGCCTTTAATCAATATCTCCACTCAGACAGCGAAAACATAACACACAAACACAAACAGTGGCAATGGTATTTCTTTAGGGTTATACCACATTTCATTTTCATTTATAATGAAAATGGTTCTGTCATCGTGAAAGAGGCCCCTTTTATTTTCCTATCTCAACAGCCACTGAGATGACAATTTGAGGGAAACTCACTTTCATGTTATTTCAATTGGTGAGTCTCTGTGTTGGGGAAGAAGAAAAAAAATGATTATATAAAAAAAAAAAAACCTCTGTGGGTTATTTATGTGGATGCATAAATAAGTGTTTGGAGTGCCAGACAAATAAAAAATTCCATCTGATCAATCCGTATCAAAATTACAAAAGGAGACATCCAAGTGAAGTAGGCCTATTCAGTTAATATTTACTCCTTTTAGCTGGAGAGAGACCAAACGCGCTGATAGAAAAGGGGAGATTAAATTGAATGCTCTGCTCACGAAGCACAGCCAACACTGCTTATCAATTTTTAGTCAACATTTTTTTTTGTTTTCTTTCTCTCTATCTCTCTCTCTCTTTTCACCGTGACTCGATAACGTGTGAAGCAGGCTGTTTTTCCACGGCAAACCTGCGCGTAAGGGTGCGAGGTCACCGCCTAATATATTCACTGCTGCTAAATTAAAGATGCGCTCATGAATTCAGAAATTTCAGGAGTGAAAACAAGACTACAGACTCTATCACAGAAGACTACACCCAAGTCTCAATGGTCAATCTCCTGGTAAGAATTTAGAACAGTGTATGTATATATATTTGTCCCTCTCTTTCTCTCTCTCTCTCTTTCTCTGCCTCTCTCCCTCTCTTTGTGGATATATATGTAAAATGTCAACAGGGTGAACTCCGTGAAGACATAGCTGCAACCTATTCCCATCTGTGTACTTCCCCTTTAGAATACAGATGTCATTGCATTCTCCCAACATCTACTCACTGCGTGCAACACTTCCTGGGAACACACAGGCACACATTTCAGCATCTGCTTCTCTAGAGAGGAAGCTACGCTACGGTCATGACAAATGCCATTCCTTTTGTGACGTAGGGTTCCTGAGAAACTGAGATGCAACTTAAGATGCAATAAGGAGCACATCATCATCTTCTCCCACCTTTTTTATGCTGAAGAGAACTCCTCTGAAGGGAATTCCTCCAGTCTCTTTCATTTCTAGTCTCTTTTCATTTGCATCATATGCCCTTCAGCAGATCAGTGAGTACTTAAAGGGGTGGAGTGGGGTATGTGGGTAGGTGGGTGGACGGGTAGGTGGGTGGTTTGGGGGGTGGTTTAGAAAATTTTCCAGATCAATCTCAGCGAAGCATCTATCAGAACACGTGTAAGCTCACTAATAATGCAATAAAGAAATAGCATCTCCCTTACCCACATACTCCCATTTCGGGGGTACTGTTGGCTCATGAAACCTGCAGAACGAAATACTTCTCACTTAAAGTGTTTCACGGTGTCATCATCATCATATACGGTTTTCTGACTGGGCTGCCCCCTTCTCCATCCTCTGATGTATTGCGAGGAAGCTGAATGGGATGGGATTCGCTTGACAGTTGGATAGGGGTGCTGATGGCACAGACAAGCACTCGTTAGGCTAGACATACAACACCCTGGCCGGCGACCATCAACACCGCCCCCCCCAATACCCCCGCCGCCCTGCCAACCCCCCCCCCCCACACACACACACACCAACCCCCCCCACACACACACACTTCCTCCCCTCCGCAAGCTACCCTCTACCCTCGCCCCACCTTAGCAGGCAATCAGACTGATTTAGTGGCAGGTAAATCAAGACGAGGTAAATCTGCAGAGCCGCCCGCTCCCCCCACTTCCCAATTGGTGATTTACCGCGACAGCGCCCACGGTTTCATTAGGAACTGACTGCTGCTTTCCCAGAAATCGCCACACAGCTTCCTCGCACGCCGGGCGACTCCAAGGCCAAAGCAAACGCGCTCCCTGTCGCTGTTATGTGTTTATAGAGGGAAACTGGGATATTTCCTTCACAGCTGACTAATGCCTCACACACACACAAAAAAAATTCAACCCTGTCTGTGAGTACAGATGTAAGGATTCCACAATACATTACTGCTGCTAATGTTTTTTTCAACAGGAAGTCAGCCTTCCAGACTGTGGGTTCAGCCCCTGCAGTCTGTTATGTGTATCATGTACTGCATTTCAAATAGACTAAAATTACTTGAACCAGGTGGACACATGCTAGACTTGTAATGAAAGAAACATGTAAGGCGTTTAATTGAAAGTTAATTGCATGAAAAGCACCTAAACCCTATTCAAAGGCGAACAGTCAACGAACAGATTGTTTTCATAGATAGATGGGCCACTGCTTCTAATATGAGACATCTGCTTTGTTTTGGTGTTGCATTGTAAATAAGGATGCGTCTGACTTTTAATGTCTACTCTAATGGTGCATGTAAATTAAAAAAATAACAGAGACTTAAACACATCATTATAACTCTCTCTTTCCCTCTCCCTTTTGCTCTCTCTGTCTTGCTCTCTCTCTCTCTCACACACACACACACAGACTCTCCTAGCCTCTTTTTGTTTCAAAGATGACACAAGAATGTGCACAAAGGCACACCTTTTAAATTAAAATTAAAAATGCCTATATCCACAGAATTACACACACCCACATGACTGAACACATAATCACCCACTTACTCAAGCCCAATCACAGACTTCACACACACACACACACACACACACACACACACACACACACACACACACACACACACACACATACATACTTACTCAAGCCCAATCACAGACACTCACACACACACACACACACACACACACACACACACACACACACACACACACACACACACACACACACACACACAATCTGACTGTGAACTCACAGAAGCCATATTATTGTAATATCCTCAGCCATCCAGCCCGTATCTCCTGTGCTCTGGCCTGAGAAACTCATTTCCCTCTCCCCCATTTAACGGGGCTTCTCGAATGGAGATGAAGAGCGTTACCGGCGCCATAAAACTCAGCTTTAACTACGTGCTCTCACTTCATGCCTGTGCCTCATCCGCCCTAGTCACATATCTTAACACGCCTCTTAAACATACCTTAGACTACCGATTTCTTTTTTTTTTTTTTACAGGTGTCATTCCGCAGTAGTAATGCGCTCATCATTCATGGGACACTGCATTTTACAAAAAAACGTGATGGGGGGGGGGGTTACATTATGATGCTGTCAACTGTGTTCTTTGTTGGAGGCATGGCCCCTCCAAAAACATAGAAGGGTCTTTGAGAGGTTGATAACCATGGCAACAGACTCCGGGGGTCGGAGGTCGATCCCTCAGAGGGAACACCTGCTGAGCTACCTCTGGACGACGGAACCGTGCCTGCAGGGGAGTCGCAGCACACGCAGCTGTCTAAACGAGAACCGGAATGTGTAAGAATGCCGCCCGCCTGTCACCCTGGTTACCGGGGTCTTCTGACTGGGCAAATAAATACCCTGAGTGAGTTGAGAAAGCATCCCTGGTCCACCACCACCACCACCACTACCACCTCCCAACCACCCGCACCCCCCTGCTTAAAACACATCCATGGGAGACAGGAGGAGAGCAACATGCTTCCAGTTCCCGCAAGTCTGGAGAGCATGTGCACTGCAAAATTGCTCTTGACAGAAAGAGTGGGACTGAAAGGACAGAGCGTGGGTCATCTTACACTCATAGGTCACTGTGTTTGAACTCATAAAAAACCTGGAAGCACTTCTCAATGCAATTCTCTTTCTCTCTTTATTTCTCTATCACTCTCCCTCCCACCCTCTCTCTCTCTCTCTCTGTCTCTCAATCGCTCTGTGTCTGCCTCTGTGTGTTTATGGATGGGTGGGGGTGTGTGGTGGGTGCAAGTTAATGTCTTTTCCAGATCCAGGAACAGACCTCCAGAGAGGAACACGCCTCCGTACACATTCAGTACCTCATGACTTGGGCAGAATACGAGCAGCTCTTTTAGAGCCTGACATCTCCCCCTCTAACCCCATTTTTAAACTTTATAGCCATTGTTGAAAACATATGCGTCAATCCATCCATCATGACAATCTGGGAGCTGCTTCAACAGCGCCATCTGTTTTCAAAGAGAACAGACTTGAGTGCCTTGACGAACATTGTTACGTGGCTATTTTTGAGCTGAGTTGAACTGAGGGAGCTATATTTTAAGAAACTTTTCAGTGTGAAACGAAGGAAAACCTTCACTGATCCCCACCAAAACAACAGCAGATGGTCGCTGGAACAGACCTGCTGATCCATTCCCCTTAGTTCCATGGTCAGCTGCTACTTAAGCACTTAAAAACTCAGTGCTGTCTTCCTCTCCAAGTAAAACCCTCTCAAGGCCCGATTCACCAGAACCACAGCCCACCAGAACCAAGTTCCCCCACCCTCAAGCACTTTGCTCTGGCAACGTGCACTCCCCTCCCCTCTCCAATGTAAATTAAAACAGTTCGATCAGTTCAGTGGCTCAATCGATGATCGCGCAGGCAGGACACCTCGATCCCGCCAAACCTCGCCTCGCCACGCCACACGTAGCACTTGCGAACACCGTGTTCTGTCTTTCTTGCAGGTCATGAGTTACTTCTCTGTCGTCATCTCCCGGGAGCTGCATGCTCTTCCATCTGCATCTTCAATTACGACAGTCCTGAGCCCCTGAGAATGTTGTTATTTCCTTTGATTATAGACAAGAAAAAAAGTTTGCAAGGAGGGGTCTCAAGGATGATTCACCATGTGCTGTTCCCTGATTAGAACGAACTGGACACACGTCAATGCACACACACACACACACACACACACACACACACACACACAGCACCCTGAAGGCTAGACGGAGCCTACTGAAAAAAGTGAATGGCGTGTGTGTTTGTGGACAAGTGCTATTCAGATGTCCCTACAAGGTCTGTGTACTATTGAAGACGTCTCAGGATATGCTGCAGACATTTACACAGCTTTAAACCGCAAACAAAACCTAATGCCTCTCAGCTGTGTACTCTGAAGACCTTTGATTAGACCATTAAAGAAATTGAATGGTTTATCGAAATTGACAGTGGTGCATACTCACATAAAAAAGGTTGGAACTGGGCACTCATAGCCACAAAATACAAATCTTTAGTTAACGACATAATGTTTGAAAAAAAAGTTAAATGTAGTGGCTCCTTCTTCAGATCGCAACAAAATCTTTCCAGATATAAACGCAACAGCAGCCTGCTTGTTGGCTGTGCAGTTTAACTGGATGCTAATTAGGTATTTTCCCCTAATTAGGGGACCAAGCAGCGAAGCTGTCGCAAATCCTGAACATCGTAAGGATTTCTCTTAGGGGTCCAAGCAGCGAAGCTGCGCTCAACCCTCTAGAAATTGTAAGGAATTTTCTTAGGGGTCCAAGCAGCGAAGCTACAGGAACTCCTCATACAAGGAAAGGCAGCAAAAGGAAACTAAAAGTTTTGAATATGTCACTTCATATGTGTTGCTAGGTGATGTTTTAAGATACTGACTAACATGCCAACTTGACGTAAAATTCAGCAATAATAACTCCTTGAAAAGCAGGACTAATTTGAAAGACACCAAAAAGGGAAATTTGTCTTAGAGTCATTTGCTGTGTATGTAATGCCTCACACATTGACTGTTGTTTTTTTTTCTTTTTTTGTTTTTTTTGAAGATAGCAATACAATATTCTTAGGGGTCCAAGCAGCAAAGCTGTGGGAACCCTATAGAAATTGTAAGGATTTTACTTAGGGGTCCAAGCAGTGAAGCTGCAGGAACCCTCTAGAAATTGTACAGATTTTTATTAGCCTCGCTGTCGCATCAAGCTTGCAGACAGAGCTTGGTCTGGCAAACCTCCCATAGACAGGACGTTCTCAGAGGCAGGATCAACAGGTTCAAATGCATCTGTTTACTAGTGTACAGAGCTACAACTAATCAGACCACTGATTCCGATGACGAATACGTAGCGTTCGTTTTTCATTGGTGCCTGATTTTTTGGGCAAAAGAACAGCTGAGAATAGGCAGGTTGGCCAGACTTATTAGAATGTGAAATTCAATGCTGCATCACAGGCAGTATGGGCGGGCCCAGGATAGATTTTTTATTATACTTCTCCGGTAAAAGTGTGTGGTCAGCCCAAACTACAAATTAGACAGGCACCACACTTGACACATGTTTACAGCTTGTGGCCCTGACCTCTGCCATACTGCTATTACCTCTTAATACTTGTAGGTGGCACTACAATAAGTCCGTTTAGCCCACCTTTTGGGTCTTATCTCAGTGACTGTGTGGATTTTTTTTAAAAAATCGTCCTTGAATTCCTTGGAGCTTCCCGAATCAAACAAACATAACCATGCCCACTTACGTCATGAAAATGCTCTGCCATGAACTTTGGAGGGCCTCCAAATTTTGTCCAATTGCCATAATAAGGGGCGTTACAGTGGGAAAATGTCCATATCTTATGTCTCATTTGCGACAGCTGCAAATCTCTTTGGACACCAATGATTGCCGCTTGCGGTTACATTTTTCCATTTACATTTGAGTTTCATTAGCGTGGGCAATATGCAGCGGAGCCTCATCGACTTTAATGGACTGAGGAGCGTTTCTTAGATGAATCTCAGATTAAAGAAACCCACATCATATTATTTATTAAACTACAGCGAGTGACAGATTGCTTTCTGTCATTTAGTGGTTGTTTCATCCCTTCAACACAAAGGAAGCAAATGCTGATTAAAGACTTGAATCAAACAGGAAGAAAGCGTGGTGGTGGGACAGGGTTTTTGAAAGCAACGCTCACAGACAAAGCAAAGCGACACTTTTAGTTATTTATATCACCTCTAAATCAGCCTCGCCATTTACTGCTTATGACAGCATTAGCTCAACAATAAATATACCAAACTTTACTAATTATTGACCATAACATTAGAAGGTTTTCTATTCTGTGGCAATCAATGGCACAGATATCCTTTGTGTTTGCCAAATGCTGCCGCTGCGACAATAGAAGGGAAGCTGCTGTCACACTCAAGAACACTGGGCACTCTCTCTCACCCATCATTTGCTATATTGCAAAGTCATGCCATTGACAAACCAGTAATGATTGTGCTTGTTTTATTTTCTCCCTAACGCGTTTCATTATCTTGGCAAACCGTTCTCTGCCAATATTTATAGGCAGAAATTTCACAGAAGTACAACTCCAGAATTATTACAAGGCCAGAAATGTGGCGCCATAAAGGAATGGGCTGCTGATATAGTGCAATATCTTACCTAATGGAGGCCCTCGTTAAACACATAAGAGGACATTTTTGTATTGAATAGGCTGACGGAGGAAAGAAAAAAAAATTCAGTGGAGGGTCCTTTCCTCGCCTATTGGAAAATTAAAACGCCAGGAGAATGAGACCCCACAGTGCAATGCATGTTATAAATATGTTAAAGGGCCATTCCACTTGTCGAGGTGCTATTTGTTTCCAATGAATCAGGAGCTAAAGCACCTCCAACCGACTTCTCAATAACGCCTTATTTGCTGGTACAGCAGTATGGGTAATGTGAAACAAATGGAAATCGGATCTGAGCACGCCCCTGAGGAGGGGAAGCTGGCTGGCACACCGGGTCCCCACTCTGCAGCGCGGTGCTCTGGAGGAGGCCAAGTGGCCATTTGTCTAAGCGCCTGACAGGGGAGTTTAACTCCTCATACATGGAAAGGCAGCAGCAGCATGAAGAACTACTGCTATGGGCCTACTACTGGGCCTTCAGGAAGAAGGGAAACTGAAAACTTGTGAATAACGACACTCCATATGTGATTGGTGATGTTTTAAGGTACTGGTAAAAGGTTCAAGGTTAAAGGTTACATGAGGTTACCTCAAGGTGAACTTTAACATGTAAACTTTTTGTAACAGGGGAGTTTAACTCCTCATACATGGAAAGGCAGCAGCAGCAGTGCTATGGGCCTACTACTGGGCCTTCAGGAAGAAAGAAGAGAAACTGAAACTTGTGAATAACGACACTCCATATGTGATTGGTGATGTTTAAAAGTACTGAACCTTAACATGTAAACTTTTTGTGACAGGGGAGTTTAACCTCTCATCCAAACAAAGGCTGCAGTGCCATGGACTACTTAGGCTGGACTTAGGCAGGAAGGAAACTGAAACTTTTGACTATGACACTTCATATGTGTTGCTAGGTGATGTTTTAAGGTACTGAACTGTAACATGCCAACTTGATGTAAAATTCCGCAATAAAAACTCCTTGAAAGGCTAATTTGAAAGACACCAAAATGGGAAATTTGTCTTTTGTTGTGTGTGTAATGCCTCACACATTATGGTAGCAATACCATATCAATACTTTCAGTAATAACTCATGTGCCTATTTTTCGGTAGTCTTGCAGAGAGGTGATAACTTTATTCTAAGAATATGAAAGAAAGATGTGAGGAAGATATGATGCAAGGCGGATATGAAAGGCAATATAACATTCCAGGAACAAACAGCTCACCAACATCACACCACCCTACAAACACACACACAGTATTTCGTTTGACATACTGTGCTTGTTTGTGTTTGTAAGTGTTTTTTATGTCCCACAAACTCATAATGCACCATGATGTAATGATCTGATTGAGCCTGTCGTGCCTTTTTCCTCTCATCACTCTCGGTCATTGCCACTGTCACGGCACGCATCACCGCATCCTTGCGACACAGAGACAGACGCTGGTATCATCCCTGCACACCTCCTTCTCTCCTCCTCCTCTCCTCCTCCACGCTAGACGTTGGACAGCTGCTGTCGTGCGTCCTGTCCGTGGGGGCGACGGCCGGCGGAGGCATGAGAGTGGAGAGGGGGACGCCGAAACACGCAGGTGGACAGATGAGACGCCTCACTGCGACGTGATGTGACAAGGGTGACGAATGATCTGGGAAAAAGGGACTCAGACAGTCTTTGTGACTGCATGACTAACGCAGCAAATGGGTCACAGTTTGAGTGGTGGTAGTGATGATGGTGGTGGTGGGCAGGGTGGGGGGGGGGGGGGGGGGGGGGTCACTTATACATGCACGTCTCTTGAGAATTTTCACGTCTTGGAATGCAGATAATTGGATCTCTTACAGAATGTCATGGAAAAAAGTGACATGCCTCAGTGAATATCAGGCCAGGGCCATGATGTCTGAAAGAGAACCCTGGCTTGCCTTTTCCAAATAATGCATTTAATTCAGGTTAGTGCTACCACCCACTCTCTCTGAATACGTTAATAGACAATGCTATTGAACAGCTAGTGCTGGAGAAGATAGATTTGTAATTTCCCTTACGCTCCCTGGAGAGCTATGATATGATCCACCATGAAACACTTCCCATCATTAAGAGCTGTCATTACTGTGCTCCTGCTCAGCGCTCAGTTGAGGGTGTCCAATGTGACAAGTCTGGGAGGGAAGACGAGAAGTCACTCTTCCGTGCCTCTGAACTATGCAAGGCAAGCGCAAGCGTCTTCGTTTGGCTGAGAACCACTTCCCTTGAATGGGGAATATTGACTTGTCCCTGCCTTCACGTGGGCTTGAGCTTGGGTTTCCAGAATAGAACAGTAATGAACAGTGCAGAAATAAGGGAGTAAAGAAAAAAACGAGGAAGAAAAGACTTGCAGTTTTCTAACAGTGAAGGAGGAAGTTGTGGGCAATGTCCTGTTGTTCACCAAACTGCTTTCCCACAGTCCTCAGTATGTGACAACTGGGTCCTTTGAATGTTGGACAATGGTCAAGCAATACAATATTGGGCATAACATTCCAAGAATCTCATTTTAATATTCTCTTCAAGCAGGGTGCACTGAAGCATTCTAGAATATTCTACTAATGAGACACTATTTTTGATTTTATACTGATTCACAACAAATAAGGTTATAATGCAGCCTTTATACCATTCGAAAAAACAAGGATCACACAAAAAACAGCTTTGCTTAGGCCATTACAAATGAGCAGAGTTTCCGCACACACACACACACACACACACACACACACACACACACACACACACACACACGCACATTTGTTCACCCACATCACATTCTGACTGATTTCTGATGCATCTGATACACACACCATTGACCATTAGCAAATACTCACACCATCCATATCAAGCTTGGTCAGGACCCATTAAATGCCATCCTTCAATAATTCATGGGTCAATCAAAGGCTTGTGCCCAAAGGATCCCCTTGTAATTTGACATTATAGAGCTCTTGACTGGACAGAACCAGACCAGCATGCTGAGAAAGTATCCACCAGACACACATCCACATTCAGACGTCCATATTTCTTCCCCAGGTCCTTAACATTTGCTTTGTCAGGGGCACGAGTATGAGGCTTACCCATAACATTTGTAATGTAGAATGAAATTCCTAACCCAATATAATAAGCATTCTCTACAACCTCTCTCTCTCTGTCTCTCTCTCTTTCTCTCTCGCTCTCTTTCTCTCTCTCTCTCTCTCTCTCTCTCGCTCTCTCTCTCTCTCTCTCTCTCGACAATCTAACAACAGTGGCCCTGTCCTATATATCATGCCAGGCATTATAAATTCAATCACATTTTCCAGGAAAAAGAAATAATGGGGTGTGCTTTTTTATTCTGGGTTTCATGGCTCATTGGTGTAACACGGCAGGCATAGGGAAACATGTCTCTTGCTTAAGGAGCGGCAACAGGGGTCACAGTCTCATGACTGAATGACTGACTCCCTGCAAAAGCTAAAAAAAACCCCACTTCTTTCAGAGTCTCAGAAATGTGGAAACTGATCAAAATGTACAGGCAATACATATATAAATAAACAGATAGATAGACAGATAGACAGACAAATAAACAAATAAATAAATAAATAAATAAAATAAGAAGGAACTAAGTAAGAACTCCAAAACAAAAAACAAAACAGCTAAATGTGGTATTAGGCATCAAAAACACATGAAGCAGAAGATGAACTTGGCTACACAGGGTTTTCACTGTCACAATCATAATCACTCTAATAGCTCGCAGGATTTTAATAACTTACTAACCAACCTTTAAAGTGTCATAAAGGATAAATGGACCCATATATAAATTGAAATTAGAAAGGGATTATAAATCTGGAAGAGGTCAGTAGGTAGCCACTACACATGCTGAAACAACACTGGCCCTGAACAAAATTACATTAGCATCCCAAGCCTCCTTAAAAGTGCCTCCATTTAAAGATGCCTTCATGCCAACATTATACTGGGCTTAGACTCAGGCTGCCCCCCCCCCCACACACACACCCACCCACCCCCACCCCCCAACCCCTTCTCAATTACTCTTGTTGGGGGATTCTTCACAACCATGGCCAAATTAAAAGTACAAAGGGCCCCAGGGTTACACCTAATCAAATGCCCGTCTAAAAATGATCATGCAGTATTTTCAGGCCATCTAGGAAATGTACCAGATTGCAAGCACAATAAAACGCTATATGAGGACTTGGCCTGTTCCAGGCTTGACACATGGAAAAGCAAAGCATTTTAATACACAACAGCACTTTCTCAATAGGAGTTCAGCTGCAGTAATAAGTTAAAGTACATAAAGCCATTGCACAACTACAGTATACAGTTATATAGGCAACATGACTGTACAGAAATTCAATACAAAATGTTTGCAAACACTCACACACACACGTACGCGCGCATGCATGCAGGCGTGTACGCACACATACCCAAAATAACTCGCGGTCACGACTATAATCTTTGTTAGAAGAGCTTCTAATGAAACAGAGGTTAGTGGCAGATCATTTCGCTAATGCCCTGATGATCCTTGGAGCTGTCGTTCAGCTGGAGTCATCTCATTTGTCTCCAGGACTGCCTACAGAGTGGGCTTATGAGCATTGTTGTTGGCAGCTTAATGCAGAGTCCACCTATTCGCTACAATGGTGCTTTTTGGATACATCTAATATCCACCGCAGGCCAAAGCTGTTAAAATAGTTAAAATAGCAAATCTGCCATTGCTATTATATTTATAACTAAACTCAGATTGGCATTTCACAACCTGCTAATCAGATGTTGACTTTTTGGAAAATGATGATTGATGACTCTTTTTTCCTGTTAGATTGACAAAAAACTGTCAAAAATGTTTTGACAGCTTTGCGTGTGTATTATTTTCAGACAGAACATGCTGGATAGTCTCACAGTAGGTGGGCTAGCTAACATTACAGCTACAGATTTTGATTGAGGTGTAGATTTTGCACATTTGAAACATTTTAGGCCATGATCATTTTAAGTTTATAACATTAAGATAAAAGTACACCTTTTTTTCATTGTAGCACCACAAATAATTATGTGTTTATATATGATAAAAATCTTCTGTGTTGCCTTTTTGGATCTGTAATATTTCTAAAACTCAATAACCTAAACGTGAATAAGATCAGATATCTGTGCTCATATTATGTCTATTGTCTTTCCCAACGCCCAGCAAGCAGAGGTACTGTACATACATGGATGGAGCACTGGCCTAGTCGCTTACTCCAGACTTGTCACATCTGTTCATGTGAACCAAGAACAGGCTATAAAATTTACACTGAACCGACTCAGCCCTACTTCCACCTACTGCCAGCCAGGACCCTGCCACCCTAAGGGCCTTTGGGGCTCAAGTTCCCCTTAGCACCAGCGCTAACTCGGCCCTGCTTGCTGGCATCTTGTGAAGGTATTCTGTTTAAAATGGTGTATAAATAAAATAATATAATGTAAAATAAGAAAAACTAAATGATGGGTTTACAATATTTACAATATTTAAAAGAGACAGAGAGATAGATCGATAGATAGATAGATAGATAGATAGATAGATAGATAGATAGATAGATAGATAGAGAGAGAGAGAGAGAGAGAGAAAGAGAGAGAGCGAGAGACAGACAGAGAGCGTAAAGCAAACCATACCACAGAGGCCACAAAAGTCGTCCATCAGAAACCAGGAGGTTAGAGCATGGCCCTATGCAAACATGCTCCCCGTTGGCTGTAAGAATGTGTCTACACCACCCCATGGACCTACTCCATATCCCAGCAGGCCTTTCACTGACCACAGCATGTTGCCAGGAGTCAGGAGGTTAGGTCTCAGGGGTCTGGCCCCCCAAGACCATGTGTCTTCCATCAGAGCATGCTGACACTGGCTCAAAAAGACCAACAGCTCACACTCAAAGTGAAAAATACACTTACAAGAATATTTTCATATATATATATATATATATATATATAGGTATTATTTAGGCGTATAGGTGTTTAGGTGTATATTTAGGTGTATATAGAATATATATATAGGCTATATAATATTTTTAGGGAGATTCACAGACACAGCAAACAGCCTGAATTAGAGTTCTGGGGGACAAGCCTGCAAGGGGCAAGGGTTAGTTTTTTATTTTCTCCTTATTTTTATTTGTTCTCTGCTTTTGTACCTAAATGTTCAAAAATGTTTTGTTCGCACACAAATGTGGGCGGACAATCATTTTATGTGTCTGACAAACACCACAATTTTTTTTTTTTTTTTGCGATTGCTAAAGAACCCAACATCAATTTATCATATCATGCTCTTAGCATCTTTTCATCAGTATCGACTAGGATGAAGTCAAACTTGTACTGGCTTCACTCTCTATTGCTGCTGCAGCAGAATTAAGTATTGATTTTCTCCTCTACGCATTCTAAGGCCTTTTTTTCCCTCCACCACTCTCCTCTTTCACTGAAAGGCTGCTCACAGATATAGGTCTGCGGGAGGAACATATACAATGCATACAAAGCTGTTGCTTTTCTCCTTGCCAGTAAAAAAGAAGAAGCAAAGAAGAAGAAGAAGCAAATCTGGCTGTGGTGAAGGATAAAGATAACAAACATCCAAGTCCAAGTGAGCACAAATAGAAAACAACCCGGCTCAGCACAGCCAATAGGAAAACTCTCAAAGTGGTGTGTTTGTGGTGCTTTCATGGTGCTTAATAGTCCAGTGCCCCCCACCCACACACACACACACACACACACACACACACACATCTCTAACCCCTGCCCTGCTGTCCTGGACAGACCTGTGCTATACCGACCCACACAGCCTCAGATAGGTTAGAGACCACCCATCTTGGCTTTCACACTCACAGGACCCAGCCATCATAAGTGGTTAGTCTCAGAAAAGGCAAGCCATTCATTAGAGCCTGTGTTCTTGCACTGCAAAAGCAAGGTTGACATGGCTGACAAAGCAAATGCTCAGGACTTGCAGAAATTCAGATATTAGAGACACTGAGCTTTGAGGCCACATCTGAACACAGCGATAAATCCCTGACAGTGGCTGGACTTTGATAAGTCACCATACATCAGCTACTCTGCAGCCAGCCACCTGCGACTGAGACAGACAGTGGCCTACAGCCGCCTTGGCCTACGCATGTGTTTTCACGTGACACAGCTAGTGATCCACAGGGGAGATTAGCGCGGCATTTCTCTCCCGTCACTCCATCTTGTGACTTCCTGTCATTTTATTCCAAATGGAGGATATGAGAGGACTATTTCTGATTTGCACCCTCCTAAATTTAGATTCCACGCTTGATGCTTCGGATTCCCCCATTGGAGGTCAGTGGCACCTGTCTGTTAAAAGAAACGGGTGCCACTGATGTCACTGACACTGACAGGGAAAAGGACACTAAACACAGCTGGCCTCTGTCCAACAAACAAATGCAACTTCGCCATATTGGACGAGGATAATAGAACAGAAAAGAGATTTTGCGTTGAGGGATTCAACTCCCTTTGTCCATCTATCTAAATTTACTTGGCCAAGTTTTTTTTTCTTACAAGAGACAAATCAGCCCATTTGTAGATAATTTGCCATCATGAACCCACCAAAAGTTGCAAAAGCTCAAAGTGCATGCAAGATGGCGAAATTAATGAACAACCCTCTGAAGTAGACTTAACCTTTATTATATCAGCTGCGTGTAAATGCTTTCACAGAATTCTGGCCTTTTCACTGTTTCTTTTGTACAGGCTGACCTCAACTACCTTACATACAGACTGTGAAAAGTCATTTTTGTCATTAAAAAACAACACAAATGACTTTGACTAGTCAGTTTTTTCGCTCAAATTAAACTTTACACTTCCATCTTATACCATAAGGATGCCACAGCTTTTCATAACCACTCAGAACAAATTGGCAGGCTAACCAATCAGAGCACACCAGAGAGGGTGGACAGGAGCTAAGACAAGGCTTTTCACACAGTCCCGAAAACCGATGTGCACCCTGAGAAAGATTGTTTTACATCATCGAAACGTGTTAATCTATTAACAAACCTCCAATATGTACCTAAATAAGCAACAGTAAAATGTCCATGGAGGCCCACTCTAAGAAATAAACAAAAGGCACTTTAAAAGACGACGCTTCTCATTATTGTGTGGTAGGCTATAATGTTTCATTATTTCTACTCACTGAAGTCAACTGAACATTACAGCAGCCTACACCTTTTGTTAGCCTATATTTTAGCCAAGTAGCTTGTCACAATAATTGCTTTGGGCTGGGCGGAAAAAAACTGATACTTCATGGGAAACAAATCTGGCAGTATACTCTCTCAGGCTTGTAATTCGCAACTTGCAAAAAAGTGATTTTAAGTAAAGCGACAATTACAATGGCAAATGTTTCACTCACCCCTTTGCTGAGCTAGACTGCATTGCCATAGCAACGCAGTGAGTGTGAAGAGAGATAGGGCTTTCATTTTTCCAGTCCGGTTATTTCTTCATTAGCGCACAGCACCGCCGGAGTCACTTTTTCAGAGCGGCGGACAACTCCGTGTGGGGAAACTGAGGGGCAACGTCAAGAATGACTTTTTCAAGTTCAGGAGGAAACTCCCGCTTTCCTGAAGGAGGAGGGAGTCACAACTGGAAATTAATTTATGGGGCGCTTCATGCAAGACAGAAAGACTTCCAAAGTCAAAGCCCACTCGAGCAGTTAGACAGGCTGTTCAAACGATTTATTTTTCTATTATCCATGTACGTTGTTGCAGAACATAGCGACTAGCCCATTTCTGTTCTCCCCTATAAACATACCACCCCACCACCAAATACCATATAAAATCCAGTCTTGTTTATAAGAAATGACATTAAGACAGACCTACAGACCTTTTTATTAAGGAATATCAGTTAAAAGAAAATAGATGTAATAAATCTTGGTGTCAGAGTTTAAGTTCTATTGTTAATGGATGCAGCTACCTAAGTCAGAGGAGGCCATTGCAGAATGACATAAAATAAACTAGATTTTCAATAAATGTAACAAATACAGAAAGCTATTTAGAGGTATGACGAGTGGTCTACAAAGAAGACCTGTATGAAAAAGTTTTATTGTGAGTTTAGTTGCATGTCTCTGGAAAAGTTTACTTTGCTCCCTCTAGTGTTCAGCAAAAACTGCCACATGGTAGGGGTAGGGTAACAAACTTGCAGTCATGCTAGAAAAAAAGCACACTGGATAAAACTTTACCAAAAGCCTGTTAATATTAAGGCCATTGGGATGCCCAAGGACTAATTTTGCATGACTTGGCCTGTGTCTCATCAATTATAGTGTGATAGTTCAGTGGTCTGTCAATCAACTTCTTTATGCAGTGGAGGACAGCTATCCCACAAGCAGGCAATTTAGATTTTTTAAATGCATGGTCTGTCTCAGCAACACTGCTTCCACCTCAAGCAGAGAGTGAAGATTGACACCTTACCTGTGCCTTATCTGCTTGGCCAACTCTGAGTTGTTGACAGGTGAGGAAGCCAAGGCACCAGTCCTGTTGCGTTGCATAGTGTTGACCCAACTTCACCTTCAACCGACCTGCAAAGTGGTTTTCCTCCTCAGTCCCCTTGGAGGGAACCAGTCTCTGACAAAAATAAAGCATCCAGACCAGAGCACAAAAAAGATGTCCTACGTGAGGCTGAGCTGGCTGGGGGAGTACGGCAGGGCGCTGTGGTCCTCCAGGTTCCTCGCCGGAGACGAGGAGAGCCAGGCGTTCGCCCACAGGGACGAGCTTAGCCGCATCTATGGGGAAGCGCGCCCAGCTGCGGGTGGTCAGGGTTCAGGGGCGGCGAGTGGGGAGGACCCCTGCTGCTCCAGTCCCGAGAGCAGTGAGGGGGAGCTGCAGGCTGAGGGCTTCCGCAGAGGGTCACCTGGGACGGCCACCTGTGAAAAAATCACCACCTGGGAGGCGGGATGGAATGTTACCAATGCCATCCAGGTCAGTGTTACTTTGTTAATATTTTTGATTGATATTTGAATTAATTGATTTAGAAATCAATTTACACATCATAGTATTATTATTACTATATTACTATTACTATTACTTAATATACATATTACTATTCAGACTTGCATTAGTCCATTAGAGAAAAAAAGTTGTATACTCACCAGAGTATTAAAACAAATAACACATATTGAGACCTAAAATAATGTAAAATATTTATGCAGATTGACTAAGTGAGCTTGTTTGGACAAGGCTTGTTTGCTTTGGCATAATTTCCAACAAAGATGATTATGTGAATAGCCTCTTTCAGTGTGTGTGTGTGTGTGTGTGTGTGTGTGTCCTTCCTAAATCATATGCTGTTTCACTCTAATTGCCCGACATCCCATTATCTGTCCTGTTTTTTTTATATATTAATCCAAGAAGTGCATCTATTCTACATCCACATTTGTCCAGGCTGGCTCACATTTAAACAGAGTTGTTTACCTGGCTCCTATTGTTCCCACATGTGCCTGTGTGTATGTGGCTGCGGAATGCAGACTATGTCTGGACTAATTAATTACATGTCGTGTCCCAGCAACCCCATTTTCAATGTCATCATTGATGAGAGGCATTAGGCTGCATTAGGTTGATTTTCCAGTGAATGATGCCAGGTCTGTTTGTGTCATGATTTTTTGTTCCACACGCACTTGTTGTTTATGGCCAATGTTTTTTTTTCAAATTATTATGTTATGCTGAGAAAGAACATTCTCGTGCATTATTTTGTTTCTTTGATGAGTAGCGCTTCACTAGCAGCTGTGTTCACACATCAGCACTGCCTACTCTCACTGCTCTTCTCCAGGGTCCTTTGTGTTGAAAGGATTGGTAAAAAAAAAGAAAAGGAGAAAAACTAGAGCTACAGCAGAATAAAGGCTTTAGAAGGATTCAAACAACATTGGAGTTACAGTGATGATTTTTGCATTATAGTCCATGAGAGGGGAGGGGAGGGGAAAAACTCCTCACTGTGTGTAAATTTGAACTTCAGAAAGCAGTTGTGCATATTTCCAACGGCTACTTCTACTGAGGTCAGCTCTTAGACTTGTTTTCTTTGTTAAAAGTTATTTTATGAGTTTTTTGTTTGTTGTGTCAGCCGAAAAAAAAAACCCTCTTTCTTCATGAACAAACTACATTTTTTTTAGGGCATTTTTGTGCTGGGCTTGCCGTACGCCCTGCTGCAAAGCGGCTACCTGGGCTTCTTGCTGCTGATCCTGGCAGCGGTCATCTGCAGCTACACGGGGAAGATCCTGATCGCCTGCCTGTACGAGGAGGACGAGTCGGGGTGCATGATCCGGGTGCGCGACACCTACGAGGACATCGCCAACGCCTGCTGCCGCCATGTCTGCCCACGCCTGGGTGGCAGGGTGGTGCATGCGGCACAGGTAGGTCAGAGTACATTACGTTACATTACATTACACTTAGATTACATTATGTTACATTACATTACATTACATTATGTTACATTACATTACATTACATTATGACCCTCTGGAACAGAATGCTGCTTTCTAATTAGCTGCTAGACGTGCAGTAAAATCGTATGTCATGCACGCCTTGAAAGTAGTTCTTGCAAAACAGTTTAAAACTTTAGCACTGTTTCATATCAATACCACTAAGTAACTATAGTAACTATAGCAACCTTCAACTGATTCTGCTTTAATGACTGATTGACAGCTATCAATCAAGCACTGCTTACGAACACACAAACAATGGATGATTTTAATTTTAAACTTTAATATTTTTGGTGATAAAACACCTCAGCAATGGTGGGAAGAAAACTTTCCAGAAAGTGAAAATGAAAATGATGAACCCGAGCTGAAACGGCATAAAACATTACATTACACTTAGCAGACGCTTTTATCCAAAGCAACAAAAGGAGGACATAAGCTAGCAGAGGTGTAGAGGAACACAGAGTAAGCAGACAACCTTCATACATACAAGGAGATGCATGTGCCTAAGTAAGTTTCCCAGAGCATTGACACTACAGACACACATACTTCCTACACAGGGAGAGTTACACAAGCATGAGGCAGCTAGGGAGAGATTTAGTTTAGTGGTTGTTAGTTTTGTTAGGAAGGGAGGCAGTCTCGGAAGAGTAGACAAATCAAACAAAAAATAAAGTCCACAACACCAGTATTATTCTCCCAAAGGCTTTACATCACGCTAATTAAAGCAATTTGAATTGTTGTTTGATTTATCTGGGGCTGTCCAGCACCCAGAGTATTCAGACAGATGTCTGTGCTTTAGCCCCCTACAGGCCATAGTAGGCATTCATTGGCTAGAGGTGAAACAGTTAGACCCGCAGCCAAAGGGGCATAGGTTCAATTCCCCACATTTACAAGTGTGTGTAGGTAGTGAATGACCAACACTCTCCTCTATCCTAGCCTATGGGGATTGCTCCTAAATCTCACTGTTCCCTGGGTGCTACATGGCTAGCTGCCCACTGCTCCAGATGAACACCTGTATGCCACACATATGCAGAGGGCATATGCACACACATGCAGATCACAAATTTCATCTGGGAGGGGGGTTCCCTCTAAAGACCTAAAGAGTCACCTTCAGTTGTCACTTTTTTTCAGGTGGTGGAACTGATGATGACCTGCATCCTCTACCTGGTGGTGAGCACCAACCTGATGTGCCACAGCTTCGCCTTCATCCCCCTGCCCCCCACGGCCTGGTCAGTGGTCACCCTCCTGTCCCTGGTGCCGTGCATGCTCATCCGTGACCTGCGTGTGGTTTCGCGCCTCAGCCTGCTCTGCTCGCTCGCCCAGTTCCTCATCACCTTCATCACCATGGGCTTCTGCCTGCTCCAGGCCCACCGCTGGTCCTGGCGCCGCATGGCCCTGTGGGTGGACTTCGAGAAGTTCCTGGTGTCCGTGGGCGTGATCATCTTCAGCTACACGTCACAGATCTTCCTGCCCACGCTCGAGGGGAGCATGGCGGAGCGCGGTGACTTCCCGGACATGCTGACCTGGACGCACGCCCTGGCCTGTGTCCTCAAGACGCTTTTCTCGGTCCTGGCGTTCCTGACGTGGGGCGAGGAGACCAAGGAGGTCATCACGGACAATCTTCCCGAGGGCCTGCGACTCCTGGTCAACCTCTGCCTCCTGGCCAAAGCCCTGCTGTCCTACCCACTACCCTTCTACGCAGCCTCTGAGGTCCTGCAGAGCTGCATGCTGGAGCAGGGGAACAGGTCGGCTCCGGCTCCGGAGGCGTCCATCTTGGCTCTGAGAGGCGGGTTGCTCATGCTCACCTTCCTGATGGCCATGTACGTGCCCCACTTCTCCCTGCTCATGGGGCTGACGGGCAGCGTGACAGGGGCGGCCATGACCTTCCTCCTCCCCACACTCTTCCACCTCCAGCTCAAGTGGACCACGCTGGACGGCAGACTGAAGGCTGTCAACTTCCTAATCCTGGTGCTGGGATCGCTGTGCAGTCTGTCCGGGGTGATCTGCTCAATTAAGGGAATGATTGAGGCTTTCCAAGGCACATAGAGCTTTAAGTGGTGTGGAAAATTGTCCCCCGGGGCGTTTTTTCACTAATCAATATGCAGAAACCTATCAGAGCCTGGCAGGATGCAGGTTGACAACAAGCACATATTAGATTAAGTATCATGTTTCATGTTTACCATTCAGATGTGCTTCTTTGAACAGATGGCAACTTTCTGAAATGATTGCCCATACTCTGATTTGCAATGACATGGCCACAGGGAATTTGGCTGTAAGAATTTATGTTTTTTTTCATAAACCTAACTGCATGATTAATAAATGCCCAAGGGATTTAAGCTGTGGTATTTTCTGTTCTGTTTTAAATCTCTATATTATAGTTGTTTCTATATAATTGTGTCTACATTAAATCCATGTAATGGTTTTGGTTAAAAATTGCTTCTTATTCTAATGCTTTTGAGGAGTCTTGTTAATTGATGTTACCGTCATATGTATAAAGTCTGTTTGCCTGTTACATATGTGTAATACACAAATAAACATCTGTTTCTCTTGTCACATGACAGGCAGCTTTTTATGATCTATGTATTTCTTAATGATTTTGATCTTGCCTTACAAGAATCTCAGATGTGTAATACACAGGCTTATGGTAAGATATACCATAGTAGGTTTATAGTGGAGTGAAGGTAGAACAGCCGCTGAAGTTGCACAATTTGCACATGCCCTCGTATTCTCACATGCTATAATTACCATTCGAACAGACGTGTAGTTTCTGTCAATAGTCATCTGATGAAGATGTCACAGTTAATTACATTAATGTCACACACCCTGAAGTACTCACCTGTCAGTCCTAACTCAATTAGGCTATGCAACAGTAAATATGTCATCAATTAGACTTGTCCGCCTACCTCCACACTGTCACAAGTGAAGCATGGAACCAACTATAAAAAATGAAAGGGAACTTGTCACATGGACCTTTTTACATTGGTTTTACTCACCAATGCCATGTACATTATGAACATACATGGCACTGTTGGAAAAGCCAATGTAAAAAGATCCATGTAGCATCCATGTAGTTTCCTTAAGTTGGTTCTCTGCAGCACTGTTTACAGTGTAGTGCAGCCAACACACTCTATCTGAGTTACCTGAGTCATATACAGAGCGCAGGTCGGAAGTGACGATTTAAAAAATACTGTCTTTACTAAAACTCTTTTCTGTTAGACACAAGGATTCATGACATCTGTCACCCTACCGAGTGGAACAGACAAGAAGTATACTGAGATTTGTGAAGTGTATTGTGAAGTTTTGCGAATAAAAATTTGATGGTTTAAAGCAGTCAGGTGAGTGTTGATACAAAAAGGTTTGTTTTTGTTTTTATCATGAGTTATACTGGACACTAATTATGTGTTCATTGCTGTAAACATTATTCCAATGTATGTTTTATGTATATTTAAATATTTTTTCTCTCTCCTTTAATATTTTCAGAATTGTACATAAAACAGAGTGTAATAACATTATTATTATTAAAGGAGGGCTTAAAAAGACAATGTGCATGACTGATGTAATGCTGTCATAAGAACAATTTTCCATCTCTAAAAAGGGTGAAATCATATAGTAGATCAACATCAAGTGTTTATATCTGATTGTATTTTATTACTTACCTACTCACTTATTTTTCCTTTTCTTATTTTTCAAATTGCTGTTTTAAACACAATCCATATACACATACATGTTACAGTCTACATGAAGTGTGTTTCCTCAGAACCTGAGTTGAGTAAAAATAACTGACCAACACAATGGATACAAAATGTTTCATCTAAAGTTCTTTTGTGTATTATGAATCATGCTGAGAGTGACTCACTCTTCTCATGAATCTCAAAAACACCTAAAAAAAAAAAAAAAGAAAAGAAAAACTGAAGTTCGTTTTGTTCCACACTACTGGAAGAAGACAAAAACAAACATGTTCATTCATTTATTTATTTATTTAGACTGAAAAGCATGTTCTGACACTATTGTCCTCATCTGCGTGGAATAAAAAACATACCTTTGTGCAGTGACAAAACTACTCATTTTGAAACATAAATGAGCATTTTTTTAAGTAGGCCCTTCACCGTATTACACTATTCTCTGCTCTTGATGGAGGTAAGCTAAAAAAGAGAGCAGAGCAGAGAGAGAAACATAATCTATTTTAGATGAGGGCCGTGGTTGTTCACCCAAGGTTAAGTGCCTTTACTGTCCTTTGTGCTGTACCATCCAGTACAAATACTGGTTTTCATTTTGTCCCCATTATCTCTCTCTCCTTCTCTCTCTCTCCAAAGTCTCATACTCTCTCTCTCTCTTCTCCTTTCTGCCCATCCATCTGTATCGATAGCAAAGATTATGGCTGCAGTGTGGCTTACATTTGGCATTTTTTGCTTTCTTTTGACAAAAATGTAAGCAGGATGAGGCATTTGGCAAAACTATGGTATAGTTGTGGTTTAGACACAGATAGCCACCTCTTCATTTTCTCTACTGTGTTTACCGCCGATAAGTGTGGTTTCCTTTCTTCAAATAATAGACTTATGCAAGCTAAAAGTTAAAGTTATGGTTATTGATATGTTGTGTATAGGCTACTATCTTTTACAGTGCATTGAAACACTCATTCTGCTTCACATGTTAGAAAACAGTTTAAAAGTTAAGATTTTCAGTGAGCTAAGGATAACCTGTGCCAAACCTCGTAAAATGTTCAGTTTTGTGTTGTGCTGAGTCTATTTAAATATTAAATTGAAATATGTTTCTGTGTTCCCATGTAGAAAAGCTCAAGCTAACTCTGAGCTAACACAGTGTCTTAAAGGAAAACTTGGTTGTAAATCACTGCAGAGCCCTGTTGTTCAAGGTTGCAAAGTGCTGTTTGTACGAGAAAGAACAAGAAAATTTTAAGCAACGTAGACTGAATAATGAACTGGTAGCTAACGCTTACTGAATGGGGCATAGGGAAATGAAACTGAAAGTGAGTCTCTGTGCCCCATTAGGTTAATGGTAGCTACCAGTTCATTATTCAGTCTATGTTACATGAAATACTCCTGTTCTTTTTCCTACCAACAATACTCGGTAACCTCGACCAACAGGACTATGAGGTGATTTACACCGAAGTTTTCCTTTAACGCTAACTGGTACCTGAGTTTAACCAACAGACCTGCTTTAGTCAGCTACCTTCTACATGCTAACATCTGTGCTTCAGTGCAGCTCCACCTATGATGCCCATAGTAATCAACACAGAGCCCCAGTAGGCCTAGCAGCCGTTTAGTTTCTCAATAGTGTCAGTAACTGCTGTTCATAGCTGTTCATACTCAATACATAAAACATATTAATACACATGTTAAAAAGGGAAACAATAAATGAATGAATGGATGAATGAATAAATAAGACATAATTTGGTATATTAATGTCCCCACTCTGGGTCACTTTTGGCTATTTTATCAATAGAATGTGGGGATTTTGGACTTTTTTGGGGGTCAGTTGGGGGCTGTTTTTGGGCATACCAATACCATAATTGGGTGGGTTTGGGCTACCTTTTATTTTTATTGTCACACCTCTAATGTGGGCCATATACGGGCTGTGCATCCTTCCAAAACCAAAATAGTAAGCCAGTCTTTGGGCCAAATTTGGGACAGAATAATCTTGCTATCTGGATATGTCTTGCTCCTTGTCATTTTTTCATCCAGTGAGTGTTCTAGAAGTCGATGATGTCATCAAAAGAAGCCTGACATGAAGAGACGTCTCATGTAGGAGAGATTCCAGATGCTTGAAAAATAAGGCACAGAATCATAGGTGCAAACATACAGTATGTGATCAAGGATGGAGCATGGACAATAGGAGCTAAAGCCTATATTTTGTGTTTGTAAAAGGTAACTCTCCCACTACTAGCCTGGCAGTTGAGCTCCCCTGGGAACCATGAGGGACATTAGGGGAGCTCTTCGCATCACCCTGGTGGAGTTCTCTGGCGCTACTGGACTATAACAAAGCTTGCCATGTGTATCTCTGTCCTATGTTCCTTTGCCAAACTGTTGAAGCACTTTGAGCTACATCCTTTGCATTAAATGTGCTATAAAAATCAAAAATATTATTCTAAAGATTATTATTAAACCTAGTTTCACCACGCACACAGTAAGCAATCCAACATTGATGCATATTATACAGTGCATCATAATAAAAATCCTGTGCTCCCCAGTGCTGAAAGAGGAACTCTGGGTAAACATGAGGTGTGCAACAAGAACATTTCACTTTGACTGATTAAAATCAGCCATCATGTGTATGTTATGTCTCTATACAAAAGCAGTGCATAATGCCAATTCAAATCAAGCTCAGAGGGGAGAGTAGGGCCTTTCCTGTGTACCAGAAATAGCATTATTATCATCCTTTGGGAGGTTCCAGGAGCTGTTTTTTTATTAAGCCAATGGGATCTCAGACAGACAAACAGAGGCATAGAGATTTGCAAGCTTGGCAGTGCCAACTGCGAACCATGGGGGCCAAATCCGCTGGCATAAAAAATTCCCCACCCTTTGGTTTTGTGGCAGAAAGCCTTCATTTCAAGTGCATTTCAATTCGCTTTTCATTTTTTTCTCTTCTCTTTCTTCTTGTCTCTCTTTCTCTCTCTCTCTCTCTCTATCTCTCTCTCTCTCTCAATTCTCTTCCCCACACATTGCCTGTAAACTGGCAGCCCACTCGTCAGTGCCATAAACTACACGGTTAGCATTTAATCCCCACGGCCAAAGTAATGCCTCCTGATTCTGGGGAGGCCCACCAGTTTCCCCACTGCTGTGTGCAAGGAGATTAGAGGTGCGAAAGGAGCTGCAGCAAATGTCAGGAATTGGCTTTGACAGAAGCCAGTGTGTCTGTTACTGGCTGTGACATATAAAATAGAGTAGTTCTTTTTCTTTTTATACTTTTCCATTGCATTGGTGATTCAGACAAAGATGGCATTTTAAGTCCCATTTCAAAAGAAATATACATACATATATATATATATTGGGTCCACTACCTATTATGTTTGAGGCAGGAAAGCGTGCACATTTAAGGGCAGGGAAATGCAGTGTAGTTCAGATATTGAGTCAAAATCAAGTAGGGGGGCTAAACTGTTGCAACACCAAAGACACAATTCTTCCATATGGCCCTACTCCCCCAGAGCCAGAAATGACCCTTTAGACTAGAGGATTTATGTTTGAGGGAAGGAAACAAGAAACTGAGTGGTCATTCCTGGCAAGAAGCTTTTAATATTGTCGGGAACAACCGCTCAAACTAAGGAGAAAACTGTCCTGGCCAGGGCAACCATTTTTCTCTGTCTGAGGACAACAGCCCTATAATTACAAATCCATCTCACACACGGAGCGGAGTAGAGTAGAGAGAGAGAGGAGGTATAGAGGACAGGTAGCGATTGGCCGGCTGCCTCGTGGTCTTCTCTCTGTGTAAGCAGCCCTGTGGTCTATTAACCTTTTAAATGTGACAAACTGACCTGTTTTGAAAGTAAGCCAACACAGCAGAAGACACTCACAATGCTCCGCGAAACCCTCACAATGCATTCACCTTGAATGCGCCTCCCATTCATTTTTAAAGGTCGTCTGTTTTTTTTTTCTTTTCAGGAGATTCACTTAGAGGCTTTGTAATTATGAAGTTCAGCTGACTCAAAAAGACAGGAGTTTGAGGACACCATATATTTTTTAATAATATTTGGATTTTGAGAAATCCAGGGATTTGTCTTTATTGACACGGCAACCCCACAAAGAGGCAGAATGTTCTATTCCCAGTTAATAGAATCCTCTGCTGCTCTTGTGCACTCAACAATTTCTCAACGGCAAACACATTGGAAATCTTTTAAATCATATTTGACTCACAGAACGGCTCAGGATTCATAAATTCATAAAATGTCGTGCAAGTTAATTCCCTGCTACTAACTAACTTTCCCATCCAGTGTAATTACTTATAACAACCATGTTCATCCTAATTATGAGTTCATTAAAAAACAAAAAAAGTCTATGTCTACAAAGAGCTGCTAGACAGTTTTAGTTCAGTTTAACAGCTATGTGTGTGCTTGAGGGCAGGTCCATGCTCTCGGGAAGATCGCCACGTCTCTGATTGATTAAGCAGACTGCAAAAGAAAAAAAGACAAAAAAAAAAAAAAACAACTGGAAGCCAGAGATTCTTTCCTCAGTAGTCATCTGCCTTTCCCTGAAAACACACCAACACACACACGCACACACACACACACACACACACACACACCAACACAGCTGGCATGACAAGCTCTTGGGAGAGAATAGAGACAGAGAGAAGAGACCCTAGAACCTTGACGCTGAGCCTTCAATGTGTTCCCTCCAGCTCTGTGGGGCCTGGGAGGCAGCAGTGAGATGGGGTATGGGGTGGGGGGTGGGGGGTGGGGGGGTAGTGATGGTGGTGGGGGTGGGGGTGGTGTGTGGGAAGAAGTGGGAAGAGTGGGGCTCCGATGTGTTGAAAGAGGAAAGTGGGAATCATACAGCTGTCAGAAGTTCCCTCCCCCGGAGAGCATCTGTTTCGGGTCTACTGTACATCACATCATCGTAGTGGCGCAGCACTGCTCCAGCAACAGCCTCCTCTCTGGGCCTGTGGTTATACACACTTCCATTAGAGGGCACCAGGGCCTCTCTACAAACTTTTTAACAACCGCCCCTGTAACTCTCCCTTCCAAATCGCCCACTCGGATGTCAGCAAACTGCCCCCACCTCACCTCACCTCCCCTCCCTCCTCCCCCTGTGCTTAAAAAAAGAAAAAGCAATTATCTGAATGCAAGGCTTTGTGCTGTGTGTTTTAAGAGAGTACATTAACCCAGTTGTAGGCTATCGATTGGGGGTCTTGTCCAGAAGAATAGGGGAGGGGGCAAAGAGTCAGTGTTACCAATTCAGGCCCCGCGTGGCTGTATCTCTTTCCATTCCACTTCACCCTGTAACAGTAATGAGCCCATTAAGAGTCTCCGATTCTGCCTCGTGCACAATTGTTTTCTTATTGAGAAGGCCCTTTACATCAGGACGCATTTTAGCTCAATGTTGAACTTGGGATCACTGTTAGGCGTAACACCAGCTACACTGATCATAGATTTTTTTTTTTAAAACCACAAGCACAACTCAACTCTGGAAGGCGTTGTCATAATGGAAACAGCTTGCTTTGGTAAGACTTCACTTCTTTCGGTGTATTGTGTCTTGCACAGAGGTGTCAATCCCGGGTTCAGAAAGTAAAAACCCTGCCACATTTTTCTTCGAACCCAGGTGACTTCACTGAGTAGCTGATCTACTACCTGTCTTGAGTGCTCATTATGATAAGCTGATTCAGAGCTGGTTGGATCAAATTTGTGGCGGGGGTTTTTACTTTCTGAACCCGGAATTGACACCTCTGGTCTTGCACTTGCTTCAAAGACAGACTCTGCACAATCACTGTCTTGTCTTGGTGGTCTCTGAATGCATCCTCTTCCAAAAAACTGAGATGAAGGGGGTACAGTGAAATTTTGTGCACAGTGAAATGACCTTGCTGGACACCAGGAAGAAGAACAAGATGTCCTCCTCGTGGCACAAACATTTATTTTTCTGTATTCATTCATTCATTCATGTATTTATTTATTTAAAGGCATTGAGCAGTCGGGCCAATTCTGCAATTAGAGATATTGATGTCAGCAGATGTCGGCAACCGGGGAGGGGGCAGGGGGTGGGGAGGGCATGGGCAAAAACAGCACAAACCTGCCCAGTGCCACAGCAGCATGCAGGGCAGGGGTGGGCGAGCGTACAATCCCATCATGCCCCGTTTTGAGCCTGGCATCCCCTGTGACCCTAAAGTGATTATCCTGCCTGTGAAGAGGATAAGGGGGCTGGGGGCACAAAAGGCTTTTTTTTTTGTTTTTTTTTTCAGCTACTGGCCTCTATAACTGGCACCACAACTGGCAGAGTGTGCCAATCCGGATCCCCATCCAAGCTGCTGTCTCCATGCTACTCGCACAACACAGCGTGGGTCTTTGGTATCACTTGACTGCTGTGGTGCTGTGGTCTTTGTGGTTTGCAGCTTGCTGGAATCTGTGTTACACGTAGCCACTTGTTTATTTACGCTAACATTCTTTCAGAGCACAGTTGCCAACCATTTTCAATCCCTTGGAATTTTACGGAGTCCAGAATGTTTTGAGGAGTTCATTTCCAGTTCTATTGCCTAGGTTACCCAAGTGGACAGAGTTACAAGCTACCCATGAGCCAACTCACACAAACAACAGTGGTCAGCAACAATGGTCGGCATGCCTGCCAGTTTAAAAGCTACATAGCCGGTTATCTTCCTCTTCCTACCTTTGCATTATTTGTAGTATATAGACCTACATAGTCATCTATTTGTAATAATAATTGATAATAATAATTGATAATAATAATTGTATATATTATTGTATATCTTATATATATATATATATGTTCATTTGAGCTATCTTTTCTTTCTGCGAAGTTATGGAGTCAGGCAGTCTACATTTCACTGCAGGTTGTACATGCTATAACTGTGTATGTGACAGAATAAGTCTATCTTATATCTTGTATCTTGTATCTTGTATCTTGTATGGTCAACCATGCTTCAGTGCTATGGTGGCCCTCAGTATGAGCCAACCCTGTTTTAGGCCCTATATCACGAAGAGAAGTCAGTGGAGCTCATCGTTTAAGTCAGGAGATGAAAGCCCCGCAGCTAATGAACTGATAACAGGAAAATGCTAATGGCACCCAGGCTGTTGTATTGGCAAGCTGAAGCTCTCAACAGAGGCATAAAAACAGCCTGTTAATACACACTGAGGATGAAGAGGAGGAAGAGGAGAGAAAGTCAAAAAAAGAAAGAGAGAGAGAGAGAGAGAGAGAGAGAGAGATGTGAGGCATAAAAAGAGCCTGTTAATACACACTGAGGATGAAGAGGATGAAGAAGAGAGAAAGTCAAAAAAAGAAAGAAAGAGAGAGAGAGAGAGAGATGCGAGGGTTTAAATGGTACTTTAACAGTACTGTACATCACCAAGTGTGTTTTTTTTTCTCCTCTTTATCCTCCACTCTCTCAGTATTTTTCCAGCAAGTTATGTGGAACATAAACAATCAAGTGCATTGTGACGGCTGGAAAAACAAAAGCCTCCCAGCAGCAAAACCCCCGAGCGTTGTCCCATCAGTTTCTCCCCAG
>CM059282.1:15804480-15829480 GCA_030347295.1 Setipinna tenuifilis
GTTTTTTAAATGGGTAATGAATGCTGAGCTCTGGTGTCTGTTTTGTGTGGGACGTTTTAAAGCCCTCTCCATTTGCACTCTCTCCCTGCTCAGGTCATTGGCTTTTGTCCAATGGGGCACGAAAACCGCTACACTTTATGTCTTCAGTGCATGGGAAAACACAGCACAGGAGTGCCTGCAATATTTCTTAATGACCAACAACACCATGCCTTGACTTAGCGGAGTTAAAAGTTGAATAAGGTCATCCTGACATGAGCTTAATCTGGGCCTGAGGCTGACACGAACTCAAATTTCTACAAGCTCTAAGTGGAGGAGGAGTAACAGAAATGGTTCGCAGTGAAACTAGCGAAAGAGATAAATGTCTCAGTGCCAGCATGCTTCTTGCTGGACTAGAACATTATCAGTTCCCCAGAAAGGACAAATGTAAGTAAAAGCTTATGCGATCTGGAATATGTAATAAACTTTAAGAGCGTGATATGTGCTCGATGGAATTTGCCACTGAAAATGGCTGACGATGACATTTTTAAAAATCTCTCTAACCCTGCTCATGAGTCACGCTCCCTTGCTTCCAGTGCGGAGTCACAGAAGATTTATGTCTCAAACTGCACTCTCCACGAAGGCCTCCCATGCAGACTGTGATGATCTGACCAGTTTTTATATTCATCTGTAAATTGATTCTGTTTAATCCATTATGTATGATAAAAAACCTGGCCCCATGAAGAGTGCAGTCCGTGACGCCACGCAGTAGTGTCACAGAAATCAATGAGGAGCTGAAAGCTTACAACTTACCCGGGCATCCAATTACCTGAGAACAACGCCACTCCTCCAAGACCTGTCTTTGGTAGTCACTCCCTCTCTCTTGCTCTCTGAACCTTGTCAGGGATGTGCCTCCCCTGCAGAGGGGTGACTAGTCAATAATTGCACTGTCCCAAACATTTGCATTACAGGAGGATAAAATTGATTGGTTTTATCTTTTTTTAAAAATACTTTCAAAATGACCTGAAAACCTCTCGACTAGTTTTACTTGATTCGCGTGTTCACCTTGACACTGCCCTTCATCCACTCCTGCAATCAAAAGTTTCAAGCAATTTGCAATTAGTTTTAAGATGTCGATTGAAGCACTCATTTCCCAATCTATTCAGACAGAGTTCTGATTGAGATAGCCGCATTCCAACTAAGCAGAAGGACCTATCCTCAGGCAAGAGAATAAAGAAGAAAAGACAATAAGGAAAAGATACCAGGTATGAGAACTTCGCAGTTGGCCGGCAGGCTAAAAGAAATGTTCAGATGTTCTTGCCATGGGTGCTGCATTGGTTGTAAAGCATGCTCTGATCCGTACGTAGCCTGAATTCTTGTGAGCTCAAAAGGAGAAAAATAAAATCAGAGGCAGGTCTGGTGGTTGTCATGACACAGGCCCAGAAATACATTAGCCAGGGCCAAAAAATGACATCAATCCTCATCTGAGGGTAAATGATAACTGGAGGTTAGATGTCCTGTAAATTAGAGAGCCCAGCCTTTACAGAGCAGTGATACACAAAAAACGTTTAGCCTATTTTTTTTTTCCCAAATTATGCAAGCAAAATTCTTGATCCAGATCTCAGTTTATACACCATGCAAATAGATACTAAGGGAGTGTGAACTGTTTATTGCCAAATTGAGAGATTATTTCCCGTCATAAAATTCCAATTACACACATCATTGCAGTGCATTGGGTTGGTCAGAAGTGTGGTCTAATTAGGACAATTTCACCGCAACTGCCATTTTAATCATGTACCAACTTTGTGGCAGCAAAATCAATCCCCTAGACTATGCTTGGCTAATGCTGGAAAGATTTATAATAATTTACACGTTGGTCATCAGTTGCAATATAAATAGACTGCTTATGTGATTATGCCAGATAAAGTTGTTATCTTGTGACATCTCCTTCACCTGAACTAGCTCATTAAAACTCATCCCACCTGTCACATCTCTGTCATCCTCATGTATGCAAACCCTCCTTCCTGCAAACCCTCCTTGACAACCATGAAACTCCATCCAGATCCCTCTTAGAAGCTAGAACTAAATGACATGAAGGCGGAAGTGGCACATGTCAAAGAGAGCGGTATACATCAACTAATGAATGACAGCGAGTTGGGATAATAATTAATAGACTACTTCTTATAGACTACCTATGCCATTAGGACTCCTCTTCTAGTCAAGCCAAGTCATATGTATTTATATGGCACATTTACACTCAAAAGATTGATCCAAAGTGCTTCTAATCATAACTAATAGATAACAGGGATAACAGGGTGTCAAGAGAGATAAGCGAGATTTGCTTCCAGACTGCTTGAGAAACAGTGTGTTCATTAGGAGCTGGATATGGTCTGACAACTACTCAATTATTTGGTTACTCAAGTCAGATTTCAACCAGATTTATTCTTAATGTTTATGTTGTTCCTGTAGTGCTATCACAGTATGGTAGACACACACTGTAGAAAGTAACCGAGTAAATAAGTAACTGAGTAAATGAGTGAGTAAGTAATTAAGTATGTAAATAAGTAAGTAAAGGAGTGAGTAAGTGAGTGAGTGAGTAGGTGAGTGAGTGAGTGAGTAAGTGAGTGAGTGAGTGAGTGAGTGAGTGTCCAAGTAAGTAAATTGTTTTTTTTTTTCAAAGCAGATTCCAACACAGCTTACACTGACCAAAGTGCTGCAGACAGTGTAGAAAACAGAAAAGTAATCAATATACAAACATAACATAAACAAATAAGATGCTTGAACAATTGTACATTGACACAAGGCAATAGAACTTAGAGAACTAGGGAAGCCTGAGAATACAAATGAGTTCTGACCCTAAACACAAATAGAGGTGGCATTTTTAAGCTGTTAACTGATTCCACAACAAAGCTGGAGCCAACTGCAACTATAGCCTATCTAGCACCGTTTCCATGCTAACATGATTCCGTGGTTAGCTGCTCAAGACACCTGACTGAAGGCATGGAACACAAGGAATGGTGCTCTGGTAAATGCATTGTGTGATAAATGCTTGTTCGAATTGGTATGCTGGGGTTTAAAGTCCAGAGCGCAGCACCACATACCTTGCAGGCAAATGCATCTGGTGCACAGTTTGCCTTGGTCATTTAGTGACCCAAATTAGGCAGAATAAATGAAGTGCAACACCAGAACCACTGCCAGATTCGCTTAGGTCCTAAATGTGAAAACACCATTAGTGTGATAGGCTAATGCTGTAAGTCCCCCTCAGGCAAACATTCAAAAACTCATCGCCCCCCTCCCTCCCTCCCTCCCTCCTTCCCTCCCTCCCTCCCTCCTTCCCTCTCGTCCGCCCTCCCTCCCTCCTCCGCCTATCCTCTTACTCCCTCTCTCCAAAAAAAAAAAAACAGAAAAAGAGAAGAAAAAACCCCAGCTGTGTTACCCGACGCCTGCAAAGGGTGATGCCCAGATCTGTGGCCTGTGAGGCTCCCTGTAGCAGTGTGGCTGGGGGTTGCTCTCTGTTCCTGCTCCAGCTACGCCTCAAGGCCCTGGAGGCAGCAGACCTGCCACAAAGCAGCACCACCTCGCCTCGCCTCGCCTCATTCTCCCCTCTCATTCTCTCTCGCTCTGCCAAGACAATATGCCTTTGGTGCCCCTCCAGCATGCAGTGCAGTGGATGCGCTCGGTTCACATATGGGGACACCGAGCCAAGGCACAGATTGGAGCTGCATCTCCAAAACAGTTTAACATTTTCCCCCAGCGAGAGGAAGAGGAAAAAGATAGACGTTTGCTAAATGGGGAACAGCTTTATGTTGTGTGTTATTTTGGTGGTATCTGTTTGCACTGCTGCAGTAGGAAAGCTTGAGGAACAAAATGTAACACTCCCTTTTGTTTTCGTATAACAGGAAAGAGTGATGACTATGAAAACATGTCAAAAAATCTTGCTTATTTAACATCAAATTCACATATCCTCAGACATGTGCATGTCAGAACAATCAATGTAACTTCATAAATACTGTTTTATAAATATGTAATAACCTATGGGATGCTCATAGAATGAAAGGAGTAATATAAAACCTGTAAACACCATCCCTACCTTAGATCTCAGATGGCAAAATAAGGGTAAAAGATTCTATGGTCTGATGGAAACACAATGAAAGCATCTTTGGTTGCAGGATATGAAGAGGTGTGGTGAGCTACGTCATGCCCTTTTTTCTTTTGTTTACACACAACAGCCCCGACTGAAACAAGGAGATGTGCCCTATAACACCAGTGAGGAAATAGCAGTCAGCCTACTTTTCAGTCATGCGAGAGGTCAGACATCCATTGCCCATTAGAGCACTGGGACAGAGAGCTATTTGAATGCACCCCCCCCCCCCCCCACACACACACACAGAGCGAAATGGAAGCATAAACCTATGATATCCCCTCCCATCAACAACAAGCCCTTACGGATTTTCAGTAGATGGGCAATCATGTATACTCTGTGACCGCTTCCTCCATCTGTTATAGGGCTGGCATATGGTTCAGATTTGACTGGCTTAATTTTTCCTCTCTGAGCAAAGCAGAAAATGCTGCTGATGCTGAAATCCTTTCTGATGCACTGAAGAGACCCACTCTCTCATTACCAAAAATCCCTTTCACTATAAAGTAGCAGTGTGAAAATATTTAATTTAGTGTTTTTTTTTCCCAACACAGTAGTGGGCTTAAATAAAATTAAATCAAAGCTGTCTAGGCTTTTCATTGGGTACATTGAGGGAAAACAATGACAGAAAACCTGAGGAAAAAATACCTTAGCAGTTACTTTAATAAGCAAGACCTACCCCTAACCCCCTAGCTCTAGTTGTCAAAGGCTGTTTTTGAAGAACACATTTATGTTTCTTTCCCTTTCATTTTTCTCCGCAGACATGGACTCTACCTGCAGCCTTGAGCATCTTCGACATTCACTTTGTTGTCTATGGGGCTATACTCCTCCCATCTCTACCCTCTGCTCCTCCAGTTCTTACTATTTCAAACCTTGTCTTTTGTTAGAGCCGTGTGGCTCTCCCCACAGATGTTCCCTTGACAGATCAGACAACGAGCGAGTGAAATCGGGTGTCGACTTGGAAGGTGTTGTAAGGCAACAGGCTGACTGTATCCTGTCCAAACATTTTTGACACCTGAAATTGGCACCACCCGACGACTCCGGCGGCCTTTATCCCCCTTTTACTGGGAGACACTGACAGGAAGCTTTCATTTGAACTGTTTACATGTCAGCCAGACCCGTGGCGCTACCTCTGGCAGGACTGTCCGTCTCTGCGTCTGATGCAGAGCAGAACTGCTAGCGTCGAGCTTCAATCCCAGTTCAGCTGTTTTGCTCTGATCAGAACCTTGCGCCACTTGTACGCACAAATAGCTGTTTTTTTTTCCTTAAAAAAAAGTACACAGTCCGCGCATATAACAGATAGACAAGTGTCCGTGACCATGCATCGTGCTGTACTATGCGCTGAACATGAGTCTGGGATCGCATCCCACAGCCCCATTTCAATTAGTTATCAAGATAAATCAGCGTGTTAAGCGGTGGAAAATTACACGGTGAAGATGTCAAACACGCAAAGCTGGTTGATCACATGACTTCTAAAAGTTTTAATACGAGTGCTCTCAATTTTAGGCTAGGCTACATTAGGTTTTAAAGGTAGCCTCAAGCCGGTCACAATGTGGGAAGAATAATTCTGTAGAGAAAATTACACAACGATGCATTTCTAAGAATGATTCCTTAATAACTTTTAATTCAAGCTAATAGAAATCTCCGCAGCCATTTAATTCTAACAAATGTAGCTGCATGCTGACGGCAGAGGGAGCTTGCCGTCTCTGGGAGACTCGCGTTTGATAAGGCAGCGTTTGAATCGGTGAGACCGTTGACGTCATGGCCCATCTCTCCACACTCTGAGCAACAAAGTAGCAGGGAGAAGCTGTGAGAATGGAGCGCATGGATCGGCTGGAATAACAACCTTTCCTAACTGTTTTGAAACTTCGAAAACTGAAAAAACAATCATGGATACGTGCATTCTGGGTTTCTTGCTGTTGTATTCCCCCTTTCTAAGCGTCGGAGCCCAATTCCCAGCCGGTAAGTGGACGTGTTAACATGTTGTCTGTGGCGTTGTGGTGCGCCTGGCACTGGGGAAAGTTGTGGATGACTATTGGGTCGGATAATTATCGCTGTGAGCATCAAGGTGGATAACTTCGTATGCAAAAGGCTGCGATTAAATTGTTTATGCACCTTTTGGTAGTTGACATCGGCAAGCCACTGGGGCTGAAATAAGGTCCGGTGTGCGTTGGAAGGTTGTTCTCGCTGTGTTTTAACTTGTCCACAGGTAGTAGCCTACGGAACGATAGCAATTTGCTAACTTTCTTCTTGATAAACCTGAGTGAATCTGTTGATACGTTTTAATTAGTCTATGTGTAGACTAACATTGATAGAATTTGTCTCGAAAAGTTTTCAGACTTGGATTCGTAGTCTAAGTTTGTTCCTATTTCGCAAGTCATTCCTTAAACTAAAAAGGAATGCCTACACGGATATTGTGGATAGGTATTGTAACAGGTAGGCTAACCTTAGGGCTAATGTATTCCAAACACGAGTTCACAATCCTTTCCCCCTGTGGCATTGAACGAACATGCATGCAAAGATTTTGTGTCGCTGGATGTATTAAAGGATACGAATGTTACCGAAAAGTATTGAAATGACTCTGTTTTGTGTAAATTCAGACAGTACAGGCTACGGCAATCGTGGAAAGTTGACCCAACACTAATTTAAAAGTAGGCTAACTGTTTAAACGTAGTGGAACCGACCTTCGGTAAGAGCGTGCCACCTTGTCAGAGCAAAAAAAAAAAAAAAACAGTCCACTAACTTTCGCTGTTGCAAGTTGCAACTGCGTTAATGTTAACAGAACATCACAGACAAGTTCAGTTACTTGCCTCAGAGAATCGCGGCTCAGGTAGTAGGGTACTTTATGCACGGCGCTTTAATGTAGTAGGCTGCAGCACTAACAGTTATTAATGGCAGTGGGAAAGCAGGTCGCTTAATATGTATTTTCCCATGCGACTTTATTCTCGTGGAATTGGTTATTTTTTCCAGCTCTAGAAGACAAAAAGAAAAACTGTCTATATTGACCATTTTTAAATTTCACAATTTTACAGTTGTAAGAACCGAAATTGGGTTAGTGTCATTTTTATTGTTAAATGACTGCTGTAAGAGTTGGTCTACTGTAATCCCATGTTATTTTGTTGATAACGGAAGCAAATAAAGTCCCAGGAGATGATGGAAGGATTTCTGTTGCACCTTATTGCTTTGTCCGAGCGCAGAGAGCTCCGGCTTTTTTTCATATGAATGCGCGTAGCCTACACAAGCTACATGGGTTTCACTGTAGGCTAGCGATCAGCAGTTATCTTCAAAAGTGACTTTCGCTCTCTGTGTTTTAAGTGTCTTCACTATACTATTCAATATACCCCCGCTGTTTCCACCCTTTTGAAACCCATGTTGTCTGGTAAAGAGAGACAGAAAAGTTCCGATTTCTAACGGCGTTGGTGTGTCGGTTTTTAACATCTGTCAAATATACCATTACATTAATTCTCGGTGAAGAGATGACGCTCTATCAAATACAGCTGTTTTTATAATTCACGATTAACTAATGAAAAAAGTCTTATCCGTAGATTAATTACATTAGCGCAATCTATTCCAAAAAAGCTATTGCGCATTTCAGAGATTGGTCCGCAAGTGGTTTTAGGCTGGTATTATGCTAATTAAGTAAGTAAGAGATCACTTTTCACTCGTAAGTTTCAAAGCAGGCGGTGAAATTGATCTTCTGATTTACGCATTTTCTCTCTCTCTATCTGGACGCAGCGCAAATGGGACATGCGGAGAAAGGTGAGTCCACTGCACTGTACTGTACTGCACCGCACTGCGCACCGCAAAAATCATGAAGTGAGAGCTTCTGTCCTGCTTAATTGCTATGATGGGGGCTTGATGAGCCGTCCCCTCGGTGCTCAACGGGGTGTCTTCAAAACTGCTCATTTGCAACGCTCCCTCCTCCCCCCCGTTCCTCAAAAAACTGCCCAGTGGGGAGTGGGGTGGTACTGGGTGGGGTGGTCACATGCTTGAGGCGTCAACAGTACACGCAAACTTAATTCTTCCTCCTAAAATAGGCACCACCCAAATAGCAAATGGTTAACGTGATAAACACAAGGTGCTCTGTGAGCAGCCAAGTGGCAGTAGGCACACCGCTTAAGAAATGAGCGCTTCTTGACCCCCCTAGTTGGTCCTATGCTAATCACAACTCTATTTTACTGCCTTTGTTCCTGTACTCTTGTACATACAATGGCAAAGTTAACAAATGACCACCAAACAACTGGAGAATTTTGGTAGTGCCATGTGGCATTATAAAAAAAACTCAGTTGTAATTGCAATTACAGTTGTGTTAAAACACTAATTTCTGGGAGAAAAGCATCATTAACAAGTCTGAGACATTTGGAGCTCATAGTCAATAACATCCCCACCAATTATTCAGGTTCAAAAGCTCTCGTCTGGCGCAGTCTTCCATCGATTTCATTATTTATTTGACTTCTCTGCATGTCGGTCCACAGTTGTGTTTATTTGTTGTGCTGTGATGTGTTGGTGTCATGTGGCCATGTGGTTTGTCATTGTAAAGCACCACCATGGACTGCTGAAAGATATCAGTGCTCTGTGAAATATTTCTCTATCTGGAAAGAAGGCCCAGCCATTTGTACATAATAGTTGGATTTGCAAACAGTGATTTCATTGCACTCTGTAGTTAATACAAAATAGATGTCGGTGCGGTGCTGTGGAGGTGGTTTGATATTCAGGAAGAGAATCTCTTGTCTTCTTCTCTTTCTTTAAAAAAAATCGGGAAGACATGATCCTTTGTTGAATGGTGCACAGAGGCACACCATAGCATGCCAGGGAAAAGAGACAAGTCAGGCAAAACTAGGACGTACGGCCCAGCAATTCTGTTCTTCGTGACAGTTCACTTGGAGAGGTGTAGGCAGGCTAATGTCATTGCTTTATTACAGGTTAGGCAACGTGTCACAAGTTGCTTATCACAGCACTTGGGGAAGAAACACACTCTTTATTTTACCTGCCATCAACAAAATCTATTTGTGGCTGGCCTGCTATTGTTTCTTCCCTTAAAGGGTTTTTTTTTTTGAACGTGGAGATTATGCATGGTAAATCAATACCTGACAAAATGTGTCAAGTGATTTTTGCAGTGGTGTGGATTTTTAATTTAATTCTCTGGAATTCGGCTGGTTGCGCATAATTTCCTCCTTGCATTTATTTATCCTACATGCTGCTCCCATGAAGGTTTTTGTCAGCATGAAATGAGTATGCCAAGCCAACCCACCTGGGCTGGTGGTGCATGGACAAGTTCCTCTTGTTACTAGGCCTGAGAGAACGACTCTCTCACATGATCTCCCGAGTTGTAATCTAATTCGCTGTATTTAAAATGACCTCTTGTGTTTAGTGTCAGCCAAAATTGCTCGCTGTTTGCTTCATTTCCCTGTTATCAAGGTAGAGCTTTGCTGGGAAAAAATAATAAAGGGAAAAAGAGGTGGCTACATTTTATCTTACTCTCCCTGTTGCATCAATTAGGTACAGTGTAACACATTGTGTAACAGTGTGAAACATTATGTACTTACAATGTACTATAGGTTAGGGTTAGTGTTCGGTGCATAATATTGCATGTTGTTACATGTAAAAACAGGAATTGTATAACGAAGTTTAAAGAAAGGAACTGTATGTGTAAGTGTTACCAAAGAGACTGTACTAGCATTTACGAAGATGCTGCTAGCTGTGTAGCCTCACTGCGACTGTTTTTCAGCCTTCCCAGTCCTGAGTGGCTCTGCCCCTCCTAAAGTGCGCAAGCCTGGTTGGGTTGACTGCTCGCAGGCATTTTGAAGTCTTTGAGCAGGCCTGCCTGCCTGAGCGAACGCTGAGAGAGGCCTGAAGATGATGGGCCTGAGTGGCCTTAAAAGCATCAGAAGAAAAAAAAAAGATGGCGGGTGATGTGGCCGAGGTGGGGTGTATGTATGGGTGTGTGTGTGTGTGTGTGTGTGTGTGTGTGTGTGATGGTGCGGCTGTGAGGAGCAATTGTTCGTGCTGAGGCCCTCAGTGTCCGTCTCCAGCTGCAGTTATCCTCGCTCTCTTTGTCACCGCAGCACTTTCTGGATTAGCGGCTGTAATGGCCTCCGCTGCCCCCTTCAGACACTCGCTCTCCCTCTCTCCCTCTCTTCCTCTCTTCCTCTCTTAAGCTCCTTTGGAGAGCTGACTGGACGCTTCCTAAAAAAGCGAGATGTCAAGTCAAATGGAGGATTCCAGCCTAGATCCAGTTCTCCTCCCCCCCTCTGGCCATTCTCTGCTGTTTTCTTGTTTGTTTTGTGGCTTATTTTTTTGAATTGAGAGGTTTGTTGTGGAGGGATGAGAGATTGAGAGATTTTAGTATCATGACTTATAACTCCATAAAGATTATGACGTTATTAATAGCCAAAAATTAATCTCTGGTGGCCGAGGTGGGGGGAAAAAAAAGAAAAATCTCTCTCTGACCATTACATCTGTCAGCCTCAACTTCTGATTTTTGCGTCTCGTCCACAAGCTGTCAAGAGTGGTCACACGCTCTTGACTCAGGTTAGTATGCGTGGAGTGGAGCCATCACAATGGGTTGAACCCTGCGCGTTTCGCCAGAGATGACACTGGAACAGTGGTCAAGGACGCTGCCGTGCCTTCTTGCCTTAACGGCATATTATGTTTGGCAGAGATTTATTTTCCGAACCCCTCCTGAGTCTGAGTCTTCCTGTGTGTGTGTGTGTGTGTGTGTGTGTGTGTGTGTGTGTGTGTGTGTGTGTGTGTGTCATGGTGATTCGTGAGGTGCCTGTGTTGCTTCCAATAGCGTGCAGTGAGACGGGGGCTGTATCTGACAGTTTTCACAGATATGGAGAGGAAAGAGGGAGGAAGATGCACACACACACACACACACACACACACACGTAACATGCACATACACCCACAGGCACACAAATACCAGTCATACATGGTGTGTCTGCTGACTCAGGCATGCAACCTGTCCTGTCAAAAAACCTCCTATGCCTCTAAAAAGAAGACAAACCTTTAATTTACCCCCACTGACTCACCGGCAACACTCATGCATTCGTTTTATTAATAATCTGTAGTAGCAATCATGTTTCTTTTCCCCAGTCTGCTGTACTTTCAGGAACTGTTCGTGCCCAAATGGTGTCTTCACACTGCTGTAGTTTCTAGAGAGATCTGTCAGCTGTGGGGTTTGTGTGTGCCAACTGTCCTAATGGCAATGCTCGGTAGACACAACCCAGTAAAAACATGTCTGAATTGCAGTGGGAGTCTGCCAAACATGTTGAAATGGCCTTGCCAGTCATGTTTCCCTCATTTAGTTTCCATCATTCATTATTTATTTCTTACACACTCTGAAATGGTTAACACCCATCCAATTTTTTTTTTTAGCATTTTGAACCAAATAAAATGAGTTTCCAGACTCAAAGGGGAAATTTTCTGGGCCCGTCACCATAGGAAATAACAGCTGAATAGAGAGCTTTAATTCACTGCCTTCTAGGTCTGGCTGTTTATTACTAGTTTCAGTTGCTTCTTTTGTGTTTTATATATATATTTATATATATACTTTTACTTATAGTAGGTGTGAGAAAACGCATTTCAAAATGCTTTTAGTAAGAGAGAGTCCGTCAGTAAACACAGAGAGATATCTGTATGACAGTGGTATTGCCACTGAGTAGGTAAGATGATTTTATTCCTCAGAAAGAATTTACAGTTCATTCTCTTCAGATTTTGTAAACAATCCCTCACAGGAAAAGACTCATACAACAAAAAAGCTCTCCCTTTTTACCATTTTCATTATTTCATATCCTTGTGTTGTACCCCTTCATTGGCTTTCAGAGAGAGAGAGAGAGGCTGCACGAAAGCGGATTTTCTCGTTAAGTCGGTGCAAATGAATGTTAATGATATAGATTTGAATCCCCAACACATGGCCCGACCGCCCACCTCTTCTCCGCCCCCCCCCCAGCCCGCCCCCCCTTCATCTGTTGTGCGTGCTGATGTTAAGCAGCTCTCTCCTGCTGCCGCTCGCCGAGACAAGTGGGGCTGTCACTTAGTGCGACGGGGAGGGCGGAGCGAGAGGCGAGAGGCAGCCCGAGTCGAGCCAAAGCCAGAGCTGCTTCTTCCGTTGGCGATTTACGGCCTGCTTGGCTTCAACAAAGAGGCCATTTCTGTTTTTTTTTACCCTTTTTGTTTTTCATCTCTTATTTTCTCTGGTTCTTTCCTTCTTTCTCACTCTCTCTCCCTCTCTCCCTCTCGCTCTTTCTCACACACACACACACACATATACACACAGCACTTTTAACAAAACTAACTAATTTTGAAAGCGGCCTTCTGTTCATCTCTGCTTTTGTGTGGTGTCATCGCCTCTCTCAGGTCTCATCTCACCTGCTGCTTCTGTCTCACCTCACCCTCGTCACTGTCATTCACAGACACACACAGTGATCCACTCTCCCCTATGCACACACAGTGATCCACTCTCCCCTATGCACACACAGTGATCCACTCTCCCCTATGCACACACAGTGATCCACTCTCCCCTATGCACACACAGTCTCCTTGTGTATACATACATACATCGTGTGTGGACTGAGGGATTAGGCTGTCTCACTGGGGCCATCAACCCCATTACTTCAGCTATTGTTAATGAGGAGGCTGATGAAGTTCAGCTGATGTTTTCTGTGAAGCCCCTTCTCTCTTTTTCTTTTTTGTGTCCCCTCCTCCTCTCCTCCTCTGTGAGGTGATGTGGCATGATGGAATGACCCTCTGTGTGAATCGCAGCCTCTTGTTTGTGTCTCGTGATAAAACATGACCACTGCTACCGTCAGCAACATTACACGGGAGACGGCGAAAGTGTGTGTCCACTCGAGGCAGATGATGTCGCTCAGGGGTCTGCTTCTATGTGACAGGTCATGTCCATGAAAGTTATGTCCAGGGATGGATTTGCGTACACATGCGTACGTACCACAGAGTGTGTGAGATGTGTGCTCCCTCACACTCACAAGTCCTTTTCCTGACCTACTCTTGGGGTTGTTTGTTTTTCTTTTCGTCTGCGGTAAGTGAAGGAGAAGGGTACATGAAAAGCAGTAATACCCCTATATCTCTCTCTCGCTCTCGCTCTCGCTCTCGCTCTCTCACACACACACACACACACACACACACACACACACACACACACACTCCTCCTCCTCCTTGTGAGTTTTCTTGAAAAGGCCCTGGCTGATGGTAAAGTGTTTGTGTTCTCAGGGTTCTGCTCCTTACTCTGCTCCACATCTGGCTTCGGTTAGACACGGCTCTCGCTGTATGTTTGAACTCAAACTAACAGGGTCGTCACGGTCAAGCAGCCACTGTGAACAATTACAAACGACACTTTCCTGTCATTTGTTCTTTTGTTCACTTTACAGCTACGTTCATTTATTCTCATCTGTGTTTTTGTATTGAAGTCATAGTTGGTGCCATCATGTGTTCATTACTTTATTACTATTATTTAACTGTCACTGTGTGTTAATGTTGAGTTTGATGGAGGAAGCCTGGCACTATTTATACACATTTTACAACGGTGTGTGCCACAGGCCACTTCTGGATGAATAGCATCCATGGCTGTCACGACAGGGAGGGAGAAAAAAGGAAAAAAAAAAAAAAACGAATTTGGAGATGTCAGACGCACCTCTGCCCTGGCTCATTAGCATTCGGTGCCGGCGACGCGGGTTGGGAAAGTTCAGCGCGTGTTTGTCAGTGACATCATTCCCGCCCAGCTGAGAACTTTGATAGGGTCAAGCTACCCCCAGCAGGTTAACATTATTTTGTGACAGCACCTCTCCAATAAAGAGATTGGAGCCACCCGCATTATTCTGGGTGAAGGTTAAATGGCTGCATTTTCAGAGAAAAGGGGGCGCGAAGGCAAAGAGAGTGAGGCGCACACAGTCTGATTAGCCGATCAGGATTCCTGCTGGCACACCAACAATGGCTTGGTCACGCTTAATGTGCTGGGAGTTATTGTCTCGTGTTGCTGATAAATTGGAAACAAAACACACACACACACGCTTCCAACTACTTTCCTACACTTCTACATTATGCTAAACATGCTATAAAGAGTTATTTCATTTGTTATTGCTCATTATAGAGTTGTTCTATTTTTAAAGGCACTACATGGTTATAAACATCAGGGAAAGGGAGATGGAGATGGCGATGGAGAGGGAGTAAGGGGAAAAAGAAGAGGTGGGAGAGGGCGAGAGAGGGAACAAGCCGAAATGTTTGAGAGTGAGAGATCATCTGAAATTGGTTTCTTTGTGCTGGTGCGAGAGCTGAAGATCAGACAGCTCTCTGTTCGTTTTGCCGAAGTGAATGGTGGCGGCTTTTGATCTAGCTTGGCTAAAGGGCGCCCCATTATAGCTGTTAGTGACTGGTGGTGGAGGTGGTGGGAGCGACTGCAGATTGTCTCCATCAGCTCAAGTCAAAGTCAAAGTCAAAATTATTTGTATAGCGCATTTCATACATAACAAACAAGTGTTGCAACTCCTGTCGTCGTCGACAACGACGGATCTCGGATGTACCCAGCGGTGGCTGGAGAATAAAGGCTAGAAATGGAATGCTGTGATGAACAAATACAAGAGCACTAATACATTTTTAAAATTTATTTTTAATTTATTTTTATTTTTTGCGATCGGTACCACAGATCCAGGACTACAGTAGAACCATGGAGAATCAGAACCTGGGACCCTCTGTTCACACCTGTTTGTGTTTTCACCTGCACATAGATGTCGTAGATCAGTCACTGTCATCCATCGTTGTCACCTCTGCTCTGAGCACTTCTCAGTAGATTAATCAGGAAATTGTCCACTTCATTTTTACCCATTCCAGTGTGGCCACCTCCTCAACCTTGTTGTGGCATTTCACACACTGGTTTCTCTCTTCACGGCTCAGCGTGCGATTCAATGAACCGTATAAACAACAAACCTAACGTGCTATGAAGGGACACCATGATGATTGTTTGTTTCTTTTTTGTGTGGGTTGTACCATGTGGTCACTGTTCTTTTCTCAGAGGCCATCTTTGTTCCCACCTTATTTTCTGTGCGTCTGTTGTCAAGTAGATTACATTAGCAGCCACCACCACCATCACCGCAACCCTTTTCGTTCCATGCTAACGTTGTTAACTCGACCAGACTCAGACTCAGTGGATGTTGTTCAGGGAGCTTTTGTGGTGTTAGAGGCGATCTTCCCTGCTTGGTCCACAGTCGCCAAGTGAGGACCTTTGCATGCGGAGACACCTGGGCCTGCCAGTTCCTGGATCAGCAGAGCTCTTTGATGTAAGCACGCCACTTTAGTCACAGTCTGCTTGGAAGTCGGGGAGGAAAGATTTGAGGCACAAAAAGGTCCATTGTTCGTTGTTCCTCTTCAAGAAGGATGGAAGGATGGGATGCCTGCGAACCTGGAAGAAGTAGTCACAAATTATGATGAATCGTCTTGAACTGAGTATCCACGGCTCTTCGAGCTATGAGAGAGTAGCTCTTTTGTGTGGTACTTGGTACACTTCTCTTCACGGTTGCTTTGGATTTTTTTGGCCCGCACTCACTCAACCCTTCCCCCGTCCCTCCCTTTTGCCCTATACTTGAGACTTTTTTTTCCCATGCCCTCCAAAACACATTTTGTTCCTCACCGAGATAAAACTCTCTTGACCTTTTATGCGCAAGCTGTAAGCGTGTCGATTTAGGCTAGAGCCGGTGTCAAGTGCCGCTTGCTCCAAATTCAAACTCCTTATCAGTCCAGAACTGGAGCGTCTAAGCCTTTCGTCTGGCCGTGGTACACAACACAACAGCCATGATGTGGGCACTCAGTCCCATCTCAACCCTCGGCCATGTGTCCACGTGTCAGTCAAGAGAGCATAGGGTGTGAAGAACAATCTCCTCTCGCCAGTCCAGCAGCGGAAGGACTTCTTGGAAGAAGTGGATGCTCAGTTGCTGTTGCTGGGCAATTGTCCGCACTGCGGAAGAAAGTTGAGTTATTGACAGCAGAGTTATTGAAGGTTGTAGGCCTATTGTTTGTCTGTGATCTTAGGGCTCTCCTGTGAAAATGATTCAATATCTCAGTGATGCGTCACCTGGTAAAATAAAGGACAAAGAAAATAAAGATAAAAAAATATATGTACAACAGAGCCATTGTAGCTCAATGTCGATTCTAGCAAATGGGTATTAAGTGCTGGGGCACCTGCATCTGCAGCTTAATTTTTTGTTCATCACTGTGATATAAACCCAGCTAACTCCAGGGTGTGGTGTTCATTCCTTTATTCCTTCCCTTCCTCCCTCCATCCCTCCCTCCATCCACTCTCTCTTTTGCCATCGGTAGAGTAATTAGACTGCTTGTTGTGGCACGATGTTAACAGTGATGGGCCTTGGCACATTTTTAATTGTAGGACTGTGGACTTGCTGGTCTGACAGGCTGTCTTAATGAGCGAGCCGTCCGATCGGTGCGGAAGATCCAGGATGACAGTCCTCCAGTGCTGAACCGTTGCCTACACTGGATGGATGGATGACTGGGTGGGTGGGTGGGTAGGTGGGTGGAGGGATGGGGGTAGGGGGACACACAACACCGTGGCTTGCATTGCTGCTGCTGCTGCTGCTGCTGCTCTGCCCCACTCCCCACCTCCCCAACTCCTCTGCGATCTGTCATCTCCCCTCTCTGAAGCCCCGTCAGCTACTGTTAGCCCACATGCCTTGATTGACTTAGTCCCCCCTCTGCATTCCTTCTGCGGCTTCTTCTTGCTTGATGTGTTGCGAAATTGTTTTAACTAGTGTGACTGAGAAGGGAGCCACTGTCACCTTCCTGCAGGCTAGAGAAGGGAGCGGCAAAGGAGATGCGTTTTCTCTCTCTCTCGCTCTCTCCCCCCCTCCCTATCTCTCTCTCTCTCTCTCCCCCTCTGTCTCTCTCTCTCTCTGTCTGTCTCCCTCTCTCCCCCCCCCCTCTCTCTCCCTCTCCCAGATATTGCTCCAGCTGTATTAATATTTGAGGGGTCCATCTTCAGTGCGATATGCCGTGACTGATGTCGTCGGGTCACAACATCTGACCCTGCAGGTGTTTCATCTCCTCTTATTGCAGAGCGGAGCCGAGCGTTTGCAGTTTGCTCAGGGAATTTGGGTCCTTGAATCTGCCTTCTGTCACGGGCAGGCACTTATACAACTTTTTTTTTTATTATTATTTTTTTACCTGCATCTCTCTCTACATGTCTGCAACAAAGCATAGCACAACTCAAGCAATGACTGTAAGCAAACTATGCGTGTCTTTTGGCTTGTTCAGATTTAGATGGTTAACACTGATAAGCATGGGAAAACCTACAAACGCTGTGAAAGAACACACGGAAGTGATGACATTTAATTCTCAACTCAGATGAACCTTTTAGTTTGTAAAAAAAAAATAATTTATTGTCGTTATGTTATGTGTTAATTAATTTTGTCCATCTATTGATGATGTGATTTCAAATTGTAGACCTCAGTGTTATTCTCTTTGCCAAAGAACTCAGAAGCATAGGGGCTTGCATGACCGTGTGCTTTGTTGCATGGGGAGCAGGTCACATTGTTGGGCATAAGGCACAAAGAAAAAAAAAAGTAGTTATGTTTAGACTTATGAAAACACTGCATGTGGTTTTAAAAGTGGGAGTATATACAGTGGACTGGATCAGCCATGTTTTTACAATCTAAAGTCATATAAACACGGTGCTCAACACCACATGGGTCCTTTTACACTAGCCTCATCACAGAGTTCGGCCGAGTCTAGACTAGCGGAGAGTTTGTATACATCTGAAGGCGTCAGTGTGTGACGAGAAACACGAGTGATCTCTCTGTGCCTGAAGAGTTGTGTGTGTGTGTCTGTGTCTGTGTGTGTGTGTGTGTGTGTGTGTGTGTGTGTGTGTGTGTGTGTGTTGGTCGTCAAACTGATGTTGCATATTTTGACAAGCTGAGGTCTGCAGTGAATGTTAAAAAAAACCCCAAGTTCAACCTTTCAGCCTCCCCCTGACAATGGAATGCACATATTATCAGACGTTTCTTTCCTCCAAGCTCACTGACCCTAGCCTCTGCATTTCAGCCATGTAAGTAGTAGCTAAGGAATATATTGGGCTCAGTGTGGACTGTCATTACAAAATTAGTGATACAGCAACTTTTAGTTTAATGTTAACTAATTAGAAAAAAAATGGTCCATATACCAGGTTCGTATGTGTCTTGTGGACATATCTTGTTTAAACACATGTTCATATAATTTCCACTCTTAAAATGCAGCCAATTAAGACTGGACTGTGAGATCAAAATCTCTACAGAACGCCTATATACTATTATTATATCTATGTACATTCAGATGGCCGACCTTGGTTGGGTCTTCAATGCCAAAAATATGCCGAGGGCATTCATTTAAATGAGACGGTCATATAAAAGGGCTTTTCAGATATGGCCTTGTTTGTCCCTGGCTTTCTCTATGGCTGCCTGATATATAATACACACCTAGCATCTGTACATGCTGTCCTGTATCTGTTTTGTGTATTGCTGCAAAAAAGACACACAGGATAAGTATAAATGTACTTTAAGTATACATGTGCTGTTTGGACTAGCCATCCCCAAGTGAGGACAAAATGGCTGCAACTGTTGCTGTGGCAACTTTGGCTCTTTGATCGCTATGCAGGATTGGATTCGTCATAACATGGAGGGGGTTAATCTCCAGGTTAATGATGGGCACTTGCTCCCCATGCTACCCATGGACGGCGGGTTGAGCCTCCTCAATGGCAGCTCATTGACCTTATCTCATCACCCATCACCGCTGATCACAGATAATGGGGATTGGGTCTAACCCTGGCGTGGCGAGGTACAGGCCTATCCATGTCAACATGGTCTCCATTCATACCCCTACATTCAGGTCTGTCTCTAGTTGGGCGATACAGGACATGGAAAAAAGATGTAATTGTTTTTTTTTTTTTTGAGAGTTATTGGGATTAAGTTTTAACTTGAAATACATTTTGAGGTACACTTTTTAAGCTTCAAATTGAGATTTTAATTGAAATGTACAGCATCAATTGAACATTAACTGTTTTTTTTAAAATGGTGCTGTCCTAATCGTTAGTCATTTACCCATACATGTTGGGGTCAGTTCTAAACAAGGCTACAAATGATGGATGTGACCTGCTAATGACCCTTAGTTTTAGTCATCCTGTGGAAAGGGAATCAAAGTCTCGTGCCATTACACAAGGGTGACCACTGTGTCCATGCGTGTAGTCCTCACCAACGCTCCAACCGGATAAAATTGGCTTGTCGGAGTAATGAGCTGATCTTTTAGCTCCTTACCACCACCACCCCCCTCTTTCTTTGCTATTTGTGTTCCGCTGCCTGACCCCCACCCCCCCACACACCAATGAGGTGGTGGTGCTTGTCTTGAAAGCAGGGCTGACAGTCTCACACACACACACACACACACACACACACACACACACACACACACACACACACGGGCCAGTGAGGTGGTGGTGGTGGTGCTTGTCTTGAAAGCCGGCCTGACAGTCGGGTTGCGGGCATGACGGTGAATTGATGAGGAGGGGCCTGGACCGATCGGCATCGAGCGGGAGGCCCTAATCAATCACGCAGGCCCGCTCCTGCCCAGGCATGTGTGTGTGTGTGTGTGTGTGTGTGTGTGTGTGTGACTGTCAGGCCCGCTCCCGCCGAGGCGATGGGGCATTAATTGGATTCCAGGCTCGTTACAGCAGGCGGCGTTGCGGAGGTCACGTAGTGGGTTATAATTTTTCACCTTTCTTCACTCTCTCTCTTTCTCTCTCTCTCTCTCTTCTCTCTCTCTTTCTCTAAGTTCTCTCTTTCTCTCTCTCTCACACTATCTTTACTCGGTCTCTTTCTCTCTCTTCTCTTGCTCTAACTTCTCTCTTTCTCTCTGTCACTCTTTCTTTCTCTCTCCTCTTTCTCTCTACCTTCTTTCTTTCTCTCCCTCTCACTCTCTCACACTATCTTTACTCTGTCACTTTCTCTCTCTTCTCTCCTTTAACTTTCTCTCTTTCTCTTTCACTGCCTTTACTCTCTCTTTCTCTCTCTCTCTAACTATCTTTACTCTGTCTCTTTCTATTTCTCTCTCTCTCTCTTAATATCTTTCTTTCCCTCTCTCGTGGTGTTTACTGGCAGCGTGTCGATGTGGAAATGGAGCCATTGGGCATTATTCCATGCCCTCACTCAGCATTCACTCATTTTAATCATGTACACACTCTCCTATTAGGGCAGCATCCTATACATACACTCTATATCTCATGAAGGGGCTGCGGTCTTCGTTCACCCCGGCAGTCAATTAACAGTCTATTTCATTGGCATGTGTGGAAGAGCAGTGCGGCAATGTTCCCGTGTGATGATGTGCGAGTGTGTGTGTGTGTGTGTGTGTGTGTGTGAGAGAGAGAGAGAGAGTGTCAGGGGGACTGGAGGTCAGTGTGAGAGAATTCAGATGTCGTGTGGAGGAGACCCCGAGGCTGTGTGTGTGTGTGTGTGTGTGTGTGTGTGTGTGTGTGTGTGTGTGTGTGTGTGTGTGTGTGTGTGTGTGTGTGGACGAGGCTGCGCAAGAGACAGATGGCATTAATGTTTGCACAGAAACAGGAGTTCAAGATAGGCCTCTCTTCTCTTTTCTCTATGCTTTTTTCTTTATTCCATCTCCCCTCCTTTTCAATGGTGTAGTATTTTAACTAATACAAAGTCCTTATGCATGAGGTGACTAAGGGTCAAATGCATTTATTTTAGGAAGTGCTTGAGTTTCACTTTCATTCACATTCATTCATCAGGGAATAAAAAGGCTGAAACGAATTCAGCATAGATGCTCTGCACTCACACCCTACACTGAATTACACTTCACCCTGCTAATGCCCTATTTTCAATCTAGCTGTGCTACACTTTTCTTTTTAATAAAAGGAGGATGTCTCCTCTCTGTTACGGAGACAGGCCCTCCCCATAATATTGTGGGAACTGAATCCATCACTGGGGGTGTGGAGGGTAACCCATAAGTGGTCTTGCCCTACCCTTACTTCACCCTAACCCCAGCACAACCCCTTCCTCTACCTACCACTGCCTCTAGCCCTGTCCCTACCCCTACCCCCACCCCCACCCATACCGCTACCACTGCCCCAGTGCATCACTGGGGGTGTGGAGGGTACCTCATAAGTGCTATTGCCCTACCCTTACTTCACCCCAACCCCAGCACAACCCCAACCCCCACCCCTACCCCTAGCCCTCCCTCTACCTACCCCTGCCCCTTCCTCTGCCTACCCCCACCCCCACCCCTACCCCTGTCCCTACCCCTACCTATAGTCCTCTCCCATCCCAACCCCCACCCCCACCCCTAGCTCTCCCTTCCTCTACCTACTCCCACCCCCACCCCTACCCATACCTATAGTCCTCTCCCAACCCAACCCCCACCCCTACCCCTAGCTCTCCCTTCCTCTACCTTCCCCTGTCCCTTCCTCTGCCCATCCCCACCTCTACCCCTGTCCCTGTCCCTACCCCTACCCCCACTCATACCCCCTACCCCTGCCCCAGTGCTCCTCTGGTCATTTGCTTAAGCTCATCCTCCCCTGTGTCCCCCCAGGCAAAACAGTGCCTTTCACAGCAAAGTGGGGAGCCAGCGTCCATTTTGAGAGCAAGAGACCTCATTCTCTGGCTGGCCTGAGTGCACTACAGGAGCGTGTGTAGAACACCAGAACTCGTCTGACCCCGGCCTGCAGCGGTGGTGGCGGCCACGCTAACATGATTGGAGCTGATCTGATAGGCTGATAGTCTAGTGCTTGTGGTCTGCATAGCCCACTAGCCCAGTTAATCATTATTCTCTGGCTTTATTTTGAAACGTTTTATCTTTTTTGGCTCTCTTCCTGTTATGTGCTGGAATAACACTGGAACAACTACTTGGACAATTTCTTTTTTAATATTTGGCTTTTAAAAATCTATCCTACTTGGAAAATATTACTATGCTTGCTGTTCCGCTTTTAGAGACTCTACCCAAATGCTTGTTTTGAGTTTCATATGCATGTGTATACAGGCACCTCAGCATTGTGGTTGATTTTGTAATCAAACACATACCCTCAATCATCGCAGTAACACATGTGCGGCGCACACACATTACAGCCATTTCTTCTTCTTAGACTAACAGGAACATTAATTACCAGACGCAGACATCACAGCTTTAGAAAGCAAAAATCCTTCAGCCATGGATGAAGGTGCAGGTGGGAGCTCATTATGCACTATTCTCTAGCCTGTACGTTATTACATATTACATAAGTAGGTAGCTAAAGAATTGACAGATCAGTGTTTTGATACTGCTCTTGATATTAAGGGTATTAAGGTGATTAAGGTTTACCTTAATGTTAAGGTTATTCATTTCTTACTGTTAAAAGGCTTTTTTAGTTTCTTTTTTAATAATTTCGTTAGGAAGCTTGTGTGTGCCCTTCATGCTGAAGCTGAAGGCCACAGCGGAACGGTTAGCGAGAGCGAGAGCATGATAACGGAAGCAGCCACCTCCACCAGACAGACCTGGACGCGTGACGCGGAGCTCTCCCCAAGCCAGCCCCGACCTGGTGGCATCCATTGGGCAGAGCCTGGCATTGCCATATGGGCCGGGAGACTGGAGGTGGCAAGCAGAAAGGGGGGGGGGTGGGGGGTCGCTCCAGATGGTCTGTCCACCCCACCACCCACCCCCCACCTCCGTCACATCCCACCTCCATCCTCCGCCACCGCTCTCTCCATCAGTGCCCAGCTGATAGACAGCAAATGTCATCTGTAGTTTCCATTGGCCCGATGGCATGGCTGGCATCGGCCGGTGGCACCGCGGGCGGCTCTCCTTCTGCTCCAGTCCTTCTCCGCTGCCTGCTTCCTTCCAGCAGGTATGTGAGCTAAGCTGAGCTGAGCTGGCTGACTGACTGGCAGAGAAATTGCCTCACTGCCTAAAAGTTGAAACTACTAGACTTGATTTTTTTTGTCCCCACACGAGAAATAGATTTGCAAAAGCCGTTAGATTGCAATAAGAGTCAGAGGAAAACAAATAGCAGAATGACACATTGCATACCCGTTCTTCTCTGGTTGTGCACTGGAATGCTAGCTCTCTACACTTCATGACGGAGGAAGTGCTCTTACAGCCTTACAGCAAAGGTGTTGAAGCATGGAGAAAGGCTCTTTCTTTTTCCCCTTTCCAGCCAATAGCACTATTGCCTTGTGGTCTGTAAGGTCTTTGAGGAAATGTCTTTAAGGGAAAAGTTTTTTTTTTTTTTCTTTTTTTTTTTTTTGGTGTCCAATATTGACCCGAAATCTTGTAGAGGTTCAGTGGGGGCCATAGCCTCTAGATGGGGGGGGGAGTATTGAAATGCGGGCTACAAGTCCGTGCAGCTGTGCCACTAATGTGGTGGGGAGCCGAGCCGAGCCCAGGCAGAACCTTTTATCTCGCTGTGGAGAGAAACAATATGCCGTTTCCTTGTGCACAAACACAAGACACCAACAAAAAATGAATCTTGTGGGTCTGCAAGATGTGTGACCCAGCTCAGCTGTTCCTGTGTTGTGTTGTTGGCCCACACTGTTTAGTATGGTCAGCACTCTTGTTTTTATAACCACCATATATCTATTTTTCTCTACCTTCTTTTTTTTAACTTTCCATCCTTTCGTGTGCCCTATATTACCAGCGGCTGTTCCCCAAATGTAAGGGAATTGGATGCCTTTTTGAGAAACATGGCGTGTTTTTTTTTTTTGTTTTTTTTTTCCCTCTCTCCTCTCTCTCTGATTTGCTCAGCAGAAAGTTTCTTGATTTAAATTATAAGGTGAAAGACCACAGAAGGAAGTAATAACTGCATACTTGTACCTTTTTTTTATTGTATAAATTCCCTTCAAGGGTGATAAAATGGACGTTACTTAATGACATTGTGTTATTCATTTAAAAAAAAAAAAAGCTGATTCCAAACACTACACTGACCTCATGTTAAAATGTCCATTTCTATGCGTGTACAGTCAGCGCAGGAAGAATACATTAGCATTATCTATAATGAAATCAACGTTAACTTTTTATATGGCAATATCACCTATTCAGACCAACACTCTCCTGTCTTTGTTAGAGTTGCCATTAGTAATCTAAAGGCGTCGCTTTCTTGTTTCCGATGGGGTTTTAATTTTCAGTGTTAGTAAAAGGTAAGTTTTTTTGTGACATCGCTGGGACAAACGTAGCTTGTATGGACACATCTCAGAACCCCACCCCACCCATAACCCCCCACCTCACAACAAAAAAAAAAAACCAAAAAGTCTCATGGAGGCTTTGATGTTGCTGGTTAACTCCATGCCAAGCAATTAGCAGCATGCATTCAGCACAGTCCTTCCCCATGTCCTGGAAAACAAGTGTGAACTTGTCCCATTTTGTTTCACAAGAGGGGCTGAAAGCGGAGAGAAGAAAGAGAACGAGTTCATGGATGACCACTTCTTGATAAATGTGCCTCATTGCATTGCCCACCCCACCCCCATTATGGCTGTGAAATCAACAACGTGGAAAGTAAACACATGAAGATGAGGGGGGAAAAAAAGGAACCACAATAAGAACAATTCCTACATTGTTAGGAGGTCATGTGATTGTCACCAATGTTTAATTGAGATTGTCTCAGCTCTCACAGACACACAGAGGAGGGGGTGTACAATCTCTGTCTCTCTCTCCCTCTCTCTCTCCCTCCCTCCCTCTCTCTCTCTTTTTTTCTCTCTTGCTCTCGCTCTTTCCCTCTCTCACCCTCTCTCTCCTTTTTCTGTCTCTCTCTCTACAGCTCTCTCACTATCTCTACACCCCTCCCTACTCTCTCCCCCTCCCACTCTCTCTCCCTTTCTCTCTTTACGTCTCTCTATCTCTCTCTACCCCCCCTCCTTTCTCTCC
>CM059282.1:15834480-15859480 GCA_030347295.1 Setipinna tenuifilis
CAAACACTGACCAGAAACCTTCAGGATTTACTCAGTTTAATCCATGAATCAACATAGATGCAGGCTAGCAATTTGTTTATTGGGCTAACTTTTTTAGCCTACCTACCATCACTTATAATGTCTTTTAGAGCAGAACATTCGCACAAATAGGCTAATATTGCTGGAAACTCACAATAAGGACAAACACTGACCAGAAACTCTTTGGATTTATTCGGTTTTATCCACAAACCAACATAGGTGCAAGCCTGCAATTTGTTTATTAGGCTAATTTATGTTGCCTTATCCTATCCTCCTACCATCACTTATAACATCTTTCCTAATGAAAAACATTCAACATAATAAATAGGCTTGTACTGCTGGAAACACAATTAATGCACACACTGACCAAAAACTTTTAGGATTCAACCAGATTAGTTCCCAAATCAAAACGTAAACCTGCAATTTAGTCATGCATGCAAGATTTCCGAACTGTTTGACTACTGTGGCACTATGACTCCTATGAGGAGACGAGTGTCAGGTGTGTGTTTGTGGCCTGTATGGGTCAGGGCCATCGGTGACGCCACACATTGTGCGCTCTGTCAGACAGACACAGTGAGTATAAACCAAGCTCACACATACAAAAGTCAAAGTCAAAGTCTGCTTTATTGTCAAAAACCATATGTACAGGGTGCACACACAGAATTTGAAATTTGCAGCGCTCCCTAGGCCCACAGTGAACATTAAACAAACACCTTTAACACCAATGACTACAGATTCCCTGGGTGTTTTTCCCTGAAGGGCCTGAGTTTATCAGTTGACCCCATCCCTCTTTTCCTTCTCCAGCTGGCAGAAGCAGTTAATGAATGGCCAGCCATGACTCCCTCCCCCTCCCCCTCCCTCTCCCCCGCGCCCGTTGGCCTGACCTGAATGAAAGTGGCCCGTCCTGTTAGGAATTTGTGCTGTCCCAGTCAGTTCTTTGTGGGGGTGTCAGTCACATCCCCCCAGGCTGAATGAATGAAGGCCACAACAGAACTGCTGCGGCACAGCAAAGCTTTCGCAGGTCGCCTGGCTGACCGGCCGCATTGTCACCCCACCCCCCCTCCAACCCCCCCAACACAAACACACACACACACACACACACACACACACACTCTCACACCCTCAGTCAGACACTTATCTTCGCCACACTTACGGAAACTTTTTCAAACCCCACCACACCCCTATTAATCACCCTCCCTTCCCTTTTTTGTGAAGTAGTCTACTACCCCCCACCCTCCCCCACCCCACCCCACCCCCTGCTCCTCTTGGGTGTGTGGCCTCCTCTTCTTGTGTGCAGTAAGGGATGAACCACAGGCTGAGAAAGAGGGGGGATGTGGTGAGCATGAAGAGGGAGAGGGTAAGAGTGAGAGTAGTCCACACAGGGGCTGCTGTGGGTAAGCTGAGCTTTTGCCCGCTTGTATTTGGAGAGGCTTTTTGCTAGTGGGGGTTTGTGTGTGTGTGAGAGTGTGTGTGTGAGTGTGAGTGTGTGTGTGTGTGTGTGTGAGAGTGTGTGTGTGTCTGTGAGTGCTAGGCCACCTGCCGAGTGCTGGACGTTTATGGGCTTATCACCTCCTGCAGACGGGGACCAGTAAACTGCTGGCCGGCCAGAAATCAGTCACCTTTGGAATGGACAATGGAAGCTTTTTCTGTCCACCTATCTCTCTCTCTCTACCTCTCATTCTCTGTCTCTATCTCTCTCTCTCTTTCTCACTCTCTCTCTATCTATCCCTTATTCTCTGTCTCCCTCATTCGCTTTCTCTCTCTCTCTTTCATTCTCCTTCTCTCTTGTTCTTTCTCACTTGTTCTCTCTCTCTCTCTCTCTCTCTCTGCTGTGTGAAGGTCTTGTGATGTCCCTCACTCCCCTCCCCTCCTCTCTGTCCTGTCTCTTCTTCTCGTGTGAGTGTTTTTTTAATATTGTTTGCATCCATCTTGTGAGGAAGGAGTAGGAGTGGTGTCTCACATGCCCTAACTTGTTCTGTCGGTGCTGACACTGTTTCTTTCTGAGGAAAAGCAGAACTGCTACATTCCCTGTCAACTAGTAATTATCTTTAACAAATTTTTTTTCGCCCCTTGAAATTCCTTGTCTGTTGTACAGACATGGCAATAAACAGACATGTTTTTTTTTTCCCCCGATAGCTGATCCAGCTAATTTGTCTATATCACGATCATGGTCCAAATATCAGATCGGTGCCATATCTTGAAGGGCAAAATGACAAAACCGCCCTTTATCTAATGGATCAACATTGTCATATTTTGGAGATGACAAATTTTCTGAATATCTAAAATGTAAGTGCTGTCTCAGGTGCTGTCAATCAATCAATCAGACTGTCACTGACACTCACTCACTGACTGTACAGCAAAATGACAAAACCGCCCTTCATGTAATGGATAAACATCGGAATATTTTGGAGTAATGTAAAGAATATTTTGGAGAAATGTAAAGAATATTTTGGAGTAATGTAAAGAATATTTTGGAGAAATGTAAGAAAGGCAGTGCTCAGGTGCTGTCAATCAATCTGTCACTGACTGCCTCTACAGCAGTGGTGATTCAACATTCCTCGGACATTCCCAGAATGCACAAAGCTCTGGCTGCACCACCCAAAACAAATGCCTCTTTGTTAATTTCGTCTCCAGCTCAGCAGGTCAGGGAGGTGTTTGTCATTCTGCATGCCTTCATTTACTTCATATGCGTTCCATTTCCCCCCGTGATGCTGGCACCAAGGCTGGTCAGTGTGGTGAAAGTTTATGTCTTACTCTTGGCAAGCTCTTGCAATCTACAGCACATAACCCAAAGCTAATTACAGCCGTGGCCCCCTCTAAGTTGATTGCCTTTCCTTGTCCTTGTTGAAGAAATTTATGACACGGGTCAGTTACAGTTTTTATGACAACCTGTTATTATCTGAGACAAACGCACCGAAGCAGTTGCTCTCAGGAATTTACGAGCACCTGGAAATTTCAAGGCATTTTGTTGTTTAACAAACGCGGCAGTTTTTAAACTCTTACTTCTCTGATTATTGGAGATATGTGCATCTCCTGTCAAGGGAAACCAGAAAGGTGTGCCTTTATGATAAATCGGTAAGTCAACAAAACTTGTCAACTTGCACACAACTCCACAGGCCACAAAATCAATGAATTGCATTGGAACCTCTCCGCATGTTCCTGGGAAGTAATTGCACACTTGACTTCTTGGATTAACTGGGGGTGGTTATGGATTGAGAGGCTCTTCACTGTAGGTTGACCATAATTTGAGCTGGCCCCTCAAATTACTCGCCACAATTTCACCTCTCAGGTTATTTACTGGTCCACTTAACCTCAATAGCCGCTAAAAGTAGTTGACATTTTATTGCGATTTTTTTTAGTCTTTCAGACTAACATCCTGTTCCAGGTTCTGGCAAATACAAGTCGCCAAGTATTAGAAAAGGATTAGAAGGGAAGACAGATAGCAATGGCTCAATGCAGCGCTCGACCGACCGGCTTCTCGAAACTCAGCAGATTTTTGGACCACACTTGATTGTTTGCAATCCTTCCACACACCTAAGCTATTTCGAATAAGGCGTCAGCTCGGATAGGCTGCTAAAGTAGCCAGTGGAATGTGGATCTGAGCCAGGACCAGTCAGAGTGCCGCTTCATCATCCTCACCCAACACACACACAGACACACACACACAGACACACACACACAGACACACACACACAGACACACACACACAGACACACACACACAGACACACACACACACACACACACACACACACACACACACACAGACACACACACACACACACAGACACACACACAGACACACACACAGACACACACACAGACACACACACACACACCGCTCTTCCCTCCCCAGACTCTTCCTGGCTAGGAGCCTTCGCAGCATGTCTCAGAAGAGCAGAGCGATAACAGCCACATAACCAGTCCTAACGAGCTCCTGTGATGCCCGTTTCTGTAAACCAAAAAAAACAAAAAACAAAAGTCATGCTTCGGTTTAATGATGGTTATTTTTGTTATACTCTAATTAAAACTGCTACTTTATTGGTGGTACAGCTGCTCTGGTGTCACCCTGGTGTCATGGTGGTGCATCATATAGGCCTAGTGTCTTTCCATACATACATACATACATATAGGCAGCTTGGCAGACCTGGTTACAAAGGAGCTTGTCAGAGTGAGATTGTGAGATTGTTGAAATTCAAATAGGGGACAGAGGGGTGGAGAGAAGGAGGCACTAAATGTTGTGCACTAAAAACTATTACCAGCCCAACCTACACTTCCTCTTGTGGACACAATCCCTGTGGATGCCTTTGTTCCTGTGGTGCATGGCACAGTCCTTTGAAAGGGTTCAAGTGTGAGGGGTTTAACAACAGCCAGCAACGCCTAAATGGGATAATCACCATCCTGCTAGTAGGCAGGGGACGCATTGTCAACAAGGACTGCATCTTTTGAAAAAGACACATTCGCCTTCCTGCTTTGTTTGCAGTTTGTAGGTCGACCGTGTCCTTTCAAAGAGGGTGTGTCGTCATGTCAAGGGTGTGGCTCGACTGGAAAACCTGCTTGTTTGAAAGCGCTATCTCTGTCTGTCTTTCTCTCTCTCTTTCTCTCTCCCTCCCTCTCTCTTTCTCTTTCTCCTTCTCTCCCTCCCCCCCCCCCCCCCCCCCCCCATGAGTAGGCTAAAGGTTAAAAGTGACTGTAAACCAGCTGTGTTCCTGGTTCAGTACTGAACTGAAGTACAGGATCTTAAGGCTAGAGCCTCCCTTAGCCGACAGACAGACACCTTCCGTGATCGCTGACTCTGGATCAGCTGCATTCTTGATTCAGTCAGCTTGATCCAGCTCAGGGCCAGAGAGTCATTCCATCAACCACAGCTATGTGCCTGGGAACGGACACCTCCAGTAAATCATGCATGTGGAGTTCACACCACAGTTACCCATGCTGAAGCCTGGGGCCACAGAGCTGGTGTCTTTGTTGCTGCCTGACTTTTCCCCTTAGGCTGTGGCTGGAGGGGATCATGTGGTCTGGAACAGGCCGTGGACATTTTTTCAAGACCCTGATAAAACTCTTAAATCATGACACATGGGGAAGTAGAGTCTCTCTCTCGCTTATTTTTCAACCGCAGGGGCTGTTTCTGGGCCCGAGAAGCATTCTTCAGTTCAGCTGAGTTAGTGAAGTGTGAAAAACTCCATAGTTTCCATTTACACTTGTGTACTCTTTTCTCTGTTCTTGGATTCTTGCTAACTACTGAGGTCTTGAAGAGGCACGGTGGCGAACAGCTTTTTAACTCTCTGTTGTCAACCCTGTCACACAACATACTCTAAACAACATACTGTACAACTAAAAACCAAGCTGGCACTAAGAGATATACGGTAGGTGGAAATGAAAAGAAACATAGCAGTGCCAGTTACCACACTTGAACCACATCGCACTGTCAGGTATACAAGGTATGTTTTTTTGCCCTCATCTTGGGTATCAGATCAAGCTGACATGTGACATGATGTGAATATGTGTACCATGAGATAAAACACGGCTGCACACACGCGGGGAATGAATGTGCCTGGTAGCAGAAAGGAGAAGCGCAGATTGATGAATGCTCTCGCATATAGTGTCATGTGCAGGCATGGCCCATTTCTGCAGCTGGGCTCGGGCTAAATTAGTATTAGTGAAACCTTTGCAAAAAGGAAAATCTTAAGTGTCAGGGAAAACACACACACACACACACACACACACACACACACACACACACACAGCAAAATGTATACAGACCAGTGAATTGAAATGCACCAGAAGTGCTGGAAGTCTTATTTAGAATAGGCATATTCAGTTTGCCCTAATGGATCAAGGATGCTTTTAAGTAGCTGTTTGTTATCTGCACCCAACAATCAGCCTTTCACCACACACCAAAGACCCTTTGGCTCTAAAAGGATAGTCAGTCTGCACATCCCTGACAGTACCCTATAATCCCACCACTTTCGGACACGGAGCTGGTCGGTTTTGCTTTAATATACAGATCTAGCTGTGCTCTATTGATTTGAAAACCCTGTCATAAGAAAGCATTTCCCGTGTCACCAACCCAGCAGATACAAGTGAGACAAGACTGTCTGAGATTATCAGTTACCCCGAGGCGAACGGAAATTACTTTACAATCACCTCCAGAGTGCACTACGCGAATCTGAGAGAGTGTTATTGTGTCTCAGACAGTGAAGAGGGTGGGTGGGTGTGTGTGTGGGGGGGAGAGGAGGAGGCAGGAGAGGCAAGGCAAGCAAATAAGATGTGGTCAAGAATAGAAAATTAGCCGTGCTACGCAATTAGCATGCAAATCGTTGACACGTTGCTTTTAGTGTTGGGGGGGGGGGGGAAATTGCTTATTAAGCATAAACGGTAGCAATGCTCCCAGGCGATCCCCACGGCAACCTGTCTGCCACTGGACCAGAGGCTAAAAACATGAAGAATGGAAGGCAGAGATGTGAGGGGGAACAGGAAGAGAGGGGGGAGGAAGTATTTGTGTGACAAGAGCTTGAGGAATCTCATTACACTTAGCACTTTTAATTGCCCATCTCCATCTTAATCTTTTTTTTTTTTTAGCCCTCTAGTCTGTCTTTTCTTTTCTTTTTCTTTTTTTCTTTTTGGTTGATTATATTCTCTACGCCGTGCATGATGCTAGTGTCTGATGCTAGTGCCCTCATGGTAATGGGGCTGTCAGTAAAAGTCTTGTGGCGGTGAGTTTTTTGGCCTCTTGTTTAACAAAATGGAGGTGCGCACCCGTGCTTTTATCTAGGACAGGCTTGTGACGGGTGCATGAGCCAGAGTGAGGTGGGGGTGGGGGTGGGGGTGGGGTGGTAGAGGTAGGTTGATTTGGGTGGGGGGTGGGCTGGTGGAAGGAGGGAGGGAGGGAGGGAGGGAGGGAAGGCATTGAAGCGTGATGGTCGCACAGCGAATGTAAAGTAAGCGAGGGATATAGTGTTTGTGAAGTGAAAGACGGTGAAATGTCACCTTGTATTATTTCTACGTAATTTAACCTCACCCCATCATCATCCAGCCATCATCATCATCCACACCTCCTCTCTACCTCCTCTTATTATTATTCTTGTTCCTCTTCTTCTTCTTCTTCTTTTTCCTCTTTTTCTTCTTCTTCTTCTTCTTCTTTCTCTCTCTCTCTCTGTCTCTGTCTTCTTCTTCCTCCTCCTCTTTTTCTTCTTCTTCAGCTTCCACCCCTTTCACAACAGAAAATGGGGGCAAAGAGCTGACATTGATTAAATATCTGTGCCCCCACCCATTTGATGGCATCTAAGTGGAGCCTAGAGATATGTTCAGCTGAGGTGTTTTTGTTGGGGAGAAAAAAAAAAGGGGGCTGATGGGTCGGACTGACTGATGGGAAACTTCCCAGACTATATATGGCAAATGGATCATTGAATCAGTCACTCATTACACGGCAGTTAAATCAATTGGAACCATCAGAATTTCATTCTGGAGGTTTACCCTGAGGAGGTGGGATTGAGTGTGGGGGGGGGGGGGTAGAGGGGTGGGTGCGTGGGGTGGTGGCAATGGTGGCGGCAGCAAAAGACAAACAGGGATTATATTGAGTGAAATGGGTGTTTGTTTGCTGCCCTTGTTTGCTGAAGAACACAGGGCTTGTTTATCTGCCCATCTCGGGGTAAGCAAATGGAAAGTGAAGTGCCCTGATTAATCTCTGTGTGACTCTTTTTTTTAGCAGTGATCCTCAAGCAAAACTGTGTGTGTGTGGGGGGGGGGGGGGAATCATTTTGACAATTATTGAAAATTACACACGGGCTGATTTTGTTTTTCCCTTATCATAATTGGATCATTACTCATGCTTTCAATTCATCTCAGGAGAAGATGGCTTTATGATTGATTTTCTCGTCGTATGTGTGTGTGAGAGGCGGAGTTTTGCATGCAGTTAGTTGGTTTCATTACAAGTAGATTTTTTTTAAAAGATATGATTGTAAAAATTAATTTGGAGTAAAAAAAACCCCACAAAAACTGTGCTCTTCCTTGGTTTTTGTGGTCTACTTCTTGCAAAAAGAAGCGAAAGTTGTAAATTGAAGTTTCCAAAAGTTATATCCTTAGTCAGAGGTCAGGGATTTATGGCTATTGCCACTGTGTGACCCAGGACCTCTTTGGACAGAGCCATTTTTGGGAGGACTACGAAACGACTTTCCCCCGTTTCACTCAGGCAACCCCTTGGCTGCTCTCGGATCATATTTCAACTGGCCGTGCCAACAAGGCTTTCCTGTCATTCTGTCTCTTCTTCTCTCCCCCTTCTCTCTCTCTCTTTCTCTCTCCCCCCATCTCTCTCTCTCTGTTTCTCTCCCTCTCTCTCTGTTTCTCTTCCTCTCTCTCTCTCTCTCTCTCTTTCTCTCGCAGTCTGACTCACTCATTGACTAACAAACACACAATCACAAACACACACACAAACACACACACTTTTCTCTCAGCTGCCTCTTTCTCACTCTTCTCTGTTTGTCACTAATTTGCTCACTCTATTCTCTTTCTCACTCTCTACCATCCTCAGTTTATCCTTTTTTTATTCATCCTTTCATTCTCCTTCACCCCCTGTCAATCTGTCTGTCTGTCTGTCCGTCCGTCCGTCCGTCTCTCATTCCTATGCCGAAGACAAATAGATTAGCTTGAGGAGGATGTGTTATGTATGCATTGTGATAGAGCTGTTAACCCACTTTTATCTGGGGATGTGAACACTGCTTTTGCCCTTGAGGTTTATCAGCCACAATAATTATTTTATTATGCAAATGAAGCACGGGCCATTATTTCATTAGCAAAGAGTTCCAAATTTTCCGAGTCCTTTAGATTAGTATGCAAATCATTTTGTCGGCGGCTCTGCTGTCCTTGCAGGCTGCCTGCCTGCCTGCCTGTGAATTTATTACTCATTTCTTGTCCATCTGGAATTGCCCGCGAGTTGTTATCTGGCTATTAATACAGTTGCAACTTGGCCAGTGTCCTGTGATGTGATGTATGCCCAAGCCTAAGCAACGCCACACCACACCACACCACTGCGCAAGGTGACCCACCGCCTAATGGCTGTTCATTTATGATGATGAGGGAGGGAGGGAAGGGAGGGAAGGGAGGGAAGATTTGCTATGTTTGGGGAATTTTTCTGCCAGCACACCGTTTCGTTTCCCCCTGCTCACTGCGTTTTTTTGTTTTTTTTCCCCTTCACGTGCACACCGCGCAATAATTGGGCGCTTGCCGATTAGAAGAAAAAGTGCGGTGGACATGGTTTCCAAAGCGATGCGACATTAGAAGGTTCTGTGGTTCTGAGGCTTAAGAGACAGGCTGGTGCATGTGTTCAAGCAGAATGTTGGAGAAGAGGGTGTGTGTGTGTGTGTGTGTGTGTGTGTGTGTGTGTGTGTGTGTGGATGGGGTGGGGGTGGGGGGGGGGCTTGGTGCTGTAATATGTGTATCCATCTCTAATTAAAGATCCCTGTTATTACACTCAGAAATTTCAATGTTTTCTGTTGGATTACATGGTTGAGAAAGTGAGTCAGCATGCAATTATTTGATCTAAACTCTCTCTTTCCCTCTCCCCTTTTCTGAGGTGATATATTTGTGAGCTATTAAAAAAACGAGAGGAGCAGGAGATACAGAGAGAGAGAGAGATACAGAGGGAGAGATAGAGAGAGATACAGAGGGAGAGAGAGAGAGAGAGATACAGAGGGAGGGAGAGAGAGAGAGAGAGAGATACAGAGGGAGAGCTGGTGAGCGGGAGGAATCCAGTTAGGGCTGTACTCTCCCGATGTGCTAGAAACTGTCAGATGGTGTTTGTGTGAGAATGTGAGTCTTGGCAGTGCCTGCTGGTTTCTGTGTGTGTGTGTGTCTGTGTGTCTGTGTGTCTGTGTGTCTGTGTGTCTGTGTGTCTGTGTGTGTGTGTCTGTGTGTGTACACTCTCAGAACACAGTGAAGTGGTGCCTGGTGTGGCTTACACAAGAGAGGGAGGAATGGACAAACAAATTCACATGCGCACATTTGAGTTCTAGCCTGAACCCAGAACTTGTTACGAATTTCGAAATCTGTCAATTTTATAGGGTTTTTTGGGGAGGGGGGGTGCGTAATAGTCATCTAATGTTTCTTCTGGAGGAAAAGATCCATCAGGAGACACCTCTGATTGCACATGAACCATCTGCTGGCTTCAAAGTGTGAAGACATGTGGCATCTTATAGGGTGCCATGTTGTTCTTCATTTATTGTCTGTTGTGAGAAAATCAGTTGAGTCTTCAGAAGTACTTCACATCATCCGTACATGTTCAGCATCTATACAGTAAGGTACATGTTTACTTCACACCATATGTCTCCTTAGTAATGCTACAAGACATTTAAATACTATAAACCTTAATCCTAAAGGCTAGCAAACCTAGCAGATCTAGCATGGATGCTAGCACCAACGCTAGACTTATTACAATGGATTGAAAAGCTTAATGTGGTAAACATGGATGACAACAGCTCAAAGTGGCTTCTTCACCTCAATTGGATTTGGTGTCCTGTCTGCAGCGGGAGCGAGCATCATGACCAGCTCTGAGCCCAGTGCTGCCGGGGTGGGGGGCTGGGGGGTGGGGTGCGCTTTCATGCAGCTTTGCAAGCGTGGCACTGACAGCAGGCTTAGAACTCGTTTGGCAGCGCAGACTCCGGAGATGACAGTCGCCACGATGTAGCATTTTTGAGATTTATAAAAGTAAGGGACAAAAAAAAAAAAACGCCGGGATTGAGCCGGTGAAATGTAAGGAATGTCATTACAAACTGCAGAAATGCTGCGCTGCAAGGCTTTCGTCGCATTTGCATTCATTTGATTTGAAATGTCTGTGGAAATGTGTGTGTGTGTGTGTGTGTGTGTGTGTGTGTGTGTGTGTGTGTGTGTGTGTGTGTGTGTGTGTGTGTGTGTGTGTGTGTGTGTGTGTGTGTGTGTGTGTGTGTGTAAAGGGGGGGTGAGTGCGAATGGCAGAGGCTATGTTGAGTCATCACCTTTAAATTGGGAGATTAAACTCAGCTAAGATGACAGAAGTTATTAATTTTGAATCAGCTAGTAACATGATTTTCCCTCGCAGCAGTCGGTGGCAAACTCCTACGCTGTACCCCCACCCCCCCCCCTCGGCCCCCCTGGAGGTGTTGCTCTCCCCCCGCAAGGGGACGTAGCCCCCAGGGTCTCTGCATCCCACTTTGATTTGTTGCTGCTTCTGCAAAGAAGGAACTCGCTGCCACCCTCACACAGCCCAGTCTCTTCTCTGCTTCTTTCTTTAAAGAGAAACTTCCCTCCTTTCTCCCCCTATTCTGGGTTTCAGCGCGTGGAAGTGTTGATAGAGGCTGGCTGCGTCAGGAGGGTGTGTCGTGCCGTCGTATTATCACAGGCACATTTTCTCTCTCCAGCACAAGTGGACCTTCCCCAGCCCCCTTCAGATCGCTTCCGTTTGAGGTTCCAGAATGTAGCGTGTCTTCCAGGCCTGTTGATAGGCAATTTGAATACATTTCCACCTCTTCTTCTTCCCTTCCTCTTTTCTTTTCTTTTTTCTTTTCTTTCTTTTTTATCCCCTGAGTGGTGTTTGAGGGGTAACACAGTGCGGGGCGGAATTAATTAGCACTTTTAGCTTTTGTCTGCATTAAAATGCAAATTGTGATTTCCTTTTTTTTCTTTTTCTGTTTGACTCGGAGGCTTTAAAGGTCAGTGGTTTGAGCACAGGAGATGGTGTGACCTTTCTGTAGGTGTGAAAAAACCACCTCACCGTAATGAGCAGGGGAGTGAGGGTCACTGGTGGACCTGGTGCGGGTCAGTGATGTTCTTTTGTTAAATTATTTTACACAGGCACACACACACACACACACACACACACACAGAGCGGCGGCGGCGGCAATGGCGGACAGAAGGGCCCGGAACGTTCTTTGATGTTTCTCACCTTGAAGAAGCACATTTCCAATTTCCTGCCCCCAGCTCACGCAACCCTAACCCCTAAGAGGAAGCCTGCCGCTGCATTGCAAATGGCTTTTGTGTGGGTTGTTTCTTTTTTTTTTTAGATTTTCCCTCTCTTTTTAAAAAAAAAAAAAATTCTATCCAGGTTTTGACACAAACTCGATAGTCTTGTAGACTAAAACTTGTCTTGTGTCACTCGCCTCGCCTAGGCTGGGGCTAGGGCTGCAGTGTCCTAATAGGACCTCTCCCCCCTTCTGTTTTCCCTTTTCTTTCTCTTTCCCTTTCTCTTTTTCCTCCCAATCCATCCATTTCTTCCCCTTTCTATCCTTCATTCCCCCCCTTCCCTCCCCAACTTTGTGGGAGAGAGTCAGGTGTGGAGTGGCCTGTCTCCGACTCCCACCCACAGCCCTGCCAGTGACCCCAGGTGAAGACAGTGACGGGGATCAGCCTCCAGTGTCAAAGTCATTAGAGTGGCTGTCTCTGTCTCCCCTCCACACTTTTGGCCCTGACACACACACACACACACACACACACACACACACACACACACACACACACACACCAGGCTCTTCAGGCGAGAGGGGGGGGAAGCTGTGGGAGTGGTGGGGATGGTGAGCGAGAGGCGAGAGGGAGATGAGGTGTGAGTGTGTGTGTGTGTGTGTGTGTGTGTGTGTGTGTGTTGGGGTGGGGGGTGATGTGCTGGAACGGCTGGGAGGCTTTTGTATTTGCACCCATCTCACAGATGACTGGCTGTGAGTTATGCCTCAAACCTAAGCAAGACTGTGTATTCACACACACACACACACACACACACACACACACACCTTGGTGGTGACAGAGTGCTCCCACAGCCAGGCTTCTCCAGCCCCCACACTTGTCACTTCTTCACACACACTGTATTAGGCAAGCCTGAACCTACCTCCTGCCTCCGAGGACAGGGCTGCAATGGAGTTAACGCTGATCGAGAGAAAAAGAAGGGGGGTGTTGGTGGGGTGGGGGTGGGGGTGGGGAGGGGAGGTTGGTGCGCTGGTGGATATGGTGGTGCTGATGGTGCGGGTGGGGTGGAGTGGAGTGGAGTGGGCGTAGGGGTGGGGGTGGCCATTTTTACCCACTTATTCACCCCTGTTACGGTAATTGGCTGCTCCTCAACAACAGTCAATTAATGCCATCTCGTCTTGACAGGGTGAAATGCGGATTCTGCTGCTGTAATGAGTAACAGTCATGCAGGGCTTTCCTAATGATTGTTTGTCATCTTGTGCCCCCCCCCTCCCCATGTAGGCGGTTGCACCTTCGATGACGGCCCTGCACAGTGTGACTACCAGCAGGACCCTTATGATGACTTCGACTGGACACACGTCAGTGCCCAAGAGATCCCATACTTGTCCCCCGAGCTCCCCCAAGGTAAGGAAACCAACAATCTCTCAACTGTGAGACCATCACACATGCACACACACACACAGATACACACAGATACACACAGACATACACGCACACAGAAATAAAAGCTTCTGATACAAAACGAAAACACAACTCCTCACTACCTTTCTCAATGCAGTGCAGTGCAATGGTAGAACATCCTAGCATTGTTATCTGTCCAGTGTAAGGTCATGCAAGGATGGGATTTAGATAAAGATAAGCAAGCAAGGCACTGCCCGCACCACAGATGGAAAGCAAAGCAAGAACTTGATTTAGTTGGCTCTCTTGTGTGGCCGCACTTTTGTTTGAAGATAAGTAAATGGAATGTTAATATAGAGTGTGCTGAATGGAGTGTGTGGTGTGTGTGTGTGTGTGTGTGTGTGGAGAGTTGGCTTATCAGGCAGCTGGGCTGGCGAAAGCCCATTTGTTTCAAGGGAGAGGCCCCCGCGTGAAACAATAGATAGGTATGAGAGTATTAATCTCCAGGCTCATTGTTCCTTTGTCTCTGTTAATATCACAGCGCTGTTCCTGGTTCGCCCCGTGGTGAGCTGGAGTTTAAGAAAAGCCCCTTGTTAAAGCATTTCATTGGCTCTTGGATTTGCGCTGGGTGAGAATAGCGAGGAGGAGGAGGTGGGGGGTGAACTATTTTGGTCTTTGAAACTGTCAGCCACAGTACAATTAAAGTTTTTCAAATGAGATCAGGGTGGCTGGAGTCGTGATGAAGGGGGACGGCGATGGCGGCAGGCTGGACGACCTTCATTGGTCACCGTCAGCCAAGCTTAATCACTTTGTTTTTTTTTCCCTCCCCAGACAGGATGATATGCGTTAGGAAATTAAAGCATTTCACTTTCGAACCAAATTTCCACAATTAATATGATATTAGGTAATTAATCATGCAAAAGGAAGCAGAAAAAAAGGTCATCAGTACTTTGTTTGAACAAGGTTGTGTCCCATTAAAGAGCTCACAAATGAGCCTGGAGTGATTACTGTGAGTTTTAACTTTCCCAGGCAGCAGCCTCGGAGTAACGGTGCCATTTGTCATTATTCAAGAAAGTCACCTTCTGCAAGTCGGTGCTGGCTTCTGGCTGCTGCCTCTTTTTTTTCTTTTTCTTCCCCGAGGGAGGGCGTTAAGAACTGAGAGACGGCGAGATGGTGACATGTATACTTCCACACACCAGGGAAATGATTTACAGAAAGCTGTGTGTGTGTGTTAATTCGCTTGTCGGTTGAGAAGGCAACAAGTCACAACAGATGGCTTTGTGGGAAACACACAAGGCACCCAGAGAGACACACACACACACACACACACACACACACACACACACACACACACAGGCCCCACTCTCAGTGAGGGAAGGAACCTCAGAAGATCATCGCCATCATCTGACAAGGCCAGGGGGCAGAAACGGCTAAGTCTGGAGGTTGCTTAACTTTGTGAGAGTGTATACAACTGTGTTTGTGTTGTGTTTGCCGTGTTTGTGTGCCCAGCCAAGGAAGTAAACATTTCCAAGGACAAAACAGAAAAATTGTAAGATAAGAACTTTTTAAAGCAAACGGGGATTTAAAAGACTTTTGGTGAAAGAGCAAACATTCCTTTTGACTTCCTCATTGTCTCTGACTCACTGTGACTCACTCACAAGTCACTGTCGTAAAACTGTGTGAAACTGTGGTCACATCTTTGCTGTAAAATGACATCACACTCTTACAATCCTTGGATCATTATCATAGCTATCAATTTAATGCAGCCCCCAAAAAAGTGCTCTCCTTTTGTAAGAACTTTAAAACACAGAATAAATGCCAAAAAATCAAGCACAGATTTTTTAAAATAACGATTTACATAAGAGTGTGTGAAGGCAGTACAGGGGCAGTTGAGGTAAAAGTAGGTGCAGAAGAACCATTTGACATAAGGAGTCTGTGTGTTTAGACAAGCAGATTCTCCCACATGCTTTAACGGGAATCACATGGCGCGCCTGTTTTGATTAGGCTTGATGCTCTCCAGCTTTTCTTCAGACTTTTCCCGTCAACTTGGAATGAGGGTTGCCCTCACTCGCTCACTCCAACTCGCTGTAGCGCCCAAAGGGAATTAAAGTTGGACTCCCTGCTCCCCTTATCACTTATTGTCCAAATACTTTGTTTTATTACTCAGACTCTTCGCGGGCATGCGGTGTGATCGTGCCGTGAAGGTTTGCGCCTGTCTGTCTGTCTCTCCTGAGAAGAGGACGGCCCAACATGGCCCTCTGCCTAGAGAGGCCTGGACTGGATTCTGTACTCCTCCCACGCTGCTGTTTCTCTCCCTCTCTCTCTCTCTCTCTCTCTCTCTCTCTCTCTCTCTCTCTCTCTCTCTCTCTCTCCCTCTGTCTCTCTCTCCCCCTCTCTCTCTGTCTCTCTCTCTCTCCCTCTCTCTCTGTCTCACTCTCTGTCTCTGTCTCTGTCTCTCTTGAGTCCTACTCTTGGTGGCCTTGAGGTCTGACCGGTCTGATTCCAATCCAAAAAACCACCAGTCCTTCCTTAACACACTGGTGTTCCGGTGCCCTCGAGACTTCAGTTGAAGCATATCCGTAATGACGGTCAGTCTAGTGCATTAAACCCAGTAGTCACCTGGGCACTCGCCTCCCCTGGCCAAGTCACTTGACTCGGGAAAAGGAATTGCACAAGGCCCTAATAGGCTGACAAGAGGGGAATGAGTGTGATTTTTCTCCCTGGCCCTGCGCCTGCCTGCCTGCCTGCCTGCCTGCCTGCTGCCACCACCCTCCTCGTTGGGCGTGCAGATGAGTGGCGTGCGTGGCTGTCTCCTGGTAGGTTACTGTTGCATAATGAGGCGTATGTCTGCTCTCGGTGCGGGCCACGCTGAGTGACAGCCATCTTGTTTCGCTGGCATTCATCTTCATGCAACAGCCATCTTGTGAAGCAATACGTGTTTGTGTGTGTGTGTGTGTGCGGGCGTGTGTGTGTGTTTGTTCAGGGAATATCATATTAGGGAGAAGATGCTTTACACACACACACACAAAGGCAGTAAAATCATCATTGTATAATTTTGCGATCACCAAAAAACATTATTCTGAGTCAACCTGTTGAGGTGCTGTACTGCTCCAGCAGTTGTTGCTGCAAAAACAAGGTAATGACAGGGGAAGGCACGTGTTGGATAAGCTTGCGTAGTAAGTTAACTGCAATGTCCTTCAGATTAAAAGCACTGACAGCGAATGTAAGTAGAAAATAAGTATGTGAAAAAAGGAAGAGAAGAAGCATCCAACTGTTCTCACTACGGTTCTCTGCTGCGTGACAGAAAGGGATGACTTTACCCTCTAATGACTTTTCAAGATGCTCTCAGTTTGAATAACAGTCGCGCTCCACGGGGGGGGGGGGGGGGGGACTCCGAATGGCTCTCACCGTCTGAGCCCAAATGGCACCATTAACCATAATGCCACGGCAACAATGACGCCACTCTGGTTAAGGAAATCTGCATTTTATTGCCATGAATAGGTGAGGAGCTGAGGCTGGAGATGGACAATAGCTCAAAGGGGGGAGACAGACACTGAATAGAGCTTGTAGGGTGTCCTTTGCGTGTTTTTATTGTGACGCCCTTTTTGAAAGGGTTGCTTAGTGCAGTCAGTCATGTATGGTATGCCCAAGCAAGTGGTAAAGATTTAAAAAAGTGTGTCCATTTTGTCTAGGTTGGCCCCTAGTTTGGACATTTCTGACCCTTACACCCAAGCCAAGTTCCTTCATCCTGTCTGTAAGCCGTTTAAATGTCTCTTACAGCAGTGGTAAGAATTGTCAAATGCTTTCCATATGGTTCTTTGTTTGCGTGTAATATGCATCGTTGCAAGCTTTGCACATATAAGTGCATGTACTTCCCCTTGCCTCGAACATCTGCGGTGTTTGATTAATAGTTGAGTAGGGTAATAAATAAGAATAATAAATATAACTCTTTTATTGTCCTCCTCGCGTTGCTTAAATCTTCCCAAAGTGGGTCAGTGCATGTTTTTGAGGCTTGCTGTTATGAGAAGCGTAGCTATATGGCCATCTCTTGCACCCCCCACTCCACCGAGTCTGTTTTTCTTACTCTCTATTTCTGTTTCTCTCTCTCTCTTTCTCTCCCTCTCTCTCTCTCTCACTCTCTATTTCTGTTTTTCTCTCTTCTCTCTCTCTTCTGTCTCTCTCTTACTCTCTATTTGTTTCCCTCTCTCTCTCTCTCTCTCTCTCTCTCTCCCTCTCTCTCTCTCCCTCTACCTCTCCCTTGTTTTTTTTTTTACCCGTCTCTGCAAGGTGTTTTCCATCTCAGGCTTCCAGAGCTGCCTTTTGTCCTGCCTGCGTGTCTGCCAGTAGCCCAGTAGCTCAGTAGCCCAGTAATTAGTCTCAGCGCTTGATTGCCCAGCGCTGCCAATCACGGGCATTAGAATAATCCCAGCACATCAAATAAACACCGGAGCCCCACCAATGGGCCAAAACTCCTAGCCATTAGGCCATTCAGTCTTTCATCAGCTTTTGGAGGATCTGTCGCTCTCTCTCTCTCTCTCTCTCTCTCTCTCTCTCTCTCTCTCTCTCTCTCTCCCTTTCCTATCTTTGTCTCCCTTTCTCTTGCTCTCTTTCTCTCTCTTTCCCTCTCTCTCTCTCTTGTTTTCTCTCTTTCCCTCTCTCTCTCTCCCTCTTTTCAGCAATCCCTCTTTTCCGCTTTCTCTCTCTCTCTCTCTCGTCTGCTCTCCCTCTCTTCTGCAATCCCATCTCTCTCTCTCTCTCTCTCTCTCTCCTCCGCTCTGCCTCTCTTCCGCAATCCCATCATCTCTCTCTGACATTAATGCTTTCTGTTCCCTTTTTCAGCAGGGGGATAAACAAATATACTGCTTTGTTGACACATAGATGATGTGCTGTATCCTTTGCTCATCCAGATACCAGTGCCACTGAAAGGATTTTTATTTTTTTTCCCCCTTTCAAAATAAATAAATAAATAAATACATTTTTAAAAAACTGCAGCAGAGTTTCTGACAAAGCTGCCATGGCATCATCACTCCTTCTCCTCCTCCTCCTTCTCCTCTTCCTCAGTCTCTGTGAACCTTGAGCACAGAACTGACAAACATTTTTTCTTTAATCAGAGACTTCTTAAAGAATCACAGTCACACAGACTCTGTGTGCCGTAATACTCCGGCAATGCATCATACTGTCTTGAGAGAGAACGAGAGGAGAGAGGAGAGAGAGCGGAGTCAGACAGTCAGAGTGTCACAGTGTTGCCTGGAGATCTATTTTGGGCGAGCATGGGTATTAAACAATGATAAAAACAATCAATGCAATTGTCTAGCGAGAGGGAAAGTGTTTACAGTCGCACAGAGGAGATGGGGAGATGAGGAGATGGCTGAGGAGAGTAGTACAGAGAAATGAGCCCTAGCGCTTTGTGATGGTGTCTGCTTTCAACAGACTTTTTCATTAGGGTGATGGTAACAGATAGCCTGGGCTGGTAGCGTGTGAGAGTGTGTGTGAGAGTGTGTGTGAGAGTGTGTGTGAGAGTGTGTGTGAGAGTGAGTGTGTGTGTGAGTGTGTCTGTGTATGAGTGTGTGTGTGTGTGTGAGTGTGTCTGTGTATGAGTGTGTGTGTGTGTGTGTGTGTGTGAGTTACCGAGTGCCCTCAGGAGCAGGGTGAGGGTGTGACTGCAGACTCGCAGCCGGTCCCACTCGGCCAGTAAAAGGATCAGATACACGACCACAGGACACGGTGCCACTCGGCCAGTAAAAGGGATCAGATACACGACCACAGGACACGGCGGTTTCTAGAACGTGCCGTGCAAGCAGCACTTTGTGGCCTCGTCATGTTGTACGCAGCTCAACATTTGGCTTTTCGCAGAAACCCCTAAATTACATGGTTCTCCTCGCTCACTCTCACTCTCACTCTGTCTCTCTCTCTCTCCTCTCGTCTGGTCTGTTTTTTTTCTCCTTTCTTTCTTTCCACCGAGGCAAGTGGACTTTTGCAGGCAGGATACTCTCCAAAAGCTACACCATAGCACTTGCTGTCGTGGCTTGATAGCCTGCCAGCCTTCCCAGCTGGCTCTTGCGATGTCTTCCCCTTTGTGTCTGTGAGGATTGTGGGACTGTGAGGTCATTAATGGCGTCTGCAGAGGTTATTTGTGTATAGCCCTGTATGTCTGTGTCTGCGCACGAAGGCAGATGGGGAGAAGTGGGCTAAACATACCAGACGCAGCGTTCGACTCCGCCGGTTCAGCTGCAGATCAAACATTTACCACAGATGCTGCTTTATTGGAAAAAAACACTTGTACAGTACAAGTGAGCCTCTTCATTTGCGTTTAACCCCAACAAAGGCTTTTTTTGGGGTGGGGTGGGGTGGGGTAGAGTGTGCAGGAAGGTAGGGATAGGGTTTTGGGAGTAACGTGATACAGACTGTGGCCATCTGGTCATTTTATATGTCCTGTGTTATTGCTGCCCTCTGGCCTGTTGACTGTCTGGGAAATGGGTGCTAAATGACTGTTTGCCCAACAGCATTCTGACTGCATGCCCATGGGGTGCAGTGGGTGGTGGGGGTCAGCAAATCTGTCGTGGCCTTAGGGGGGTAGTTGGGGTAGGGTGGTGGTTGTGGGGTGGTGGTTGTGTATTGGTTGGTCATCTCACTCCAGGGTTCTTTGCCCAACAGCATTCTGACTGCATGCCCATGGGGGGCAGTGGGGTGGTGGTGGGGGGCAGCAAATCTGTCCTGGCCTTAGGGGGGTGGTGGTTGTGGGGTGGTGGTTGTATTTGGGTTGGTCATCTCACTCCAGGGTTCGGTTGGGCGTAACTGGTTATCTTTACCGTTTTGTTGCTGGGCGTGTGTTTGTGTGCTTGTGTTGGTTGGTTTGCCTGAGTGGATGTTTATGACCCCCACCCCCCTTTTTTTTTCTTCAAAAGAACAGATTTCAAACTGAGATAAAAAAATCAGGTCTCTTGAGCTTTGTTCTTTTTTTCCCCCCATCAGTCTTCAGTCTTGGTCTTGGAACATGTGTGTTGTTGGTTTTGTTTTTTTTTCCCCCTTCCAAAACACGCCAGTAAATATGTGCATGTGAAAATAAATAAATAAATAAAAACTTGGCAAATATCTGTCATTAACATCAGGTTTTTTTAATTCATGAAAGAAATCTATATATCTAATTGATGTCCTGTTTTATTATTAGCCCCCCTCCCCAAAGTAACGATTTATTTATGGGACGCAGAGGAGGCAGTGGGTTTGTTAGACGTGAGGAAGAAGAGGACTTTGCTCGAATTCCTGGCAGACATTAGAAATAAATAAATAAGTGTGTGTGTTGTTGGGGAGGGGGGTGGAGAGTGTGCTTGTGATGGAATTGCCAACATGTCTTGGCTGTAGCTCCCTTGCACGGCTTTGTTGTGTGTGTGTGTGTGTGTGTGTGTGTATGTGCGCACGTCTCTCTCTCTCCCCCCCTTCCTTTCCTTTCCTGGCTGTGTGATTATCTTTTGCTCGAGTGAGGAACTAATGCATGCATAAAAGGCTGTTGTTGGTTTTTTCTTTCTCTCTTAGCAGGCCCTTTTGTTTGTGTTTGTACCTCGCTCAAATACATGTTGTGTTGAGGAGTCATGACAGGAAGATGGAGGGTGTCGTATCCTTCACGTTGGCGGCGAGCCTTCTCCTAGGGGTCTGACACACACACACACACACACACACACACACACACACACACACATCACACATCACACTCCCACAAGAAGCCCAGTAGCCTTCTTTTTCTTTTTTAAAAACAAAAACTTGCAGCGGAAGGCTTAAAGATCAGGGCACTAAGGACACCAAACCAAAGTTTTTAAAGAAGAAGTTTGGTGGTTAAATCAATGGCTTGCCCTGTTGTTCGAGGTCACAGTGCTCTTGGTAAAAAAAAAATAAAAAGATTGAGAAATTTTGATTGAATAATGAACTGGTAGCCAACTCTCAGCTTCATTTCCGTATGCCCTATTTAATTCATGGTAGCTTCTGGTTTGCTATTCAGTCTATATATTCTATTAAATTTTTCTCAGTCTTATTCCTACAGACAGTAACTCGCTGACCTTGAACAACAGGGCTATGGATTGATTCACAGCAAACTTATGCTTTAAGTTCAGTCTGAGTGCGTTCCCATAGGTCAGTTATATGCAGACCTTTTTGGGTTTAAATTCAACATGCGGAGTGAAACACATGTTAATATATGTGCAGCTAATCCGTACTGTGTTTTGGGTGTTTGGTAGTGAGACGAGAGCTTGAGAAGAGGCTAGAGCCATTGTTCACTTCAGAGCCCAGTGCACTTTTCCAAAGCAAACAACCCTGACTCCCCCCCTCTTGTTCCTTTTATCTACTAAATGTGCAGACTTGCAAAAGGACCACACAACTACAAGCACTAAAAAAAATCTGCCTCTTGTCTGCAAACCATTAAGCCAATGTTTTTTTTTTTCTTCTTCTTCCTTGCACGAGCCTTCAGAAGCCACAGAAATTTCCAATAAAATATTAGTTTCGTTCGGTGAAGTGGGTCGTAAATGTGTATTGCCGTACTGGTCTCGCTGCCTGCTGAGTTCCTGTGTGAGCTGTGCTGTGCAGATTGAATCGGTACCCAGAGTTCCCCCACAAACGACTGCCATTCCGTGCAGTGCCGTGCAGTGCAGTGCCAGGGCAGCGACTAGTGAACAGATGCACCACCGTCGTGACAAATGCTCGTGAAATCTGTGTTCGGCCGGCCGGGCCTGATGTCCCCCTCCTTCAGGGTCTGGCTCTCTCTCGTGTCACACGCATGAGGTGCTCCAGGCCGCCATGCTCTCTTCACATGCATCCTCCTTTGCTTTACACACACGCATACACACACACACACACTCACACACATACACACACACATACACATACATATATTCACACATATACACACACACACACATACATACACAAATACACACACACACACATACACAAATACACACACACACACATACATAAATACACACACACACACACACACATATACACACACACACACACACACACACACACACACATACACATACATATATTCACACATATACACACACACACACATACACAAATACACACACACACACACTCATATACACACACACACACACCACACACCGACACACACACACACACACACACACACACACACACACACACATACACGCCATGATGTGTTCCTGTCCCCCCCTTCTCTCCTCATACATTCATCCTTCCATCTCATCTCCTCTCGTCTATAATTTCCCGTGGCACACCATGTTGGTTTGGGAAAACTGGCCTCTTTGGGCTGCCCGCCGAGCACCATGGTCATCTGCCAGACAGTGTTTGTGTTGCAGTTCAAAACAGTGCGCCTTCTGCTTTCTTAGGGGGTGAAAAGGTACCCCAGCATGTGCTTACAAACTCACTGCCGTTGGATGCCAAAGCACTGTTAACACCAAACGTACCATCATAGCAGAATAACAGATGAAGAAGAAGCTTTCGAAGTGATCCAGACTCTGAGACGTTTTTGGCCGGAAGATGGAGTGAGCCTTTGATTTGATTGTTTATTTTTTTAAGTTGCTTGTTTCAGACATGTTGTTGCAGGCAGTTTGGCCTGGTATTGTTGAGCGATGGTCTTCATTCAGCTGTTCTAATGATATATCCTCCGTCCCTCTTTTGCACTACAACCAATGACACTACTGCTTAAATGGCACCATTTCAGCTTTATTACACTACACATTGTGTTTTTTACTTATTTGTATTATATACAAGCCTATTGTACTTTTTGTTATGTTTATATTATTATGTTTGTCATCATGTCTACCTGTCTTGTTTATAAGATGTTTAATGTTTCCTGTGGGTCTAGGGAGCATTGCAGTTTCAAATTCTGTGCGTGCAACCTGTACATATGGTTTTTGACAATAAAGCTGACGTTGACTTTAACTTTGAAAATGATACTAGGGTTGTGTGAACATGGCCAGCCTAGTGTAGGTATCTATAATCACTGACTCTTTGACTATACAAAATGGTGCTTATTGAATAGCATGTCATAGCGAATGTACTTACCTCCCTCAGGGTCCTACATGATGGTGGACTCTTCCCAACACGATGCAGGGGAGAAGGCCCGTCTCCAGCTGCCCGTCATGAAGGAGAACGACACCCACTGCATCGACTTCAACTACCTGCTGTTCAGCCAGGACGGCTCCAGCCCGGGCACGCTCAACATCCTGGTGAAGGTGAACAAGGGCCCGCTGGCCAACCCCATCTGGAACGTCACCAGCTACACGGGCAAGGAGTGGCAGCGGGCTGAGCTGGCCATCAGCACCTTCTGGCCCAACGAGTATCAGGTACGGGATCATCACACACCCTTTTGAGGACTCTTAGCAGGGTTTTTGTGTGTGTGTCTGTGTGTGCTGCGTGTGTGTGTGTGTGTGTGTGTGTGTGTGTGTGTTTATTTGTATTTGTTTGTATTTGTTTGTTTGTTTGTGTGTTTGTTTGTGTGTGTGTGTGTGTGTGTGTGTGTTTTGAGGGGATCGCAGATGCCTACAGGGTTTTTAAGGGACTAGATTGCTCCTGAAGTGATTGCTAAAGGTACAGTTTTTGTGTGTGTGTGTGTGTGTGTGTGTGTGTGTGTGTGTGTGTGTGTGTGTGTGTGTGTGTGTGGTGGGTGGAGGAGGTGCGTGGTAAACAGTGTAATTGAATTAGGAAGTGATGCGCACCTTTGCGACACACAAATGTTTGTGCGCTCCCTTCCCACCCAGCCCAACTAGGCTTTAGATCTGATTTTTCATAAAGAGTCTGTTGACCTTATTTTGAAGCACCTGGACCTCCTGTCTGATGGTATCTTTTCATATTATCATGTTGTTGCACGAGTTATCGATTTTTATGTATGTTGAGCTGGAACGAGATGATGAGATGTGTGACCTTGAGTCTGGAACAAATTACGCTTTCATCTTTTTTTTTATTTGATATTTTATTTCATTTTTTTTTGTTCTTTCCTCATGGCAATTACAATCGAGAGAAAAAAAACATGTAGAATACAAAGACCAGCAGACCGTATCATGTGTGCGAGCATAAAGCTAATTATGTTATCTGATATTTGAGCAAATAAATGGGATGGTGTTCAACGCAATTATTTTGTAGCACTGAAATGTCAGATTGATAGTAATTCTACATACCAGAATGTAGATGCAGCCGTACTTTTCTAAATGTCAAAGGAGTTACTTTTTTTTTGGTTGCTTGTTTTTTAAAAAAGGACGAATCCATACAAGTGCGGCCCAGGCCCAGAGAGCGAATTAGTCATGTTGTTCTTGTGGCCCCTAAGAGTAATTTTGCTGAAGGAGTTTTCAGGAAAAAAAGAAAAGGAACAAAGGAAATGCCATATCAGGGCATGATTGATTAAGTAGGGATTATGGCTATTTCCCCACTGTGCAAACAGGGAGGAGTAAGGCAGAGAGAGGCAGAAAGAGAAATATTGGCCCTTGCCACTAGTTCTGTGCTACACCTACATGTGTTTGGAGAGTGTAACTTACTTCAAGCACACACATGGATAGGTCAACAGAAGGGGTCATGAAACCATAAGCATTCAAAACTGACCTGTGTGACCTCAGACTGCGGTTGGTTGAACACAAAAGCTCCAACTGTTTTGGTTGGGTGGTTTATCTGCTTCATGCCGAAATTAGGCG
>CM059282.1:15864480-15876980 GCA_030347295.1 Setipinna tenuifilis
GGTGATGATGATTGCAGCAAAGAGGGAATGAGGGGTGGTGTTGGGTGGGAGGTGCAGGGGGTGTTAAGGGGGTGCAGAGTGGGGTGTTTAAAGAGGGGATTAGTAGGGTTGGGGGGTTGTGCCGGGTGGGTAGGGGTTGTGTGTGTGTTTGTGTGTGTGTGTGTGTGGTGGGGAGGGCAGTATAGTGGCATGACTTGGTGAAGAGGGAATGAGTAGTGTGGGGGTACAGAGTGGGTGGTTTTGTGTGTGTGTGTGTGTGTGTGTGTGTTGCGGGGAGAGTCATGGTGGCATGACTTTGGTAAAGGAGGAATGAGTGGGGTTGAGGGGGGGTGGTGGTTGTATGTGTGGTTGTATGTGTGTGTGTGTGTGTGTGTGGGGGGGGGGGGGGCAGTATAGTGGCATGACTTGGTGAAGAGGGGATGAGTAGTGTGGGGGTACAGAGTGGGTGGTTGTGTGTGTGTGTGTGTGTGTGTTGCGGGGGTGGTTATGGTGGCATGACTTTGGTAAAGGAGGAATGAGTGGGGTTGAGGGGTGGTGGTGGTTGTATGTGTGTGTGGGGGGGGGGGGTGGTGGTTATGGTGGCATGACTTTTGGTGAAAAAGGAATGAGTGAGGCGGGGGGGTTGCAGGGTGGATTGGGGTTGTGTGGGGGGGTACGGTGGCAGAACTCTTGGCAGTAGGGATGGGTGGGTGGGGGCTATGGTAGCAGGAGTTTTGGCAGTAAGGGTGGGTAGGTGGGAGGTATGGGTGCAGGAGTCTTGGCAGTAGGCATGGGTGGGTGGGTGGGTGGGTGGCGGGGTAGGTGTGTGGGAGGTATGGCGGCAGGAGTGGCGGGCAAATGAAGCGCCAAGTGGCCGATTAGCCCGGAACGCTGCCATCTGTGTGGCTGCCGCCCGCTCGCCATGCCATGCCTGCGCTGGTGACCTTAGCTACCCCACACCGCCATCGCCAGCCTGGCCTTGCACTATCAGCACTTCTCATGTTACTCCCCCTTCTTCCTTTCATCACGCAAGAACAAAAGAGTGTGTGTGTGTGTGTGTGTGTGTGTGAGTGAGAGTGTGTGTGTGAGTGTACAGTATATGTGTGTGTACAGTATGTGGGTGTGTACAGTGTGTATGTGTGTGTGTGCGCGTGTGTGCGTGCGTGTGTGTGTGTGGGTGATGCACTACAGAGGAAGGGCATCTCATGGGGCCGAATGTGTATTCCCAGCTGAATTGGGCAAATGTTGCCTCTGAGATAGGTAAGCATTTGCTGAGGTCGTTATGTCTCATCTTTTATAAAGGGTTTTTTATATATTTTATTTTATACTGCTTTACTCACACCTCTTCAGACCTTTCTGATCCGAGCCACAATATTGTGGGAATAAAAAAGCCCCATTCTGGGTTAATTATATCTAATGACACATTCTTCAGATGATTAACGCATTTAGACTCCCTCTTGTTATTGATTCGATTAAATTCTCGGCGAACTGAAACCTTGAAATCATTAAGGGCTGTTCGAAAGCTCGTCTGGTTTTCATTGAGGGAGTTTCTGGTTGTGCAAACACTGGCTTTGTGTGGCTCTCTGTGCCTTCTAAATGACTGGCGGATGACGTCGATGGATCTGGCCTTTGATGAGAGACCTTGCTCAATGCAGATCCTGAAGTTCAGTCGTTTAGTCAGGCTGCATAGACGCCTTTCTATTTCTTTTTCTTTCTCTTTTAGTGTCTTGCTCCCTCTTTCTCTCCATCCTCTGTCCTTCTCTTTATCACTTTTGTTATCTCGCTTTCTCTTTTTTTTTCTTCTTTTTTCTCTGTAATCATGACAATTTAGCCTCGCCATTGATTCTGAATCCAGAAATGATCCGTGACTATAAGAGTAAATATCCGTTTTTGTGCCTGCCACCAAATGTGGTCTCACCAAATGTGGCATACTCTCTCTTTCTTTCTCTCTCTCTCTGTCTCTCTCTCTCTCTGTCTCTCTCCTTCTTTCTTTCTGTCTTTCTTTCTGTCTCTGTCTCTCTCTGTCTCGTTCTCTCTGTCTTTCTATCTCTCTCCTTGTTTCTCTCTCTCTCTTTGTCTTTCTCTCTTTCTCTCTCTCTGTCTTTCTCTAGGCTTTAGTCCGTGGTCTTAAGCGAAGGAGTTGAACTTAAAGGGCGATTATGGAGATGGGACCTGGCTGACATGCATCAGGCAGAACAGTAGATTGAAATTGATTGTTCTAAGCCAGGAGATTATTCCCCAGCTGCGAGTGAGGAGTCCCATATGACATGCTTGAGGTCGCCTGCGTTTAGGCTCGGAGAGGGGCCATCTAATGGGTTATCTTGGAAAAGAGCAGAAAGAAAGGGAGAAAGCGAGGAAGGGAGAGAGAGAATGAGGGAGGGAGGAGTGAGTTGTGATTGGGGAGGGAAAGCGAGATGGAGTGATAAGCTCATAGAGGAAGTTACAGAGATCGAAAAGAGAGCGAGGGGGGTGACATGGGTACTTCAGGCTGAGAAAATGAGAACTTTCACTAAAAAAAACCTGTAAAAACATCTGAAAACTAGCCTGCAAAAAAATTCGTGTTCAAGTCAGTCTGGCCAAATGGCCTATTTCCCACTGTTAAAAAAATAGGGAACTGATGAAAACAAGCTTACGTATATGTCATCAGAATCAGTGGCCTGATTGGTTGTAGCTCTGTCTAGTAGTATACAGAGGCATTTGATAGACGCCCCTGAGAACTTCCTGCCTATGGGATCTTTGCCAGACCATCTTTTGAGCTTGATGTGACAGCCAGGCTACCTGAAAATAGGAATCACCTTTAAGGCAGGGCCAGTTAATTTGCATAGTGCATTTCATACACAGAAGCAGTTCAGTGTGCTTAACAAAAACAGAAGCAAAGAACAATATGTAAAAACATAGATGTATAAAAGCACAGATATATAGAAAGATAAAATAAGAGAAGAGAAAAAAGAGAGCAATAGACTGATGGTGACACGAAAAGAGAGGAGAAGAGAAAAGGAGTGGAAAAACAGTTTTTCACCTCCTGCCCCCCCTTCCCCCAGTACACACACGTACTCACACTCTGCCCCTCATCCCCCCAGTACACACACACACACACACACACACACACACACACACACATACTCACACTCTGCCCCTCTTCCCCCAGTACACACACACACACACACACACACACACACACACACACACACACACACACACACATACTCACACTCTGTCTGAGCTGATGAATGGCATTTTGTGAGTACTGGCTTGGATAGATGAGCCGACTGCCTCCCCCGTCATATTTGTATCGGTTGTGGCCTTTCTTCTGACAGTGTGTACCTAAGGAGCGCCATAGTAATGATCGGCATGGAAATGCAAATAGGAGGGAGAGAGGGAGAGGTGAGCTAGTTGAGGGGGCGTGGGGGGGGTGGGGCGATGATGGGGAGAGGTGAGCTAGTTGAGGGGGCGAGGGGGTGCCGAGATGTGGGAGCTGATGGGGGTGGGTGAGTGGGTGGCAGAGGTTGGGAGGGGGGGGAGATGTGGGGACTGATGGTGGGTGGGTGGGTGGGTGTGTAGGCGCCCCCATCTGCCAGCCTTCAGAGTCCCCTGACAGGTGAAGTGATAAGAGAAGAGGGGGGGGAGGCAGGCTGGGTGAGGAGATGGGGGTGGGGGTGGGGGGGGGAGAGGGAGCGAGAGATATCCTGTGATTTGGCAAAAGCGAGCAGTTGTAGCAAACTGCTTTGAACTGAAATGTGTTCAATCAAGAGGGAAAATGACAAGGTGCTGGAAAGGAAGAGAATGAATTGCTGTGCGTGTGTTTTTCTGTAGTGTGTGTACTCCTTTCTTGTGTGTGTGGGTGTGGGTGTGTGTGTTTGCGTGTGGGGGGGTTGTGTTTGTGTGTATGAGTAATTGCCGTGCTGAAACGATGTTTTAAAGCGCATCAAAGGCAAATAGGAGGTCAGCCTGCAGTGTGAGCTCAGTGTGTTGCTGGCACACAGGTCAGTGGGGCAGGGCGTTTGGAGATCAGGTTAACAGATGTGGGTAAAGAACCATTTTGTTAAGCATGATACTCCATTACCACTTTCCATTGTCACTCTTTGCTGCATCCAGCTGATTTGCATTTTGGTATTATGAGGTAAAGGACTGTCTTACTCGTTTTTGAACCGTATCCCTAGAGTGAATAAAGCACATCTCTCATCTGGTAGTAGAGGTGCTGGAGGTTTAGGTCAAAGATTGAGAAATGGGGTAAAAAACACGGCACACTCCAATCTGTGCAAAAGACAGGATTTATTCAAGCTTCTGGTCCTAGACCTTCATCAGGAATGAACCGTATCCCTAAACAGGGCCAAACTGCAGTGGGTCTGCCTGTCAGGTGTGTCATGTAACTCTTGCCACTGCCCGAGTCATCATTTAGCTCTCTCTCCCTCTCAGACTGTATGACGCCTATGGTTAAATAGCATTATCGAGAACTAGCTAGCTAACCTGCATACTAATAAAAAAAAAGGCTATTGTAATATTTGGTTAAAATGTATTCAGTTATCTAAAGCCTACATCCTTACAAACATCCCCATTATTTGACTAAAGAAAGAACTAATAGCTCAGCACTGAAAGCTGTTGTAAACCGTCAAAAAGGCTGGTTTGTTATAACCATCAGGTTATCAAAATGCATGAATGATGGCTGGTCTGAGGTTTAAATGTAGAAAAGTTTGTATGTCTATATGTCAGCATTTGCTCACTCGGACACATCCTAAAGCTAACAGGCCCTGGCTTATGGAGATGCAAATAACTGACTTTCAGGGCACCAAACTCCACCACCATTTTGAGTGGAGAGACTTCAGGACCTTGGGCACGGACTGCGAATGAGGGTACATGTCTGTCAGTGATGTGTGGTGCACAGACTCCCTTGATCCCAGATGTCACACACACACACACACACACACACATACACACACAGAAGAAGAAAAAAACCCTGTGTGCTAGACCTCGAGCACGGAGGTTTTCATCCTCGTAGCTTCTGTCTGCTTGTCAGCCAGCATTTGAGTCTTGTTCTCCTGGAGGAATATTAGAAGGAGGAGAGGAGAGGGGTGAAGAGAAGAAAAGAAAAAAAAAAGTATTATGTTGACTCACACACACTCCCCTCTGCTTTCAAGTGATCTCAGCCAGTGGCCGCAGCGATATCAGAGTGTGCCCCGGCTTTTAAAGTGATATTGATTTGATGGCATGTGGCGCTCTTGTTGTAATCAATGCCTCATAATGTAGTGCTGCAGCGGGGCGACATTTTTAATACTGGTCTGATTGCCTGATGAAGATATGACTAATGGGCTTCACTGAGCTGATGGTGCACAGCTGGTCTCAAAGCTAGAAATCCTACACAAACACACACACTCACACACACATACAGGCGTACACACATATACATACATACACACACTACTCTTGGTGTCTGTTCTCTTGTGTACATACCCATACATTACATAACATACTGTATTTGACTCTGAAAGACATGACACACACACACACACACACACACACACGCACATGCACATGCACACACACACACACACGCACACGCACATGCATGCATACAAACACACACACGCACACACACACAGCTCCAGTTCTGTGCTGCTGAGGGCATGTGTTAGATGGGCAGACTGGGACACTGCGGGTTTCTCTCCGAGCCCCATCTGTCAACCCGGAGATGACGGGAGGCCCTGAGACCATGTCACCCAGACACCCCAAACACACACAAGACACATGCACACACACACACACACACACACACACACACACACACACACACACACACACACACTTGCACCCCCTATGGACACACACACTTGCACCCCCTATGGACACACACACTTGCACCCCCTGTGCGTGCGCACACACGCACACACACACACACACACATTCACCCCCCCTGCACATTCACACACATACACTTGCATCCCCTGCACACACACACACACACACACACACACACACACACATGCACGCACACATTTGCACCCCCTGCACATTCACACAACCACACACACACACACATGCACACACACTTGCACCCCCTGCACACCCACACACATACACCCACACACAAGCACACAGGCCAGGGTGCTGTTTCACCTTCCCTTTTCCATGTCACCATGTCTGCCCCGTGAAAGGCCAGTGTAGAATTACACACATGTCCCTTCTGGTGTCACACACATGATTACACTCACAAGGGGACAACAAAGGCAGGGGGAGGGGTTACATATTTACCCATGGTGCCTATTTATTCCTTACTTTGTTTGTTTGTTTGTTGGTTTGTTTGTGAAGCTGTCATTGCAAGTGGCTGGCTTTTCCTTTCCTTAGCCCCCCCCACCCCCCTTCTTTGCCACCACCCTTATTCTTCAAACTCACCTAGAGGAAAAACGAGAAAAAGAAGATGAGAGATGAGATGGAGAGATGGAGAGGGGAAAGCTGAGAGATGGAGGGAAAGAGTGACTGCTTTTGCGTTTAAGAAGCTGTCAGGGGGAGGGAGGGCGCTGCCTGGATTGGTTTACCTGCTGAGGAGGGGGGAGGAGGAGGGGGGGGGGAGGAGGAGGCGGGGGGGGTGACGGTGACGGCAGGGCCACCTGTCAGCCTCAGAGTAGCTCAGATAATTGCTGGAGCCCCAGTTGTCAGACAAGACAGAGAAAATTGTCTGTGTGTGTGTGTATGTGCGTGTGTGTGAGTTTGTTTGTGTGTGAGAGAGAGTGAGTGAGTGAGAAAGAGAGAGAGAGGGGGAGAGGGAGAGAGAGAGTGAAAGAAAATGAGTGAGTGAGAGATTCTTATGGCCAAACCTCCTTCCGCTGACAATGAGTTATCTCCTCGCTCAAGATGACCACTCACTCACCCTCTCTCCTGAGCACACGATTAATATTTTGGCTTTTAAACGCTGAGTGGGAGTCGCTGTCGGTCATTTACTCTCCCATCACTACTCTGGGTCCCTCATTTTTTATATATTGGTGGATGCAGTCAGCCGCCATCACATTTTTTATTATTATTTTCTTTAACAGTGGCCAAATTGAAAACTTATATGTTTTACCTTGTCAGCTTTGTGGTAAACCAGAAAGGAAGAGAATGGAAGGAAGAAGAAAAAACAAAACAAAAGGTGATTGGGGGGGGAAAACTAGGAGAGAGGGAGAAAACAAGATTGGGGGTGGGGGGTGGAGGAAACAAGAGGGAGCGTGTAAAAACACACACACACACACGCATGCACACACACACACACACACACACACACACACAAGAGTGAGCGTGGAAAAAGGGAGGCAGGGGGGCAGGGGGGTTGATTCCCTGCCTAAGTGCGGAAACCAAAGCTCTTCTAAAGATTTACATCATAATCATCTCATCAGAGTTATTGCCCGAGTGCAGGCTTAAGATTCGTTTTATAAATGTCAAACACATTTAGGGAAAGATCATTTTAAAATGGTTATAAATCTCAGGCTAAAAGAAAAGGAAAGGTAAAGAAAAAAAACAATATCCTCTCAAGGATAATGGTACCATCCATAATTGAAATGACTCCACAATTCTTTCTTTCTTCGTTCTGTCTTTTGTTTTCTTCTCTCTCTCCATCCCCCGCTCACCATAGTGACCAGACAAACGGCAGTGATGTGAGATCAGAGAAGTCGTCATGTGTTTTTGAACTGGTCGATCTGGAGGTACAAAGTAAATGCTGAAGGTTAATACCTCAGAAAGGGAGATAATGAATAAAGTTGTTTATGCCGAGCTTCCCCTCATGGACAAGGGCTCGGAAAGTTGAGGGCATATCGAACAGCCGGTCAAGACGGAGGTTGAAGACGCGGTCCCCCCCTCCCACCCACCCGCGCATTGTAATTTTCCTCGTTGTAGTCATCGGCGGCCTGTGTCTAATGTATTTCGTTTTATCTCTCTCTCTCCTCTGCAGCTGTTGACATCGTTGACGCCATCAGTCCTTGTCCCTCTTGGATTTCATTTTAAGAATTTATGCTGCCCATTTGTCACTGCGAGAGGTTAAATGCTAGCTCACTGCCCCCACCCCACCCCCCCAAGGGGAGATTAAATCAAAGTGTGCCCTTAAATGGCAAGAGGGTAAAAAAAAATATGGCAGAGGATATCAGTGCTTTCTATAGCCACAAAGACGCACATTTTTTGCCTTTCACCTTCAGCTGAATGGAGATCGGTTGACATTGGGGAGCTTAATTGTTGTGTGCACATACATACTTCTCTTTCTGTGTGTTCGTGAAGGACCTTGATGAGTCCGGGTGTGGCATGATAATTGGAAGGAAGTGGACATCCTCTATTCATCTCGTGCCCTTCTCCCAAGCAGTAAAAAGGAAAGACCTTGGATAGCAAGTGGCTTTTGTACAGAAATCTCTCTTGCGATTCAGTATCGTGGAAGTGAAAAGTGAAAGTCATTACCATTGGTCATTGTGATCACACGGCACATCACAGCACACAGTGCACACAACGACGGAATTCAACTCTCTGCATTTAACCCATCACACATTTGAGGATGTGTGTCTTGTAGGGTTTTGATTGTGCTTCATACAGAACTTGACTTTTTTTACTTTTTGTGAAGGCCTTTTTGTTAGATTATGGAAAGGTGGAAAAAAGCATGACAGGTGGGAAAAAAGATGTCTTAGGCAAAAAGATAAAAAATGAAATTACTTTTGGAAAAGCTTTCTGGCATTTGCGTCACCTTTCAGCCACGGGCCCAGAGTGCATTTAATTATTGCCAAATTCTTTAATCAACAGTGTCTTGTGTGTGACTGTCTGTTATGGTTTCATCAAAAGTCTGCCTCAGAATTGCAGTCTTTTGATGAAACCATAACCTAGAGTTGTGAAAAGGATTTGCCTGTGACTTCTGGAGGAAAGAAAGAAATAGAGACTAAAACAGAAGTCAGGGCTGGGGTGAAAACTTGTGGGGACTACTAGTAGAGTGGTAATGGCAGGGGGTAATGGGTTTGGGGAACTGGGGCTTAGGATGGAACTGGACTAAACTTACTGAAATACTCTTGGCCCTCTTCTCTCTTCAACCTGCTCACTCATTCTCCTCTGTCTCTGCCTCTCTCTCTCTGCCTGTCTCTCTCTTGCTCTTGCTCTCTCTCTCTCTCTCTCTCTCTCTCTGCCTCACTCTCTCTGCCAATCTCTCTTTCCCTGTCTCTCTCTCTGTCTCTGTCTCTCTTTCACCCCCCCCCTACACACACACACCCCACACACAAACTCTCACTCATCCTCTGTGTCTTATCTGTTTTTTTGCAGGTCATATTTGAGGCGGAGGTCTCCGATGGGAAGACCGGCTTCATTGCAATTGATGACATCCAGGTTTTGAGCTATCCGTGTGGTAAGTAATTACAATGGCGGTAATTACCCTGCGTGCCTGCATCGCCGCTGATGATTTTGCTCAGCGCTGTGCAAATGAAGATAAGTAGGAAGGTGACACCACACTGCCGTTTGTGTGGAGACAGGAGGAAGGTGCTCTGCTGGGTGGGTGGGTGGGTGGTTGGGGAGGAAGTGAGAAGTATGACAGGAAGTGTGTGTTTTTTGGGGGGGGGGGGGGGGTAAAAGAGAAACAGAGAGGTGTTGTGTGGAGAAGATAGCGACGAGGGAGACGTGGCTGCTTGCTGGCTGGCTCCAGGGTACCATATGAATACTCAAACAGCTAGATGAGGGGAGGCCTTTATAATGTCAACATTACTTAAGAGTCAGTTACAGAAGTTTGACAAATTAGTAAAAGTTCTTGAGGAACTTGTGAAATGAATTCAAGTTCAAGTTCAACTAAATTAATTCATATGCCTTGTTTCCCAATTCTAACCAACAACATTGTGAAGAGGTCCTAAAATTAAAGAAAGGAAAGAACATAACCCATACAATTTTACTGCAGCAAATTAATTGTGCATAAAAACCTTTGTGTTGTACCATAATGTATTGTTCTTGAGGGGGGAGATCTTTAATGCGACTTCGTTCATCCAGGCAGGTAACAGCCTGTCACTGATTTGAAGTGTGTCCACAAGTGGACCCTTCAAAAATGATCCATCATCAGACCCTAGCGTAGCAACAGGTGTCTCTGTAGAAACTGATGGTGGTGTGGGGGGGGTGGGTGGGAAGGCATATTGTTTGACAGAAACCACGAAAAGAGGCTTTGCCTGTCAAAGCTCTTACCTCAACATGAGCTTTGTGTGTGTGTGTGTGTGTGTGTGTGTGTGTGTGTGTGTGTGTGTGTGTGTGTGTGTGTGTGTGTGTTAGTGAGAGTGGTAAAGGCTAAAGGGATTAGGTGAAATAATGGAAAGGTATCCCAATTAATGGCTGCTGCCTCTGGGGGAAAGCCGGGTCTTCAAATGCCTTGAAGCCGGATCTTAACCAACACTGTAATCCCTTTGAGCAGTGCAGTGCAACCTTTATAGCTGTGTCTTGCCATGATTAGTGGTGACACTTGGTTGCAAGTAGGATAAAATAAATAATGCTCCTGGGTCCATGTGTACTTTAGATCCCCTCTTCCTCCTTTTCTCCCCTTCTGCACCTCAAAATGTGTTTATTTAGTCCAGAACAGAACTTACAAGTTGTTTGGATAAAAGTTACGGCTTGTTTCTTCTGACATGTACACCCACCGGACACCTCTCAAAATAACGCTTGAGTGCAGTTCAGTTTCGGTACACAAGGACTTTCTCCTCATTAGCTTGGGCTGAGGGGGAAAAAAGTAACTTCTTAAGCAGCAGATGGAAAAGTATTCACGAGAGACATTTCAAGGGATGGTACTGCCCCAAGGCCCATGTACCCCTCCCCCCCACCTGCACCCCCACCCCCCCAACTTACACCTCATAAAGATGTGACTGACTGGCGCTGCACTGTTTGTGTGGTCTATAGTGATGCATTTCCACTGTGTGTTTATGTGTGTGTAAGGGGGGACAGGCGGGGGGCGGGGGGTGGGGGGTGCGGGTGGTGGTGTAGTGGTGGGCCTTCTGGGGATGTAATTTCGGCCCTGTCTATTCTCAAGGTCCACATGATCATGCTTGTTGATTTAAGCTCTGGTAACACAGCAGTTAAAGTGTTTTTTTTTTTTGTTTTTTTTTAAGTCATCCTGAGTTATCATTTTTCCTGAGAATTGCAGACAGTCTACTGTTGTTACTTGAAGGGTGGGGGGGCTGAGAGAGAGGGTAAGAAACAGGTAGAGCCAAAGAGAAAGAGGTGGGAGGGAGGGAGGGAGGGAGGAAGAGAAGACAAAGGCGTAGAGACGGATCCTTGAGCTTTCCAGCAAAATGCCTCCCAATCCACCTATTCCTCTTGTGATAATGAACCTGACAACACTTAACTCTCTGTCTGCCTCTCTTGATCTCTTTCTCTCTCTGTCTCTCTCTCTATTTCTCTTTCCCTTCCTCCTCTGCGCTAGGTCCCTCAATACAGTGCTCTGCATCTAAGCAGGGGTCTCGTAGCGTTAAATCTCAAAGGCTGACATGTGTCTGTGTCTTTTACTCAACACAAGTGAGGCTTTTTTGATTGATAAAGTCTTAGTCCTTCCTGTGTTATCTGAATATCCTTTCATCTGACGCACTGTATATACAAGACATGGTAACACTGTATATGCAAGACATAGTAATAGACGTAGTCAATTCCCAGTGTTTGTATGTGCAAGTATAAATATCGTGGGGGTTTTTTTGCCAGCGTTATACACACACACTTGTGGATTACGCCCCAAAGGAGTCATGTCCAACTGTATCAAGGGTTAAAAGGAAGCAATTAAAACAGGCAATCCAAACTACGCCATGCACTAATTGAATAACAACATCTACGGGGCGAAATTTTCCACAAAGTCTAACTCCGTTGGGTAATTGGTGTCTATTGGAAGTCGTGCGTTGACAAATATAGTCGCAGGGCGCATATTTACGCAGTGGTGGTGTCGTCACAAATCAAGAAGGCCACAGCACTGCATTCAGATCATCCTCAGTGACCGTGCCCTTATATGGCTTTGCCTGGCCTGTGAATTAAATATAATGAGGGACTTTCGCAGAGTGTTTCTACAAGACCGCAAAGCAAGCAATCAGCTTTGATGTGCTTTACCACAGTCTGTCCGCGGGTCCAGCACAGTTCAGGGAAAGTTTACGGGTAGATTTTTTTTTTGTGTTTTCCTTTTTTAAGAAACTGTTTCAACTAGTAATGGGAGCTTAATTACTCCTGGCCAGTGTCCAGGATACAACAGGACATCTGGATAGTATTTCAGCCAAATCTCCATGAATAATTTAGCCGTCCAGAACTGCCTGTGAAATATCCACAGCTCTGACTTGTGGGCTTTTTTTTTTTTTTTGGCGTTTCTGTTTCCATTTTTGCATAAAATTTCATCTTGTCTCCACTGCCCTAAATCTGATGTTAACTGTGCGAGTGAAAGGGCCCTCAAGTGTGTTGGTTTGAAAGCTTCAGACAGCATGATTTGGTGTCTGAGCTGTTTTAACAAGCTGTAATTCAACATGTAAACACCTGTAAATCGGGCTTATTTCATGGACTGTTTTACTGCCTGGGCTGCCTCTCTGTTTACCTGC
>CM059282.1:15881980-15956980 GCA_030347295.1 Setipinna tenuifilis
TGTGTTTAGGGTAGGGTAGGGGAGTGGTGGCAAGAAAGGAGAGAGGCAAACTAAAAAAGGAAAAGAAATGTCAACACAGACGTTTTTTCCCCCCATCATTTGAAATAATAGGAATTGGAAACTAGGTTGCTGTCAATGCCTCTCGAAAGTTTTTTTTTTTTTTGTTATTATTTTTTTATTCTCCTTCTCCTCCATACCTCCTTTATGAGTCTTATTTTTTTTTGCTGTTTGTGTGTGCAATTTTTACCTGGATTGAACTTCAAATAGCTTTTTGAACTGGCTGTGTTTATGTTTGCTTGTTAACATAGGATGCTAAAGCACAGAGTGTGTTTTGATAGCGGGGGAATGATTGTATAAACTCACCTCCCCTCACCCCACAGCAGCGCAACCTCCCAAAGGACTTCAGAAAGGCTTTTGCTGCCTGACTCTTTCCCATAGCTGCTGTCTATACGGTGGTAGCACCATATCACCTAATTATTAACTTTATGACTTAAAATATATACGCTTAACATATATCATAATGTGTCTTTCATTTATATTTACTGATACACAGTATACAAGGACACAAGGATGTTTTATTGTCACTTGAATAGGCATACTGGGTAGAGTAGGGCATGCAGTGAAATTAGTGATTATTTGTCTAAAACATGTGCATGGGTTTATGTAATTTATGTAAATCTGCCACAATCACACCTTAAAGTGGTGGCCTACAGTAGGGGCAATGGTGGCCTGGTGGTTGAGGTACCCTGCTCAAAGGGTGTCATCTCGGCTGCCCTTACAGATAACACAGCAAAAATAAATAAATGGATACGACATTGGAGGTAAATACCAGCATGAGGACAATGACCCCTACATAATACAGAATAGACCATCCACCATACAATACAATACAATACAATACAGTACAATGCAATACAATACACAATACAATGCAATGCAATACAATACAATACGATACACAATACAACACAGACCAGAACACTGTACACCACAGTGCAAGTTTACTACAAGCAGAGACTGGGGAAAGTATAAGGGTCAGTGCAGAAAATGATAAAACCCATTGATGACATAATCTGTACTGTTTCAGTAAATAAAAAGTGGCACAGACAAAAGAGAGTTTATATCTTTATATTGAGGCACTAATAAAGGAAATAAAACATGGTATGCATATCTGCAAAAGATCTGCATATGTTCCTGCACCCCTGTGTGGTGTTGTGTAGTGGTAGTGTTGTTGTGTAGTAGTAGTGCTGTTCTGTAGTGGTAGTGTTGTTCTGTAGTGGTAGTGTTGTTGGTCTGTAGTTGTAGTGCTGTTGTGTAGTGGTAGTGCTGTTGTGTAGTGCTAGTGTTGTTCTGTACTGGTAGTGTTGTTCTGTATTGGTAGTGTTGTTGGTCTGTAGTGGTAGTGTTGTTGTTGTGTAGTGGTAGTGTTGTTGTTGTGTAGTGGTAGTGTTGTTGTGTAGTGGTTGCGTTAGTCTGTAGTGGTAGTGGTGGGCTGATTGTGCCACCTCAGTAGTTCTGCGCTCTGCAGTGGCGAGTGGACTGTGGCTGGTGCTGGAGATGAAAAGCGAGGTGGACACTGGTGCAGGAAGTGATGGCCCCTCTGTGGCCCTTGGCATCATCAGTCAGCTGGAAAAATGCTGCGCTCGCTCGCACACACACACATCCACCATACACACACACACACACACACACACACACACACACACACACACACACACACACACACACTCACACACAAGGCTGGCCTTGGCCTAGTCATCACCCACCCTCCAGGGCCTCGTTGTTAAGTTGGAAAACAGTTTTTTTTTTTAAATAAAAGAATAAGAAAGTAAATATACAGTATATATACACATATATATGACCAAAATGATAATGCTGGGGTTCTCAGTATCAAGGGTTCTCTTCCCCAATAGACTTATCTTCATTTCTCCTCTCATTCATCCTTCTCATCATCTCTCCTCTGTGCCATTCCTCTCCTATTTTTTTTTTTCATTTTTTCTTATGTTCAGCATTTTTTTTCAATACTCTTTCTGTTTTTCCCCTCTCTCACACACTCACATACACACTCGTTTTTTTTTATTGTTCATTCCTCTTAGTCGGTCTGTCTCTCTCTCTTGCTGTTGTTTCTACATTGCCCCAGGACCCCTTTGCCCCCCGATCAAGCAGCTGTTTCCCATAGTGCAGTGCTGGGTACTACTGCTGCTGCTGCTGCTGCTGCTGGTGGTGGAGACTCTGGCCACTGCATTGGCAATAAACGAAAATCAATTACTATCATGACTGGAGGTGGTGGGCTGTTGGCGGTTGGTGTGTGGTGTGTGTGATTGTGTGGAGGGAAAGGGGAGGGTGTGTGTGTGTGTGTGTGTGTGTGTGTGTGTGTGTAGGTGCGCGTGCGGAAGGGACAGACAGGTGGGTGTGCTGGCAGTGTGTGCCTGCCGAGGCTGGCGGTCGGCAGTCGGCGGTCGGCGGTCGGCAAGTTGTGCGTCGGCACGGGCGGAAGTTTAGTGCGTCCGCGGCCGGCGAAGGATGCGCTGGAGGAGATGGATGAGTCGGGGTTCAAGGAGCAGTATTGCGGGGGCCCTCGGCACCACCATCCCCACCATCCCTGCCTGTCAGCCCCCACATGATGGATGGGCTGCCTGGAAGAAGCAATAATACCAGATGATGAAAGATTCATTCAACGGCCACTCTCTCTCTCTCTCTCTTTCTCTCTCCCTCCATCCCTCTCTTTCTCTCCATCTCTGTCCCTCCCTCTCTCTCTCTCATTCCCTCTCTCTTTCTCTCTCCCTCTCTCTCCCTCCGTCCCTCTCCCTCTCTCCCTCCCTCCATGCCTCTCTCTCTCTCTCTCTCTGTCCCTCCCTCTTTTTCCCTCTCTCTCTCCCTTTCTCACTTAATACACACAACAGCCACTGTTCTTCTCTCTGCGTCTCTCTCTCTCCCTCTCTCCCTCTCTCTATCTCTCCCTCTCCCTGTTTAAAGCCAAGTCTCTTGTTGTCATCCTCTTATACCCACCCATAGCAGACCCTCTCCACCCCCCCATCCCTCTTGGCTCTATTATTGAGTGCTAACACACACACACACACACACACACACACACACACACACACACACACACACACACACACATAAACACACACACACGTCTACGCACTACCTCTGTTCCATCTTCTCCTCCACTTCCATCATCTGTCCCGCTCTCTTGTCTTTCGCCCTCCACCCCTCGACTCTTCTTCCTCCTCCTCCTCCTCCTCCTCCCCTTTTTCCTCATCGCAGTCTGCCTCAGCCTTTTTTTTTAATCACTACGCAAATTTGCAAGAGTGCGGAGGGGAAGCAATTTAAGGCTGACCGTGGCTGCTCCTCTCCCACCTCATCTCCTGCTGCCGCGACGACGCTGGTGTGTGTGTGTGTGTGCGTGTGCGCTCTCTCTCTCTCTCTCTCTCTCTCTGTCTTGCGTGTTTGTGTCGGCGTGCCGTTGCCCCTAATGAAAGGTGATGAACGAGCCTAGCCTACAGGTACAGGCACAAATTAAACCGCCCATTTCAGCCCTGCACACCAATCATCTTCCTTCATAACGCCGTGTCTATTGTTTGTGTGTGTTTGTGTGTGTGTGTGCGAGTCAGAGAGAGAGAGGCAGTGAGAGTCAGAGAGAGAGAGGCAGTGAGAGAGGGAGAGGCAGTGAGAGAGGGAGGCAGAGAGAGACAGAGGGAGACAGAGACAGAGTGAGTGTGTTAAAGAGAGAAAGCGCAGAAATGATAGTAGGTAGAGTGTCGACAAAAAACAAGAAAAAGAAGGCCCTGCACATTATTGGAAAACACAGCGGATTTAAATATGCATGGATATTGAGCACATTCCCCGGAGGAATGTTTGTGAATCTGCGTTTCACATTTGCCTTCACCTAACACACACATACTCACTAGGTGTTTCTATTAGTGGCAAACGGCAAAGGCTGCTGGGTAGGTGGTGGTGGTGGTGGTGTGGTGGTGGTGGTGGTGGTGTGGTGGTGGTGGTGGGTAGGTGGTGGTGGTGGTACTGCTTTAATGGACTGTGCTGGAGCTGTGCTCTTGTTCCCGTTGAAACAAATCGACTGAATGGTGTATTTTTCCAACATGGATATTAGGTGTGTGCAGTGTGGCGGCTGTAAGCATCTTTTACCAATGGGTTTGACCCTCTCTGTGTCCTTAAGAATGAAGATTTTGTGGGCCATTTTCTTTTTCCAGATGTTGGTTTGACCGTACTTTTAGCATTGGATGATAAGAGAATAAACGACACGTTTTCAAAAGAAAAAAAAACAGCTAAGGGCATAAATGTGATTATTTCTTACATCTCTTTGAACTAATTAAAATCTAGTTGGGCTGAGATAGCCCATTTAGCATGTGGGTTTTGATAAGACTACGGAGTAAGTGACTGAGTGTGTGGACCAGGAGGGCTCTCTCTCTCTCTCTCTCTCTCTCTCTCTCTCTCTCTCTCTCTCTCTCTCTCTCTCTCTCTCTCTCTCTCTCTCTCTCTCTCTCTCTCTCTCTCTCTCACATACACACACACACACTCACTCACTCACTCACTCACACACACCCACTGACTCACACACCCACTGACTCACACACACATACATACACACACACACTCACTCACTCACTCACACACACCCACTGACTCACACACACACACACTCACACTCAGTCACTCACACACACACATACACATACACATACACACGCATGTACACACGGATAACGTTAATTCTCACACTGTAATATTGGAGCAGTGCGGCGCGTTTTGTTAATTTGTAAGCTGCATTATTAAATTAGAGTGGGAGGGAAATCGCATTTTGGAGTGTAATTTGGAGAGCAGCTCAGCGCCATGCATCTCATGAAACACTGATAAGAGCAATGGCAGAAATTCGATTCCAGAAATTAAGGAAAGGGGCACTAATTGAAAAGTAATGGGTACACCCGGCAGGGTTACATCCTAGCCACATGGGGTGGCACGATTTCCTGTCCTCCAACGAGAGAGGAAAGAGTGCCTTTTTTTTCTTTTTTCTATTTTTTTTATTCTACAGAAAACAGCCGACAGCTCAGGTTTTAACGCTCCTTGCCAGGTTAGTGCAGTGATTCACTCACCAGTAGGAGTTGTGTTGTGTAAACAAGTTCAAACATTGATTTTAATGTAATTTCAATGTATACACTATTACTGTGCAGATAACAGTGGCTGATTAGTAAGAACGACTGCTAAATTAAACGGTCTCCTACACTGTGTTTTTGTGATGGCCAAATGGGTAGATCATGTTCTTAGAGGACATTTAGTGTTAAACCAGGTGGGGGTCCTCTTCTGTGTTAGTGTGTGAGGTTAGTTGATGTAATTTTACATCTGCACATATAAAGCTGCTGTGTGTTCCAACAATGGCCAGGGGGTGGGGTTTCGTGAGGTCATGACAACGGACTTACTCCCATGTGTCCACTCACCAAGTTAACAGAGTGACCAAGCATTCAAAATCAAAAAAATATTTTCATGAAAAAAGTATTTCTATCATTGAACAGTGGCAGTTGTTGAAGAACTGTATCAGACAAATGCATCCCTAAACTGACAACGGACTACTCCCATGTGTCCACTCACCAAGTTACCAGAGTAACCAAGCATTCAAAACCAAAAAAGTATTTCTATCATTGAGCAGTGGCAGTTGTTGAAGAGCTCTATCAGAGAAATGCATCACTAAACTGATCCGCTGTGAGTGCCCAGTGCTGGCTCCATGAGGCCTTCAGCGTCAGCACACATTGCAATGCAACATCTAATAGCGAATTTCCAACACCCCCCAACCTCCCTCACTCACACACACACACACACACACACACAAACACACACACACACACACACGCACACGCACTGGCGATGGCGATGTGTGAGTCTGCCGTTCTTCGCTGTTTAATTAGCTGCGACAAATGTGGATCGGCCGCTGGCCATCTGGGGTGGGAGGAATGCGTCTGCCTAGCGAGCGAGCCTGCGCCACGGCCCCCCCATCTGAACACTCAGCCTGCGCCACGGCCCCCCCATCTGAACCACCACACTCATCCTGAGCAGCCTGCCCAGCTCAGCTCAGCTCAGCTCCACGGCCCCCCCCCCCCATCTGAATACCACACTCATCCAGTCCAGTTCAGCCTGCTCCACTCACGGCCCCCCCCATTCTGAAGACCGTATCCATCCAGCTCAGCCTGCCCAGCTCAGCTCGAGCCTGCTCCACGCCCCCCCCCATCTGAACACCCCCCCCCCCAATCTGAACATACCGCGTCCATCCTGTTCAGCCTGCTCAGCTCAGCTCCTGTCATAATCGCTCATTACTGTGCTCAACGGCTGCTTGCGATCACGTTTCCTACATGACGGCCAGGGGAAGGGTCATGTTTATAAAGAACTACTTCCATCATCTCATGCTTGTGATTGTGCTTGTTCAGAGGGCTGAACACAGTTGCAAAAGAAATCACGTCGGACATGAACGTCTAAATATATACAATCATTGGTCTAAACAGCCATTAAAAACAAAAAAAAGCTGAACTTCAAACGCAGGTTGACAAACGGCTACCTTCATCATGGGCTGATCACGGGAGAGAATATGCATCAATATGCGACTTGGTGTTCGTCGTGGTGTTTGGTAATGCGATATGATATGATATGATATGCAGACAGTGTTTGTTTTTAGTGCTTGATAGTCTCCCTTTGCCAAGACTGCGACTGCCGCGCCGTCCAAACACCTCCAGACAGCCTCAGCAACCATCTGGATAGACTGAGACTGTGTGGGGCTTTGGCACTCCAGCTATAGCAGGGGACCAATTAAGTTCTTCTGTCTCCGTCTTTCCCTCTCCCTCTCTCTCTCCCTCTCTCCGCTCGAACTTGTTGCACAGGCTGAACAGTTTGCTTCAGGGTGCAACAGTAACACAGATCTGATGCCATTAATTATTCATTTGCATAAACACTACTCCAGGTGGAATATCACACAAAAGAGCAGGTCTCAAGGCCTTCATGTTTACACCATCCAAAATAGCGTCAAGCCCATCAGAATATCAGAAGTATTTGGTTTTTTTTTCTTTATGCAGTGTAAGACTTTGGGGTTGAAAATTGAAGGCTGTTAGAAAATGTTTGGCAAGTTGTCACAACCTGTTCAAGACTACCTGTAGTATGAAATGGCGTTTCTTTCTGGATTTTTGTTTCAGTTTTGGTAATAAACATCTCTTTCTGTTTTAAAATGTTTGGCAAGTTGTCACAACCTGTTCAAGACTACCTGCAGAATGAAAAGGCTTTTGGCTTGCTTTTCTTTCTGGATTTTTTGTTTCAGTTCTGGTAATAAACATCTCTCTGTGTTATTGTTGTTTTTTTTTTTTTTTTTCTTAAATTACCCAGAACCCCCGAGGCCCATCGCGCCGCCTCAGTTGCTGGGCGTCGGCCCGACCTACCTCCTGATCCAGCTCAACGCCAACTCCATCTTCGGCGACGGGCCCATCATCCTGAAGGAGGTGGAGTACCGCATGACGTCGGGAAGCTGGACGGAGACCCACGCCGTCAACTCGCCCAACTACAAGCTCTGGCACCTGGACCCGGACACGGAGTACGAGATCCGGGTTCTGCTGACCAGGCCCGGGGAGGGTGGTACCGGTAAGCCCGGTCCGCCCCTCATCACCCGAACCAAGTGTGCCGGTGAGTGAGTCTCTCTCTTTTTAATTCTCCTCTCCTCCTCTCCTCTCTTCCTCCTGCTTCAATTTGCTCCCCCATCCTCCCTTTCCCTTATTTTCCTCCTCCTCTGTCTCTCCCTCAAACACTCTTTTTTTTTCTGCGTTTAGGAACATTAGCATAGAAATAATGGCCTGGAGTTGTCTTAGGGAGGAAAAAAAACATAATTGGAAGAAGCCAAGGAAAATAAATAAGAAACTGTCACTCACTTAGCATCACTGTCATGTATTTAATGTACCCCCGCCCCCTGTGTGTGTGTGTGTGTATATGTGTGTGTGTATAAGTGTGTATATAAGTGTGTGTATATGTGTATGTGTGTGTGTATATATGTATGTGTGTGTTATTCATATAAAGATTGAATTAGCAAGCCAGGCCCATGTGGCCTAGGCCCTGAGGCTCTCTAATGACTGTGCCTGTAGCTGTCCAAGACTGCCCCCTCTTCTCTTTCTCTTTCTCCCACTCCTTCTTTCCCCTTCTTCTTTCCTTCCTTCCTTTCCTTCCTGTCAGAGTGATAGTCACTCTCCAGGGTTGCTATGGCATCGGCTTTAGGAGCCGCAGCCGGGCTAGATTCACAACTCGTATGGGAACGCACGGAGGGAAGTGATTGTCTTCGGGACAGAGAATCTGTGGATGGGGACGTCTTATTAAGACTGACGGCCAATGTATGCAGTGTTTCATTATCGTGGGCATTGCTTTTCTGGGCTACTCACACACACACACGCATACAGACGACACGCAGACGAACACATACACACAACACATACACACTATCATGGACACAAACAAACACACAGTCACACATCCGCTTGCACACACACACGCACGCACACGCACACACACACACACACAAACACAAACACACAAACACACACTGACACAGGCAAACAAACCCACACACACATAACACACAAACACAAGCACACCAGTCTCTGTCTATTCCCAGGCCTGCACACACACACACACACACACGTACTCCACAGAGAACACACCAGCTGTATTCCCAGATTGAGATTCAAAGGGGGATGCTGCAGTCTTGTGATTTCTCCCTTGCTGTCAATGCTATTTGAAAGCAGTTTATTTCTCCCCCCCACCTCCCCCCAATCCCTCTCTGATGCCTGGTGTGGCTGCAGACTCAGTGTCGGAGGGAATGACAGTTTGCTCGCTAGCTAGTTCGCTTTGCTCACTCTCGTGCTTTCATGTCTTGCTGGAAATCATTTGATAAATCTTCCCAGACACAGAACGAATGATATGTGACATTATTCTGGCCTTCAATTTAAGATATGAAAGCTAGTGATTTTCCTCCACCATGTAGTCTTTTACGGGCCCCCCAAGGCAAAGACGTGCTCCAGCCCTCCTGTGCTACTCCTCGTTGATACATTTCGCATGTTAAAAATCTTCCTCCCTTGCTATGTTTATTTTTGTCGTTTTTATTTTCTGATGAGGGCATTTGGTGTAGAAAACAGACAGACTTCCTGTCTCTCGCTCTGCTTCCTGGGAATGATGTTGAAAGCGGCGAACAGCAGGACTCCATGTAAACACACATCTCTGATGTGTCTGTCATCGGAGCTGGCGTGTTTTGATCGAAACTCAAACTTGCTCAAGGAGGTCATGCAGATGGAGTCTATAACATCTCTCTCATCGCTCATGCTTTTACACTTTCCAGCACTGCAGCCTTATTTAACAGGTTAGGCTTCTCTGTTCTGAAGGGGAGGTTACAAAATAAGTCCCTATGCTGTGGGGGGGTTGGGCAGGGGTTAATGGAATCGCCTCAAAAGGTTGTTCTTTGTCCCCTTTAATAATAAGAATAACCTTTACTTGTATAGCACAGTTCATACATACAAGATGCAGCTCAAAGTGCTTTACAGTTTGGCAAGGTCACAAAAAGACAACATTTCATGCAGGCCAATGGCATTGGAGCAGTTGACAACAGTAACGAAATGGCGCAATGACATAATGATGTAATAATCCGTTAATGCGGGCTCTTGCGTGACAGCGATGCAAAGTCACAATAACGCAATGGCTTTATTGGCCTACCTCTGTCCTTAGTTCTCCAACTACCCCTCTTCCTCATACAACACAGATTATATGTATAATCTCTTGGTTACACCATGGGGCAGAAGTACAAGAGTGGAAAAACACCAACCAGTTTCGGGCATACTGGATCCTCTTCAGGGCGTGGTCACTTGTGTAACTCTGTGTAAGACTGGTGGAGTTGGCCAGTTGTTTATACTTTTGAGATCCCTAGTAGGATCTACTCCAACAGCACATCAAAACTGTGCTGGAGTTTAGTTCTCCAAAAACTGAGCAGTCAGCTTTCTTTCTTTTGGTTTGCAGCAAAAAGTGGTTCAAGATCATGGTGGGCCAGTAGAGTGCTAAACAGGACTTTGTAAATTCACAAAGGGAAACGGGACATCCTCTGGCTCCATGCTATCCACTAACGCAAAAGCCTTCCTGAAGAAGAATCTTGCAGAAACGTGTGCAAAGGGTTCAAGAGGTGGAGAGAGAGAGAGAGGTAGAGAGAGAGAGAGGTAGAGAGAGAGAGAGAGAGAGACTCTCCCCAACCCAAGCACAGTGTAAACACACAAACAGGAGTCAAGCTTCTCTCGTATTGTTTAACCTTTCTCTTCGCCCAACGCAAGATACACACACACACACACTTTCTCTTTCCTCTCCTCCTCCCGCTCCCTTCCCTTTCTCTTCCGCCCCCAGCGCTTCTGTGGCGGCGTGAGGAGAACCAAATAATAATTACACTGAATGACATGGACGAGTGGGTGAACAGGGGAACAGTGGAAGACAAAAGAGGAGAGCAGGGAGAGTAGGTGAAGTCAATCTCATGTTTCCTGATTTGCAAGGTGAGCAGGCGGGTAATGAAAATGCTCCAGGCACCTCCTTCCCTTTCTCTCTCTCAGGAGCCGGCTTTCTTGTCTTTTCTTTTGCTTTTTCTTTTTTTTGGGGGGTTTGTTTTGTTTTAGTTTTTATATTTTATATATATATATATTTTTATATTATATATATATATATATATATATATATATATATATTTTTTTTTTTTTTTCTTTCAGGAGCCGGCTTTCTTGTCTTTTCTTTTTCTTTTTTTTTTTGCCGGGGGGGGGGGGGGGGGGGGGGGGGGGGTGGTTTGTTTTGTTTTAGTTTTTTTTATTTATACATTTTATATATATTTATTTTCCCTTCCTTTTCTTCTCGCATGTGCTCTCCCTTGCCTGCCCTGCCATCTAATTTATTTTCTTTCTTCAAATGTCACGCCATTTCTATAAACTAGCACACTGATCTATTTCTCACACTTCCAAAGGGGATTGAGATATTAAACAAATAGCACCAGAAATCTCCAATTTTGAAAAATAAGCCTGCGAAAAAAAAAACGAACAAAAAAAAGCTGCTAATGAAATGAAAGCTACACCATGTTGCTGCTTAGCATTATGAAGATATTGGAGATGTAGCGGTACATCTGATCTAGCGCTATCATCATCGTGATCAGCATCCCCTCCTCTCATCCCCTTCTCTCATCCCCACACATACGTATTTCCTAGTAATCCCCTCGGAGGAAATGCGATCTGGCCTGCTGTCCTTCTTCATGGGCGTCTGTGCGGATGGCAAATGACGCATCTCGGGCCCTCCGCGGTCGTGTGCTTGCCCGCCGTGCTCACTCGTTAAACAGATGCCACACAACAGCCTGAACCCCCCCAATCTACCCCACCCCCCCCCCCACCCCCACCCCCCACGCACACACACACACACACGCACACACCCACACACACACATACACACACACACACACACACACACACGCACACGCACACGCACACACACACACACTGACACGCACACACCTGTCTTGCTCCTCCTACCAGGGGGCAGCCGCGGTGTGTGCCTCAGAGCACTGGGCTCAGCGCACTTAAAAACTCGGCCATAAAGTATAACTACCCCTCTATACGTGCTCTCCGGTGTCTCTCCCATATGCTCTATTACGTGAAACATCATGCCGTGTGATGTTTGTTATGTTTATTTTAGCTGCAATCCCAACGTTTTTTTTTTTTGAAAGAGGGACTTTCGGTTGGAGGAGCCTGAAATATTCAGGAAGGTGTATGTAAGCAACACTGCCGTTGACCAACCAATCCTGGCACTTTTGGCCTGGCAGCTGTCGTTGAACGAACAGAAAGGTAACCCAGTTGGCAAAGGAGGGAAATGGCTAGGCCACTTTAATAAAAAAGGCAAACCTATCTTCTCCAGAGGCAACTCCCTCATTGTGCTCATCGCATGAGAGACAGAGAGAGAGACAGAGAGAGAGACAGAGAGAGAGACAGACAGACAGAGAGACAGAGACCGAGAGAGAGACAGACAGATAGACAGACAGACAGACAGAGACCGAGAGAGAGAGAGACAGAGAAAGAGCGACAATGCAGGGCATGGAAGACCAGGCAACCAACTCTGCTCCTCTGAGTGTGAGTGTTATTAAAGCTCATTTTACTCTAAAAGCCGGCTGGGGCCAGAGGGGCGTTCTTCCAGTGAAAATGTCACAGCCAGAGACACTGCGCAGACAAATTTACTCTTCAGGGTCATTAAAATGGTGGGAGAGAAAAAGGAAAGGAAATGAAGTATAATAAAAAAACTAAATGAGATCAAGCAAACCTTCAAATAAATTAGCAGCAGTATGACATGGCCAGCTAGAATGACCACTGAGTGTGTGTGTGTGTGTGTGTGTTTTGTAAGTGTGTCTGTATGTGTTTATGCGTGTGTCTATGTGTGTGACGCATGCATGTCAGTCTGTGTGTGTGTCTGTGTTTATGTGTGGGTGTGTGTGTGTGACGCGTGCGTGTGTGTATGTGTGTGTGTTTCCTGCCTCTGTGCTGAAAGGGGATCAGTCTGTGGTCAGGAAGTGTGTTGAGAGGAGAGGGGAAGCTGTTGTGGATGTTAATCTGGGGTCATCAGCCACCGAATTACTTTCCTGCATGACAGGCTAAGAAAATGAAGACCGCTAGCGCCTTTGCTTGGCTGCCTTAGAGTGCCCCCCAGACAGGTGTTTTTCTGACCTCATCCCTCTCTCTCTCTCTTATTTCTCTGTCTCTTTCTCTCTCTCTCTCTCTCTCTCCCTCTCTCTCTCTCTCTCTCTCTCTTATTTCTCTGTCTTTCTCTCTCTCTCTCTGTCTATCTCTATCTCTTTGTCGGTCTGTCTCTCTCCTGTTTTGCTTTCTCGTCCTTGTCCCCCCCCCCCTCTCTCCCTCTCTCTCTCTCTTTCTCTCTCTCTCTCTCTGCTGCTTTCTTCCTCCTCCTCATTCTCTCTCCCACTCTGTCCACTCCCTGGCCCATCATGACCAATGCCTCCTGCCATTCTTAAACAGACCTCATTGGACTTGATGTTCAAACATATTATGACTGAATGCTGCCAAGAAGGACTAACTAATAATCTCCATTGAGTCTCAGTCGGAAAGCAATTACTCTACAGTACACACAGAATGACACCTTGTCGCCTTTGCAACCACTACCTGCTAACCTTTTTTGACACTTTTATCAATTTTTCCCAAGTTGCCTATGACACATGCAGAGCTATTAGAAGGGTTTAGTTAAGAAAAAATGTTTCAGATTTCAAAAACCGACACATCAGGGTCAGCAACTGTTGTTCTGTGCACTTCGTGGCAGCCCCTGCGTTTGACTCCAGTCACGGGAGGGCTAAATTGGGGTTGTGTCCCAGCCAGCCCAGCCGACAGTACTGTTGCGTGCTCTCCTGTAAATGCTGTGGCTCAGGCTCCTAGCTAAGGCGAAGCATTGTAATTATCGGAGTGAATAGCGGCATTGGAGAGGGAGGAGGAGGAGGGTGGAGGCGTGTAATAGTGCTGATTACACAGAAAGAGCTGTTCGCTAGATGACCTCGGCCATGTGTGTGTGCATTTGCAAAAGGATTCCTTTTCTCCTTTTCTCTTTTTCTGCGCCCCACTCATACCTAAGCGATTTCAATTAAAGCGGTAAAAGGCAGCCAAGTGTGCCTGCGTACAAATAGGCCGGGGCTAAGTAAAGAAGAGGTCGGCAGTTCACCCCTTGCCCTGGCCTCCTGAGAAACACCACCATTATCCCTCAAGGACCTTGATAATACACCAGGAAGGTGGGAGTGGACAAAACAGTCTTCTTCCTTTTCCACTAATTGCCGGCTTCCATTTTAGCTCCAGCTGCAGGGTCAGGCCTCTTGATAAACATGCTCATAACAGGCTCCTGGGGTCTACCAAAGGCGTTTGGATGTTTGATTCTTTTTCTCTCAGGTGCAAATAGAACCATCATTCTCATCCCTTTCCATACCCCCCCACCACTTATTAATGACCCTACCAACCACAACAACACCTCTCACCACCCCTTCCAGCAGTAACCACATATACACACATGCACCCACACACACACACACACACACACACACTACTCAGTGCATCAGCTTATCAATTCTCAGTCGAGGATTATTGGTTTTGATCAGTCCCCCACAGCTAGAAATACTATTACGAGGCTCACTTTATCTAGTAATGATTTTTTGAGTGTTGCTCGCGGAGTGTCTTCAAAGGGAAGCCTGCTTTCAAATGGATAATTCTGAAAGCAATTTAAATTTGCATCAATAAGTGATTTGTGGGATTTTTTTTTTTTTTTTTTTTTTGCCTCTCTCGTTGCCATTTTTGGTGTGTAATTTCTGGACAGGAGGTGACAAAATGGTATTTACTACCTCTCCGGAAATTAGATGTGAATACAAATAAAGACGCTGTGAATTACTTTATTTGATAGATTTTGATAGCAGCCTTCCACTACATCGTCACCATTTCAGCATTTGAAATTTCTTTTTTTTTCTTCTTGTTCTTCTAAAAGACTTGTTTTTATGAAGCAGCTGCTCTGACATTTGCAGTGTTCAATGTTCTTAAGTCCAGTTAAATGACGGAGAGTGTCCACATCAATAACTTCCTCCATAAAAAACACCCGACTGGTCCGTTCCATTCCAGATAAAACAGCAGCAGCAGCAGCAAGCTTTGCAGAAGTTGAGGCAGATCCCTCTGCATACAATCCCTCACCAGTATTGCTGCCATCTCTATGGATTGTCTGCAGATTTGATTGAAAAAAAAAAAAACAAGAAATGGCCCCGTCTTTAATGAAATGGTAACGATTATTTTTATGTCGGCGTTTTTATGTCACGTGTCCTGGCAGCATTCCCAATTAGCATGCAATGTATTGGCATCCTGCACTGCATGTGCATGCATTAGCATTAGTGTTAGTTGGCCCTGTTAAAATATTGACACCTCTGCGCTTTGAAGGAAATGTTCTGCCTGCACAAGGGGGAAATGGCCCCTTATACTACCAAATGAGTTGATAATGTACAGAAATCTCCTGCGGTGTGGAAAGAATCAGAACGGGGAGACGATAGATGGCTTTCCTTGCCTCCGGCCTTTTTCAGAAGGGCCTCCTATGGTATAGAGCAGGCATTAACCTCCACCCCCTCTCTTCTTTTCTCCATCTCTTACTCTCTCTGTCTGTCTCTCTCTATTTCTCTATCCTTCTCTCTCTCTCTCTTTCTTTTGTCTCTATTGTGTTTCTCACTGTCTTTCTCTCCTCTCTCTGTCTCCCTCCTGCTCTTTCCCTTTTTTGTCTCTACTTTCTCTCTCTCTCTCTCTCTCTCTCTCTCTCTTTCTCTCTCTCTCTCTCTCTCTCTCTCTATCATTCTCTATCTCTATCTCTCTCCCTCCCTCCCTCCATCCCCCTTTTCTTCTTCTCTCCATGGATCTCCTTTACTCTCCCTTACTCTCAATCTCTGGGTCTCCTGACATGGGAGTCGGAGAAATTGGGTTTGGGCCGGGGTGATGATGAATCAGATGCAGTCCTCTTTACGACACTTTTGACAACTGGCTGAGGAAAGAAGAAAAAAAACACACACACACACACACACACACTCTGATGTATTATTTACATGGAGTCATATCCTGTTCGCTCGCGCTCTCATAACAGCTTCTACTGCTCTACTGTTTGCGTTCTCCCCATAACATATCTGCAATGATGTTGAGAACCGCAGCATAATTTCTAAGTGCTTTCGAAAGTGTTTTTCATTCTGTTTCACTCACTTTTTTGTGTTGCTTTCAGTCTCGTCTCTCTCAGGTATGGTGTCCTCTCGGCAAATAATAATGTTTGTGTACGACTGAGAGTTGTATAGTCATTACTCTATGCCGCTGTGCTTTATGTTGCCCTCAATTCCTGTGTGGCTTTAGGCCACAGTGAAAAAAATATGTATTTCCAGGTGGTTTTGCTTATTTTGCTTACTATTAGTCCATCACTTTTCTTCTCTTTCTTTTTTTCTTTTTTTCTTTCTCTCTTTCTTTCTCTCTCACTACCTCTCTCTCTTTCTCTCTCACTACCTCTCTCTCTCTTTGTCTATGTCTCCCTCCCTCTCTCTCTCTCTCTCTCTCTCTCTCTCTCTCTCTCTCTCTCTCTCTCTCTCTCTCTCTCTCTCTCCCTTTGTCTCTTCCTGCCTATGTAAATTTGTTTTCCAAGCATTTCAGTTCATCATTTTAATCTCCACAAATGAGTTACTTCCTTGAGACTCAGGGGAATGTAAGCAAAGCAGTTTTTCTGCATAGACTGATATTCTCTCCTCCTGCTCCATCCCCCGCCACCCACCCACCCCCAACACCCCCCCACCTCCCCACCTCCACCCCCTGTTCCCTTGGCACTGTGTGTTTTCTGTTTGTTTTGTTACGGGTTCTCTCTCTCTCTCTCCCAAGACTCGGCATGGTGGATTATTATTAATTATCATTGTTGCTTGCCACGTGTTTTTGGATACAATGATGCAAAAAAACAAACATTGCAAAAAAACAAAAAAAAATGTTCAGTGTAAGATGAGAAGGAGGATTTTCACCTCAGCATGAAAAATGAGAACATTTACCAAATGAAGGAATTTGTCCAATCTGTCCACTGCCGGCTTTCATGTGCGAGTTGTAGGCTAACTGCACATAACAGCTAAGATGGATGGCGTGGTCTCTCTTTCTCCTCCTCCTCGCTGGCTTTTTCCTTTATAAAGATAATGAACCATCCAGAAGATTTACTTGTTGTCTTTAAGTTGTCCCTGAAAATTTGGTTGTGGTGTGGGGGTGACAGGGTTTAGCCTGGTGGACCGAGGCGCTCTCACTTTGTTTCACTTTGTCCAAAGAGCTGGGAAAGTCATGAAAGAAAGTAATTCCTATTGGTCGTTGTGATCACACGGCACATCACAGCACACAGTGCACACAACCAAAATTTAACCTCTTCATTTAACCTATCACACACGTCAGCAGGGGGAAGCCAGTGTGTGGGGACGGTACCATGCTCAGGGTACCTCAGTGGCACTACTGCCAGTTGTTGGATTGGAGCCTGTGATCCTGCAGTCACAAGTTTATTACCTTAACCGCCAGGTCACCACTGGCCCCATGGGCATACGTTTCCTCCTGGTGGGTGAATATCTTCAACCAATCGCTACTGTTTCGTAGTGATGTATGAAAGAAAGTGGTTCCCATTTGTTGATGTGATACCACAGCATACAGCACACACAACGGAATTGTATGTCTGTATTTAAGTCATCTCACTCGTGAGCAGGGGCGGCCATGACAACGGTGTCCAGGGAGCAGTGTGTGTGGGAACGGTACCATGCTCAGGGTCCGTTACTTTAACCTCCCATTGGTTGAATTTCTAGTTGTGAAGTCGGAAGGCCTTAAAAAGTACTGTAACATGGTACTGTAAAGACATACAGTATTGTATTGCAGAGGTACTAGTCTATCTATGGCACCCCCAATATGGATGTGTTTGTGTGTGTTAGTGTGTGTGTGTGTGTGTGTGTGCGTGCATGTGTGCACATGTAAACAGTAACACCGAGGAGTTGTAAGCCTCTCTTGTTTCTTTTATGTTTTTTGCCCTGCAGTCATCTAGAGCTGTAATTGAAAGCCCCAGTTGTACGAGTGTAGTGTGAGTGTAGTGTGTAGTGTGAGCCAGGCTCAGAACAGACTTGGCTTCTCTTGTGTCAGTCCGGGGGGGCTTTTATTTATTGTTCTCCTCACCCCCCGCCCCCCCATCCTCGCCTACAGTACGTCCACTCTTGTTGCCTCACCACAAAAATGGCATTGGCGGTCAAGGATCTCTTTGGCATGGACATACACAGTTTGACCTTCTTAGCTTTGAGATTGGCCTGTGTGTTTATGCGTTCTCAATGTCAGAACACGATCTATTACTATTTGGAAAAGACTTAGGCGAATAAGTGCTTGTGGTTGGAAAGGCTATTTACTGGTCTTGAAAAGCATGGCTAATGGTGTTTCACAAGGCAAGAACAGTATTAGGTGAGGAGGCAGAAGATGCAGATGCAGATGTGTAGGTAGTGGTAGTGCTAAATTGGTTTCGGTGACTTTTGTGACTCATTTTGGATGAGTCAGATTTTGACGCTCTGGCTTTTATTTTGTTTGGTAGCTAGTAACTACCAGCTCCACCCTTCTTCTGCATCTGACATGGTCAGCGAGCGTCAGCGTCATGAGAGTGTGTGTGTGTGTGTGTGTGTGTTATTTTTATCTACGGAGTGGAACGGCAACACACTAATTAATCAGAGCACAGCACATCAGTGGCTTACCTGTAGCTCTTCTTCTTTAAATTAAATTAAAGTGGCTTCCCTTTTGCCATCGTCTTGGCGATGGAGAGCACTTCCATGCTCAACCACCAATCAGCACGCAGCCCTGATGCAACCCCCTCTTCAGCTTGAGTGGGGACCGGCTAATGTCACCCCCATTTTGCCAGCGTTTATTTTTAAGCATCAGCAACCAAGTACACACACACACACACACACACACACACACCGCACACACACACACACACACACACACACGCACGCACGCACGCACGCACGCACGCACGCACGCATACAATTTTACACACACACACACACACACACACACAATTTTACACACAGTGTCAATTGTTCTCGTAATCCGAGTCAATTTAGGAGAAGAGAAACACTAATTGAGTTAATCAGAGAAATTATATTTATTTTGGATTTGATTAGAGGGGTTTGTCCTCCATTAGAGCAGCTCTTTGGCATATTGGCTTTTGGGAGTAAGTGGGTTTAGAGTTGTTTTCATAAATGAATGTAGCTGAGGCTATGTTTGCTGAAAGCCAACAGTTTGGCTAATGCTTTATGGGAACCATGACTTACACTGATGAGTCATTTTGTTAAAAAAAAAAAAAAAAAAAGGAAATGGTCTTTAAAAACCTTTATTTTTGTTAATAGCAGCTGGAACAGATTCTTCTTAAAAGAATGTTCAATACCTCAACCGGAAATTTACAAAACATAGTTCTGTCCGCTCAGTTTTGTAATAGCTTATCTAAGTATGGATATTCAATGATGCAATATGCCAGGTTTGTCTCACAGTTGTTTGTATTACAGCATACAAACATGACCCTTGTTGTCCACATCTACAGTTAGCTAGGAATGTAAAATGTCAGTACAATCCACCCCATGGGCCCACAAATGGAAGTGACTTCAAATGAAAACTAGGGCTTTTTCTTTTACCTACGTCTCTCCTTGGCTCTCAGAGCCTTTGACCATAAACCCATTATTTTGAAGGGGCCCATCTTGCCACCAGATGTGGGCATGCCATGCACTCCACCAGTTATGCTCAGGGATGATGGCAAAGATGGCGGTGGCAAAGATACAGCAGCTGGTAGCTAACTATTTCAGGAAATCTATAGCTATCTTTGTAGATGCTATTATCTCCCCAGATGTTCATGGTAGAGAAACTTATTGCTAAGGTGCTGTAGTGCACAGACAACAAGTTAACATCCATAGCACACTCTATCCTATCAGAGGTGGTGTAGACGGCTACATAACATGAAGTTGAGTGTACACAAATTTCTCTCTCATCTGAAGCTATTAGTAAAAGCGTACGGACCTTTCACTAGAACGGGCAGCTAGGCCTGAGGACTTTGAACACTAGTTTCACCTCTTCGACTAAGGGACTGAATGCAACTTTAGAGGAGAGCTGGTCCTGGCGAAGCGATGAAAAGCCGTCGTGATTAATGTTTGTTCTACGGTTAGCCCAGTCGCACACGCCGGCATAAACAATGAGCTGTTTGCTGGGAAGGCAGCAGATCCCTCCGACAAACATTATGAAGTCTGAGGATTTTCAGGCGGACCGTATGTGAGGGGGGAAAATGTTATTTAAATGTAAATGACTCTGTGAAGCAGATTTGTGAGATCAACTGTAGCCACCCGCTCGCTCGCCCGCCCCCCCCAGCCAGCCAGCCCCCCTTCTCTGTTCATTTGTCTCTTAAATGCCAAAAAGGAGGAAGAAAGGAAAGAGGGAAGGACTGTGATCCCTTGTGTTACCTCAGACAAAACCATTGCTCTTTGCAGATTTTTCTGCCACTACCTGTGAAGACTACTGTGGATGACTGGAATATGCAACACGAAATATCTTCTAAATGTCTTTCGGCAATGTTTGTGAATGTCCACACTACTGCATGTATTGTTTGGGCAGTTTGGTTGTTTAGTGATTTGGTTGTTTCCTTGTCTTATTTAAAGCTAATGCTTTTGAGCACACTGCCAAACATTGAATACCTACCAGAGAATAAAAACATGTTGCTATCCTGCAGTTTTCTGTCTTCTGCCTTGAGATCTGCAATTTCCTTCTGGTAGGTAGTTTTTGATATCTCCACAACCTCGTTGCACAAGACTTGCTGTAAAAACATACCCTCTCAAACACATTCTTGTCAAAGTAGTTAATATGAAGCATTTTAATGTTTTTTTTAGTTATTTAACATCAACCCAATGGTTCTGTTAGTAAAAAAGAAAACCTTAAACTCTTCCTCTTTGCTAACTGTGTTGGCCCTGTTTGTTGGACTGTGCTCATCGCTTAGTAGTCGAGTGCTGTGATGGATTCCGCGGGACCCTAATGATATTTATTCCTGCTGCCTTCATTACACGTAATCCACCTGCACGCTCCGACCTGGCGGTCTGCGTCGCCCCCCCACCCCCCCCACCACCCCAGCCTTATCTGTCCCTCTGCAGCCGCCGCCATTTGAATTACAAAAATGCAGCCGAGGGGGCTGAGGACTCCTGCGCTGTGTGCATTCAGCGCTTGAACCTATTTACAGTCTCCCACCTTGTGTGTCTTCCGCTCTTTCCCTTTTGGATTCTCGCTCTCTCTCTCTGTGTCTGCCCACCTGTCTGTCTGTCTGACTCTTTCTCTTTCTCTGTCTCTCTCTTTCTTTCTTTCTTTCTCTCTCTCTCTCTCTCTCTCATTTCCTCTTCACCTAATGCTTCTTCTGTGTCCTTTCCTCCCTTCCTCCCTCCTGCCCTCTGTTAGCCTTTTTTGCATTTCTTTAAGAAAGAAGACATTTAATGCACAACCCCCACTCGCCCCCCCCCCCACCTCCTACCTTGCCTTTTGGAACATGCGTATTATGCCTGTGCACAGTTGGCATGTCCTTGGTCTTGTGTGTCCGCGTATGATGCCAGGCAGAGGGGTTTGTAAAGGGAAGAGCTACTTCTAAAGGTACTGAATAGGGCTAAAAGGCATAGCTGAATGAGGCGGCGGCTGAAAGAGCAATATCACAATGCCAGATTAGTCCTCTGGAAGAAGAAGAATGTCATTTTTTCTCTCCCCTCCTCTCCTCTCCTCTCCTTTACCTTATGATGCAGATTGGCGTCTGTGGGGCGTACGTACATTTGGCGGGTCGTCAGACATAAATAAAAGATGACTTGAGTGCGGCGGCCTTTTTCTAATGTTTGGCTTTTGTGGCGGCACTAATCTGTGGCCAGTGTCTTCCGGGAGGATTTATCCCCCCTGCGCTGAGCTGCGCTCTGGTCGGGCCTGTGCCTGTGCTGATTTGTGGCCGAGCCCGCGCCGGAGGTACTGTGTGTGTGTGAGAGCCCTGCTGCTGCTTATGGGAACGTCCTCCTGTGTGTGTAAATGGCGGAGGCCGCTGTCAGAATGGCGCTCATATTTCACCACTAATGGGCACACACTACCTGCTGCTCCTTCGTTGAACTGCTACCCCCCCCCCCCATCCCACCCAATCCCACCCCACCCCCCAACCAAACATGTACACACACTCACCTACACACATACACACACACACACACGCACGCACACACGCACACACACACACGCACAAACTGGTATTTCAAGTCCATCATGTGGTCTCCACAGTGGGGTGTGTGCTTATGCTTATGGAGTCGTGTGTGTATGTATGTGCAAGGATGGTGTGTGGTCTTGTGAATGTGTGTGTGTGTGTGTGTGTGTCTTATACTTACCATATACACTCGTCGTGTAAGACAAAAAGAGTGTGTATGTTGTCTATGAGGCCGGAGGTGTAGTCAGTTATAAACGTCCCAAGGGGTTGATCTCTATGGACCCAAAGGTCATGTAGTTTAACACCAGTACATACATTTCATAAATGCATGTGCACAGAATATCAGCAGATCTGTGGGGAAAGGAAGGGGGTGTTTTTAGCCAATAGTGCCTCGCACACAGACACATACAGGGGCCTTGCGCAGAGAGAAACACGTATGCATCATGCATACACACACAGGGCTTTGCGCAGAGAAACACACACACATGCATCATGCATATACACACACACACATGCACACACACACCTAGCCTATTATTTTAATACTCAGCCCATCTCCCACCCATGACCTCCCAACTCCAGAAGGTTAATGTACAACACCTACACTCAAATGGAAGCTTTTAAACAGCGGAGGCTTCGAGCGACGCAATTATCTTTTAACAGCAATTTCCCTTTCTTTCTTTCAGCACCGCACCGCACTCCCATTCTCGACTGCGGTTTCCCGCCTGGGTAATGTACCAGGCGACAGTGAAATGGTTTTACCCGAAACATCATTGACTATGGACCAAATTGGATCTCAAGCAGTTGTGTATTTCAGGAGGGGTGGGGGGGAAATGTGTGCCATGCATATAACACATGTATTTGAGGAGAGTAATAGAGAATCTATCTGTGACTGGGTTAATTGAAAATTTGTGCGACATGGATCGTTTTTTTTTTTGTTGGGTGTGGGGTGGGGGGGTCGAGAGATGGAGGGTGGGTGGAAAGAGATGGCCCTCCGCAACCCCCCGAATACAATTTTCTGCTGCTGTTGTAAATGTGTGGGTAATTGATATGAAACCGGTGTGATGCCTACTGTGTTTCATTTCCCCACTGGGAATAGTGAGAATTAGTTCTACAGCCCCCCCCCCAACCCCCCCACCCCTACCCCAGTCCGTCCCTTGGGGGCGAGTCGCTCTTGTTCGTTTATAATCTTTTGTCACTCGCTCCCTCTATTTTTTTTTTCCTTCTTCTTCTTCTCTTCACCCACTTTTCTCACCTGCATGGGGACGTCATTGTGTCATTGTCATGCTGCACCGCCGAGACGGGATAAGGACTGAAATGTAATCAGCCGTAGAGACGGAGACGGACCGTAAGCTTTGACGCGGCGCCCCTGAAACCCAAACCCACCAGAGACCGAACACACACTCACTCACACATATAAGGACTCACTCACTCACACTCACACACACTCACACATATAAGGCAGATAAGTCATTATGGCGAACATTCGTCTGCAGTGTGTGTTTATGTAGCCATGAGTTATCTGCATGTACTGATGCATCTTGGGTACTATTTCATATTCTGTTTAGGGAAAGCACAAGGGTGCTTGTGCATGTAGGAAGAGTACTTTTGAGAAGAAGAGATTCAAGCCTTCCTGACGACACACCTTATTCTAACACACTACTATTTGTGAGAAGGCCTAGGATTTTTAGTCTTATCCTGTCCATTACTCCCAGCATAATGCTGCCTGTAGCTGTGGGCCAATGCTATAATATGTTCTCTCTGTACATTTGCAACCACTTCATTCATTTCTTTCATTTACATTCTTTTCACCTCATTGTTTTGTCTTTAATGACCCAGTGTCTGCTTAGAGGAATACATAGAGGGATATTTAAAGGGTTTTAGTGTTTGGAGTTGATTTTTTTTTATTGCAACAGGCATTGCTGCCTGCTACCATTCACTTGCATTCCCTCAGAAAGATCAGTTTGAAGGTGACTTAATAGCTTCAGGTGAAAGAGATATTTGTGTACACAAAGTAGTGGAATTTGCCATCGACCTCATGTTATGGCTGTTTGCACCACCTCTGATAGGCTAGCATGTGTTCTGTGAGCATGTTCTATAGTTGTTTGGTGCAGGCTAACTTGTTGCCTGTGCACTACAGCACCTTAGCATGGCCCCTTTGTCTCAAGAACAGAGTGCAAAGCCAAGGGCCCAGAGACAGCTGGCAGCTTGTCCACCTCAGCACTCAGCAGACCTCATTACATTTATGTGTGTGTGTGTGTGTGTGTGTGTGAGAGAGAGAGAGAGAGAGAGAGAGAGAGACTGAGAGAAAGAAGTGAGAGGGAGAAAGAGACTGAGAAGGGTAATATACACCTCTGTGACTGTATTTTGTGTGTGTGTGTGTGTGTGTATATGTGTGTGTGATCTCTCTGTGTCTGTGTACATACCTCTGTGTGTGTATGTCAAGGCAGGCACACTGTATTTTCTCACATGACATTATCTGTGGACAGCTTTATGGCAGCAGAGGCGGTTCTCCAAAGCTGGGACCTGGGGTGGTGGTGGTGGTTGGGGTGGTGGTGGAGTTTTTGTGGTGGAGTTGGGGGGGGGGGGACTGGGTGCTACAGATGAGAGGCCCTTCAGCCAGACTGCCACTGCCTTGTTGTCCCCAACATCTGTTTGTTTGACCTGGGCCTGCAGATGACCCCCCACCCCCCCCCAACCCCCACCCCATGATTAATGCAGTGAGAGGGTTGTCTGCAGGAAAACAGCAGTAGCGCCCTGCTCCGCTCTGAGGTGCTGTGGATGTGTGGAGCTGGTCATTACCGCAGCTCTGAGATGATTGGGCCAGGCTGGGCTGAGGAGTGATGATGAAATATTTGAGCCTGTGGTATGGAGGGTCTTGACAGTAGTGATGTCTACTTTCAGACCACCCACCCACTCACTGAGTTGTTGTGACTGTCAAGATATCAAGAGAAGGTATGCATTGCAACTACATGTTAAGCAAGCGCAGAGGGGAAAAAAAACTTGTTGGTTGTCTGTATCAATGTGTGTGTGTGTGTGTGTGTGTGTCTGTGTGTGTGTGTGTGTGTGTGTGTGTGTGTGTGTGTGTGTGTGTGTGTGTGTGTGTGTGTGTGTGTGTGTGTGTGTGTTTTTTCTTGACAGATTCTCAGGCTGTTTTTTTCAGTCTGTTTCGGTGTTCTCACTTTGTGGTGGAATTGACACCCATTGCCCTGGAAGCCTTTTAATCTTGGTTTGGTTGCGGGAGTTACAGGAACACTAACATGCATTCTAAATTTTTGCACGGCACAGCCCTTTTATTTAGTCTTATCCACAAAAAATACAAACAGCCTGGAACCTGGTGCATTAAAATCTGGGCTGCATAAATCCTGTTGTTTTTTGCACACGTTTGTTTGGCTTCGAAAAAAAGGCTTTTAAGGACTCGAGTTAGAAAGAGGAAAACTTTGGATGTCGACTTTCAGTGAGTGAAAAAACATATGGTGATGTTAGCTGGCTTAGCATAATCCTCTATTTCACACTAAGAGAGTCCAGCAGAGCAGGTTGGCTCCATTTAAGAAAAAAAAAAAACACACACACAGCTTAACAACGAAGGCCAGTACAAGCAGAAAGAGGAAACTGGGCTTTTTTTTTGTACATTGCTACATCCCACGTTGTCTACAACTAGGCTGGCTATAAGCCTGCCTGTGCGCTTCTGCTTGGTTATTTTCTCTCTACAGTGGTAGTCTGGGTTTGCTTCCATTGACATGGTTGACTGTGGGTCGAACCTTTACCCTTTACCAGACCAATCGGTGAACAGAGGAAGTGTTTGTGACTGATGATGTCGACCTGTTGTTGTTATATTTTAATTGTAGTGCGTAGGCAGGCTTATAGCCAGGCTAATTGCATATTTCACAACCAGATATTAGCGATTGGGTAAAGGCAGATCCAATCAGTTTAAACTTCAGCAGAGTCTACACCTCCAGGAAGCAAACGTTTCTTAGTGCAGCACAGCCAGAGCCTCTGTACTAAATGAAGTGTAGTACGAGGAGCTGGTTTACCAGGCTAGTCTGCAACCATGATCATTTCTGAGATCGACTATATTGTCTGGAGGGGCTCAGGTTAACTCAAAGGATTATGACAGTAGGCCATCACCTGTAAGAAATAAATATATAAATAAATAAATATGGTTTTTGTTGTCAACATATTGGTGTTCACGGAGAAGGAAGCAAACATTACAGAGGCAAGCTAATGCAAACAGCATCACATATTTTATTACAACAGACACAAAAGGGAGCGAGATGCACATTAATCTGAATAGATGAAAGCATTTAGGCAAACTGATTTCAACTCGCCACAATGTGTGCTGGGGGAAAATGGAGATTTGAGTGATTGCATTATTACAGCGAGGTAATTAACAGATGGCGTGTGGTGTGTTACCATTACAGCACTTAAGCCAGGTGTATGCGTGTGTGGCAGGTGTTATTGGTGTGTGTGTGTGAGAGAGAGAGTGTGTGTGTGTGAGAGTATGTTGTGCTTGTCATAGTGTTGAGGTATCCAACACTGCTTTGATTGCTCGCACAGGCCAGTGTGTGCCTTTCTGTCAGAGTAGTGGGCAGCTCTGTGTGTCTGTGTGTCTGTGTGTGTGTGTGTGTGTGTGTGTGTGTGTGTGTGTATGGGGAGGGGTGTGTATGGGGAAAGTAGTGGGCAGCTCAGTGTGTCTGTGTCTGTGTGTTTGTCTGTGTGTATGTGTGTGTATGTGTGTGTGTATGGGGAGGGGTGTGTATGGGGAAAGTAGTGGGCAGCTCAGTATGTCTGTGTCTGTGTGTTTGTCTGTGTGTATGTGTGTGTATGTGTGTGTGTATGGGGAGGCAGGGGGGGGGGGGGGTGCGGATAGGGGGAACAGGCAGGTATATTTGTGCTCCTTTTGCCTCTGGTGTTTGGTGACGCATCCCAGGGGAGCTGAGACTCCCCAGTCCTGACGCGACACCAGAGACACTAGTGCAGGAGCTTGGTTATTTATGGGGGGGGGGGGTCTGCCGTGTCTGCCTCGCGTCCCAGAGGTTACGACCCGCCACAAAGGTGATAAAAGATCCCGTGGGGCTTACTTCAAAAACACACACACACACACTGCGGTGTAGTGTAGTTACTTCAGGTTAAAAAACCAAGTCCTCTTTAAGAAGAGTCCCTGCCATGTGTCTTATTAAAGGCTTATCAATCGAGATCAGAGCTGCAGAGCTGGATGGATGGGCTTCCTGAGGCGGCTCAATCAAGCTGTGAACTCCTCAGCAGATCTGCCAGCCAGATGAAGAGCAGAAGTCACTCGTCTTCATCAGCGTCGTGTCTACCCTTTTTTTAGAGGCTCAGCTTATCACTTCCTTTAAGTCTTATTATTACGGGGGCATCTTCTCCACCCCCTTACTCCACACTGCACTTACAACACACAAACACACACACACATACACACACACACACACAATGTGTGAGGAGAGGAGGTCTGTATATCTCTCCCTGTTAAGTAATGTACGCACCATTAGCTAAATGTAATGTCGTAGCCTTCAGAGGTTTATGGGGCTGAGCCCATTAGAAAGCCCTGGTGGCTGCTATGCTGTGCTGTGGTGTGTTGTGTGCTGCTCTCTGTGTGCCAAGTCTGTGGGGAGCCCTTCCCTTCCTTTCCCTCAGAGCCCCCCCACCCCCCGAAAAAAACGCAATTAAAAATAAATGATATTGGATTTCACAGCTCAGACCTTCCTTCCTTCCTTTCTCCTTCCTTTCCTTCCTTCCTCCCCTGTCTTCGCTTTTCAGCTTCCCGTCGTTTTGCGGTTCGATGAGAAATTGAATTATGGGTAGAAGTGTTGGGGGCCACTCTAGCTGGTGGCCTCTGGACGGCCCTGCCTGCCTGTCTGCCCGTCATACACACACACACACACACACACACACACATACATACACACACACACATATACACATACACACACGCACAGACACACACACACTGCGCAGTGAGCAGCACGCGTCGATGGAGGTCCACCTTAGGCACACTCCGTGAGAGGATTGCCACGGCCTGGCATATCGACGACACAAATGAGGCAAACAGCGACGTTATTAATGCATCTCGGGGTTTTTGTCGTTTTTTCGTTTTTTTCTTCCTTCCTTCCTTTCTTTTAAAGGCCAGCTGTCCTCTGAGCCCATTCCAGCGCTCTCCCCATCCATCCTCACACATGGCACCCATCAGGCCTACTGCTGGGCCCGCTGTGAGCATGAACCTCCACAAGAGGCTGTGTCACGCTGGTGATGGAGAGAGAGATGGGAAGAGGGAGAGGGGGAGAGAGAGAGGGAGGGAGGGAGGGAGAGGGTAAAGAGAGAAGATAAAGAGAGAGAGAGATGGAGGGACAGGAAGAGAAGGAGGGAGGGAGGGAGGGAGAGGGTGGGGAAGAAGGAGAGGGAGAGATGGGGAGAGGGGGAGAAGCAAATGTGGAGCTGGTTGAAAAAAGAAAAGCTGAAAAGAAACCTAACCAGCAGTGCATAAGAAAGTAGTTTGTAAAACAAGTCACTCGACAACACTTTAATAAACAACACTTTCCTTGATCCAGGACAAGATCAAGGATTATGAACTTTGATCAGAAACACAGTAGGGGATTCTTCCAGCGTGTTTTATAACACTCTGAGGATTTTGGAACTAGACAAAAGAACGTATTAGATAAAGATCCTGAACCGTCTTAACAAAAAAAAAGGTTATGGTTCAAAGAAATTGTCCCTTTCCAAAGTTCCACCTTCTCCTGGGTGCACTAATGACCCCTCTTGCTCGTCTCCATCCTTATCTTTACCCTCCTTTACTGCAGCGTGACTGACCGCCTTCTGTGGTTCATCATGGGTAATAGCATGTAAGACCCTCCCCTAATTACTGGCCAGGTTTATCTGCAGAATAGCACCCCCAATTTCCTGGCTTTTTTGTTTGGGGGGGGGGGACATTTGCATTTTATTGCAGAGTGCTCTTATCCTTATCCAGCATCTTAACAACCCCCCCAATATTTCTGGCACAGACATAGTCCAGGGTTGGGCTACAGGCCCAATAATGAAGGAAGACCATTAAAAAGAGCCAAAAAGCCACACTGTGACCTTATAGAGTGTTGGGTCCATCACTTGAGTGGTCTTCCGATATGGTTTCTTATGTATCATACTTTATTTCTTCCTTTTTCTTTCTAGCCATTCTGTACAATAACGCAACACACTGTCTTGCTGCAGAGCGGGGGAGGTACAAGCCATTTTTGGATGGCGATGGCTCCTTGTGCAGCTTCTTTTTCCCCTGCCACATTATTGCCAGCTCCTGAGATAAAGGGGCCTGTTCTGCTCCAGAGGGCTTAACGGCAGATTTTATATAGCAAAGGCTGTTGGTGCTCAAGAGATAGCAGCAGCCGCGGCAGCAGCAGCAGCTGCAATAGGCAGTGGTGGCGCCTGACAGAAGAGCCACTCTCCTGACTGACATTAAGAAGTTTGCAAGCCCAGGGAAGGAAGCAATCTCTGTGCAAACAGCAGACTTCTGTTGCAATTAAAGATCTAATCCGAGCGCTTCGACACACACAACACAACACACACAACACACACACACACGTGGAAAAATAAGGTTGTTGTTGTTGTTTTTTCTTCCTTTTTTTCCTTCTTTCTTTCCTTCTGCTGCTGCTTCTTCTCCCCAGGTCTTTGTTTTATGCTACGGTGGTGGTGGCACCTGTTTGGGGGGGGGTCCTCGGAGAGAACAGACGTTAAGCCCCCTTTCGCAGTTTATTGATGGAAGAACAACACCATTTGCATGAAGTAATGGAGCACAAACACGACGGTGCCTCGGCGTTTGCACGCGTCAAGCTCAGGAGATGCTTTTTCAAAACAGAAGTCAACAGCCTGCCTGTGAACCGTTTTCATCACGGTCGCTTGCTGTTCTTCACTTGTGCAGACATAGTTTTTTTTTTTTTTTTTGGTCCAACCCCAGCGTAATCATTTTCTTCTTTTTCTTCTTAGTTTTATCTCTAACTTTTCTTTCGCAAATGAATCTGAAAGTTGTGCCATTACTGCTTGTCAGAGAGTTCGTTAGGACTTCTCTTCAAAAGGAAAACTACTTCTTTTGTCTTCTTTCGGCATCATTAAAATCCTTATCCACTCAGCGTCTGGTTTTGCAATTAAATCCAAGACCTCTCATCCCAACCTCTCCGCTAATCACCAAATGCGGTCCAGTCCGCTCGTCTCTCTCTCCGAGCCCCGTGTCCAAACCACACATTTCCCCGCTAAGTGCATTAATGTCAGTGCGGTAATGCATTTTTCAAGCTGTGTCTAATTAATTAACCCCTAATCAATGGCACCCATGGCTTGGAATTAGATACGCAAGGAATTGAAGTTGTGACATTCGACGCAAAACTATTTCCAAAAAGTGCCCTTTTCACTGAAGATTTGTCTTTTAGTTTTAGTTTTTTGGCTGGTTCTGTTTCAGTGCACTTTTCCGTGCACCCAGTGAAAAGAATTGTTTGGGCTCCCTCTTTGATTAATGTAATTGAATGTGATTACTGAAGGCAAAATCAAACACAAATCAAATTCGTTAAGGCGTCCACACCATTTAAAAAGTCATTGTTCATTTGATTGTTATTGATTTGCACTCTGGAAGTTTGGAGCACTCCAAATCGTTCTCAGTTTACCTTTTTTATGTATGTAAATTGTGTTTTCACTCAGTCGCCTCTCTTTCTTTCTCTCTCTCTGTTTCTTTCTTTATTTCTTTCTCTCTCTCTCTGGCGAGAGTCTGCACATCAGAGAGATACATTGGGTATTGTTGCTGCTGCACAAAGAGATGGCTGTGTAAAACAATAGGTTTTGTTTTTGACATCAATCGCCGATTTGTCAGAGTAATTAAGGATCCATGGATGCCAAAGGATTGCTGGCACTGGGAAAGACTCTGAAAAGCACCCGAATGCCTTAGTCCCAATCCCCCCCCCCCCCCCCCCCCCCCCCAAACCCAACCAGCGCGCCCCCCCACCCCACCAACCCCTACCACCAGGCTGCCCTCTCCCCTTCATTACCCCGCAGTGAACTGTAGATAATGCCTGATAAGGGGAACCACAGAGTTGGGGGGGGGGGGGGTTGAAAGAGGGAGGTCTGTTTGTCTTTCGGTGTGTGTGCCTGTGTGTGTGTGACGGCCCATTTGTGTTTGGGCACAAAGGGCAAACCCCCAGTCACAGACACACACACACACCCACACACCCACTGACACAGACACAGACACAGACACATACACACACAACACAACACACACACAGACAAACACACACACACACACACACATACACAACACAACACACGGACAGACATACACACACACACACACCCGTAACACAACGTAACACAACACACACACACAGACAGACATACACACACACACACGCGCACACACACGCAGACACACCCATACACTCACCTCTCACAACCTCCTCCCTCCTCAGCAAAAAGGGACAAACACACACTAGCTCCTCGCGCTGTTCTCCTGCATCTATATTCATCGGCAGTAGCAGGCTTAAGGTTGGACAAACCGGCGATAAACATTCGGGGCTCCCTGAGCTCCGGGGCCCCCCCTTGGGGGCCATATACCTTTTTTTCCCATTTTAATTTAAGCCCGGCAAGGGGGGAGAAAAACTGTGCGCCAGTTTTAACATTTGAGCTGGGAAGGGGGAATCAATGAAATTTATCATGGCGGAGGATGCCTAATCTGTAAAGTTAATGCAGAGGCTTAGGAAGTATTGATCAATCCTGAAGGGTACACACATTGTTAATCATACGCCAGGGCGATAAAATAAACATCGGCTGCATGGAGGCAGGAGGGATGGGGAGACACATAATTGTCTGCTGAGCAAATATTATAGCTCAAGGTGTGTGTGTGTGTGTGTGTGTGTGTGCACGTGTGTGTGTCTACGTGTGTAGTGTTGTGGTGTGTGTGTGTGTGTTTGAATGTCTGTGTGTGTTGTGGTGTGTGTGTGTGTGTGTGTGTATGTCTACGTGTGTAGTTTTGTGTGTGTGTGTGTGTGTGTGTGTGTGTGTGTGTATGTCTACGTGTGTAGTGTTGTGGTGTGTGTGTGTGTGTGTCTACGTGTGTTGTGTTGTGGTGTGTGTGTGTGTGTGTATGTGTACGTGTGTTGTGTTGTGGTGTGTGTGTGTGTGTGTAGTGGTGTGCCAGAAAGCTGATGGGGCATGGGACGTCGGGGCCGATTTATTTTCTGCTCCTACATGGTATCGCTTGTTTGACACATAAATTGATGGGGCCAGTCAGAGATCCATCTTATTGAAGCCTGGCCCCCTTTAATACATTGTGGTTTTTAGGGGTTGGGTGAGGGGAGGTCAGTGCAGAGTTGGGGTGGGGGTGGGGGGGTTATATGAACCCCCCCTCCGCCCGCCCTCCCTTCCCTTTACCTGAACTGATGTCTCTCAGGCCCTCAACACTGAATGGCGCCTTCAGATCTAAGATGGTGACAGCTGTGTGTGCCCATTGTCTTTTCTTTTTCTTCTTTTCACCACCAGCGCTCTTTGATGTAATGACATTGACAATCAGACAAATACATTTGGGCTGCCTCACCCTCCTAATGTCTGCTCAGAGACTAGCTGGATTTCATAAGCAGGGCGTGTGGTGGTATTTGCCTGGACATCACGATTGGGATGGGGCAGATATGCGCTCTTAATGATCTGGTTCCTTCTCTGTTTGTCCATGTGTCAGGCATTTACCCGCTCTTTGTCATGGTGCACACACACACACACTCACACTCACCCCAATCTCTCTTTAACTCTCTCTCTCTCTGTCTCTCTCTCTGTCTCTCTCTCTGTCTCTCTCTGTCTCTCTCTCTCTCTCTCTGTCTCTCTCTTTCTCTCTCTCTCTCTAGTTCTCTGTCTTTATTTCTCTCCCCCTGTCATCCCCTATCTTGTACGCACACACGCACACACACAGTCATTCTTTTAATTTCCGTTGTGCCCTCCCTGAGACCTGTCAAGATTTAATACGTTTTTTTTTCTTTTTCTTTTTCTTTTTCTTTTGCCTGGAATCTCAAGCAATAGCCCACTGTCATCGTCCCTTCCCTGACTGACAAGCAGATAATGACTTGTTATCACGTTTTTAAAGCATACCTATGGGTCACAAATGTATTTTGCTTCTGTAATCACCCACCACACACACACACACACACACACACACACACACCCATCACCACCATCTCTCTTTTTTTCCTGTCCATTTGAATGCAATTATCTGTACACAAGTGTGAATTGCGTCTAGACCCCAAAGAGCCTGTTGAACCATCATGTCAAACACGTAGGAGGTAATAGTGGGGGTGGGAGATGGAGTGGGGAGGGGGGGACGACATTTTTGTCCTCCTCTGTCTTCTTGGACTATTTATTACCCACTTGTTGCATTAGGAGATATGTTCGGGGAGGTGTGTGTGTGGTTGCGTGTGTGGTTGCGTGTGTGTGTGTGGTAGTTGTGTGTGTGGGGGGGTAGGATCTACAGGTTAGGGTGCACCCTGCTTTTCACTCTAGCTGATAACCTGCGGCATCTCAGAGAGCAATTCTCCCGTAAAGCCAACTTCTAGGAAGAAGGCTTGGCTATTAAATAAAACCAGCACAAGTGTGTGTGTGTGTGTGTGTGTGTGTGTGTGTGTGTTTTATCTTGCAGGGGGTCATCTGTGGACAGGCCTCCAAATTACAAAGTCTTAGGGCAGTCTCTCTCTCTCTCTCTCTCTCTCTCTCTCTCTCTCTCTCTCGCTCAAAGTGATCGCGCGCGCTGTCTCTCTCGCTGTCACACACACACACACACACACACACACTTCCATGAAAGGGAGGAAGCGAGATTTAATTTACTCCATGTAATTTCTTGCACTCAGTGTGCGATTACGCGCTTCCCTTTGAGGCCCCTCCGATGTGGCATGACGGGCCCCCTCATCCTCATCTCCTGGAGAAACACGTCTGTTTGTGTCATCATGTCGGTGCCCATGCTCACAAATAGGGCCAGGTGTCATCAACGGGCGACAGACACATTCAGGAGGTTAATCTGTCCTCACCCCCCCCCCATCTCTGTGAGTCAGTGATAGAGAGAAAGAGAGAGGTATGGAGAGAGAGAGAGATAGAGAGAGAGAGAAGAGAGAGAAAGATATGGAGGTAGAGAGACAGAAAGGGAGACAGTGAAAAAGAAAGACAGAAAGAGAGAGAGAGACACACAGAAAAAGAAAAAGAGAGACAGAAAAAGACAGAGGAGAAGAGAAGAGCTTTATTTTTTAATAACCCTAAAGCTGGCAGTCACTGCGAGGCCCAGGTTAACAAGCCCCCCGTCTTCATGCTCAGCCTTTCATTTTAATTAGACTACAAAGGAAAGGCACTTCTGCCCTCCTCTCATCAAACCGCAGGTGATTGCACACACCGGGGGGTCCCTCCTCGAGGGGAACCAAAGAAAGAAAGAGAGAAAGAAAGAAGGGAAAAAAAACAAAATCCACATCCACAATTTAGCACCAAGAGTTCATGTTTCGCTCTTCTGACTATTCTGTTTCCCTTTTGTGCGACCAAATAAGGAAGCCAGTAGTAATCCTCAATATTTTTTTTTTCCTTTTAATGCCTCAGTGGTCTTGTGGCATTGTCCACATGACATTTCATTTATTTTTAGCTAGAATTTATTTTATATTTATTTGTTTGTTCAGTCATTTCTTTCATGAGTGTTTGAGGTGTTTTTTTTCTCGTTTGTCACGTTTTTTTTTTCTCGTGTTTTCTTGTATTCGTTTTTTGTGCCAGGAGCCTTTCTTACACACACACACACACACACAGAGGGAGAGAGAGAGAGACAGAGAGAGAGGGCGAAAGAAAGAGAGGGATGAGTGAGTGAGTGAGGAGGGGGGGGGGGGCAGCACTGCCCAGCAAAGGCATTAGCCCATTTACTCTGGTAATGAGGGCGGTGCATTGGGGGGCACGGCCGTCCGCTGGTACTGTACACAGAGACCCCAGTGCGGCGTTTGGGGGGGGCGGGCTGGTGCGGGGGACCCTGCTGCCGCTGCCGTGTCTGGTGTGGTCAGGAACTCCCAGCCGTCAGCCCTCCTGCCCGCCTCTCCCCTCTCCGTCAGCCGACTCCAAATGGACCGGGGCTGTTTAGCACGTGCCGCACTGACATTCTGCTCTCGCCTCGCCTTGTCTCGCTTTAATGACCTGCCCCTTCGGAATGTGCCGGGCAAGAACATTTTTTTCCCCCCTCCGAGCTTTGAAAGGGCAAATATTTTAGTTTATGTGTGACCCTGACACTCTGGAGTGTTACTCCATATTTTTTCATTTTTTTGCCGTCTGAAGGGGTAAAAAAAAGACATTTGGCTGTGTTTCTCCTTAGTATGTTAGCCCCATTACCCTTCAGTTACAAGATGGATGGCATTTAAATGTTAAAGTGTTGCGTCGAGGAGGCTAGGGTCTTCACAGCAGGTACTCCATCTGATGTCAGTAGAAGCACGCTCAGCCAGCTGTAAAATCCCATCACTGTTACAGATCCACCATCAAGCCGAGTGTGTTTTTGCCGTGTGTGTGCGTGTGCGTGTGCGTGTGCGTGTGCGTGTGTGTGTGTGTGTGTGTGTGTGTGTGTGTGTGTGTGTTGTGATAAATGATGCACAGTGCATGTTTGGGCCGTGTTTTTCTCTCTCCAACTTTTAGCCACTTTCAGAGGCGGTATTGGATGCAGCTCACACACCATTCGTTTAATAGTCATTCGTTTGTCCCTTGTTTAGAATCGAAATGCTGCTTAGAATCGAAAAGTCTTCAGGAGAGTTGCAACAAGAGCTGCACACATCATCACTTTGAGTCGAAGTGCCCCCCCCCCGAACACACACACACATCCCCCTCGTCTCTAAATGAACAACTGCTTGAAAAAGTGCACTGGCATTAAGAAGCACCTTTTGTGTGTAACAGACAGGATACTAATTAGAACAAGTTTTACGCTTATGGCGCTTATGCATGACACCTGTCAATCAATCAGTCAGTCACAGTCTGATGCTGTGTGTAGTGTAGTCTGGCTGGCTGTCACTCGCCACCTCTCTCATCTCTCCCCCGCCCCCCCACCCCCCCCCCCCTTCCGCAGCCATGGGAATCCGCGCCGGGGGAGACAAAAGCCACTATTTGCATCATGGCCCCGATCGGGCAGGTAAATTGCACTATTAGAGTAATTAGTACCCGGCGTGGCATGGCCGCCTGATGGATGGCAGGTCGGATTATATTGACTTTCTCCCTGGGTGATGTATAGGCTAATTTAGAGGCTCCTAAAATGCCTCCAATGCCTCCGCCCGCCAGTGTCCTCCCTGGTCAGCCGCTCGCATCGCATCTGTGCACAGTGCAGAGTCTCCTCCTCGGCTATCCCCAGACACTGCGTTTAGCACAACACACACACACACACACACACACACACACTAGAAAAACGCACACACTAGAAAAACACACACGCACACACACACACACTAGACAAATACACACACACACACACGCACACGCACTTGACACACACACTCACTCCTTCGCTCAAACTCACCCCTCCAACCTCCACCACAACTGCCACTGACATTGAATCTTGTTAATAGCCTCATTATTTGACTGCAGATTTCTCCGAGTCCACAGGGGAATGGTGGTGGTGGTGGTGGGGGGGAGAGGAGAGGGGTTCTAGCGAGGAAATAATAAAAAACGGAGAAGGGGAGTTCTGTTTTCTGCAGGGGCCGATTTTGATTCTCCTGCTCCTCTGAGGACTGTCAGGTGATCGCTCCCCGTCTGTGACAGTCGGCGCGGCCAGATGGAACAAATGGGTTAATAAATGTTAATATGCCTCTGCGCAGATCCCTTACTCCGTTACTCCGTCCCACGAACAGCCAAGTCAGTGTCTGTTTAATGGGTTGTTTAGCAGTTTAATTCTTTTTCACCTGTTATACCGTTATGGCAATGAAAGTGTTTCCTGTTTTCCACGGCGTGACTTGTTTTCGCAGAGCCAAATGGGTTTTTGTTGTTGTTGTTTTGTGTAATGGGCGAGATCACAAGGCTATGTTGAACTGTCCAGCAACTGTCTGGAACGAAATGTTTTGCCCCTGTGTCCCTGAAATGATTTTTTGTGCTGTGTGTGTGTTTTTTTGTGTCATGCTTCTTATATAGGCACCTTTCCTTTACTCCAAATCAAATGTCTCCCTAGGGAGACCAAAAAGAATCCCTTGACCTTTGACTTTTTGGCAAAGTCTAAACTCCCACAATGCATCTGTTTTCTCCATGCAGAGCCAATGCGGACGCCAAAGAGCCTGAAGATCGCCGAGATCCAGGCCCGGTTCATCGCGGTGGACTGGGAGTCTCTGGGCTACAACATCACGCGCTGCCACACCTTCAACGTGACCATCTGCTACCACTACTACAACGCCCACAACCAGACCAAGGCCGACTGTCTGGACATGGACCCCAAGGCGCCGCGCCACGTGGTGGGCAACCTGCCGCCCAACACCAACGTCAGCCTGAAGATGATCCTCACCAACCCCGAGGGCCGCAAGGAGAGCGACGAGACCGTCATCCAGACCGAGGAGGACGGTACGTGGTTGTGAATATATACACACACAAGCATGTGCATACGTACAAATACGCATACACACCAAGGGTGGAGATTGACTTTGCGAAATGTGAACTTTTACTAGCCAGTGACAAATAATGTAACACAAATGTTCAGTTAGTAGATGTCTTTTTGCTCTGCCAAACAAAGTATACATTTCCCCTGTACAGACCTGGGGTCAGTGGTAGCCTGGGGTTGAAGAGGCCCTTTTTCCGATTACCCAACGGACGCAAGTGGAGCTGTAATTTTAGCATGAATACTTCATTTGCAGTATAAAAACAATCCAAAGATTGTTAAAACACCACACATACAGATTAGTCAGTCAGTAGAATGTGTTGAAGTACGTATGCTCACTCAGGGCCTCTGCTAGCCATTTGTGTGCCCTAAGCACCACTTTGTGCTGCCCCAGGTACTGCCTAGAACTGTAAGGGAAGGAAGTAAAGTCTTATCTTAAAAAAAATACAATAAAGCTAAATTTGCATTGAACAATTCCACCAGGCATTACATAAAATGAATAAAATACCATAGCAAAAATACCACTACCATAACAAAAAACAGACCAGTGCAAGAACTATATAATTCAGAAACTGTGTGTAAAAAAAGTAGTGGTATTTATTCAACAGAGGAAACTCTGTTAAGTGCATTATTCTATAGAGCTTCCCTATGGTGCAGCCATATGGAGAGGCTCTACAGGGGTGGCCTGTTGACCTGACTGATGACTTTGCAGCCAGGAAAGTCATCATTTGACCCTATCAGGGCAAACATTGACAGGACAACATTGATGCTGATAACACCCTGACCACTTCAATGTTCTTGCCCCACCTATGAATCTAAATAGTTTAATAAGAGTTTAATTAGAGTTAAGAGTTTTAAACAGCTTCCCCCAGCAGAAGCAACTGTAACAGGGATAGTTGCAGCAATTTGTAATAATAGCATCTCTGTGACAATTGTCTGTAGTGACACTTTAGCAAGGTTAATAATTGCATGTTATAGGCCACTTGGAGATGGAGAGGGGGTCATCACATAGAGATTGGAGATGGGGCCGCACAGACTTCATTCTTTTCTCAAACAAATATGATCGTTTTGTATTGCTTATATCTATTAATGTAGTATATATTTCAGTATATATATTAGTCATGGTTATGTTTGTGGTGGTTTTTTTTTGTTTTTTTTTGTTTTGGTTTTTGGTTTTTCCCATTGCTGGCCCTTGGTGCCCTATACCCAGTGCGTGATGCAGGGGCAGGCCTGACTCTGTGCCACCTGCAGCTGCCAGGACATGCTGCTATGGTTAACCACGGCTGCGTTTTATGAAATAAAGAATAGAAGACATCTACACCAGTGGCCGGTTGGGGAATCCTCTCAAACCTCCCTATAGCCAGCCCACCCTGCCCCTGCCTGGGGTTATGGCACAGATTGTTCCCTGAGAGAAAACACAGCTACTTCATTTGAAAACAATCTCACACCCCCACCCCAAAACACACACACACACAACCCTGACCACACACACTCACACACATACAATTCTCTCTCTCTCTCACACACACACACACAACCCCGACCACACACACTCACACACACAATATTCTCGCTCTCACACACACACACACACACACACAATTTCCTAGCCTAGATGGAGATGCGTATCCACATGGTTTCAATCAGGAAAATTGTTCAGCACACCTTTCCCAGTGGGTGATTGAATTGCGGTCTACTTGTGTTTCCTTTGAATTACAGTGCTGGTCACGCACTGCCAAATGAAAACATGAACACACAGTAGTGCATAGACTGGCCTCACACACAGACATAACACACACACAGACACACACACACGCACACACACGCACACACAGTCCCCGCCAAACATACATTTACACACACATACTGCTGTCCACCCAACACAAACACCCACCTACAGCCCCTGTCTCAAACACACACACACACACACACACACACACACACACACACACAGACTGGAATAAGCTCAGGTAAGATACAGTAAATAAAGCCATCCTAAGCAGGTCACGTCGTCTGCGGGCGGCTGCTGCTGTGTGTGTGTGTGTGTGATGGTCACAGGCTGGAGAGGCAGCTCACGCAGGTGTGTGTGATAAGAGCGGGTGACTGCACCGGAATCCCTAACACAGCATTAAACGCCTCAGGACCACACACTCCCTCATTTCTCTCTCGCTCTCGCTCTCACTCTCGTGTTCTCTCTCTCTCTCTCTCGTGCGCTCTCTCTCTCTCTCTCTCTCTCTCTCTCTATCTGTTATGCTCTCTCTCATGCTCTCATTTGCACTTTCTCTCTCTTTCTCTCTCTCTCTCTCTCTCTCTGTTATGCTCTCTCTCATGCTCTCATTCGCACTTTCTCTCTCTTTCTCTTTATCTCTCTCTCTCTCTTCCTTATTCCCCCCCTTCATGCACAGACGGTGGCCTCCCACCACCCCCCCATGCCTTATTTTGCTCTCTCTCTCTCTTTATCTCTCTCTCTCTCTCTCTTCCTTATTCCCCCCCTTCATGCACAGACGGTGGCCTCCCACCACCCCCCCCCTCCCCCCATGCCTTATTTTGCTGATGCCCTGCAGTAGTGTGGTGCTGTTTAGTTGTGCTGCCTGTGTAGGCTGTGTAGGGTGGCCTACCTACCTACCTGTAAGCTCACCACTGAGAAATGGGTAAGGCAGGTGTGGGGCTCTGGCCAGAATTCACAAGGAAAAAATCAATCCACTCAATACACACACATACACGCACATATACACACTTGAATACACCAACACACACACACACACACACACGCTTACAAAACACTTACACCAGCACACACACACACACGCACACATACAACCTTGTACACACCAACATGCAGACACACACACGCACACACACACACACTTACAAAACACTTAAACCAGCACACACACACACGTACATTTCAATACGACACCATTTGTGAGTGGCTTTGCATTTAGCTGTGTGAGGCCCAGTCAAGGCTGTTTCCTTGAATCAGAAACGGCACCATCAGGGCTCACAGCAGCAAACTGCTACTCAATTCAGACGGAAGCCTTCTTTTCCTTCTCAGTTAATTGTTACTCGTTATGTTGAATTAATTCATTTTCATCAAGTTATTTTTTTTTGCTCCCCCTCTGAGGCGGGAGTAAAATTAAGCCTGCCCTGTGGGCCCCACCCTCTTTACCATAGCGAAGACTGTGTGTGTGTGTGTGTGTGTGTGTGTGTGTGTGTGTGTGTGTGTGTGTGTGTGTGTGTGTATGTGTATGTATGTGTGTGTATGTGTATGTGTGTGTGTGTGTGTGTATGTATGTGTGTGTATGTGTATGTGTATGTGTGTGTGTGTGTGTGTCTGTGTGTGCGTATGTGTGTGTGTATGTATGTGTGTGTGTGTATGTGTGTGTGTATGTGTGAGTGCATGTGTGTGTGTGTGTGTGCGTGTGTGTGCGTGTGTGTGTGTGTGTGTCGCGGGGAAGAGAGGGTTGTCTCAGGGGCTCATATTTGATGAATAGGGGCTTGTCTGGAGAGGTGTGAAGACTGCACAGCCTCCGCAAACAGAGTGCCCTCAGTGAGCTCGGAGACAGCGCACCACTCACACACATGCAAATGGGAGCATGCACACACACACACACACACAGACACACCACACAGACACACCACACACACACACACACAATCACACAGATACTCACATCGACACACTTACACAAATACATACACACTCAGGCTTTCTGAGAGTTGTTCAGCTTATTTATGCATGTCTCATGTGTATACATACACACACGGCCCTTAAATACACACATATTTTAACTCTCTTCCTCAATTTTAATCTTATAGACACAGTCAAGGGGTAGACAGCACCCGACTCACTCAAACACAAATGTATGCGTGCCTTCTCTCCCGCTCTCTAACACAAGCACACACGCACACACTCACTCACACACACACACACACACCCACACATATGCAAAGACTCCTCTCCTCTCAGTCTGACATAGACAGTGAAGGGGAAGACAAGGCCCACCTGACTCTATCTGTGTCACACACACACACCTGACTCTGACACACATACATACACACACACACACCCACACATACACACATACACACACACACACACACACACACACCTGACTCTGACACACATACATACACACACACACACCCACACATACACACATACACACACACACACACACACACACACACTGCGTGATCTAGAAGACATCCGACATATTTTGTTGCCCCCCCCCCCTTGGGCTCCCATCCACTTCCTCGAGTGACATGTGCACAGTCACATGACCCTTGTCATGCAACGCATACCCCATCTGCTCTGTGTGTGTGTGTGTGGTTGTGTGTGTGTGCGTGTCTGTGTGTGTGCGTGTCTGTGTGTGTGCGTGTCTGTGTGTGTGTGTGGTTGTGTGTGTGTGTGTGTGTGTGTGTGTGTGTGTGTGTGTGTGTGTGTGTATGTGCGCGCGCGCGCACACAGTTTTGGGAAACCTCAAAATTCCCATGCCCTTTTTGCAAAAAAATATATAATATGTAAAATATAACTTCCTTTCTTCTTCTTTTTAAAAAAAAAAATCTTCTTTTTTGTGTCAAAGTGAGAGCTTCAAAAACTGGCATAACGCTTCGCTGGTGCGTGAGACGGCACAGAGTCTCTGTGTGCCAAGCTGCGTAAATGTCACCATCACTGTCAGCACTGGATTTAATCACCAGACTGACAATATATACCAGCACATTTACTAAAACTATTATATTACAAAAAAACAACATTAGTCATATGTAAATAAGTCTTCTTTTTCTAAAAGAGATCAAAAGCCAGCAAACAGACTTATCTCGAGCTGTTTTTTCATTTCTTTGATTTTTATTATTTATTTCTTGCATTTTCATAGTTTTGGTGATAAAAACAAATCCCAAATTTGTGACACAAAGCAGGCAGACTAATCAGCTCAAGCACTAAAGTAATGCAGATGGAAAGATAATGGAAATAATACCGTTGGGTCCTCTGACGGTTGGTAACATACACACACACAGACAGACAGACAGACTGAGGCCTCTTTGCTTGTCTTGGCCACAGACACGCGTTGGACTGTAAATAAAAGCTATCTGCAGATGTGTAATAGCCATTGGAGACTCATGAGTGGTTTCCATGACTGACTGTGTGTTAATCATGCTATGCTTACAACTGTGTGACTTGTCTCTCTCTTCCTCTCTCTCTTGCTCTCTCACTCTCTCTCACTCTCTCTCTCTCTCTCTCTCCATCTCTCATACTTTCTCCCTGTATGTCTTGCTCTCTCTCTTACTTTCCTGTCTTTCTCTCTCTTTCTCTCTCTGTCTTGTTCCCCTGTCTCTCTGTCTGTCTCTCTCTCTCTCTCTCTCTCCATGTCCTTTGCTCTGTCCATCTCTCTCTCCCTCTCACCTAATGCAGTGCCTGGCCCAGTGCCCAGCCCGTCCATGAAAGCCAAGCCGTTCGAAGATCGCATCTTCCTGTACTGGAAGGAGCCGCTGGAGCCCAACGGGATCATCACTCAGTATGAGGTAATCAAGCTGGAGGGGAAGCAGTAACAGACACGGAGAGAGAGAGAGAGAGAGAGGGCAAGAGAGAAACAGACAGACAGACAGACAGAGAGAGAGAGTGAGAGAGAGAGACAGCCAGGCAGAGAGAGAGAGTGAGAGACACAGAGAGAGAGTGAGAGACAGACAGAGAGAGAGAGAGAGTGAGAGACAGGCAGAGAGAGAGAGAGAGAGCAAGAGAGAGAGACAGACAGACTGACAGAGAGAGAGAGAGAGAGTGAGAGAGAGAGACAGCCAGGCAGAGAGAGAGAGTGAGAGACAGACAGAGAGAGAGAGAGAGTGAGAGACAGACAGAGAGAGAGAGAGAGTGAGAGACAGACAGACAGACAGTGAGACAGACAGAGAGAGAGACAGACTTACAGAAAGAGAGAAAGAGATTGCGGAGGAGTGGTGGTTTGGGGAGGCCTGCCACTAGACATTTCGATAGGGAGAGCTGGGAGGATCGGCTGTCTGTCTGGGTCTGTAGTTGTAGTTGGCTCCCTCCATATGTGGTTTATGTGTGTGAAGCATGTTTCTCAGACGGACAGACCTCTCTCGAGTCCAGAGTCTCCAAGGTCCAGCAGCACTACAGCATCAGCATCAGCATTAGAGAGCAGGAGATGACGGGCCAGCCAGGCTTAGGCCGGTCAGGCACTTGTGTGTGTGTGTGTGTGTGTGTGTGTGTGTGTGTGTGTGTGTGGCGGGGGGTGGTATTGTGGTTTAAACACAGTCTTGAGACTTGTGATATACGCTCGCTCCAGGTGAAACGCAGCCAGGGTATCGATTGAGAAACGCAGGACTTTATTCGACTTAAGAGCATTAGGAGAGGGAGCAGCGGTCGTAAAAGATTCTGAACTTTCACCGCCGAGAAAATGGTCTTTCCATACTGTCCATCTGCAAATATGGGAACTGTGCCCAAGACGAGACAAAAAAGAAAAGGAAAAAAAAAAGTACTGGTGTGTAAGCTGACACTCACTGCTCTCTGGTACAGGAAAAAAGGCTCTCAGAAGGTCTTTTCTTTTCTCACACAACTTCAACGTTTTCAATTTCATGGATATTAATTGCACTAAAATCCTCTAATAAAACAAAGCCTTAATTTGGGATTTACATTCAAATGAGTGTGTTATTTCATCCAGTAATACCCCTAGACAGATGTTCTTAATGCTTTACACTACATTAACGCAATTAATCCTTCTCGGTTCTAGCTGTGCAGCCATGTTATTGCTTGATACTTGCTCAGAATATTCATGTCGGTACGGTCCTAGCAGTGGTGGGTTCTTTGCAGTCGTGGGGGAACTGTACTAATTGGGAACAGACGACACATTTAAACTCCTTGTCTCCTTCTCTTCGTTTCCCTCCTCTCGCTGTCCTCTTCCTGTCAAACACAGATCAGCTGCAGCAGCGTGCGGTCGTTCGACACGTCGGTCCTGCTGCGTCCACCCCTCATCGTCTCCCTGCCCTGGAACACCACCCACCACGTCTTCTCCCAGCTCAACCCGGGCACCACCTACCAGTTCATCATCCGGGCCAGCACTGTCAAGGGTTTCGGGCCCCCCACCACCCTCAACGTCACCACCAACATCTCAGGTACTGGGCCATCCCACACTTAAGGGTCAAAGCCAAACACATGCGTATCTTTTTTTTTTTGTTACATACGGAAATTGTAAAAAAACAAAGAAGAAGAGGAGCCTGTGGCACTCCGGTTTTAGGATTTTTACTTAGGCAATGGGTTCACCGACCGCGCTTCGACCTTCGCGGTCTTCGTCAGGGTACAAACACTCATTCACCAAACATATTATATTATGATAATATGGAAATTGTACTCAGAGTGTTGGACAGTAATAGTATTGGCTATCTCTTACGCCAAGCAGGTAAAGGAAAGCCAAGTAACATCCCTCCGCTGCCACAAAACAGACATCACAGTTAAGACAGAGAAGTAGACAGCAAAGCCAATGGATCCATTTGACAACAACAAAAAAACAGAGAAAAGTCTGTGAGAAAAGCCAGAATGGAGAAAAAATAATATATATGTACATCCTCAGTGACAGTGAGTCGGGCATGTACTTTCACCCAAACAAGATGAAGTGTTGTCATTTGATGCAGTTAGGGGCTTGCTGGATGAAGCGAGGTGGGAAAAGGCTTTATGAATGGGTGTAAAAATTGTTTTCCTCAAACAGATGCTAATGTGGACCAGTGTCCCCATGCCTGCCATTGTGCTGCGCTGCTAATGGGCTCTTTGTCAGCATCTCTACATGGCACACACACACACACACACACACACACACACACACACACACACACACACACACACATCTGCAGAGCAGTGCCCGGTCCTCGTGCCAGCTGCCTTTCAGAGTGTGGGGGCCTTAATGATGATGGCACTGGATAACTGTTTGTGTTTCAGTCACGTCCAAACACACATAAGCAACACACACGCACACACACACACACGCACACACACACACACACACACACACACACACACACACGTATAAATAGAAATGCATGCAAGCACACACACAAACACACACACACACTCCAATCTTGGCGCCACTCATCAGGCTCTGCGCCGCTCGTGGATGGATTTGTGGGATCTGTTGAAAAGCGCCGGCCGAGGACCTCATTAAGTGATAATGCAAACCCGTAGCGCAGGCCGCCTGCATTCAAGGCACTCAAATTAGGCAGGTGAATGGAGATAAAAGCTCCTTGACATGTTCCTCACTGGCTAATGGAGGACAGTGACTTCTAGCGAAGAGAGAAGGGGGACCAGAGTGCTTTCTATTTGTGAGCGTGTGCTTTGGGGCCCCAAAAGATGTCAGCATTGTAATTGAAGTGTAATCAGGGAAAATCATAGTTCATAGCCCCCCCCCCTTCCCCCCTTCCCCCCTGCCCCCCTGTTTTTGAGGAAGGTGTGCTGCTGGGTGACATTTTAGTGAGAGAAAATTGTGTAGGAGCACTTCAGACCAAAAGCTTGTTGTAAACAGGAAGAGGTATTGGGCCGAGGCAGATGAGAGGTAATGAGGGGAGGTCAAATCCCCAAATGGAGCAAGTCTTTCAAGGATGCTCTGAATAAGGCTGTATTGACGTGGCCCTTTTTTATTTTATTTTTCTTAAAAAGTTGCTCCTCTGCCTTGCCTTTGCCGAGCGAGTCTCATGAATATTTTTTTCGCTCTACACGCTCTCCAAGCAAATGCCGTGGAAAAAGAGAGAGAGGCTGTTGCCAAAGTTGGTAATGAAGTCCAGTGTATCACAAATGCAGACAAATAAAACCCCAATCTTCAACTGCAGAATCTGTCAGTTCAGGGAGAAAAATGTCAATATTTATGAGCTCTTCCCTTTCTTTTTTTCCTGTTCTCTCTCTCCCTCTCTTTTTTCCCTGTTCTCTCTCTCTTCCTCTCTCTCTCTCATTCTGCAGCTCCTACTCTGCAGGAGTATGACAGCACAGAGGCCTGCCTGAACGAGACGGCAACCACCATTACCGTCCTCCTCAAGCCGGCCCAGGCTAAGGGAGCGCCCATCAGGTTTGTGTTCCCAAAAACCCTCCTCATTTTGTTTACGTTAGACTTAATTAATCAACTTTTTGTCCCATCACCCAAGTCTATGTACTCTCTCTGTCTCTGTCTCTGTCTCTGTCTGTGAGCCAGATGAACATACATTTGCGAACGCAACGTATTCTGCGCCCCTCCTCAGTTTTGCAGAAGCTGAATGTTGTTTACCTTGATTTAGCGTGGTATTAATCATACCTGAAGCTGACTACATCATTAGCACTTCAGGGGCCGATCAGACTGCGCCATCTTTCTCAGAAAGGCCCTCGAATTCAATTGTTTTCCTATGGAACGGCGGGGCTGACAAGTGGTTTGACCGTTGCGACATGCCTCTGCCTGCTCCTTGCTAAAAAAACAGCAAGGCGTTTAAAAAAAACGTTTTGGCACACGCTTTTTTCTACAATGGGTCGATGCATAGCTACAGTGATTCACAGACAGCTGACTTTAATACTACTTTAATACTACTTAAGTGACTGTTTGTGTGGTCATCATGGAGCGTAAAAGGAACCAAAATTCAGCACCAGAAGTCGGGCTACTTGTACAGGGTCGTAATTCAACCCCGACACACAAAAAAATGCATTTGGGCCTCCATTACTAACAAAATGAATGCGCTTATTTATTGCTGCTTTGTCATTACGTTTGTCATTGACTGTCGCACGCCTTCAACATTTTTTTTTATGTTTCATCGATCAAAATGAGGGGTGACTGGAATGACATTGCCGCCTTAGTGTAAAAGTGGGGCCTCCCTACCTCTCGAGTAGAAATTTGTCATTCCTGATTTATATCTGCTCTCATTAGGCAGAGAATTTTCACCGCAAATTACATGTGCGCTTTCAACAGCAGGTTTTGTACATACAAGAATATTAATAATCAGGAGCTCCTTACGTCTCTCCTCCTATAAGTTATGCTAAACGCCCTTACATTCTCATAGACACTCACAGGTTTGTATATGCATGCCACAGAAAAGCGGTATTTGCACATGGTATTTGGAGTTTTAACAAAGCGCGCCCTGTTTGTACATACCTCGGCATCTTTTTAGGTGCTCTTTGTGAGAGAATTACCCCAGAAGTGGGCAGCAAAGCTTTTTGAGGACCTGTGGACTGTCACCTGCTCTAATCTCCATTTGATTCGTTCACTGTTGGCCTGCCACCTCCTCCCCTTAATTTCCTCCCACCCCATCAGGGCAAGGCTGGGATATAGAGTTTAGGGGTATTGGTCATAAAGGTGGATTTGGAGATAGGTCTTAGCTCTCTGGCTCGCTAAATGAACCATTGTGCGGCTCAGCTTGGGCTTCACACAGGTCAAAATTGGAAAGTCTGCAAGGTTTGATGGCAGAAGATGAGGGACAAACAGTGCTTGCATACAAACCAACCCATAACTTTTTCCTTTTCCATTTTTCTTTTTCCCCCCTTACAATGTATGCTTTCATTTATGTTTTCTTTTTGTGCTATTATTACTTGTGTCATTTCAAGGGGTGATTTGTTGTTTTTAGTGTTTGTTGACATTGTTTCAACTAATCATTTAATAAGATATTTTATCATAAGGCCAGCTCTATATCAGCGTGAGTAAGAATTTGCTTCATGCCGGATTAGCAAGTGTGTGTGTGTGCAGATTAAAAGATTTGCACGCATCGACAACATTGAGTCGGATACCATTTTTAATACTGAGACAATGATGCCACGTCGGACAGATTGTGAGACGCCCCTCTCTCTCTCTCTCTCTCTCTTTGTATACCTGCATACTGCCTTCGCAAATGAAAGCAGGGCTCTAACTTTGATGGCTTCTGGCACAGCACTCTGTGTTTTTCTGGCAAGACTACTGATGGTGTCTGATGGGTAATCACAGGACGGGTTGGGGTCCCCGCAATTTCGGGGTGACTTAGTTAAGATGCCGTTAGAATGACTGAGATATAAGGCGCCCCCGGCCATCTGCTCGGGTAATTTGTAACCGTTTGTCATTGACAAGCCCTGCGTGATGGAGTGGGCCAGAGAGGTAGGGGGAGAGGTAGGGTTGAGGAAAAGCAATAACAGAAGAATGGCAAGAAAGAAAGAAACAAACAAACAAACAACAAGAAAGGAGAAAAAAAAAAAAAAACGGTCTAGACATTTCCCCTATTTCTGCAACTCGGGGCAAACTGCTTAGTCTATCGGCAATGTCATTATGGGCTGTCGATGGAGTATTCCCACTCGAGTCAAAATGGATTCCATGGAAAGGGTGAGGGGGAAGTAAGCTGAGGGCCAATCTTCAGTGCTAAAAAAATAAGGCAGAATACAGCGCAAATAGAGGCAGTTGTGTTTTTTGTTTTGTGTTTTGTTGTTTTTTGTTTTTTTTTTACTTTTTTACTTCGTGAGGTCCCTTCAAGGAAATTGGGATTCTGCATTGAATCTATCTAGCTGGGGTGGGGGGGTGGGGTCAGATCGCAAATGTCTAAGAACCTCCGGTTGTAGAGGTGCACCTGAGCCCTATGGATCTATCTGCAGTCACAGAGTCCTCATCACCTAGCCTTACAAGCCAGTCCACCTCAAATTGTGTAGTCCGGCCATGATGGGTAGACAAGACGCAATCCAAGGGGGAGGCATCAACAGTCTTTCGAACTGCTTTTGCACGCAAAAGGATACAAGGGATACAAGGATGTTTTATTGTCACTTGCATAGACATACTGGGTAGAGTAGGACATCCAGTGAAATTAGTGATTGTTTGTCTAAATAGGGCTAGGATAGGGCTACGACCAATCAGAACAACAAACTTATTTACCATAGCACTACACCGTTGCAGCCCTGTCGTAATCGCGTTAAGGCTGCCTAGCAACTCTTTACCAGGATAGACCGATGTGACTGGTTTGACCAGATCTGGGAGACTAGCTAACGAGCTTCCATAGGTCATTGCTAGACTGTAAAGGATAGAAATTTCAATTGCTAACGCTAAGGGTACATCTACATTTCTAGGCTACTCACCTCTCACAGCTTTCCTGGGTTTGGGTCAGGATCTCTGCCACCATGTAGTCCTCCTTTGCCACCTTCACAAAACCCTTTTTCTTCACCTCAGTGTTGATGTCACGTGTGTGTGTGTGTGTGTGTGTGTGTGTGTGATGGCCAAACCACGTTTCTCACCATGTTTAAACACCAAACCCCTAAGGGGAGGTAAATTTGGAGAGGAGGCGAAAAAATATAAAGAGGGGAAAAAGGTAAAGGTTAAAAGGGACACCCTAGAGGGACAATGAAGTCCCTCCCGTGTTTGTGAATCTTAAACAGAAATGAAGTGCGCGTCTGGTTTCGGTCCAATTGGATGCTCATCAGGTCTCATTTAAGAGCTTCTTACTGCTTAGTCAGAAATAATGGCTGCTTATTAAGGGGGCATGTCATTCTCCAGCAAGACTGCAGATTAGACATTAGACCAAAGAAATTGGCTTTTTTCATATGTGTGTGTGAGTGAGTGTGTCACAGTGTGTGTGTGTTATTGTGTGTGTGTGTGTGTGTGTGTGTGTGTTATTGTGTGTGTGTGTGTGTGAGTGTATTATAGTGTGTGTGTGAGTGTATTATAGTGTGTTTGTGAGTGTGTTATAGTGTGTGTGTGTGTGTGTGTGTCATAGTGTGTGTGTGTGTGTGTGTGTGTGAGTGAGAGAGGAGAGTGCGGGAAAACCTGGGCTGCCTAAGTTGCCAAGTAATAGGGGCGCGCTCCAAGAACGAAAGCTCATTTGGCATGGCTCGATCGTGCTCCTTCAGGTGAAAGATTGCCTTTTACGATCGCACTGCTTCTGTGTTTATGGATTTGGATGCTCTGTGTGCACACACAAAAGACAGAGTGAATGTGTGTGTGTGTGTGTGGGTGTGTATGTGTGTGTTTGTGTACATGTGTGTGTACGTGTGTGTGTACGTGTGTGTGTCTGTTTGTGTGTGTGGGTGTGTATGTGTGTGTTTGTGTACGTGTGTGTGTCTGTTTGTGTGTGTGTGTGGTCGGGTGGGGGTGGGTGAATGAAACTGGGTAACACTGTTCTCGGTCTTGGGCAACCCTGTCTACCAGAAGGGAGCTTTAATGCCATCTTCTCTCTGTCTCTCTCTTTCTCTCGCTCTCTCTCTCTCTGTCTCTGTCTCTCTCTCTTTCTGTCTTTCTGTCTTTTTTTTCTCTCTCTCTCCCTCTATCTCCCTCTCTCTCCCCCTCTCTCTCTCCCTCTCTCTCCCTCTCTCTCCATCCTGCCACAGTGCTTATCAGATCGTGGTGGAGGAGCTGAACCCCCACCGGTCGCGGCGCGAGGCCAGCACCACCGACTGCTACCAGGTGCCCGTGTCCTACCAGAGCGCGTCCAGCGGGGGCCTGCCCTACTACTTCGCGGCCGAGCTGCCGCCCACCAAGCTGGTGGAGCCCATGGGCTTCACGGTGGGCGACAACAAGACCTACCGCGGCTTCTGGAACCCTCCGCTGGCGCCCAGGAAGAACTACCACATCTACTTCCAGGCCGTCAGCAGCGTAGAGAAGGTACACTGGGTGGCTTTGTCCAACGTTGTCCTCCTTGCTGCTTCTGCCCAGGCTGCAATTTCTTTTTTATTTTGTGATCCAATTTTTATTGACATCAATTATGGCATTCAACATCTGCATTATTTGCTCATGACATGTTTACAAGACAATATACTTCTATACAGTATACAATATGTAGAGTGTTGATGTCTTTTTGGTTTAAAGTTCTCAGTAATCATAGAACTATGTATGAACAGTTTTAAAGAAAGAGGCGTAAACATACAAAGCCTCCACTCCACACTCACTGTGTTGATTTTGTGTGCTGATAAATTGTATTATCTGGATATTAAGTTTTTTCTTTCTTTGCTTATTTTATCATTTTCCCCTGCTGGCATGCTAATGTGTTTGGTTCTGTTCCTCTGCAGGAAACCAAAACTCAGTGTCTACGCTTGGCAACCAAAGGTGAGAAACAGCTCTCTTTACTAATACAGTACAGTTCTGAATTGTTTATGGGCTTTGTATGTTGTTGGTTGGGTGCTAAAGGCCAAACACGGTAGATCTTGATGACCTGCCACAAACACTCACCTTTATATTACTTTGATTGCCTGTGCCCCCCGTCCCCAACACCACCACACACACACACACACACACACAGACAGACGCACACACACAGACAGACGCACACACACAGACAGACGCACACAGACGCACACACACACACAGACGCACACACACAACCAGGCACACACACACACAGAGGCACACACACACACACACACAGACACATACACACAGAGACACATACACATACACACACACATTTTCTTCTCCACACTCTTTCTAAATATTGCCTGTTTCTCTCCCTCTCTCCCTCTCTCTGTTGCTCTGTCCTCCCGCTCTCCTCGTCTGCCTCTCTCTCCCTCGGTCCCCTGATGGAGCTCTCCTTAATGCCCATGCCTCTTAATTTCCCGTCACTCAGGCACAAGAGCGCTGGTGTAGGCGGATTCCGGGCTTCGCTGGCATTAGCCAAAGCTTATTTGTGATATTTTCGCTTGTAAAGCACCTTGTTCTGTCGAGCAGCCTGAGTCTAGTCTATGGAAATGAAGGGGGGGCAGAGGCAGGCCAAGCCCAGCCCAGCCAGGCCAGTTTGGGAGGATTTCATAAAGAGCAGCTTACTCTCCCGACCGGCGGTAAGCCACGCTAGTAGCTTTTTAACTGATTAGGGAGGAGTGGTCAGCCCTGTCCCACAGTGCCGGGTTACCCCATGGCACAAAAGGAGACGGAAGAGAGCAGGGCATGAGGGTGGGGCGGTTGAGATTGGAGGGGAGGGGGATGGGGGTGGGGGTGGGGGGTGAAGGGCAGGGATTGGTTAGATGCGTTTAACAGCATGATAATAGTCTTATGCAATCCAGGGGCAAGTTTCTTTGAAGTGGAAAATGTAGCTCTATACGCACTTCCTCCACTGTTATGGTTTTTTCATTCCTAAGCTCTCCTTTCATCTTTCACATGTTGCATGTTCCATGTGCGTTATGTATTTGCAGTGCTGTACGTGTTGATTAAGCAGAGTAGAGCATAGCAGCACTAATAGTGAAACACTAATGGCCTGTGGTTAGAAGGAAAACATTTTTGGCATGTTTTGCTTTCCTAATAATCATGAATGCACTATGTCTTGCTCTGCAGTCAAAACATGTTTTGTCAAGTTGCTATCCTCTGCAGCAGACCTAATCTTCAACTCGTGCATTATGATATCAGCGTAATAGCCATGGACATGCATGCAGTGTAGTGGGGGATATGCAGTGTGCTGTTTTTAATGGTGTTCGTTTATAGGAGGCAGCGAGACATGAAAGCAATAGTCTTTCGGACGGATTAATCTATAGGCACCCATCTCTTTGTTTTGTTTTTTTTTTCGCTTGGCCTCTTAATAGGCCCCGGTTGTTATCGCTACCTACATTTGTTCCAGTTCATGCAGTGTTTTAGTTGCCCCTTAATTACTCATTTAACCCCTCCTAATCCCACTGATGGTGTTTGTGGCTGGGGGCAAAATAAAGGCAGAATCCTTTTAACGCCCCATTATCTGTCTAGAGTCTAGATGCATGTTTTTTAAAGGCACAGTTTTGTCCCGGAAAGCCATAAACACATGGTAGGATTATCAGATGGTGAAAGTGGTGTTCACCACCCCACATAATCCTGAGACAGCTGGGTGAGCATTAACATTGAAAAAAACAAGTTTTTTCCATATGAGGTTTGCTGTTTGGGTGGTAAAGATTTTTGCTCCAGTGATGATGTTGGCTCTTTAAAAGACACAACTGGACTTCAGTTTTTTTTTTTCCTGTTGGACACCTGAATTAGGCATAGAACTAACTCTAACACTTGGCTTCTCACCAATGTTCCATACAAGAAATCAATTTTATGCTCAGAATAGCAAACAACCCCCTTTCCCTAGATGTGACAGCAAACCAAGCCTCACGTCCAATTACAACTTTAAGCTCACACAGCACGCATGCTGTGTACATAAACCTGCTGTCTCATATAAAAAAATGGGGATGGGAATCTCTGCCACACCTCAGATCCAAAGGGCCACCAGTTGGACTGATTTGATTGGGTCAGTGTCTGGGAGGCTCCTTCTTGACGTTTCTTCGCAGTCGCTCTCCTGCCCCGCTTTCAGAGGGCGGCTGCCTCCACCTGAGCTAATGGGACATGAAGGCCATATTTGTTTCTGCTGCTCTTTTGTCATCAATTTGTTTGTATTTGGTGTGTGGCTCTATGGGCGGCAGGCTCCCCAAAACCACAAAGAAAAAAAAAACGTCACAACGTCGAGGCAGTCTGAGGAGAATTTGATATGATCTGTGTCACGTTCACTTAGGGCCAAGCCAAAACAGATTTTCATTTTAAGCAGGGGGAATTTTTTATCTCCGAAATGGATGTAATCCAATTTCATTTGAATTCCTTCCAGTCTCCCTTTTTATGAATTTATCTCATGAGAACTGACAGAAACATAAGTATTCGTGCAAGCGAACAGTGGATTATGTCGGGAGTAATACCTTCAGAAAGAAAAATAAAAACGTTCGAAACAGGCAGGGCCCCCACCTAAATTGATTAATAACCTTTTTAACTGCGGTGTCAGAATCCATTGTGAAACCCCCCCTCTCCCCCAAAGCCCGGGAGGTTGTCAGGGCTTTTCCAGTCAGTGGTGAGACTCGAGCGGTGTGCTGACGAGCTCCATTGTCCTGCCCACTGCAGCCGCCCGCCGATGTTGCTCAACTGTTGCTCCCGTTTTAAACACGGAGTCAATCACTGTCTGCCGCCGCCTAGCCTCGGCTATAAATTATGCCTTGCCTTTTGCTCAGAGAGATAAAGGAGAGGGAGGCGGGAGGGAGATGGATAGATTGGTGACTTTTTTCCCCATTTGTTATCTACTCACTGTCTCACTGTCGTTCTGTCTCTGTTTCTCTCTCTCTCTTTCTCTCTCTTTCTCTCTCTCCCTCTCTCTCTCTCTCTCTCTCTCTCTCGTGCTGCCTACTATTTCTTAGTTCTGTGTCCTTTCTCTCTTCTCCCCTTTCAGCTCATTTTCATGCTCTCTTTTTCAGCCTCTTCTAAGCCCTGTCTGTTTCTCTCCTTCTCTCTTTCATACTTTCTTCTTTCCTTACTTTCATGTATGCTTTTTCTCCATCTTTCTTTCTCATTTTCCGTCATCTCTCACTCTCTCTCTCTCTCACTCTCACTCTCTCTCTCTCTCTCTCTCTCTCTCTCTCTCTCTCTCTCTCTCTCACACTGCCTGTCTGTTTCTCACTTTCACACACCATCTTAAAATTTTTCTATTAAAAAAATGTTGGTGGCTTTATGTAGACTCGATGGGTCTCTTAAAAAAAAAAAAAAAATCAATCCACATTCTTCCTGACCTCCATGCAGGAAGCAAAACACTTTATGATTGAGTGCCTCGAAAGATTGCAGGACTTGGCTACATCAAAGTCAAGGTGCAGGGGGATGTGGGGGTAAGTCTGGCAGGGCTGATGGTAGCAGTGTTGGCGCTGGTGAAATTGTGTGTGGTTAACAAGGAAGTCTGCTCAGCCAGTGAGTGTCATGCACACATCGTGTGAAATCGTGTGTGGGCGGCAGGGATTATATCCAATCCTGCAGAGAATTTCAGCCAAATAGGATAGGGAAAAAAAAAGCTCAACAGATGTAATGTAAGCAGTGCTCCCATAGGAAGGCTGCCTTTTACCTGACATTATCTACAGTCTATATGTTTGGGTCCTCCCCGTATAGCATTTTCAAACAGGTCGCAAATGGATGCAACACCTTGCCAGTCAATGTAGCCCATAGAGATGCAGACAGTGGTTTATAAGCTGATATATGACGCCTCTCTTAAACCAGGAAAACCAGAAGAGCGTACAAGATCTTGGGTAACACTTTATAATAAGGGTACATGAATATACATGTAATAATATATTTACCGTGTAAACCATAGTGTATTAATGTTTAACACACACAGAGTCCTACATGATTTACTAATAAATCATAGTTAGATATACATGATTTATCAGACCTTCATTAATGCCAAGGTTTGAGGTGTTAATTACATGATAGGTTACCTTTATAACAAGGGTACATGAATATGCCAGTATTCCTTAACTATGATTTAATAGTAATAATCATGTATGAATGTGTTAAACATTAATGCATAGTTATTTTTCAATGATTCATGTATGTACTAATCATTAGCTTCTTGTGCTTTATATAGTAGTTAATACATTAATAAATATATATTCATGTACCCTTATTGTAAAGCGTTACCAAGATCTTGTTTTAGTGATACATTCATAGCTCGAATGTGGGGGTACGGGTCCCCTTCAGTCAAGACCCAGCACCTCCTAAGGAGACAAAAATAGCAGGGTTGGAGGGTACAGACACTATTCTGTGGCGTACAAAAAAAATTGTAATTAATGTAAATGTGAAAAGTAAAAAGTAGCACCTCCCAAAGGGGTAACTCACATTCTGTGTTCATTGTCTTGTTTTTTTAGTTGCACTGAAGTAGGCATTTTACAGTGTTGGTATTGGCTTTTTTTGTTTATTTTTTCCTATAATTTTTGTCAGTAATGTGTTCAGTCTTGATTGATTGATGAATACACTGTATCCATACACACGTTTTGACTTGATCGCTAGCTGATGTTTGTCTGGGCCTCCCACATAAATAATGATGGACTGGACACACAGGCCCTGACCTGCATTCTCTCTGGTCCACCATGAATTTTGATTTTGATCACGCTCTTGCTTTACTCGTGGTTGGAGCATTGTTCTACTCAAGCCAAAAAAAAGAGAAGAGAGAGGGAGAAGCTGGACCCCTCCCACCCTGACACCCCCCCCCCCAGCCCTTCCTTTCTTCACCTTCACCATTCTAGTCACAGCTGAGGTAGTTGGGAGAATGAAGCAAATTACCTCCAAAGAGAAGAAGATTTGGGGGGGTTGTCTGAGAGCATGGACGGCTGACCCTAATATGTACAATAATCTGCAGAGCCTTTCAGTGAAGAGAGGAGAGGAGAGGAAAGAAGAGAAGAGGATAGGAGTAGACATAGAGGATGTGTGTGTGTGTGCGTGTGTGTGTGTGTGTGTGGGTGTGTGTGTGTGTGGGGGGGGGGGGGGGGGGGGGTTAGTACATTAAGAGGTCAGCACAAATGCAGTCTGCCGTCGCCCTTGTGCCCTCAGGGTGCTGGATGAGGGGAGGAGTGAACAAAGAGAAAGCGAAAGAGCCAGCTAGCTGTTCCAGTCACAGTCAGCGTGTAGTAGTGGCTATTGGGGGTTTTTTTTTCTCTGTCTTTCTGTCTTTCTTTCCTTCTCCAACTCTCCCCACCCCTCACCCCCTAACCCCACAACCAACCCCTCCCCCGCAGGACTGTGGTGGGGAAGAAGTAGGCTATTTCATAGATGTACAATGAGGAACAATGGGGAGACAGGGGCAGAAGATGGCATGAGTGGAGACTGGCACAGCAGGAGGCATGGGGGGGGGGGGGGGGGGGGGGGGTTGGTCTGATGGCCCACGAGACCCTCAAGGCCCCCACACATGGTCACACAGTCACACTATCTCTCGCTCTCTCACTCACACACACACACAGTCACACACACACTCTCTCTCTCTCTCTCTCTCACTCACTCACTCTCACACACACATAAACACTCACTCACTCCCTCACTCACTCACTCACTCTCTGTCTCTTTCTCTCTCACTAACTCACACACACACACAGTCACATACTTTCTCTATCTGACACACATCAATACACACACATGTACACACACGCATACCAATACAAACTTTTTCACACAGGTCAAAGGTCAGGATAATAGAATGAGCACGTCTATTCTTTATCCCACCCCACCCCCACACATCACCAATACCACCTCCCATTCTCTCCCCCCACACACACATCACCAATACCACCTCCCATTCTCTCCCCCCACACACACACACACATCACCAATACCACCTCCCATTCTCTTGCCCTCCTCAGCTAGCTCTTCCTGTTGATCAAGCCCTTCGCGTCCATGGAGACCTCAATATGGAGAGGCAAGAAAAGAGCTTATGTAAGAGTGTGTGATATAAAGGCTGCTGTACCTGCTTCAGCTGTGGAGTTTGCTAAATTATGTTCTCTGTTTTGCTCCGGTTTAGTTTTAGTGGCCAGGGCCTCTTGTCAGCGTGCTAGTCGATACAGGGAGCTTTTTTATTGGTTTGCCGAGTGCAAGCATACACTTACAAATTCCCCATTTCAGCATATTGGTACATGCCCAGTAATGATCGCCTCGCTTTTTTATGAGATAAGAGCACGGGGAATTCTGTGCAGGAATCATGAGAACCACAGTGTGATGTGGCCAGCAGGATATGGAACAACTCCAGGCACTCTTGGGTAGGGGATCATAGACCTATAGAACATATGAAAGAATTATTATTATTATTATTATTTTTATTATTATTATTATGATCAGTTTAATGGTGATATACATATGATGGTTGTTGTATATGTAATTTTCTATTTAATGTAATGTGTATGCTGAACCCTTTTTCCATAATGATGTTTTTCCAAATGGAATATATGGGCATGCTTTGGATATGTCTTGGGGGCGTTGTTGTGATGGAAATAGGAGCGAATGACCACGTTAGAATGACCCCCTCCCCGTAAGCTGACTTGCGTGGTTGTCGTTGTCCCTAATAGGAGGTCTGAGATGGTTTGCCCTCTTCCTAACCCCTTGTCCTTATGTATGTCTTTTTTCTCTCTCTCTCTTTTGCCTTTTTGTATCCTGACTAACCTTTCCCCACAGTCTTTTTTTGTTATCATTTAAAGGAGAAATCTGGTGTAAAATTAGCTTTTGGATGTGTTATAACATGATAACGAGTTTGTATGTTTGCAACAACTAATATGGTGAGCCTTTTTGATAAATCTGATAAAAAAAAAAAAAGGTTTGGAATGCAACAGGCTAGCGTAGTCCCCACCAAACATACCAACACGTTATCATCTTTTAACATACCCAAAGTTCATTTTACGGCTGATTTCTCTTTTAAGCAAAGTGGCTGTTTGCCCAAGGAAATAGATCGACTTTGCAACAGCAAAGTAAAATTTGCAGGAGAAAATAGGGAGTTAGTATACAGAGCGAACATTGGGGCGATTGACTCAGGAAATAATAATATGGAGACGATAACAATAAAACCCGAAAGTGCTAAGGCTAAGTGTTCTCCCAAACAGTAGCAGGTTAGAACAAGGTTTGTAGTCAGGAAGGCTTGAATCTCTTCTCCCACAGGGAGACTCTTCCTAGGTGTACAAGTACTGCATATTGTGTTTTCTCTGAACTACATCAAAGTAAAAAGGTGCAGCAGACCAAAAAAAAAGCAGGGCAAACATATTTTCTTTGTGATCCTCTTGACCACACCAGCAGCCACGGAGGAGCCGGAGGTGATCCCGGACCCGGCCCAGCAGACGGACCGCGTGGTGAAGATCGCCGGCATCAGCGCCGCAGTGCTGGTCTTCATCCTCCTGGTGCTGGTGGCCATCCTGCTCGTCAAGAAGAGGTAACGTAGAGCGGCAGCAGCACTGGGTCTCTCTGGCGCCGCTGGCATCACCACGGCGACCACTAGTGCCGGAGTTTTGTTTTGTTTTTGTTTTTGTTTTTTTTTGTGTCGTAGTTAATCGTGATTGTGATACGTGGTTTGTTGTGGCTGTTGCTGTTGTTGTTGTTGTTGTTTGTTGTTCTTTCACCACCTACTGCAGGCCTAGAGGCATTCCACCACACCAACCCATGAGTATCCACCTCCTCCTACTCCTCCTACTCTTCATGCACCTCTGCTCCATATCTGCATCCTGGCTCAGGGAGTAGCTGGGGGGGTGGGGTGGGCTGGCGGAGAGGTGGGGGGAAGGAGGGGTTGAGGAGGCCTGAAGAAGCCCGCTTGAAGAGCTATCCTAGCTGTCTTGACTGCACTCGCTCCCGCAGTAGACAGGTTGAAGTGTGGGTGATGGCTTGATGGATAAGCCAACAAACGTTGTCACACACAAAGAAACAGATGTACACATACACACACACACACTCACACACACATACACAGGTACACATATACTTACACACACATTGTCAACAGTACTGTCATCAATCATACTTCAAACACCACATTGACACACACATACATGCACACGCTCTCACGTTCTTACACCTGCCTCACACACACACGCTAACGTTCTTACACCTGCCTCTCACACACACTCACTCACACACGCACTCACACACACACACAGGTCAAGGGTAGAGAAATGAAAGAATTGAAGATGAACATCAGACTTGAATAAGATCACAGCTCTCAGAAGAGTCCTTCTATTCTTCACCCTCAGACACATCACCCCACAACCACGTCCACCTCCACCTCCACCTCCTCCTGTCTTCTCTTCTCTGGCTGTCTTCTTTTCTCCGACTCAGAAGTTTTCTCTCTCTCCATCAAGCTCTGTGGTCATGTGCCTGAGTCCATGGAGACCTCAACATGTAGGGCTATGGGCTACAGCCTGGAAGCTGTTACACAGTACCTCTGCTCAACAGTCTACAAAGCCATTGTTTTCTTTGTTTGTTTGTTTGTTTGTTTGTTTTCAGACAGTTTTTTAGGGTTTGGAAATATTTCCGAAGTATTGTCAGAAGTATGATAATGTCTATTTTTCTTTTTTTTTTGGCTGAAGTTGTGTAATGCTTAAGGGAACAGGAGCGATGTTAGAATAGCTGTCTAGCGTAATTACATTTTAGCCTCCATTCGAACTTACTATTTCTGTATTTTAGTTGGCTTAGCTTCAGTTTTTTGTTTTTTTGGTGATTTAGGGGGGGAAAGAATAAACCCAAAATTCTGTCACCCAAGCTTATTCCAGTGGCTTAATGGAATTTGTTTCGCGGTTTGAAGTTGTCTTTTCTGACAGTCGATTAGGTGCTCTGTAGAATCTTCTATCATTCCCCCATTCCAGAATATTCTGTCATCATATTATAATGTTCCATCTCAAATACAGCACACTACGGCTGCGGTGTTTACCCAATCTGAAATCAAGATGTCTACGGCACTGCAGCAGTTAGGTTTGATGTTGTTACATGCCTGAGACTATTAAGAGCCACCATTCTACTATTGCAGTACAGAGTTAAATTACAGCAGTGTGAAAGTCAGGTGTGTACGTGTGTGTGTGTGTGTATACGTGTGTGTGTGCGTGTGCGTGTGCGTGTGTGTATACGTGTGTGTGTGTGTGTGTGTGTGTGTGTGTACGTGTGTGTGTCTGTGTGTGTTCACACCTGCCTCTGCCTCAGTCCAGTGTACGGTGCGATCTGTGTATGCCTGCACATGTGTTTGCACATGGTTGTGTACGCGGGTGTGTGTGAGGGGGGTGGACGCAGGCTGTCCACCGCAAAGCTGCACGAGGATCAAAGATCAGCTCTGGTCAGTGGCATTGACACTAAACGCTCTCCTGCTGTAATTACTTTGTGAACCTGTCTATTGATTCCCTCTCCGTTGCTCAGATAAGTTCCCATAATGAACACGGAGAAAGGTGAGCTCTCTCCTTGCCCCCAGGAATGTTTTGGGAGTGCAGCAGCAGACATGGTCTAATCATTTTCTCCAGGAGAAGCTGGGCTTTCGGCTGGTGCTGGTGCTGTAGGAGGAAGGAAGAAATCAATCGGTGGTGGTCACATCCACCCACTGCTCATTGCTTTTGCAGCGAGCACATTGTTTCCAGTTTTCCGATTGGCTTTTCTTGTTTGTCGGATTTGGTTGAACCACTGAAGTGTCTCGGCAAATAAATAAATAAATAAAGACAGACAGCGGCCCCGATCTCAGGGCTCTTTGCTCAAGTAAGGGCACCACCCAGTGGACGTGGCTTGTTATTACAGTGTACGTTCACTTTCAGTGTTTTGGTTGGAGTTTTTTGGTTTTATAAATTTCCCCTAGACACCAGTGATGGGAAATCTGAGGTGGAGGTGGCATGAAATCTTACTACTACACTTGATGGCGATGTTTGTATCGGCTCATTTAGCAGTCATGCTATTTGTACTCATCGCATCTCAACATGTGGGCCCCAACAAGAACAACAACAAAACCAAATCAACAACACCCTGTTCTAGCCCTAAGTGTTTGTTGAAGGAGCACAAAAGCACACCCAGTGCCTTGCATTATATCTGATTGAAACGAGCGAACACCGCAACGCAATAAAGGAGAAGCTTGTGTTAGAAGTGTGCTCGCTTCGTCTTTCCGCGAGAGAGAGGCCTCCCGCCCACCCCCTTCACCCCCTCCACCCCCACTTTTAGCGTTTGGGAGCTGCCTGTGCAAACAGAGGGACGAGTCAAAGCGCCGCGCCGCACCGTGCCGTGCCACGGGGACTGCCAATGAGGAAGCGTCCCAAATGAATGCTAATGGGCACTGCGCGGGGCCCTGTGCCTCGCCGAACGCCGTGCCAATTAGAGGGTCATTTAAAAACCCGCTCTGCTCATTTGGAGACAGACGACTGCTTGCTCGCTCACTCACTCACTGGCTCACTCCCTCTCTTGGTCGCTCGCTTGTTCGCTCTTGCGTGTGCACCACTGTGTCTTCCTCTCTCCCTCTTTCTCTCTCTCTCCTTCTCTCTCTGTTTTCCTCTCTCTCTCTTTCTCTCTCTCTCTGACTCTCCACCCCATTTTATCTATCAAATCTCTTGCTTAAACTCTCTTTTTCATTCCCTTTCTCGCTCTCTCTCTTGCTTTCTCTCCCTTCCTCTCTCACTCTCTCTCTCTTGTTTTTTTTCTCGTAACTCTTCCTCCTCACACACACACAAGCCCTCCCATGTTTCAGCTGAAAGAGATGTGTTATACTCACACAGGAAGGTTTTTTTTTTTTTTCGGGCTCCCAGTTTGAAGCCTTATTAAACCATGGCTGTTTTTTGTGGCTGTGATGGGTAGTGATGGTGGGTTTTGTTGTTTACTCACATGTTATGTTTAGAGGCAACAGCATCCCTCAGCCTCAGCCTCAGCCGTCCCCTTCAGTGCTGTGTGTGGCAACGCCAAGCAGCCTTCACTGCCTTCACAGCCTTCACAGCCTTTACAGCGATGCTAAACTGCAGCGGGAGAAATCTGAATATCATTTTTTTCTGATGTTTGCTTGTCATGGGGTTGCTTTTTTTTTTTAAACAGGTATAGACCTATAGGAGTCTTGCTTACAGTGCCTGTGAGAGTAATTGCACCACCACATGCTCTTTGGGGTTTTCGTTTTCAGTTTTCTTTTTCTTTTTCTTTTTTTCTCCTCCCCTCCTCTGCCCCTCTGGCTGGTCTCCTGGTTTGTAATTTCAGACGGAGAGAAAAGGGTGTCATTTGGTGCCGCCGGGGGGACATTGAGCTCTAATGAGCCATAATCCACTAATCCTGTTGGAATGGATTAGAACAACTGATGGTTATTGAATTCTCAATACCATTAAAAGTGTGGGTGTGTTGGTGTATGTGTGGATCTGTGTGTGTGTGTGTGTGTGTGTGTGTGTGTGTATGTGTGTGCGTGTGTGCGTGCTTGTGTGTGTGTGTGTGTGTGTGTCTGTGTTGGGCCAGGAAGAGGTTGGGGGTGAAATGTTAGTTACGTTAACTGAATAGGTAAAAATCAGAAGGTAAACCCTAAGGGTTTGTTTTAGCACACGCCACAGTGTCATGATGGTTTAGGCCTCAGTGGTTGGCATAATAGTCAGCTTTTGGCTCTAGGGGGCTATGAGTAAGACTATGAAAGACAATGAAAACATTGCATGCTTAGAACAACTGAATGAAATAGGACCTGAAAGATACTGATTGAAGTTTTTTTTGACAGCTAAGCTTAACAAATGAAATGACTTCATTATATCTTGGCTGTGTGGAATGTTATTTGTTTCCTCTCTGTAAAAAAAAACAAAGTCTTTAAATCCACTTGCTTCATATCCTTGGCCTTAAAATCAATACTTGTTTAAGATCCACATAGTAGCATTTCACATTTTCAGCAACATCTGAAAGACATGGAAAATGTCAGAGCATCTGTTTTTTTTGTTTTTATTTGTTTTTATTGTGTTAAATATTTCTGTGTTCTGTTGACTATGCATTCCCATCCTGCCATTGTTATTTGTGGGTGGATATAAAAACGTGAAAAGAAAAGAAAATATGCCAACAAATGACGCTTGTTGCACCAGAATGACCAAGAGGTGAAATGAAGTCTGTTTGGGATTGTACAATAATCTGAACAGAAATACCAGATACTGCATCTTTAAAATGGTGGTTTATGACATTGCTTGTTTTTGCAGGTAGTAGGTGTCTTATTATTTGATTTGCAGCATCTTATTTTTTCAGCTATTTTGACACATCCTTCACATACCGATATAGTCCATGTTGTTTATCTTGCACACATATATTATTTTTCTGTTGACACAGTGCATCACTAGCATCTATAAGTCTTCAGGCTGTTACAGCTCTATAGGATGCAATAGTATCAATGCATGATATCACCAGTTAGCCACAACTTTTTTTTAAAGTCAACTGAAAGATGCTTGCGTTTATTATTTTATTTCATTCAGCATATTTTTTTACAAAGATGATCTCTAAAAAGAAACTGCATGTTGAACACACCGGAAAAAAAATAATTAACCTCAAGGATAACACTAATTTAGCACACAATGCATGGGAAAATGGAATGCCAAAAAAAGAAGCATCAGAAAAAAAGACATTTGTTTGACTGGCACATTCTTTCTGCTTTTATTTGATTACAACTGATTCCCACTTTGCATTCATCAATATTTCTTTATCTTGCTGTCTCTGATTTGCTTGCCAGGAGGAGCTACTATTCTTATTCATACTACCTGTAAGTAAAAAAAATGTAACCAAAAAAAAAAGAAAAAAAAAAACAAAACAACAAAAAAGATCTAAACAGACAAATGAGGTTTTTTCACACCTGTCTTTGGTTTAGTTATGTAGTGTTTTAAAGATGCAGTATCCTTTTTTCAAGTGAGAACGCACAGAGCTCAGACACCCAATTACATTTCCATTGACCAGCTCCAACTCTCTTTGCTTATTCCAAGCCATCATAATCAAAGCGGTGTGATTTGAAAAAAGAATGCTGCACTTGTGTCCTGCATTTTTTTCATTTTCTTGCCTTTTTATGGTTTTCTTTTGGTTTCTTTTGGTGTTGCATGTGGGTGGGTGTGTGTGTGTGTGTGGGTGAATTGCTCGCATTTTTCCATCCATCTTTCCATTCACTGATACGGCACAGGCCACCCACTGGTTCTGGAGGGTGAATTGTGTGCTACACGGCCACACAATTTGACTGTTTATTTCCTTGCCCACTAGTTCCCGATGGCCTCTGTGATATTGATGGCATTAGGTGAAGAGGGCAGTGTCGTTCCCCTCTTTCTCTCTCTCTTTCTTTCTGCACCCCCTTCCCACACACACACACACAAACATACACACATACACACACTCCCTCTCTTTCTTTTTCTCCATCTCTCTGTATCGCTCCCCCAAACACACACACACACGCACACACACCACACACACTCTCTCCCTCTCTTTTTCTCCATCTCTCTGTATCTCTCCCCCAAAGAGTTGCCATAGATCTCCCCAACGTGTCGATCAGATAACGACCGGAAGTCGAGTTGACGATGCAGTAGCCAGTGTTTCCCCTCATCTGACGTGTGTGGGGGGGTGCATACTAATATCAGTGGAAACACTGATGTGGTGTTTTTTTATATATGGGGGGGCTGGGGGGTAGGGTTGTGGTGAGGGCTCGGGGGAGGAGGGGAGGCTGTTACACCACCTCCCCACCTGTTCGCCCGCTTCCGCTGTCAGCCCAGTTCAGTTCAGTTGAGTTCCTCATCTCTTTCCATCTTTGTGTTTACCACCCTCATGTGACATCTCACGCCATGAGACCATGAGACACCGCGTTTCCAGTTAGGGTCGGCAACCACATTTTGGGGGTGTGAGAATGGCGGGGCTGGGGGGGCTATTATTAAAAAAACGAAGTAGTTCAGGGTCCTACTTACTGTTACTGTTATACGGTACCCCAGGTAGTGAAGCTTTTATAGGCTTTTGATAAGAACATTCCCCTCACTATCTGCTGACTGTAAATGAAGTCTTCTGAGATTGGCTTTGAAAAAAAAAAAACACAGTCGGAAGTTACTGCCATGCCCACCGTGAAACGGGAACAATTATTTTTGAATTATGTTGAAAGGCTTATTTTTTATTAAAAATTGCTGGCCACTGAAGGAACAATTTCACAATAATTACTTTTTTAGATGTGTTGTCAATCCTGACAATAGGGGTAGCAGGAACAGGAACTACACTGTTTTTCTAGAGTTGGTTAATGTGAAATACAGTTTGGAGCCCTACAAAAGATGTAGTTGTTGTTTTGTGTGTGTAACCAATGCAGCTTTGCATGGCTGTTTGTAAGCCATTTAAAACCAGGTGATGGGTGGAAATAGCTTATATGTGAAGGGTAATTGCCTATGCAAAGAGGAAGGCATGAAATGATACAAATTAGAGCCATCCATCTGTCTCCTGTATCATGGGACTATGGTCTCCCTGGTGTCATTTGGTCTCTGTCTCTGCTCCTGCTCACTGTGTTGGCAAACTGGACAAGACAGGCATGACTTGAGCACATTGTAAACAGTCAAATAAACATAAATAGATTGCAGCAAAAAGACTATGGAGGACCCGGTGCCCTTTTTTTTGTTTGTTTGTTTGTTTGTTTGTTTTTTTTACTGTTGCTAAGAGGGTAGCTGATACATTGTCAGCAAACATACAGTGTCCTAAATGTTGTATGTGCACGATGGAAAGAGAGAAGGAATATAACTGATAACTTTCAGTCATGTGCCTGAAAGTGAAACAAAAAAAACGTAACCTTTGTAAAGTTTGGGGAGGTAGCATGGCAAACTCTTTGTGGCACAACATCTCCACGGGGGAAAGGGGGCTCTAAATTGCCAAGTTTTAGATAGTTAAATTCTCATGCAACATGCTTGCTTGAGTCCCTCCTATTTTAGAGATAGATGGATAATGGCATATTTGATGTCCTTTACTGTATGGCCATTTTGTGTTACGATGGAAATAAACTTTCCTTGGGAGTCCAACCTCTTCTCTTTCCTCTTAGACTGTACAAAATTGGTGTTGGTTTGTCCCTTTTTTTACTGTCCCTTTTCCCCTAGCTTTAAATGTCACACAGTGAGTTGTTGTTGTTGGGATTTTTTTTTTTTTTTTTGTAAACGTCCCCGTCTAATCCGCCAGGAAACTCGCCAAGAAGCGCAAAGACGCGATCGGCAGCACGCGGCAGGAGATGACCCACATGGTCAACGCCATGGACCGCAGCTACGCTGACCAGAGCACCATGCACGCCGAGGACCCCATGTCGGTCACCTTCATGGACTCGCACAACTTCAGCAGCAACAGGTGTAAGTAGCTCGCCTCTCGCCTCCCGCCCCCCCGCTCTTCCGTTGGCACCCGACACCTGATACGTGTGGGAAGTAGGCCCTGGGATTGGGCTGCTGGGACACAGGACAGTGGGAAAAAGGGCAACGACAAACACGTTAGCGGTCCGCTGGGAAGTGGCTTTTACAGAGGACTAAAGTTGTGCCCGTTTTCAAAGATACACTATTGTCTCATTGTCATAACGTAGACAAGCATTTTGTTTTAAAAATCTCAAGTATCACATGAAAGAGTACTTTTTTCCCCTTCATTTGTGGCACTTGCCCTGATGGCTTCTTAATAGCTTAATCTTTTTAACATTGCTTTTTGCCATGACGTGGCTTCTTGCGATTTCAGGACGATTTTTGTAAACATTTCTTATGAAACTGGTACTAGCATGACTTTAGTAATCACTTCACATGAATCAAACACCCACTCAAAATTACCCAGATGCTTGAGTTTCCGTCAAGACATTTTTTTCCCCTCCTCTGTCTGCGCTTGTACACTGATTGCCATTTTTCTCAGCAAGTCTGCTAAATTGTGATTAATAACATCCTTCTTGTTCTTTCGCTAGCTGAGAATTTGCCAGAATTATGATTAAAGTTTTAAAAAATGCCTGCTAAGTTACATTCCTAATGAGTTCCGGTATACAGTAGAAGGCCTTCTGTTAGCTCTGTAAGGAGACATCAAAATGCTTTCGCATGTGACCTGTAATGTAACTGCTGAGGTAAACTACTGTTTTTCTCATTCTGTCCTCCATTTTTTTGCCATGACAAAGGATTTTTTTTATTCGATTTTTAAATTTATTTTTATCAAAAAAAAAAAAAAAAACATCCTGTGTGCCTTTATCTTCTCCACAGTGCCTAATGATCCGCTCGTGCCAACTGCCGTGCTAGGTGAGAGTCTGGTCTGGATGTCCTGTCTTGTGTTCTGCCCCCTGTAGTGTATCACACATCTTATGGTTGTCCAGCATGCATTGTGGTTTCACCCCCCCTATTGAAGCCCCCTGTCTGTGACTTAAGTTGTGTTCTAGAAGTGGCCTGCTTTTTTAGAAGAAAAAAAAACACTGACTTTCTACTTAGATACAGGGTGAAGATGCCATAAGAATTACTCCCATATTATTCAACTTATTTAACCTTCAGAGGAAAAAAGGGAAGAAATAAAAAAGAAAGACAAAATTAGATGACAACGCGATACAAGATCAGTATTAAACATTCACGTACCACGGCTCCTTGTCCTTGAGACAACTGGCATCAGATTTAGAGTGCTGTTAGAGTACGCCTGGCACAGCTGTCCTCTCCAGGCCTCCATAAACCCATTGGGTCCCTCACCATGGTAAGACAGAGAGCGTACAGTGAACCGAGTTACGACACAGCTTTGAGGACTATAGTCCTGCCGTGCGTTAAATGCTACCCCGCAAAGTCTTGTTAATGTATAAATGTGTCAGTCGGTCACTTAGCATTCACATATGGTAGTGTTTGCGTCATCAGTACACCACTTTTACAGCCTACACAGAATGGTTGAAAGGCTCACTCTTGCCTCGTTGCACTGAAGAGACCTACAAGGCTCCTTACAGACATAAATTTATGTGTCAGGTGAAAATTAGTTGTTTTTTGTAGTTTGTGGCTTACTTTTTTTCTCCGTAAGTGAATATATATTTTTTGATTACAGTATTGTCGTGTCCTTTGTTACCTGACGAGAGGAGGCTAATTGCAAAAACTGGTTTTAAAAAAACAAGTTTATTCACCGAAGTAATTATCGTCATTATGTTGTTTACTTGATGAGTAATATCATAGTGTGTTTAAATCTCACCAAGAGGGTGCTCACACTTGTAGGATGAGTCAGCTGAACAGACTTGCAGAGGCATGTTTGACAGCAGCATGCAAATGAGCCATGCCAGGGTGAGCCTGCTCTGCGGTGCAGCTGAACTTCTCTCAGTCAGCGTCCCAAAGCCTGACGGGTTCGCTCGAAGGCAAATTGCTTTCAAAACTTGGCTTCGCATCCAAGTAGACCTGTCATGTTGTTATTGACCTTTATTTAACCAGGCTAGGCTCATTGGGATATGTGTCATCTCTTGCAGAGTCTTGCCTGTCTTGCCTGCACTGTCCATGTACTGGAGTAGGGCCCTATCAGTCACTGTTATTGCACTGTGCTAGTTTACCATAATAGCATGCTAAAGCCATTTTACCCCCCCCCCCCCCCCTTTCATCCAGTACTCCATAGATTTTTTGTTGTGCCTGTTGTGCCTGTAGTTGTGCCTCATTTGTTTTTTAGATGCAGTTTCCTTCATATTATTGTCCAGTTGCACTTTATTTTAACTGTCCCTGTTACATCAGTTAGGTACAGTGTAACAAAGTGTGTAACGATATGTAACATTTTGTACTTACACTGTAGCATGGGGTTAGGGTTAGTGTTGGGTACATACACTGTAAGTACATAATATTACTTGTTCTTACATTTAGTCTTTAGTAAAAATCACAAGGATTATCTTCTGGTTTCCTAATAGTTTATTTTAAAATAAAATACTGTCTTCTTTCCCTTTTGCTGCCCCTGGTCAAGTGCCCATAACTGGTAAGTCGAAATAATGTGTGGAATATTTGTGCATCGCATTTGAGATTACATTTCTGTTCCTCAGAAAATGTGTCATTTTCTTCCTTTACATTTATGTGGAGTGTGTGTGTTTGTAAGGACATCATATAGCAGGATGTATGTGTGTGTGTGTGTGCGCATCTGTGTGTGCGTGTGTGTGTGTACATGGGAGTGAGCGTTAATGGACATCTTCATGCAATCTTTCTTTAGTTGTAACGGAAATCAGGAAAGCATGTCCTGGAACAGACACATCTCTGATCTATGGCATCAGGGCCAAATCTGCTCTAGACAGCACTGCTATCAGGGTCAATCGTTAAGAGGTTCTACGGGCTGTTAAAAAGCCCCTGTGTGTGTGTGTGTGTGTGTGTGTGTGTGTGTGTGTGTGTGTGTGTGTGTGTGTGTGTGTGCGCGTGTGTGTGTGTGCGCGTGTGTGTGTGCGTGTGCGTGTGCGTGTGCGCGTGCGCGTGCGCGTGTGTGGCCTGGTAAGATGCAGGGGGGGTAGCCATCATCGCTCAGGGCCCAGCCAAGCAGAAAAGCCCCAGGGCCCCCAGCTCACTGGGTAATGGCACCGCCACAGCGGCCTCAGGCAGGGGGGTTTACAGGGCCGTAAATCCTGTCCGCAGATAACCTGTGCCACCCCATCAGGCCATCACACACTTACTTACAGAAACTCACACACACACACACTCACTCCCTCACCCACACACACACACACACACACACACACACACACACACACAGAAGCACATGCACATACACACATATATTTATGCACACACACACACACACACACACACACACACACACAGAAGCACATGCACATACACACATATATTTATGCACACACACACACACACACACACACACAAGCACTTAAATAGTAATCATTCCTCTAAGAAAATGTTACATTTTAAATCCCACAGGGCCCACTTTGTGTGTGTGAACTCACAAAGTGGCAAATACTTGCAAGTGTATAAACACACACAACCACACGCACCCATTTTAGAGGAATGTTTTTTTTCTCTCTCTAAACCTCCCAAGGTGCTTTGCAACACGACAGCCTCTTCCTTTTTTGTGTTTTTTTTTTTTCTTTTCGTTTTACAGTGTAGGTTGTGCCAGTCTGACCCCTGTTTAAAATACCCCGAGGACACCCAATGTCCCTGGTCTCCAAATTGAATTTGAGGATGGTTAGGCTGCCATTCAGTCCTGTGGTCATCCAAGACTTGAGGTCCAGAGACATAAAACAGAAGCAGCCACCCATAAGCTAGGAGGGCACCCCCTGACCACTATCAATGCAGTGCAGTTGAAAAAAGAAACCAGAGAACTTGAACAAATGTGTTTGCGATGATGCACCTCAAAAACTTTAGGCCATTTATAATGTGCTAACACCCTGTGCTCTTAGCTGATAATTTTTTTTTTTTCATATTTCTTAACTGGCAGTTATTTAACACTTATAAACCAGTGGGTTCAGTTCACCTTGCATCATCCAAAACTTAAGAAGATTTCTTCCCAGACTTAAAAGCTACTATACAGCCGTTATTGCTTCCAGCTGTGGGTAGTTTATTAATGTATTTACATCCTCAGGGGCGACGCTCACAGCCTATAAACCACCAACTGCCTCTCCTGCGTTACCAAACCTGTCTTACAAGTTCATATCCCCTATCGATAGGATAAGATAACCTTTTATATTCCACTCAGTGGAAATTTGTTTTCACAGCCAATACAACACAATGTAGGGCTCACAAGCATACACACAAGTACACAGAACACACACGTATTCCACCTACCCCTACCCAACATGTACATGACATACACACAACTATAAACACCCACACGGTAACCACCACCAAGCCTCATCACCGCCTTCATTCCGGGCCGCAGTGGACGAGGGCACCACGAATCTCCTTACAAAGCGTACCCTTACACGTGTGTGTGTGCGTGCGCGTGTGTGTGTGTGTATGTGTTTGAGGCACTGAGGCACGGGTATGGCAGGCCTTATTACCACTGGGAGCCTTCATTCCATGCCGCAGTGGCCGAGGGCACCACGAAACTCCTTCCGACGTGAAACTCCTACCCTTCGATCAGCCTGTGTGGTCACGTTCCGTCTCGTTCCGCTTTTCCTCTCCGCAGACGAGAACCAACGCGGCTCACAAGCATACACATAAGTACACAGAACACACACCTATCCCACCTACCACTACCCAGCGTGTACATGACATACACAACCACGAACACCAACACAGTAACAACCACCAGGCCGAGGGCACCACGAAACTCCCTCCGAAGCGTACCCCTCCATCAGCCTGTGTGGTCACGTTCCGTCTCCTTCCGCTTTGCCTCTCCGCAGACGAGAACCACACGGCGGCGGCTGCCGAGTCCAGTCGCCTGCTGGACGTGCCGCGCTACCACTGCGAGGGCACCGAGTCGCCCTACCAGACGGGCCAGCTGCACCCCGCCATCCGCGTGGCCGACCTGCTCCAGCACATCAACCTCATGAAGACCTCCGACAGCTACGGCTTCAAGGAGGAGTACGAGGTAATCTTTCACAATATTTCTCTTTTTTTCTTTTTTTTTTTCCTTTCGTTTTTTGAAATACAAGGATACAAGGATGTTTTATTGTCACTTGCATAGACATACGTACTGGGTAGAGTAGGACATGCAGTGAAATTAGTGATACACCTCCGACAGCTTCAAGGAGGAGTCCGAAGTAATCTTTCACACTATTTCTATTTTTTTGTTTCTTTTTTTTAAAATACACCTCTTGAAGACAGAACAGTGACTGATGTCTTCAACAGTGACAGAAGACATCACACAGTCTTGAAATTAGCAATCATTTCCAGTTCTTTCTTTTCTTAATGGCTTTGTACTGACAGTCATGAAATAGACAGCTGCAATTAGGGCTTGATTGCAGGCATTAATGCAGACACAATGGAGATCATTTAGCCCCGCTACACAATGAGACTTACTAAACAGTTGATTACAATATCAATGAGATGTTATCACACTCACACACAGAGACAGGGACTGTTACGCCAAGACAGGAGCAGGCAGGTGATGATGTCACTTCCTCTGTATGGAAATCGTTCTAGTTTTCTTTCAGTGGGGTGTGTGACCACAGGAGCCGCCCCCCCCCCCCCCCCCCCCCCCCTCCCGCTAAGAATGCGTTTCCTGTAAGCATGTGGTTTAGTGCAGTGTGATCACCTTGCAAAGCTGTCAGTTGGAGTTGTAGCAAAAGATGGCTTTGTGTGCATTTACACGTGTGTGTATGTGTGCGCCCGTGTGTGTGTGTGTGTGTGTGTGTGTTTGAGGCACTGAGGCACGGGTATGCCATAGACAGTTGGCCTTAATGAGGATTAAATTAGACTCCATTAATGTGATTACACTTTAATCGTTCCATTTTAATTCCATAACAAATTAATGGCACGGCTTGCACTCCGTAGAAGACGAATAGAACCAGGATGATGGAGGGGAAAATTAAACGCACTTGAAATGCGACCTCACAGAATGACAAAGGCTAGGGGAAAATCTCACGCTTTTTTGACAGCAGATTTCAGGCATGCGGTGCTCACAGTCAATGCAGCATGAAAGCCTGCGTGATCTAGCCAAACACCTCTCCTCTCCGCTGTGCTCCTGAACATCTCCTTTAGCTGCCATCTTTAACAGGGAGTGTTGAGTGAGACGTGTCAGCGTTGTAGTGCTAACCACTTCACTGACTTCTCCTGTTCCCAGTCTGAAGGACAGAATGGATCAAGTGGTGATGGGCCCCAAACTGTCCAATATGCTTAGGTTATGCCTTAGTAGAGATAATGAACCCATCACAGGTGATCAGATAGTGAGTCAGTGAGTGAGTGAGTGAGAAGAACTGAGTTTCTTCTCTTTTTTTTCTTTTCTTTTCTTCTTTTCTTTCCTTTGGTGCACAGAGTTTTTTTGAGGGACAGTCTGCTTCCTGGGATGTGGCAAAAAAGGAGCAGAACAGAACCAAGAATCGCTATGGAAACATCATCGCCTGTAAGTCTCACCTGTAGTTTGCCAGGACACAGTTGAAAAGAGGAGAAAAAAAAACCTTTAGCGTTTCAGAAATGCACTTCATTACCGTCCGTAGTCTTTCACATTCAGTTTTAATTTTAAACTATTAAGTATACATCTACGATTTACAATATAGTGTCATATTATACCATAATATACAATATAAGTTAATGAATGTAGCCTGTTTTAATAATTGAGTGTTCATAATTTTATCAGAAATTAAAAAAAATCTAAAGAAAATAAAACTGTCCTGCAAATTACAAATCAGTCTTAGAATATCATAAATTACAAAAAAAAAAAGATTTGACAGAAATTTGCTTGCCAAAACGTCTAAATAGGGAAAGTGTGAACAGACGGGTCTGAGTGTACTAACACACTTCCTGTTGTAGATGATCATTCTAGAGTCATTCTCCAGCCAATGGAAGACGACCCCTCCTCCGACTACATAAACGCCAACTACATTGACGTAAGTGGCGATGCCTCCTCCATTGGCGAACGTGTGAGAAACACCTCTCCTTCTCTCGTATGTGAGGCTTTCTATGCATGCCCTTTGTCAACAATATGAATACAGCTTTTTTTTTCCTTTCTCCTCCTTGTTCGAAGTGCTTGTACTCACTGACATTGTTGTGCTTTCTTTCACTCTGCCTATGATTTTGTGGGCTGTAGATATGGCTGTACAGGGATGTAAGTATCACTGTAGAGGATCGCCCGCCCCTCTAACCCCACCCCGCCCCCCCCTCGCCCCTAAAAGCTACCCTGCCCCCTTACCCCCTGCCCCACTTAACCTTTAATGTACCCCCCACCCCTCCCCTCGCGGTTCACTTATGGTTCGCTAACCGACATCTTGCATGGAGATGCATGTGATGTCCCCCCTTACCCCCCCCCCACCCCCACCCCTCCCCTCTCATATCGTTGTCATTCTTCTAGCCATCGATTTTTAAGTTCCGTTACGGTCCCTCCATGCTCGAGCCCATTGCCTTTTTTTCATCTCATTGCCATCCAGCTTGTTGATCTGTCCTTCTCGTGCCTCCCGTGTGTTTTTTGGGGAGGCCCTACTATGTTATTTTGCCAGGATTGTGGAGCTGATGTTCGTTTACTTTACTTTACTTTTGTAAAGGCACTACTACTTCTGTGTTCTCACCCAGTGGGATGAGTTCTGATTAGAGAATAGTCTTGCTGATCAACTTGGCCACTACGCTGGCCAGAGTGTTAACAGACAGCAGTCATTATTGCTGAACACCAATGGTGGCGTTAATAAGCATTATGCCTGTTGATTGTCCCTCAAGCCGCAGATATTAGCATTGGAAAAAAAAATGAATGTTGCATGAGTAAGGATTTCCAAATGAGAGAAAAAAAACAATCATAATTATTTCTGAAATATGATAATTTATTAGTGCAATTGTGTGTGGAAAAATAAATTAATACCACAGATTGTGTGTTACACGCATAGAGCAATGATATCTCCTGATTTGCCTCATGTATAACACACAAAATGTAGGCCTCCTA